>OZ026822.1:6509265-7709265 GCA_964023185.1 Macaria liturata
ATTACTAGACGATTCACTGCCAAAACAAAACAATAAATTCACGAGCCAAATTGACCTTCCAATAAGTACTTCAATATTAGGTAAAATGGTGTTTTATTTAGTAGCGGTTTTACAGTAGTCGAAAAGTAATAGGAAATTTAATTTATAATTTTAAATAGATATGGGTGGGTACAAACGGACTGTTTGAAAATCTCAAAATAATTTTTTAACGTATCTCTCGCTATGGCTGCTCGTGAATTTGGACCCTTAATCCTCTGAAATCTGCATCTTAACTGCTTGAAATGCATACCTAGATGTCTAGCGCATCAAATGAGTACCATCAGAACCTGGCTATCGACCTTCTTAACCCTCAACGGACTGTTTGAAAATCTTAAAATTATTTTTTTACGAATTTATCTTTGGCTGCTAGTGAATTTGGACCTCTAATCCCCTGAAATCTTTATCTAAACTGCACAAAATGCATACCTAGATGTCAAGCGCATATAATGAGTACCATCAGAACCTGGCTATCGACCTTCTTAACCCTCAACGGACTGTTTGAAAATCTCAAAATTATTTTTTACAAATCTACATACTTATCTTTGGCTGCTAGTGAATTTAGACCCCTAATCCTCTGAAATCTGTATTTAAACTGCATGAAATGCATGCTTTGATGTCCCTTAAATTAAGGGTCCAAAGCATATGCTATTTATATGTTATAACAAATGTTTTGTTATAATCAGTGGCCGGCCGCCTGACCGCCTGTCGCCATTGTATGGTAATGCGCATGTACGCACAAGCTTGAAAATACTCTGCTATAAAAAAAGAAAGAGGTACCTACATATGCTATTAGTTCGTGACACTCTGCTTTTAAAAAAGTTTAAAAGCAGAGTGTCACTAGCAGACACACGTACACACTAGCTGGCACAGTGTTTATATCTCACTGAGTGAGTGTATTTCATTTGGCTGTAGGGTAAGTTTCAACTTTCGACTGTTAAGGGACAAAATATTGGGACCCGGAAAATACGTGGAAACAACCTGGTTTAGCATTTTTTTCATTTTGTAAGAAAGTTTAATAATAGAAGTATTCAAATATCTCCAGTGAATATGATAACAAAAAAAATAAAAAAATAAAAATTAATATGACAACTCATTGCCCACTTGTATGACAATTATTTACCGAGTAAAATGTAGCTAAATGTCTTTAATAGTTGTTGTACAATCAGACACTTCCACGTGTTCACTTTTTCATGATATTGTTCGTAGGTACATACCTATATGTCTCGATTATTTTTAAGTTCATAGCTCCTGAGAAAAGAGATTGAGAGCTCTGTCTTAAATATTTCCCCATCATTTTTAAAAGAACTTTTAAAAGGACTTTGGATAAACAATCGCAGCGTTTTCCCAGCCTAGTGTGTCCAAGATCTAGCCCACTACCGTGCTAGATATTGGTAATTCTCTAACAACCCCTCACATATAATTGGAGTCTCGTGGGCGACAGATAAATATCACATTACACGGCAACGCTTGTAATTGGTGCACTTTTGATGTTACGACACGCCGGAGACAAGTGCTTTATAGGAATACAAGTGCTAGTTTATTATTTATATACTAGTGGACGCCCGCGGCTTTGCCTGCATTATTTCGGGATGAAATTGCTTATAACACTTCTATGATCTAAAAAACTTAAAAATCATGATGTCCCGTTCAGCCGTTTTTGCGTTATACGTGTTTAAAAAAACAGATAAACAGGCAAAATTTATAGAAATTTTTGGAACGTGGAACGTGGAACCTGCTATATATAAACATTATACATTACATTATGCTAGTATATCCAAACAATTTTTTTAAATATTTTCATTGTTCAGACTTTTGACCCACGCTTTATTATATGTATATGTAAGTGCTAGTATTATATATAGCTTAGATAAATACATATATTAAGGATCTTATATCGTCCAGTCACCGTTATAAGCAAGTTAAGGCTAGAACAACGCAAAAAAGGGAGGCTTATGCCCAACAGTGGGCTCTAATGAGCTGATGGTGATGATGATATTTAGGATTGCGTTGGAGATATGTGCTTGAGCTGATGAGCATCAAACTCCAAAATATAAAGTCCACAAGAAAAACAAAGCAATAATAGTTGCAAGAATAAAGACAAAATTATTATATACATAAAAGTATAATGCCTTTGTCGTAACTAAGTAAGTTTCTAAGTTCGAATGAGTGTTGCGAATTGTCGAGAGTTTTCAAATGGCCTAAAATACCTCTGACACTGCTGAGGTTTACTAACATCCGATACGCAGAAGCACCTAGCATGTTATTGCTACGGTCACCCATTAAAGAAATGACCACGACAGCAAAAGTCGAGGAAAATTTATAGTGGTAAAACAAAAATGTTAAAATACATACAAATTATATTTCCTCCTATAACTGCCTCAAAACTTAAAACTTAGAAACTAATAACGTCATAAAAATATTTTCTTCATATCTTTAGATCATACTTTGAAAGTCGCGCGAGTTTGAAATAGCGGAGCTATGTTCAACAACATACCAAACACATTTAAGGTTATCATTAAAAATAATTACCTCGCTCTTATAATTATTAATTTATACTCTAATTAAAACTAACGAGATAGGTGTCTTATACTTTCACTTGAGATCACGTGCATTCTAGGTAAGAATCAACAGCATGTTTGACCAGATTCAAAACTAATGGTCTCTAAAATTTGGGAAGAAATTAATCATATTTATAAAATAAGTTAACAGAAAATGGAGAAGGATGGCGCATGCTCCACAGACAACGACTTTGCCCTTAAATATACATATGACGATGATGACACCGTCTATCTGTACATATAATAAAGCTGAATAGGATAATAAGTCTGAACAATAAAGATATTTAAAAAAAATGATTAGAGATACTTCGAATTGATAGCAGAACACATTCGAACCATTTCTAGAAATTTTGTCTGTTTATCTGTTTCTGTGTGTGTCTGTTTATCTGCGTCTCTGTTTGTCTGTTTATTTAAACGCCCATCACGCTAAAATGGCTGAACGGATTATAATGATTTTTGGTACATAGGTAGTATGTATCAGGTGTCATTGGCTTTCGTTTCAAATTTCAGCAGTTTTTAGAATGTATGTCTGCTTTTCTGTTTATCGGTTTGTCTGTTTATTTAAACGCCCATAACGCAAAAACCGCTTAGAAGTGCTACTTTTTATCATGAAATAATGAGAGCGAAGCCGCGGGCGTTCACTAGTAAATAATATATACACATTTTTATACCTCCACCATCTATTGTAGGTAATAATGTAATAATTTTGTTTGGCTATATTGTATCTAGCTTTTTCATTTGTTTTCATGCATTTTTTTTATTGGGTATTTTTCTCATTCACGCAATGTATCTTGTACGAGTAGCTTACCAGTGTCGAAAAAAAAGGAATAGTTCGCTGCTTACTACGACGAAGTCGCAGATCCTGAGAGAAAACCAACTATTAACTAACTATTGTTTTAATCTATTATTCACCTAATAATATTACCTCGATTAAACCCATGTCCAAACATAAGTCATACCTCATCTCTCGTGTTCGTTCGTGTTTGATTGATTAGTTATTAATTCGTTTAGAAGGCGCTTGACCCCTGACTGACAAGCATACTTGCAGACTTGATATTTAAATGGTACATGTTTAACTAGAGTTAGATTAGGTTTTTGTGTGGTCTAGACATTGCAAGTCTGATTTATATTGTTAGTTGCATCAGGTTTTATTGTTTTGGTCATTCAGGACATAGGTCAAGCGAAAGTGTTGGTGAGTGATGTACCTACATATATATGATTTAAGTCCAATCAAACAGGTTAAAAATATGAAGGTAGTTTGTTTGTAAAGAACTAGGTGTTACTTGTACATACAGCATAAGATATTTTAGTCTAGCTTTGCAAGATATTTTATCAAATGAATTAGGCCAAAGGCGTCACAAACTTTTCTGGTATTTTACTTTAAGCCATTACACTAGCGACTAGCGACATCTAGATTAATCTAAATAAACTACGATGTACCTGAAGGCTTGGGCAACCTCATACTTTTAAACCGATTCAAACATTTTGATATGTTTTAGCACTTTATTGAAAAATACAACGAATAATAATAATTTACAAGCATTTATATTCTAAAGAAATAACAGAATGATACCATTCCATTAAGACAAGTTATCTTGTTAGGTACTTATTTTATTTACTTTATGAAATATCTAGGAAAGGAACTAAACAGGCTTTCTTATCGATAACACATTACTTGAAACTAGAAAAAATGTCGCTAGATGCCGCATACATGAATGCTAAATAATTCTTATGATAAAATGCAGATGGCGCTGTTACAAATTCTTAACTCCTGGTCAAGTATTCGTTAGCAATGGCTTTCCAGTTGGTATCGTCTCCTTCCTCGGTTGGTGTGCTCTTGCGGATCTTCTTCAAGATTTCCCAGCCGTTGGTCTTCTCAGTGGAAGTGACGTATGTGTTCTTGGGATCTTGCTCGATGGTGTACGCTCCCAAGATGAGGCTTTGGACGAGACGCGCTGATATAAGGGTCTGGAAAATAATAAATAATAAATTAGAGATATGAATAATACCTACTCTGATTTCAGTGTGAATAAGTCACGCGCATTGAAATCACCCATTATTTTTTTATGATAGGACACGCGTAAACAATATATACGATGTATTAACGTGAGTGGAAACCGTTATATTAAAGTAAACATGTCTCACGATAGCGTTAGTAAATTAAAAAATAAAAACCATATAAGTTTGGAATACAATCATATTCCTAATTGAACAACTCTTACTTTCAGCAGCCTATATTCGTCCTCTGGCAGTCTCCTATTGACAGTATACCCAGCCAGCACAAGCCCTCCCGCCTTGATGTCCCCAGTGATGAGGATCATGTACGTCATAGCGATGGCGAGCTCGAAGATGTAGTAGGAATACTGAATGTCACCGAAGTCTATGATGCCAGTCACTTTGTAGTCGGAATTGCTGGAATAAAACAAGCAGGCGTTAGCAAAAGTCCATTGGGCAGTGAAAACTCTGGGCACTTGAGTTGGATGTAACGAAGAATGAGACGGGAATGTAAGTCGTATTTTAATGTTATTGGATAATGAAAGCCGTAGTCGAAACAGCAGCTGTTACATTGAGCAGCTTTGAGTGTCAAAAGTAAACTATTTCTATCTTGCATAGCAATAGCTTTTTCGTAGTAAAATACTGGTGACTAGCCTTTTATTTAGACGGGAGTGGTCAGTTTTCTTAAATATTAGCTGGTATATCAAAACTCTTCAACTTTTAGAATTTATTAAACACGACGACATGCGATGGGCTTAACTGGATAACGCCTGATGCAATTGAGATAGCTCATGTTCAAAAACTTGTTATGGTTCTTGTTTAAGGGCTACCAAAATTCGTGTTGTGTCATGCAATTTTACTAATCTTAAAGTATATATACTAACACGAATATTTTGTTTAATCAAAGACACAAAAATATACCTCTATGACCTAACGATTAAATCAGCTTTTATACATGAAATTTTATTATTAGAACAACTAAATAATTTACATAGAACCGGTCACCAATTTATGTAAGAGCAGCGCATAAAATTTATACATGTAACAAAAACTCAAAAACCATATAGTTGCCTATTTACAGAGCAAAAGAATCAGAATAAGTAAGCTAAGTTTGAAGCTTAGTAATTACGTTTTCTTCGTTTACCTCAACATAATTCCCTCAAATATTTGACTGTAGACTCTCAGAAGCTGTCGTTTAATATGCCTAAGTAATTGAAAATCATAAGAATTATTATTATTAAAATAAATCAGATTTACATTATATCCACATTATTTAACCTAGGAATATTTTAAGAGCAAACACCTTAACAGTGTAATCAAGAGTTTTAGTACAGGCGCTTAAATGTAATTCAATATACAAGTAAATGTTTACTTATAGATGCAGCTATCACTTTATAGAAGAGGCCACATACACAGTATAAATTATAATTTATTTTCGCTACTGATGCGACTTCATTTAAATTTAATAAATGTATCAAACTCTAATATATATAAATAATTAAATAAACTAAATATCTCAGAATCGCAAAGAAAAACTTATATAACATAAATATAACATCACAAGTTGAGTAAAATTCGTCAAAATTTCCATCAACTTATAAAGGCATTTTTTGTACAAAAGAATAGGTACCTATGTTTATTATCACCTGACGAAAATCGTGACATGTTTACATATCTACGTGATGCACATAATGTTGCCTAAGCAAAAAAAAAAGTAATTTGAAAGATTTTTATCTGAACTTATTTACCGTCAAATGTATTAGTACTTTTGCTAAATGAGTGAACTTTGGAAATTCGTTTCATGGTCACACTAACTGCAAACTCTTACGATGTATGTACCTATGTATACTGAGCATAGGTCGTCTATTTCAATTATTATCTTCAGCATATTAAAGAACATAGCACAATTAAAGGCAGCCAAAAGCTAAGTAGAAGTACCTAAGTAATCTATAAAATACTTTTGGACTCTATTTTTTTTTAAAGTAGTAATAATAGCCTTGGACGACCCATAACATATTATAAACACTTTTAATAACATTTTTCTTAATATAACAGGATGCTGCCTGTACTCTTAGACGTATGACTATCACCTTAGCACCTTATCAGCCATTTCATCACGACATGACAAACAAACTGAGTGATTGCTGATAGCATGATGTGATAACGGGGACATTGCACTGATGTGATTTAGTTTGCAGAGGAAAACATTTTGATTTTGATCCTTTTGTGAGTAAATAGTTCTTGGTCCGTGGAAGGGCCTGGGTGCCCACCACGATATTTCTGTCTAAGAGAACTCCCTACAAATTAATTCTGCGGGGAAGTCACGAACCTAAGTCATTAAGAAATACGACTCAAGAGGGAGAGTGATAGCAATGTGCTAGCATACCTGCCGCCAGGCTTGACGCTGACGATGACGTTCATCTCGTTGACGTCTCCGTGGATGACGCCCTTCTGCAGCTCGTCCAGACGGGGCACCACCGCGTACTTGAACTCTTCTATCACCTGCAAATAAACGCATTAAGTAAGTTTTTATTTTTTACACTGTGCAACTTCAGGTAATCTAGAGTTCAAATGCTCAGGTTTTGACGAATATGTCACCTGTAGTGACACTAGCATAAGCGAACACTTTGTAGCTAGCCTGGTGAGTAGCGGAAAAATACCTTAAGTTAGAAATACTGCAGAGTAGGTAAAAAAGCCTTATATAAACACACATACAGTAAAAGGTGAAATGTGATAGTGGTGGAAAAAAAGCCTAAAAACAAACAAATTGTTGATAATTTTTAGAAGTTGCAGCGGAAAACACTAAACATCATTCTAAATTGGAAGTTCCTAAGACCCGCACGATACGGTACGCTTCTACTTTTATTGTTCGTGCCGCAAGGTTGTGGAACTCCCTGCCTGACTCTCTGTTCCCCACGCACTATAATCCAGCGATCTTCAAAGCGAGAGTGAATCTGTTCTTGTCGGGTAAGCACGCTCTATCTTAGGCCATAGCCTTTGCTTGCTATCAGGTAAACTATGGCCCAGTGCAAACCCGTATAATTAAAAAAAACACAATACTTGTTGAAGAGTATGATGACAACTTACTTCCTCGGCCAAGTCAAGTTTCTCAGCGTCCTTGACAGCGTGCTTGAACTTCTCCAGGTGCGGCACGCTGGTCAGCATCCACAGGTGCTGCCGCTCCAGCAGCCCGGAGTGGTTGAAGTTCTGGGATCAACATAAGACAAAGGTTTTAGTAAGTTAAAAAATTACAACAAAACAACTATTACATCTCTGCGTTGTAAAAATGTCAATCGCGTTTATTGGTGTTAAATTCCTAGTTTATTAATATTATTATTTGTAACATGTAAATTAGTTTGATTTTCTTTTATTTTCTCTATTTAGATACTTATAGGTTTTGTTTTTTTTTTTATTCTTATCTCTTTCACCGCTTTCTTGCTTAAGTCCTTTTGATATTGTTGAGTTATTTTGGTGTGCAATTAAGACATAAAATAAAAAATAAATGATATAAAATAAAATAAAATAAGCCTTTACTACTGTTTATGTACAATTGATTATTATCTATTCTATTAATAACTATTTACATTAGACAGCTTGTCCGTCGACAAAGGCCTCCTCCAAAGTTTAATTAAGATATATTGTATTGTAAATAATACCTAACCTACCTATTTCATCGTCTTTTTGTAGCGAGGGGCAATCTATCGATAGTTCACAATCTCGCTAGATAGATTGTAATCTAACGATCTTTACAATCTTACGGTGACATATTCAACTTGTATTTAGTCGGTCTCAAATCATATTTCCACACAATCCACGCATGATATCATTCAAGCATAATTCTACATTTTCATGTCAAATAGAACAACAATAGGCAATTGGTATGACGAACGTGTCCTGAAAACGTTATTTTGAATCATTATTGCATTAGTTCAGACCTTGAACAGTTGTTTGTTTGTATGTCATGTAATACAGTGGATGTACATACTGATGTTTATTGTAGGCTCTGTTTATATGTTACTGTGTGATTGAGGATTTGACTTTGTAGTAGTTAGGTACATACATACAAACATGAAACCTTTTGTGATTGTTGTCAACCTATTTGAGGAAAATAAGAGCTTTAATAATGATAATGAAATAGATGTGACTTCCGGACTTTCCGAATAAATAATAATAATAGAATGTTTGTGCCACATGTGTTTGTGACGTGTTTGTGAAAGCCACATGTTTTTCATCATCATCTACTGCCCTTTGAATCACACTGCTGGGTATAGGCTTTCTTTAGTATGTGCCATCCATCTGCGTCGATTGTATGCAGAACTACAATTTGTTTGTGTTTTAACTAGTAGTTTTCTTCGCTGCCAATAATTATTATTGCATTACTTTATATGAGTGAATAAATATTCAAAAGTTTGAGTAGGTACATGGAGTAGGTTCAATAGTTAATTATTTTGCCAGAAAACAAACCGGCAACTCAAAAATATGGGTTAGTAATCGCTTTTACGGACGTTCTCTCCCAATTTCCTTATAAAGGGATAGTAAGCTTCGTATGTGATCACTATAGACCAATAAAGCATTCATGACTGCTCCGTTAGCTTAGTTGGTAGTGGCTCTGCCTTCTAATCTAGGAATGCGGGTTCGATTCCCGCATGGCACAAGTAATTATGAATATTAAAATTTGTAATTATTTGTGTTAAGTCTGGTCGTTTCTATGTATAATAAGTATGTATTTACAAAAGAAAAAGTATATATGTATTATATCCGTTATCTAGTACCCATGATACAAGCGTAAGCTTAGTATGGCGCTAGATGGCGCTGTGTGATATGTCCTGAAATATTTATTTATTTATTTATTTATTCATTCATTTATTCATTCATTCATTCATTCATTCATACTATTGTTAACAGAAAACTATATAGGTAGCTAAAAATGCCTGACAATTCTATCATAGAACAAATTACATACCTGCCCCCGATTTTCATAATGCTATGGAAAAATATAAAATTATCTATGCATCTATAGTACAGTGGATAGGTGTATGTGTATGTCAGTCAGTGTCAACGAACCGTAACATAACTAACTGGACGTATGTCTGTATGTATTGTTCGGTGAACTCAATCGGTCACAGAATCAGTTACAATATTGTCCACTCTTGGCCTAGTTTTTGGTTCATGTAGTTTTCTGAATGGAAGAGAATATTGTGTTCTTTACAGAATATTAAAATTGATAACTGTTTCACCAGGCAATGTTTTTGGTAGCGTATGCGATGGCATACCTATATCACATGACTTTTGATGACACGTAAAATAGAATTCAAAAATTTGAATTCTGTTGCATGATTATCTCATTAATCTCGTTTTGCTCGATATCTTAAAACAATCCGAATAATTTTAGTCAAGTAAAAGGTCAGGTAAAAGAATAAAGAAGTTTGAAGGAATCATCTGGGCAAGAACAGCCTTACCTGTAGGCAATATTATCTAACGTAATAGGGAACAGACTTACTTATGCCCTATAGTGGGCTTCATGACTGATATTCTTCCGAACCGGTATTAATGTGACAGAAGCTGTGTGATTACAAAACCTAATTATTAATATTATATATGAAATCAAAAGCAAACATTCCATAACTAGTAAGTTAAGAGAATAGATAACTCAGGTTTCAGAGTTTCCAATTCACCAGAGTTTCAATTCAACATTGGAAACTGACTAACCTCAAGCTTGTTATCCAGGTTAGCAACAAACTCTCCCAGCTGGTACAGCAGAGCTTCACTCCTGGGCACGTCGCTCAGCCTCTCCCCAGGGACGTACTCCAGGAGACGGACTGCATGCTGCTTGCCGGAAATATTCTCCATGGAGTAGAGGTGGCCGTAAACATTGCGGACCGGCTTGGGACAGATTATGTTGCGAGCGTCTGCAGAGACATAAATATTTTATAGAGATTTTAAATGGATGAGAATATGCACAGGCACGAACCTAATCCTTTACATTGAATGTCAGGGTCGTTATGATGGAAATAGCAAATGCCATAAAAGTTATCACGTTCGTTCGTGGTTGTAGGTACTAGACAAAATAGAATCGAAGTTTTGATATGCCAATACTTAGTCTCTGATAAAAAATATAATCAGAGAAATTGAAGATCTCACTTCGAAGAAAATATTACACAATAGCTTTTTGAAAATTATAGCTCGACTTGGCGGGGGCAATGCCGCGCCCCAGACTTAGTATACTTACTGCAGTAGTTCATAATCTCATTTTGCGCTTCCACAACAGCCGGGTTCTTGCTATCATTAGAGTTCATTATCTTGAGCACATATCCAAATTCGCAATGTTTGGTGATCAACGGGTTCTTCACATTGGGGTCTTCGGTAATCTTGTAGTTCTTGTCATCGTATCCGTTGAGTTCGTCGAGTTCCAACACAGAGATGCCGTAGAGACGTTCGACGAGTAGTTTCACTCCTTCATGATCGATGTTTGGGCGGATAACTTGACCAGGCTCCAGGGTGTCTGTCATTTTTGGATCTGTGTATAAGTCAAAGATATGGTTAGGTTATAATTTCATTTTAAATATGGATACAAAACATAGACTCAAAGGTGCAGGTGAAATAATGCTAATACCAGTGGAGGATGATTTTGGTTTGCCGCAAGGATAAGCAATATGGTGTCTACATTCTTGTAAATTTAAGATCTTGTTTAATAAATACAATCCACATTGTCCATATGAATTAATTAATTGTGATATAAAAGTTTTTTTTTTTCGAAAATTTATCGTCTATCCTTAACATCTTATAAGATCGATAAGTTGTAAGTATTGATTCAAATTTCTATCTGTCGCTGCAAGAACTGATGATTATATAAAACAAAGAGTTATTGTTTACTTTCTATAAATATCCTCGAACAAGCAAACACAGGCATAAATAAGCTTTATCACTTTGTAATAAATGTCAATATGCCTTATCAGGGGACGGCGATGAACCGTCTTGACTTTTGAACCCAATTTGTAAGTCCCATACATTTGTCCGAGGGTCCTTAGTGCTAATATCCTGCTGTTTGACCAATTACGCGATACGTTCCAATATGGGGGACGAGAGGCAATGTAAAAGTAGGAAGAACATTTTTGGACAGTTTAGGTTTTCGGAATGAATGCGCAAATGACGAGTGACAGAATAAATTGGAAAAGAGAAACATGCTGTGACGACCCTGCATAGTGAGATAAGGTAAAGATAAATAAGAAGAAGTAGGTTCGCGTTTGACTACCATCCGCCTAATAGTAATGCTAGTATTTTGTATTTTGTAGTAATGCTACAGCTTAAGGTACAAAACGGTAAACGGTAACATATGTAGGTGGTACTTGAAGACTACGCGCAGATCCCTGGATTGCAAAAAAAAATAGAGCTAAACTGTGCAAAAAGATTAAAAGTGCCAATCGTACAGATTCTGTCTAGGTTTAATCAAACCTTGACAATCACTTAATTATTTAAGTTCTTATTGCGGTGCTTGTTAAATAGAAAGCTCATACCTACTGTTAATTTCCAATAAATAAACAAAATAGTCTTTATTCTACTGCCACAAAGTTAATATGTAAGTGTACCAGATTATTTATAACCAGTGGACGCCCGTGGCTTCGCTCGCATTATTTCAAGATAGCCAAATTAGCCTATGCTACTCCTAAGACCCCATACTACCTACATACCAAAAATCATGATGATCCGTTGAGGCGTTTTTGCGTGATGAGGGTTTAAATAAACAGTCAAACAGAGACACAGATAAACAGACATAGTTTCTAGAAATTTTTGGAACGTGCTCTGTTATCAAATCCCCAAATATTTTTTGAATATACTCGTATGTATGTTGGTATTTTTAATGTTTCGACTTTCGACTCTCTTTAGCTTTATTGTTTGTGTAGATAGATATACATTATGATCATACAAACTATTGTATCATAACCTTATGACAAGTATGTATTGTACTTTCCTGATAATTTTAGATGATAGACAACACGGCTCAAGTGGCGCCAGACAACAGGTAACCACATCACATGATTGCCGGCTAGTTTGTGTAACTATGTGTTGTACCTATTTATGGAAAATATCTACGTGATGTAATATATCCATTTTACTTGGTGAAAAATATCAGAACAGAATGTATAAGATGTTATGTTATAAAGGATTTTTGGCGATCTCAAAACTTGATTGAGCGATATGTTACTAAAACTGTACCTAACTTGATATAAAATATAATATAATAATATATTAAAACTTACTCACATTTAATGATAATCAACGTTTATAATTAATTGGTCGCGTTATTGTTAATTTATCGATTGTAATTTGTGACAGTAGCAATATCACCAAATAAAAACAACTATTTAATTTAATGATCTTCAATTTTTTTTTCCAAAAATATTGTGTCTAAAAGAGGTTTCATTCTTTTTGTTCTCTCCCCAAAGAGTTTACACCTTAGTTTTTTATACTTAATCTTGAAAATTTCATTTCTGTCCAAATTTCTATTTACCTCTAAGCCTCAATTTAAACATAAACAATATTTTCTAAATAAAATATGTAAATAGCTTTGACTGTTTCTAATACAATAAACGAAAAAAGTAAGTAATCTAAAAATTTAAGTACCAACCTCAAAAAAGAACTTGGCAAAAAATATCACAATAAAATTCACCGCACACTTTGAAATCCTGCGTTGAACTGACGGTCTTCTCGCTAACATTATAAAGTAAGTAGTATATTTACTATGAAACCAAGATACGCTGATAATACAACTATCACATCACTGATAAGAGATTTCATCCGTTTTGCTGTTAGGAACAAAGAAACGATATCAATAGAAAACAAGGCTTTGTAAATTAGTGTGTAAACATCAATAAATATATACTGTCTTTACTAAATAATGTGATGATGATGAAAAACATTAACTAACATTATTGATTAGACATAACTTTTATGATAACTTTATTAGGTTTTTCCTAGGCAAACGTGCAACATCTTAGACTCAATCAAATAAAAATAAAAAATTCATTGATCTTAAATCTACCTATTTACAAAATTTGTAGCTTAAGACTAAGATAATCAAACTTACAACTAAAATAATTTAACTTTAGACTAAAGGGGGCTTAACATAAGGCAGGCTGTAATCAAACGTTGTCCTAATCCGTGTTAAAAAAAGGTGTTGGTACGGTGATGTGGTTTGGTACAAGGTTAGTGCTAGCTCAGGTTTTAAGTATCTTACTATCATCAGCTCATTATCACCCACTGCTGCTCGTGCTAGAAGAGAGGCTTATGCTCAGTACCCCTCTCTTCTAGTACGCCACTCCTCCCGGTCCTGCGCTGATCGAATCCAGGTGCTGACCCCAGCGGATTTCTTATGTCGTTGACAGTGTTTTGTTGTGCGACCTCTGTTTCTATAGCATGTCATAGGTCCGTTACTGTTTTAGTCATCTGTCTAATAATCCCTACAATGATGTCCCTTCGTCCCGGCAAGGCCATTTTTCGCGGACAAGCCAGCATTAATACCCCACTGCAATTTCTAGATAGCCCTGCATGTTGTATATTTCTATCTCTCTCTCTTTGAGTCGCATTTCATGACTGAGAGTCGTGACTCCCCCGCAGAATTAATTCGTTAGGAGAGTTGTCTTGGGCAGATACATCGTGGTGGGCGCCCAGATCCTTCCACGGTAGACACATGTCCTCGGATATTGTGGTCCTCAAACATGTCGGTTTCCTCACGATGTTTTCTTCACCGTTAAGCGAGTGCAAATCCATACATAACTTAAATTACAAGTTATTGGTGTAGGGCCAGATTCGAACCAGGGTGCGTCTGGATGAAAAGCAGACACTGGAACCGCTGAGCCACACTCGCTATATTCGCTATATTTCCATCTATGCTTATTATATCTTACCTATGTGTATGCCACGCTAGGTACCTATACGTAAGTGTCCAAACTATTGTTATCACTTATCACCGTCACCGGTCGTGACTGATCGCTTCTCACGTTGCCAGATATTTTAGAAAAGTACCGACTGGTCTACGGGTCATTGCTTCTTCAATATGTTTTTACATTTGACAATTCGCTCGAAAGAAATAGTCTCTTTTGGACGAATTATTCTGGAGCATTTAGAATAAGTTGATTTAGAGGTAGTCACATAAATCGATATCTAAAATTCTTCTTCTTATCGTATGAGAGTGGCCAACTCTGGTGTAGAGGGATCTAGAGATCAAGATCTCAGAGGGGGTGTAGAGATCTTATTAAGCCGACCTAAGGGCCTCTGACATGGCTTATCTAAAATTTAAACAAATTTATTAGCCTTAATTTATGACGACGAAAACTGTGAATTCATTACTTACCTACTCCTTGGAATGTGTACCTACCTATGACTATTGACTACGGCTTATCTAAAACAGGCAAATACGATGTACTTTCTGCTATGTATCTAAATCTACATCATAGTATGTATGTGCGCTGTATGGAAACTTTAAATATTACTATTTTCTGTAAAAAAAAAATGACGGTGAAGAAATATATTTCCATACATAATGTATAGTTTATAATGTGTGTACCTACGTTGTTTACAATTTAGCATAAGGCTTTGGCAGAATAAAAATAGACGGACAAAGGGTTTTTTCATCGATTCATCAAGATTATGTCAAACAGAATCAATCAATACGCTTATCAGTCATATACGCCTAGGTCAAGAACCCCCATTTATTAGAAAACATCTTGGCTAAGACAAAGATAGTGATACACAAAAGGATTCAAAGTGAATTAAACTTGTAAGTAATGAAGTATCAATACCATGCGCATTTGTTCATTATCATGAATAGATGAACATGTTTTTTAAGTTCTTGGTAAGTACTAAAATTTATTTTAAATTAAATGTTATTTATTTTTATTTAAATGTTATAGGTACCTATATATTATTAGGTATAAAAATAATCGAATTTTATTTCAGTATGATATGAAATTATTTAGTGACGGCATATTATTACTAAGTAATAACACCCCTAATATCAAGTATTAACGTTTATCAGTTTATGGCTACGTAAGTTCCACGTACCTAATTCTCAGATTACTCAATTATGCAGTTACAACAATATGGTTTTAAAGCGACATCTAGCATAATGGGAGCTTACTAAAATGACAGTATTGTATCAGTATTACAATGGTCTGTCATACTTGTAATAGTTTTGCTACTCGCCACTAGATGGCGTTAACAAAGTTATTTTGAACTAGATACAAGATGGCAAAAAGAATATCATTTTAAAATGTTTAGTAGGTATTCCACACTATCTCCTTAACAAAAAAGAAACTCATAAGCAGCTAAGTAAGTATATTATATTTATCAACCGATTTCAAAAAATGAGATTTTCAATTAGACTTAAGCTTTATGACGACACATTTACCCAGCAGTGGGATCCTAAGGGCTGCGTATGGTAATAATGATTCAAAAAAATTTAATAAAGTTTTGAATTCGGTGCTACTTTTAGAGGAGTGTAAAATAATTTTCTCAACAGAAAATATAAATAGTTATGATCGACATAACACTCAATTTGTCGCCGCCCTCCGTCACAATATTAATTAACAAGCAGGCTCGATCTCTGCTAATCCACGGCACGCGGCCCACAGAGATACAGAAAGAATTCTCATTTTAAACGCCAAGGGTAGGTGGGTAGTGCTGGGAACAATATTAGATTTCTAATATTTATAGGAAAATTTTAAAAATAAACTACCTATTATCAGTTTTTTTTTAAATAATGCTAGTAGTAACAAAGTTTTCATACCAAAAGCATCCATAACGGTATTGGTATAAAATATTCCCGTTATGGATTTTTGGACACTTGCTCATACTAAACGGTTTTCAAAGTGAGGCCGCTGCCGCCGTGTGTTTGCCTTAATAAAAATATCCACAAAGCGATTAGGATATTTTTTAAGTAATTCCTTATCTCTTGCCGCGCGCGTCTCAAAGGGTAACTTGAAAATCAGCGCAGTAGTAATCTGCAGCATTAATGCTGAGGTATGACCTTTTTTAACGCACGGGATACATCAATGTAACTTATATCACCTTTGTATTTTGCCTCTTTTACAACTTTTTATGTTTGTACTGTTGTGTCCTGTGTTAAAATAAATACTGTCTTTATTTCTTTATAGGTAATATATTTTTATGCTGCAAGTTTTTAGTTATTTAAGTATAGCAGAAGTGTCACGTCACTATGATCTCAGTCTTCTTTCATAACGGCAGAACTGTATCACAAGGGGTTGACTTGAACATAAAATATGAAGCGGGAGATAGAATGGCTTAAAGTATGAGCATCATGGACTAAATATGCGAGCACGTTTAGCTGTTGTAGACACAAAAGTTAATATAATAAGTACAAAAATGCTATATTTTGTTATCTTATGTTTTTTTTTTTGTGTTGATGTCAGGAGCTCTCACACATGCAAAATAATATTTTCTTGTTACTTTAAAATCTTTACTACTTTAACTAATTCCTGTTGAAAATAAAATCATCAAGCTCTTGTTGTATTGTTTAGCCAAGTCATAATTAACCTTTGTCTAAACTTGAAAGCTTAGGAGTAGCTTAAATCAAATCAAAATAAACAATAAATATTTCAGGACATATCACATAGCGCCATCTAGCCCCATACTAACCTTACGCTTGTATCATGGGTACTAGTTAACGGATATAAACATACGTATTATAAATATATAAACCACCAGACTCAACACAAATAATTACAAATTTAAACGTTTTTATAGTACACCGATTACAAAAAAACACATGTATAAGGAAATTTAGAGAATACGATTGGGACAAAGAGAGTTCAAACGCATTTGACCAACTTTTTTAACGAGAAATTCTTAGCAAAATTCCATTCTGCATTCACTATAGACTATAGCTCTCTGGTTTGGTTTTTAAACTCTGTCCTGTGGGTGACGGGAGGGTTGCAGTTAATTTGTAGGTGTTTAAATCCTGCTTAACTCCCTCGATGGCAATTGGTTTGATAGATTACAAATTACTCTGTTATTATTATAATTGAATATGAAGTTTTACTGTGAGAATATATTTCGTGTTCAAAGTTTCAGGCTCCTTTTGGATTTTTAATGTATATTGTGTACACATAACTTCGTAATGAAATGTTATAATGATATTCATAGAATCAGTTCTTTTACTGGTGTAATATTAACTTTTTTTAATTTTCACTTTTTTTCGTTGTTATCATTTATTTAATCAACCTACAATATACTATGGAAGCCGTATGGTTTTGAGAACTATACACGAATATAGCCGAATACAAATATATTGAAATTGAACACTAGCATTAGAATTTAAATATTATTGTTTTCATAAATGTAAGCTCGTAGGTTCTTGCTAATTTTTCATTTCCAAAGCTTCGAAAAGGATAAAATCAACCTACCAAACGCGATATTTTTCGTTGTAAGCTTGACTTAGCTAATAATTTTAGTATTATGAAGATATAGTAAATAATAATAAATAAATACACCTACAGATAGATTCTTACCGCCTTTTCCACATGTACCTACTTAAAGCTTACAATACATTCTCAAGTTTTCCATGCGGGAAATGGTGTTTAAATGATGTACTCTTAACTAATCTACGTACCAAGTAACAAACAGACAAACCTACACTTATCAAACGATTCCAGCCAGCGTTACATGATCTTTTAGGGTTAAGGCATTAAATACAAGATAAATAGGTTAAGTAATCATTTTGTAAATTGATTTGTATTATTTTTTCTTGTGTACAATATAGTAACATTGATTGATACAGAGTTATTAAAGGCACTATTTTCACGAGGTTAACAAAAAGCATTAGATTTATTACTTAACTAGCGGATTCATGCGGTGTTTCTTGCATTTTTCTTAGTTAGATATAAACAAATATCCCTTTCTGAATCCTATAATAACCGTAAAAAATCACGTTCATCCATCGGTTCATTGCGGAGTGAAAAATAATACTTTTGCTTTTATTAGGATTAAAAAATCTACTAAGTATATCATTAACTATACTACAGCTAGCCATTTGCTCTCAGATATTCATTATAATGTTTCGTGACATGACAGAAATAAGCTATGAGGTTTATTTATTATTAATTTTTAGTATATAAACTGGCCACCTATTTCGAAACCATAATATTATTAAATAGATTAAAACTAAATTTGTATGTCTTCTGCCTACTTCTATTATCACAAATTCATAAGAGTAAGGAAAGTTTAAATCAAAGACATACTGCCCTTAACATCATCCTCATCTAGAGCTCAAATAAAACTGGTTTCAAATCGGAACTTGTTTTACGGTAGACATGCGATCACAAAGTCTCTTAAACTTTGCAAACTTAACCTCAAACTCCTGCAAAATGTTTTCAAACCAATTTGAACTCTAACAGTTTGGTAATAGAGGTCATATGAATGGTTCTTTATGGTATCAAGTGGGTGGTAAGAAACTCCTAAGGCAAAACACTCGTAGATTGAAATCTTGTTAAAGAGACGTCTTTTTCAGCTCCTATTGTCTACAATTACTTGGCTTTGTGGCCTGTGATGTGCATCTATCTCTTTTTAACGCATGCAAACATTATACATTTGTCCTTGTTATCAGGAATTCAATTTGAAGATTTCCGCTCGATGGTTGAGGTTTTCTTTTGATTTGTTTTTTAGGTTGTTCTTTTCATTACTTAAATGTTTGTGCTGTTCAAATGATGGTAGAAGTGTTTCAATCAATTTAAAAATGTCACATTACCCTTATACAGGTAGTGACACACCAAATTTTTATTAAGTTTAGCTCAAAAATAATTCGTTGAGAAATAAGAGGAAACACATTTTTGAATTAACATTATAACTGCTACAACACTTTCAGACATTTGTAGAAAGACGAAGACATGTATCAACATCTTTACCTATACTACGGCTCGGTCGCTTCGTATCGACAAATCTCTATTTACGTGTATATGTTTATGGTGTGTTAATCTTGCGATGACCATCAAATGTAATATATGTCACAAATAAGGCCCATTTCAAATTGTGCTGCTATTTAGTAACTGTTTATAGACTTGAATAATTAAAAATATGATCCACATGTTTAAAAAAACTTATCTTGCTATTTATCTAGCTTTTAAATTCTTTTTTTAACTCGAACTGGTTTGCACTTTGTCATAGTTTGCCTGATAGCAAGCAAAAGCTAAGGCCTAAGATGGAGCATGCTTCATTCTACTATACTTATAGTAATTTCGTAGGCGAGTATCCAATTTATTTGTATTCTACGTAATAAACTTACTCCCTTACAGTAGATTATTAAAGTCAAAGTTATTTGCATAAATAGATTTTTTAGTAGGGTACCTTGCGAAGTTCTTTCTCTGCTATCTAATGAGTATGCAGTATGTCCCTCTCAGTAGATTATTGAGATACTCTGAGTATAATATCAGTATCTATTGCATTCTTGCGGCTGAGGGTTGACCCTGTGCGTGACAAACTGTGGCGGGGACGTCTTAACGGGGTGCAGGGTTGCCACTTATAATACAACAAATATGTTATTAACTGTTTTTTTTTCTGGCAACAATTTCATATTGAACGAGTGAAAAGAAGTATGACAACTGAACTTATAATAGAGGTTTTTAAGTTTTTCGGGTAGGTATTCAATTCAGTGGTTTCAGCGTTTTTTGTTATTTTTGTCACGTTTTAACGTACACACAAAACATTTATTATTTTCTTTTCATCTATTTAAGTAGATTTTAAATTAACTATAATGTTATATTTCTGTACAGCGAATAAGAATTAAATTTTGCTATGATGTTGTGTTTTTAAAGTATTCCAGAAATATTACACACAAAAAATAATAATTCAACACAAGGCACCCCTAACCTCTAAATACTATCAATATCTGACCCCACGGCAGTTAAAAAGAAATAAAAAAGTAATAAAATGCAATGCCAAAATAAAAACCGCTATAAGGAAGGGTTCGGACCCCTAATTTGCAAGCTCTTCGAGTTGGGATGTTTTACTTTGGAGAAAATCGCCACTTGCCTTCTTTATAAATGTTTGGTCGTTTACTGCTTAACGGGTAGTTTGTGTTTGCTATGTCTTCTATGTTTTGGAAATCCAACAAATATAATAAAATTTGTGTATACGCCTGGTTACTACTTATTTTGTTAAAATTAGGGTTTTATTCAAAAAACTTACATTTTGTTAAAATCTAATTTAAAACTATTTTGTTAATTGTGTTCGAACCCAATTTCTTGTTTCAGAATAAATCATTTTCATTGCATTGCCATTGTGACAATTGAAAATAGAAGAGGGAAAATGGTTGGCCACCTTATACGACATGACGAATTTATGAAAAACATCATTGAGGGAAAATTGGAAGCCCGAAGAGGGCAAGGAAGGCCGAGAAGGTCATACATGGACCAAGTAAAAGAAAAGGCGGGTGTCATGTCGTATAAGGAGGTCAAGGAATTGGCAGAAGATCGGGAAGGATAGCGCATGCTCCACAGACAAGGGCCCTGCCCTTAAATTTGAGATGTTGATGCCTTTTTTATTTCTTTACGCTAAAACGGTTTAACCGATTTGAATGGTTTGATATGGAGATTACATTAGACTACTTTTTATCTTACGCGAGAAAAGGCGCGGTATGGCGCAAGCACTTGTTAATAAAAGATGTTAAAAATCGTTGTATTGTTCTGCTATGCGTCTAACTATGTATGCGTTATCAAATCACTCACTCACACACTCTCACTACACACACTCGGTATGTTACACTCTATATAGGTTTTCTGAAAGCTAATTACAAAATCATTATAAAACAAAGACATTTTGGTAAAAGTATTCCATACATACTCTAGTCAATTTTAATTAACATGATGCCAAGCAGTTAAGTTTACGTTAGTAAACCTTTTCTTACGTTTCTTAACTGTAGAAATCTTGGACCGCATTTTTTCACCCACACAAACATATTTTAAGCAGAATTTGAATAAAAATCTATAGAAATGTAAAACTCTAAGTTAGTTTGATCACGTGCAAGCCTCAATCAAAAACAGTTAAGAAATAATTTCCCTCTTCAAGTAGGTATAGATTTCATTCTATTGAAACCCACAGAAGAAATCAAATATCATTATAATAGAATAATAGTATAAAACCTCTATTGAACCGCAATTGCTCCACAAAAAAGTAAAAAATATGTTTTAAAAACCCACAATTGAGAAGAAATTTAATACTTTTTGAATGCTATTGAGGGTGATGTATAAAGATAGGGTATTTATTTTTTTATTTTAGTTCATTGTTGAATGTGGACTTTGTTATAATATTGTTTTGCAAATAAGAAGTAATAGAGCGTGAATATATTATTGGAGTTTGTGCAAACATAGTCTAAATAGGTGGTTAACATTTTCTACTCAACAAAAGATTGTCGATATTATCGTTAGTTATTCATAATTTATACTCGTATTTGAATGTTAACTATGACAGTTGCTTTCTTTTTTTTTTCTTTGGCCATAACTTTGTATTGTGCCAGTTCTCAAGTAAAAACGGGGAAACTTCATATCCCCCAAAAAAGCACGTGATGTAAACTAATAAGTGATCAGAAAGCTTTACATATATGTGTTACGGCTAATACCCGAAGTGCGGCTACACCTAGTTTTAGCCGGTTAGAACTAGGTGTAGCCACTTAGTCTTGGTTAAACCTAGTACGAGCCGATTGTTTTCGGGTAAAACTAGGTCTCAAGTCCTGTTGTAGTGCAAGTGTTGGACTCGAAGTCACTAGTCTGTGACAGAAGGAAGATTAGGTTCGTTAGGTTGCTTTCTACCACGCACATGCGACGACGAGCGAAGCAAGGAGGAGCCAACTTCTTTCAAAACATGTCTCGATTCGGGGTTTAACCAAGAGTAAGTGGCTACACCTAGTTCTAACCGGCTAAAACTAGGTGTAGCCGCACTTCGGGTATTAGCCGTAACATATATACAACCTAACAAATTAACTTAATATCTACACATAACTACTATATTTACATTAAAAGGAACGGAATACATTTACAATTTGAGGTCTTTATCGACAGTTGCTTTCATTCTTTTCAATTTATTAATGAACATACTTCAGTTTAACATCTGAAACATTAACTAGTGAAGTTTGTTTTGTGATATGACAAACAAATAAGATTAATTTGATATCGATTCAGGAGTTTGCTAATTTGTACTGTAGATTACATTGGGAAGATAAATTGAACCTTTTATAACCTGCATTAAAGTAATGTTCAACACAAAATATAACATAATCATTCAAATAAATTAATAATAAGTAAGTGAAAAAATAAATTTAAAAAAAATGTTTTTTTTTTTAGTCTACATACGTGTTCAACAGTAGTCAGGGGAAGAACCGAATTACAATCAAGGTTTTAAGATTAATTTACTCACAGTAATAAGCAATATTTTAATAGTCTAATGACATCGTTCTGTTCAAATACAATATACCTACAATACACGTTCCTGTCAAACAGATAGCGGATTTCATTTTTCTTAAATTGTTGTAATGTGATTGTTTTTCTTCAATTAGAATCTGATTAAATAAGTCCAAGGCTAATCAATGAAGGTTTCACGTGATTTATTGACTGATCGATGCAAGTTTAAGTTAGGCCAGTAAGTAGGTAATCATCATCATCATCTAGAAATTACAACTAGGTGTAGGCACGTAGACTTTATTACACGTGTTGGTAACGTTAGCAACACAAGTACAAAAATAGTAGGTACATTATACAACAAGTGTGTTAAGTTTGTCATTGCAGTCGAGGCGGTTTGTTAGCCTTAAATAGCTGAGACTGTAATTATAAACGAGCACAGGAGTCGTATACGACGTTTTTCAACACACTTACCCATAATTAAATAAAAATACACACACACAACAAACAGTACCTACAGTTACAGTTATCAAATGTTTTCACGTTTTACGTTAGTAATAAAAATATTTTAAATAACTTACCTTATGCAAACTAATAAAGTCTCACACGTGCCTTTTAAATATCTACAATCTACATATTGAGTTTTTTTTCTAGTGACGTTTTTCTTTATTCTCTACTTTGTTATTTAGTTTTAAAGTGCTACAATAACTTAAATACATTTTTTTTTATTACCTACTTTCGCAGGTGCAAAAATTGTACGGACGCTACAAAAGTCTGGTCCTAAAGCTAATAATGTTAATGGCATGACATCATGGCATGATGCTAGGAAAAATGTTAAAAAATGTGTCTTAATTCTTAATTTTTCTACCAACACTACGTCAACTCAATCAAGAAAAACATTTCTGTTCAAAAACTGGAAAATACATTAAGTTGCACACACGCCCGCTTCTTCAAACACGGGCATATATGTTATTCTAACGAGTGACGCAACTATAATCCGAGGTTTGCTTAATTCTGCTGTTTGCTGACTATGAACCCGTTTCAAAGACTAAATTGAGGAGGTACAGGTATGTTGACAATTGCCTGGTAATAATATCTAACAATAAAATAAAAATTCAAAAAAATATATTTTAGGTAGGTTTTTTTGTTAACCTATATTGTCCCACTCCTGGGCAAAGATATCCCCCAACTCCCAATTTTAGGTATAAAAAAAATTTTATAAATTCGTATTTGACTAGATTTAATTTATCTAGATTTTATATATTTTTTTACCAAATCTAAGTATTTTGTTCTCAAGCTACAAAATTTAAAAAAAAATCTAGATTTCTCTCTATTTCATCTCGTGAGAATACTACAACATGTATTGTATCTCATTCTAAATCCACATATATATAAATACAAATACACCATAGTTATATAGTTAGTAGAAGGACTTTACTGGTCTTTACCAGAAGCTGTGTTTCCTGCGAACTACAATCCAGGGGTTTTCTAATCTAGAGTTCATAGGTATCTTCTAGGTAAACGTGTTACACCCTAGGCTGCAGCAATGCTTAACATCAGGCAGGCTGTAGGCAAACGTAAACATATCCCACGTAAAAAAAAAAAGTTAATTAAATAAATATACTATAGTTACGGTATTCAAAAGTGAAACCCATAAATCCATCACACGACGTGTTCAGACGGGCTTGGATAGAATATCTTGTGCTATCTATCAGTCAGTTTATCTAGCCCTGCTAGGATTAGATAGGATTTGGCAGCAACTGGCCAGAATTCTACGTCACGTGAGAATTATTGTTGAAATTGTTACAAATAATTACACAGTGCCATGATTTGATAGATAACATTTGCGGTAAAACTACTCGGTATGGAAACAATTTATGCCGTTTATACTCTTACCCTGAAACAAACTTTGCTTCGGTTGTTTGACACTGCAGTCGTTCAACCATGTGGCTAGATGGCGCTATTCGCAATGTGAAATGTCCTAGATTGTATCACTTATAATATGCCGAAACAGAGATAGATCATGTTATCATTATAATTTTGATTAGATAGATAGATAGATAGATATACACTTTATTAAAAACACCAGCACAGTACACACACAATACAGAAATTTACATAAAAATATTAAAACTTAAGCCTAGTGTCTTAACTGGCGGCCTTATCGCTAAAAGCGATCTCTTCCAGGCAACCAATCTGGCAGGGATAAGACGCAAGTATAATGGTAGACGAGGTGTTTTAAATGTATGTGAAATTACATAAATACATTTTAATTAACATTACATTTTAATTAGGTTTCATGAAATGCATTGTCGTATGTACTTTTAATAACCTATATGGCACCTTATTTAGCTACGAACGCTGCAGCAAAATAGTCGAAACGCTACATGAATCATCTCTCGTAGATATCTAAATATATAAAACTCAAAAGTGACTGACTGACTGACTGATATAGTGATCTATCAACGCACAGCTCAAACCACTGGACGGATTGGGCTGAAATTTGGAATGAAGGTAGATGTTATGACGTAGGCATCCGCTAAGAAAGGATTTTTGGAAATTCCTCTTTTAAAGGGGCGAAATAGGGAATGCAAGTTTTACTTCTTAATGCGAACGAAGCCGCGGGCACCCACTAGTAATATATAATATGGCCAATGATGATGTACCTTCCTGGGCAAAGGTAAGACTGTAAAATTAAAATAAATCTAGTCACTTGTCGATATAACTGTACGTTAGTAACCCGATACGATCAGAGATGTCGGTGTGAGTCGACTGTAGCCCACGATGTGTCCACGGAGCTCTGTGTTTGACCACTTACTATACTTTTTGGAAGCCTTTTGTTAGGTTTTTAAGACTGGTGTTTGCTTGACTTCCTTCGTTTGAATTTTAGAATGGAAAGTTTGGATAGTTGTTGGATTTATTAATATTAAATTGTCTAGATTTCCGTTATTCTTTTTTTTAGTCTTTTACATTTTTCTAAGCTGGGCTAATATTGTGAATTCCAAATTCCACTAATACCATTGTATTATGTATTCTGTGCTTATTAAAAAGCCATAGTTTGTTTGTGTATAAGTTTGTTACTTCTATAATAAGCTCAAGCGACTCAACTAATTTCGAATAAGTTTTATATTCTGGTAGGTTAGAAAATTCTAATAATAATAATTTAATTCATTTCTTTTCGTTTTTATTATTTTGGCGGAATTTCTGCGTCCAATATGTACAGCATAAAGCCAAACCCATTTATTTTTATAACAACAATAATTAAAATAATTTTTTTACAAAAATTATGAAACGAGTCATAAAGATATCGATTTTATCTATCTTGTAAATTTAAACATCATTCGTTCAGTTTATGTATACATAAGTGTTTATGTAAGACGGCACATTAAAATATCACGTTTTTTTATTAAAACCGTTTGGTATGCGCAAACACAATGTAATACTATAATGGGTACCTACCTCGCCTACGAACAAACACTACTTACCAAGTTCAAAGAATTTGAACACTTGACCTTAACACTACAGTGCACGCGCCCCTTTTTTTGACATGGAAGCTCGCATGCTCTACCATGGTAGAAAACAATAATTGAGATATTTTAAAAATGGGTGGTTTTAAAATGATAAAACTGAATAATGTTTGTCATCTAATTATTATAACACACAATTATTGCAAAAGATTACAGTTTTAATAGAACATACTTAAACTAGAAACAATTTATGAGATCCAGAAAATAATCAACATTTTTGGCATGTTTGAGATCAGCTCAAAAAAAAAAACTTCTAATAAGCGATGACTATCTTATTGGTCACCATCCTCGCATTCGATACAGACCACAACTTGGTGATCAGGACAAATCCACCTGGCACATCGCTTACACCACTTTTTCGTGGACCGATTTCGGGTTCGAGAGCACAGGCAACATTTACCTACTCTTCCCATTCTTTGAGGATCATTCCGAGGCACCTCATCTGTATGCCCCAAAAGCCATTTCGTTTTATTTTTTAATTCACGGGGGAGGTTTTCAAAGGTCAGTCTTCTTGCCATGAGGGGTTTTGCCAGCTCATACGAAAGATCGTAAAGAAAATTGCGTCTCACAATCTTTTCCTGGCCTTTGTTTAGTTGGTGGATAATTAATGCATTTATTCCAGCTATGTGAGCTTTTGAGATTTTACCCGGGTTGCAGAAGGACATGTTTTACTCCAGCATGTTCCATTTCTAGATACATAAATTTCGTCGCGTGTATTGTTTTGAGCGAGCTCAGAAAGAGGCATGTCATCTTCAGACGATGATGCTTGGTCTTCGCTTACAGCTTCCTGTACCTGATGCCTGTCTTCCTGCTCCATCGGTTGTACTTCTTCTTCCCCACCATCCGATTCACTTTGAATCACTTCCTCGTCCTCAAATTCTTCATGCAACCACTGAATCACGCGAGATTCCATGATTGGGTCCATTTTTTCGCTGAAACAAAGTAATAATAGTTATCAAAACACCATAACATATTAAATAGCAATAACTATATATATTGTTCATTTGTCAAAACATAAACATTAAATTTTTATACATAATGGATTAAAAAAGTCAAAAAAGAAAATGTTTACTTACATTCGGTATTATTACGCCAATACTCGCACGTACTACAATAGTAGAAGACGAACTTTGACACGTAATTACAAGAAAGTGCGCTTACGCTGCAAGTGGGCGCCGTACTAATCCGTTCCGCGATTTTGTCGACGAGGCTTATCTAGGAGCGCAGGGGGTCAGGTGTGAGAATGAATGAATGACGCTAAAATAAGTAAGTGCATTCTACTATAGTAGAGCGCGCGTGCACTCTAGTGTTAAAATATTGTGATTATGACATTTTTTACTTACTGTTATGTGTTTTTAAAATATAGTGGGTATGTAAATAGTGAGGATTACTACATATTTTATATTAAAGATACGCGAAACCGCATAGTGAGAAAATAGTGGATGGATTTCCACTCGCTTAGCGGTGAAGGAAAACATCGTGAGAAATCTGATATGTTTGAGGACCACAATATCCGAGGACATGTGTCTTCTGTGGAAGGACCTGGAAGCCCACCACCCTTAACGAATTAATTCTGCGGGGGAGTCACGACACTCAGTCATGAGGACATATGACTCAATAGAATTTTGCGTATGTTGTTTACGCATTTCGGGTGTAACGTGTGTACGCTCTGAAGATGGGTGTCATTACAATCGTAATAGTTACAAATAGATAAGGCACAATTTTCCTGTACGCTAAGATAGAACTTAAACCAGCAATGGGATCAATACTATGACTTGGATAAGTTTTACTCTACCAATATGAGAAATATTTTCCATTTTTCCTACAGTAGTACAACAAAGTAGTATTTCCGTGGTCGGCCAGAACAGAAGGGATGGAGAGCGCTCGAGACTTGAACACGCTCCGAGGAGAGATACTGTACTAGGACAGGGGGGGACTGAGGTTATATGCAAAAATACCTAAAACCTCTTTGAGACTTAGATAAAAAAATACATATAAGTAGCCTTTTGAGACTGACATAATATGGAAACTTACTATTATAGCCCCTTTTGAGACTGACTTAATATGCAAAAATGCCTAAAATCTCTTTTGAGACTGATTTAATATGTAAGAATACATATAGCCTCTTTTGAGACTGACTTAATATGCAAAAATGTCTAAAATCTCTTTTGAGACTGATTTAATATGCAAAAATACCTAAAGCCTCTTTTGAGACTGACTTAATATGCAAAAATGCCTAAAGCCTCTTTTGAGACTGACTTCATATGCAAAAATACCTAAAGCCTCTTTTGAGACTGACTTCATATGCAAAAATACCTAAAGCCTCTTTTGAGACTGACTTCATATGCAAAAATACCTAAAGCCTCTTTTGAGACTGATTTATTATTCCAAGTTACCTAAAACCTCTCTTGAGACTGACTTAATATGCAAAAATACCTGCCTCTTTTGAGACTGACTCTTTTGAGACTGAGATATCTCTCTCGTGAGTCGTATTTCCTCATGACTAAGGGTCGTGACTCCCCCGTAGAACTAATTCGTTAGAGGAGTTCTCTTCGGCAGATAAATCCACATTATCCACAATATATCTGATACAGTGGTTGAGATATACATACAATACTAAGTACATTATTTTGATCTATCTCGTAGAGTTCAACCAGCGTTTGCGCGAAAATTATTGTATATTTACTTTGAGAACTCCTAAAATGATCAGTATTTCCCTAATATATTAAGCATGTTAAAGTACAAAAAAAACTTTCTCTTGAATCATCTTTGAATAAAAAACTGCATCAAAATCCGTTGTGTGGTTTTAAAGATCTAAGCAAACATATGTACATACATACTTACAACAGACCGCCGCGTAAAGCGACTTTGCTTTATACCATGTAGTGATAGTGATAAAATACAAACAACTAATATATACCAGGACAAAAATGCCATGTACCCCCATACTAAATAAACAGCACGGATTGAATGATTTCATGACTACTTTCCTTCCCAGCTCCACAAAGGTTCCTTACTCCACACCTGTAATACCACCGTGCCAGTATTTTGTTAGTCGGCAGCGTTTGTCGCATCTCTAGCATTTCTCTCACTCGCCCTCTCTCTCTGACAGCGCGCGAGTGAGCGAGACAGCAGCGTCACGGGACACTGCTCGTGTCCAGTGTCAAATATTGAATCACTTATTGGCTACAATGGGAACGAATGGATATTTGTACTCTTGACATTTTTGAGCTGAAGCTTTTTAACTGTTGAACTTGTGACGTTTTTTTAAAGTTAGCTTTTGGGGACCAAATATTAGTGGTAACGCGTCATGTAATATTATTTTTTTAAAATGTCGTTCGTAAGCTGTCGACACTCAGCTGGTCAATCTCATACGTTAAGAAAAAAGATAGATTTTTTCATAATTAAACTAAATTTGTGGTATATAAAGACGTACAACTTTGTTCGTCTATAAGTAATAAGGTATCTAATATAAAGAATTTCGTAAATTATTCCTTCAAAAGCTCTGAAATTTTGAAGTTTTCTGGATATTTTTACGTACCTACCTAACAAAATGTTTGCACGTCAATTAACATGGCCTTAATTTTTGTATGAAAAAGCTTTAAAATCTTTCTCAAATCAAAAAATAATGCTCAAAGAATCGCCATAGGATATCATTCCACAAAATACTTATCTTAACTACTAACGTATAATTACAGGCAAGTCAATTTCACTACATTAAGCACCAATCGAAACACAATAACTAGAGCACGCCCCACAAACTTGAAATAAAGAAAACAATGAAAACAATTAGAAAAGTGGTTTTAAAACGCACTTTTGAACTAACAAAGGTAAAGTACACACCCTTGGTTGCGTAGAGCGACTCTCTACCGCAAAAAGTATGAATCACCATTTTATAAAATTATCAAGTCATATTAAAACCATGACAGCCTCTTTAGACAAGAGCCGTATTTTAGTGAGCGTACTGTATATAATATAAATGAATGAATCTGAATCTTTTTTTTTTACATAGAATGTGTATACATTTATGTGTATTTATCACTTATACATGATTTCATTGCATAATCTTTGCTTGTTGCTATAGACAGTTTGAAAACTCTAAATATTATATTATATTACAATAAGAAGAGAAGAAGAAAGAGGCCTATGCTCAGCAGTGGGCGATAACGAGCTGATGATAATGATGATGATTACAATATAATAAAAAATAAAATAAAAAAACTTGTAAATTAGAGAGTTGCTTCGCCTACCCAAGATCACAAACTAAACTTCACAAAGGTAATTCCTAATACAAAGGTAAGTTAACTGCAATTGAAGTTCAATTCAATTTCAATGGATATCGTGTGGCGATAGTGTTGTGTTCAATTGTATTGCCATTGTGATGTACAATTGAATGTTTTAACCTATAACAGTGGTTAATGATGTTGAGTTTTTAATGAGTACTTTCGGAAATTAGGGCGGGGTTACACGGTTTGTGGTAACCGCTGTTTTGAAGGAGGAAAATTGACGTTTGAAAATGGAGCAGTTAGTCAAAAAGTCTGTACATGTTTTTATATAATTACATAGATAAGGTAAATTATTTTTTGTGTTTGTATTTTAAAGTACGTTTGAGTTTGTATGATGACGGTTCCCAGACACTTGTGTGAGGTAATCTTATAGTATTTTCAATCTCATAATAAAAATAGTGAGAAAATCAAACATAAAATTAAAAACGGATTCAAATGTTTTTTATACCATATATCATACTTTCACTGATTTTACAGCAATAGTTCAGTCAAAAAATCTTTTTTTTTTTCATTTCCTATAAAGAAATATTTCTCTACCTACAATATCCAACCTTTTGCAGATAGACGGGTTAAATTCAAAACGTTCAAACAAAGATACTGTCATCCAATACTCGAAATGCCCAGATGCGGGCATTTAAACCACAATTTAGTTTTAATTGTACAAAAACTTGAATGAAACTTTTTGGAAGCAGGTAAAATAAAAATAAAATCTCTTTGGCAACCATTAATATGTGACCTTCTTAATACATCACAGCGTTCAATGAAATGAGGTTTTGATAAATTGGTCGTTCGTTATTTGAAACCAGTGAAGTGATATCGATTACACATTGTTAAAAGAATCTTTGCGGAATCGATTCAACAAAAACTGTTTGAATGAGGAACCTTTTTGGAGAGTTATTCTGAATTCAAAAACATTCATATTTTTAACATGTTTTATTTCTTTGCAATAAAGATCAATTTGATGTAAGAACTGAAGATATAAAAAGTTGTGTCGTTTTTTTGGTGTTTGATAGGCAAATGTTTATATTTTTTAACGCAGTAAAGATTTCTGATTGACTCACTGACATTTTGCTTGAATAATGAGGAACGGTTAGGTTTTCAAGCCCAAGTTAAAAATTAAGAATTAATTTGGGTTCAAATTTAAATTCAAGTTTTTATGTAAACACTCTTAATTTACTACCCGAAATAAAAATGAATTTTCTGAGCAATTTAAACATTAATTACATAAATAATTCCCTGATAATATATTAAACAGATTTATAGACCATAACAAAAATATGTAAAAATAACGCATTAAACTGTATCTGTACCCATAAGGCTTCCGTTCTTCAAATACCTGTCAAATTAAAGCATAAAGTAACAAATCTAAACGCCACTGAATCGTAACTAAACACATTTAACATATTAAGGTGAAACCACACTTGTGACGCAGGGAAGTGGAAAATTGCAAATTGTGCAAACAGCCTTATACTCAATGGTTTTTTTTTTATTTTGTTACCTATTGAATGTCAAAATAGATTATATATTTCTTGGTCTATACGGGGAAGTGTCTTAATTTGGTTTGAATAGTGATTGTGACTGTTGCGTAGAATTGAAGTAAAAAAATGCAACTTATAAAAACAACAAACTAAAAAAAAACAATACAATACATGTTCTGCGAATATGATTCATTGATCAATGAGTAAAAAAATAACGCACTCGTTTTTTTTAATTAAGGTAATCTATAGTTCCTCCGCAAGAAGCAAAAAGTTAATTTAAGGCGAGTCACCAGTGAAAAAGCGGAAAAAACGTTTTACTATATCAAATTTTTTAGGTATTTACTCCTTGATATCGGTCTTGCAAAAAATATACAATATACTTAAGGATATTGTCTGAGGAATGTGCTAATTTGTTACACGATAGGGTATACTTTACTCGATCATAAAAAAATCCAAAGACAGCTTAATGTAAAAGTCTAAATCGAATATCTTATCAATAAAATTTCTGACTTTACACATCATTTTTATATAGAAATGTTTCTCTTTAAATACTACAGAGAACCTGCTAAAATTTGGGTTTCAACTAAAGTCCTATAATTTTGAGTTAATTATTAATCCCAAAACTTAAATATTTCCCAGCAGTTTGACAAGACGCCGCGCCGCCCGCTACCCCGTCAGTCGCAATCGGGCGCTTGCCAACGTTAGACCTGTGCCAAATTTTCTCCGCCCGTTCTTACATTCTTGCCACAGTGTAATAATTGAAAATGGCTAATAAAAAAAATAAAGTTAGGATGAAATCAGTGTTAATATCTAAAAGAAGGACAGGGAAAGAGAACTATAAGAAACGGTATGTAAATTACTCCCTTTTATAGTAAAATTATGAAGTTTACTCTTTTTTTTAAAGTAAAATTACTAAGCACTTAACAATATTTCTAAAAGTGGCCCATTTTTTTTATTCTTTATGTTTCTCCTCAGGTATATGAGAATTTTCTATAATTTTAGTTGATTTCGTAAATTTTCGTCATTACTTGCCACAGACTAAATTATATCAGTATGACCAAAAGTATGTACCTATGTACGAGTACTCTATAATTAATTAATTTAGGTCGAAAAAGCAGTCTCGTGTATCTAATACTACCAGTCCATTAGTAGAATTGCAACCTGTGAATTTCAATACTTCAACGACAGATGGGTAAGTGGATCATGTACTAAACAATAATACCATAAAATAGGCCGATCTATCTATTTTTTATATTATTTACTATTGACTATAAACTCTACAGCTGATAAAGAATGACTTGCAGAATGTGATGATAAATTCTCTCAAAATAATATCAATAATGAGTGAGTGTAATATTATAACATCATTAGTTTGTCACATAATACACAAAACAGAACCAAGCTGAATTTATACAATCATAAACGAAATAATTATGGTAATTTATATTTGTTGTTACGACTGTATGTGTTCGAAATAAATAAAATAATTGCGGCAACAGAAATACATCTTCTAAAAAAAAACTGTCTAACTATCACGGTTTATAAGATACAGCCTGGTGACATACGGACGGACAGACAGACAGACAGACAGCGAAGTCTTAGTAATAGTGTCCCGTTTTTTACCCTTTGGGTACGGAACCCTAAAAACAGATCCAAGCAGAATATCCAAACAGAATGTATACGATAATAAACGTAATAAATGTGGTGATATTTTTTTTTGCATGTTATCTAAGCAGCGAATATACAAAGTCACGGCAATTTTATTAATATAACCTATGTATTTTTTTTCAAACAACAAACACGACTTTGTTTTATATTTACAGATATAAAGTAATAAATTATTACTTAGCTTATTTAAAACTGACAAAAATAACATTTTACATTAATAGAAGTTGATCATAGTATAACAGCTGAAATATTTATACTGTGGCGTAGTGCTAACGTTACGAGAAATGGACAGCGCGCGAAGTGAGACGCGCGGGCGGCCCCCCACACCTCACCTCCTAAAATCGTAGTTCGCGCGAAAATGCCTCGCCTTAATATATTACTAACATTTCTTCTTGCGATGCGAACAGACTATAGGCTTATCCCATACCTACTTGAATTAGTAACATGTCATGTCATGCCATATCTCAGTTGTTTCTAATAGTCAATTTTTAGCTTAAAGTTAGTTCTTGCAAAGATTTAAATCGTTGTAAGAACAAGAAGAAGACAATTAAAGAATCAATTGAAGTAAGAAATAGGTAAGAAAGAATAGTTTTCAGAAGTAAGAATCGTTTATATAGTAATTTAAAAACCTTTTGGCCACAGAAGTAACCACTTTCATGTGAACTTAGGTACACTAAAATAAAGAAAAAATATACCACACATTTTTTTATCAGAAAAAACACAATCCTACCAATTCCACACACTTGTTACAATCGGGAATCGAACCCGCGACAGATAATACGAGTCAGATAATATCAACAATGAGTATCAATATCCTATCAACCATGGAAAGTATGGTTTTGTGGTTTTTTTAGACTATTGTGTAACAAAAGGCAACAGTATTATACAAGTTGCTGATGATACATCATCAGGCACATACTAGTAATAATAAACTGTAGGTTCTGTATGAACAAAAGGTAAGATAGCACTTGCCTCTACGTTTATTGTACGGACGGCAAAGCTTTGGAACACTTTACCGGAAACTATTTTCCTGCGAACTACAATCCAGGGGTCTTCAAATCTAGAGTTTATAGCTATCTTCTAGGTAAACGTGTTACATCCTAAGCTGCAGCAATGCTTAACGTCACGCAGGCTGTAGTCAAACGTAAACCTATCCCACGTAAAAAGAAGATAGAAAATATTACAATGATTATAATTATTGAATAAAAAATACACAATTACACAAGAATTAGTAAATACCTAACGTGTGTACTATAAAATACTATCAATGTAAACAAAGTAATTGTTTTAATTTTTTTTTCTATATGTTAAGGGTCGTGTTGATTTATCTTTCTCTTTTCTTTTAATTTTTTTTCACAATCCTAGTCAGAAAAATATGCTATATTTTTTTTCCTGTACATACATTATTTTCATTTCATAGCAGAAAATTACCGCGAATCCCTAAAACTCAAGCTACTTAAGAAACAACAAACACTCTTTCACAACAAAAAACTAACAAAACCTCACAAACATTATATCGTGAGACACCCCTGGGGCGTCTTTTCACCTGCTACAACCCTGCAAGCCTTTGACTGCGTGGGAGAGATCGCGGTTAGCGATAAGGCAGGTAAAAATACAATAGTAATACTACTAATTGTTAAGACTACTTTCTATTTGGTTAGAGGATGTAATTATTTTGTACAAAATCTGTTTTTTTTTGTTAAAAAGACAAGCAAGGTGGTACAAATCTGTTAAAATGATTACATGTGTTTATCCTAGCTGATATAAATTAATATTATATCATATACTAGCTGTCCCGGCAGACTTCGTACTGCGACCTAAACTTTTGTATTTTTTTTCCTTTTAAACCTTCCCTAGACCTCCACGAACAATTCAAGACTAAGATAAGATAAATCCGTTCAGCCGTTCTCGAGTTTTAATCAGACTAACGAACAACAATTCATTTTTATTTATAAAGATAATAGAATAATAGAATATTATTTATTGCACCACACGAAATTAATTACAAAGAAAGAAATAAAAAATAACTAATACTAGTGCGACGAGTGGTGGCTTTATCGCTAAAAGCGATTTCTTTCTTTTTATAAGTTGAGTTTTCCAACCTAATGAAAAAATGTTTCCTGCTGCTAAAAATGCTGCTACAACACGAGAGACCACTTTCTCTCAGCGTAGCAGCTGCTCGACATATCTTTTGTTTTCTAAAATGCCCTATTTTAAATTACATTATTAATAAGTGTTAGTATTATAAGAATTTGTGTGTCCAATAAACATTTTTATTATTATTATATATATTTATAGATTTTTATCTATCTCTCGTTTCCGAGGGTTACTAACTAATTCTCGCGGGCTTGCGGCCAAGCGAAGACTAGGTACTAAAATTTAATATTAAGTATATCATGCGGGTACTTGGTTATCTGACGAGAGAAATTTGCGGACTATGCGACATGTATTTAAGATGGCTGCTTTTTGAAGTCCCATAAAGGTAAGTTTATGTATATCTAGTGCTTCTAGACTTTTGAATAGCGAGTGTGGTATTACTCCTGTTGTGGAAACAATGATGGGTATAGTCTTGACTGTACTAACTTTCCATTGCGATTTAATATCAATAGCTAATTCGGCGTATTTAGCTATCTTTTCACTGTGGGTGGAAGCAAGGTTATGGGTGTTAGGTACTGCAATATCGATCAAATACACTGTGTTCTTCTTCTTATCATGCAACATGATGTCGGGTCTATTGTAATGTACTGTTTTGTCTGTAATTATCGTTCGGTCCCAATATATTTTAAAATCTCGTGAGTCAAGGATAGTTTCGGGTTTGTATTTGTAGTAAGGCGTTTTGTTACGAATAAGTTTGTGTTTCAGAGCTAAATATTGATGAATAATGGCGGCTACTTGATCGTGTCTATGCTTATAGTCAGTTTGGGTAATAGAACTGCAGACTCCGGTAATGTGTTGCATGGTTTCGGGGCTATGGCGGCAGTGACGACATAGGTCTGATGGTAATGAGTGGTCCTTGATTATGTGTTTTCTATAGTTTAGTGTGTGAATAGTCTGGTCCTGAATGGCGAGCATAAATCCTTCTGTCTCGGGGAAGAGCTCGCCGCGCTTGAGCCACATGTTAGACGCAACTTTATCTACAATTGGGCTTATCAAGTCGCGGCGGTGTCTGCCATGCAAAGACTTCTGTAGCCAGGAGCTGATTTTGTCTTGGTTGGTTATATTCTTTTCATTTGACTGGGGTACTGTTTGTGACAGGTTAAGTGGAGTGAAGTGAGTGTCCGCGCAAGCAACAGCTTTGTGTAGTTCGGTGTTGTTGGCTTGAGAGTGAAAAAACTTACGGATGGACGATATTTGAGAGTTGTGTAGGTTTCTAATGTCGATAAGACCTCTGCCTCCTTCCAGTTTGGGTAGGGTTAATCTTTCAGTACAGGGACGTGGGTGATGTTTACGGTTTTGAGTGAGTAGTTTGTTAATAGTCCGCTGTAGTTTTATAAGATTCGTCTTAGACCATTGTATTATATATATTATATACATATATAGCAAAGGTGTTAATAGCTTTTATAGTATTGCGTGCATTTAAATGTGTGTTGAGTATTTTGTGTAAACGGGATCTGAATTTCTGCTCTAGTAGTTTTTTCTGGTATCTCTTTGATGTATCTGGCGTGTTTGTGCAAACCCTAAATATTTGTAACCACTGTGTTCATCGATTATTATTTCTTTTTATAACCATTGGATGGGGCGAAAAATAAGGGATTACAATGTATTCCGATCCAGTACCAAAAACGAGTGCCATATGGGATTCGTTTCCTATCGAGTACGAATGACACATAATGTTAGCTATATAGAATGCAATGCATAACTTTTTAATTAAACCAACTAAACCTTATTAATTTATTACAGAATCCCAAAATAATCAAAAAAATCGAGTTGAAAAAGGGGTTTGATGTATCAGAGGGCAGCACTAGTGTTTGTTTCGATTAATTCGCTATACTTGTGGGCATTTTGTATTCACAACCCACGGCCTGGCTGGTACGGAGGTATGGAAAACACTTTTTCATAACATTGACTGGCCTGATAGCTTAGTTGGTAGTGTAGTGGCTGTGCCTTCTAATCAAAGGATCGCGGGTTCGATTCCCGCGTGACACAAGTATTTATGAATCTTATAATTTGTCATTACTTGTGTTGAGTCTGGTCGTTTTTATGTATAATAAGTATGTATTTACAAAAAAAAAGTAAATGAACAATTACATTTGGCTTTCTTTGCAATAGAAAGCACATCAAAATGTAGTAATATGATACAACCAACATTTTATTTAGCACGTGATATTACTTCTGCAAAGTTAACGGATGAACCGAACTGGATGTTATTAAAAAAAATAAGTTTCCATTTAGAGCAAAATTCCAAGTGGACCCGAAGACATGTGTCTTCCGTGGAAGGCCCTGGGCGCCCACCACGATGTATCTGCACAAGAGAACTCACCTAACAAATCAATTTTGCGGGGGAGTCACGACCCTCAGTCAAGTAGCAATAATGGCAGACTGGCAACGATACCTCTCTGAAAAACAAAAGCAAAACTATTAATAATAAGAATTTACTTATCGATAAAAAATATATAAATAAATTTGTACAAATAATAGTATATCCATCTCCACGCAAATGTACCCGTCACGCTGTCAGCAACACTCGCCGCGTAATTATTTTTATTATAGCGCCATCTACCCTCCCTCGCTTGTGTATTTGTTTTTAATATTTTTATTTTATTTTATTTATTGCGCAGACTCGGACACTCTACTGAAGCACTTCGATTGAGGTATTAGATTTAATTTTTAAATTAATTTTCTTTGCTGTTTTTTTATTCAATTTTGTTTTGCACGGAAGGGTTTCCTGTTTGCGGTTTATTGATTTTGTGTACGTATTAATTATCGTATATCTGACGTTTTTCTATTCGCAAATGATTTACTGGACAATGTACTGTATGGATGAAGAGAGAAAATACTTTTTTATAATTTCACTGATTTATGCTATTTTCTCAGGAACCAGGTAAGTAGGTACAATAAAATACACACGTAAAATAAAATGAACAAAGCAGTAATTAAATGTCAGCACCGGATTTTTTCTAAAATTTAGGTTTTATTAATGTACTTACTTACTTATATATCTAAATTGTCACTCCGCAAGGTGATTGCTTCCAAAACTTCCTTATTCCGTTAAAATCGAAGCCAAAACTTGGAAATTTTACAATTTGATATCGTATTCCACTCCAAGGCTGAAACTTTTCACAAAAGATTCTCGCTCTCTGTCCCACGCGCAGTTTCAACGATATATTTGTCCTGCTTTGACGCTACTTTTGTAATAGTGGTAGGTAGCGAAGTGAGAAGAAAGTATTGAATTATGGCGGGGTTAAGTGGATGGATTTCAGCGAGATAACCAAAGCGAAAAATATTACAAGAAAATAGAATTTGTTAATCTGGTTTTATATAAGTTATTTTGCTGTAAAAGGTAAACTTTATTACATTTTTGAGTAATTGCATGATTTAATTTGTAATTATTCTGTTGCCCCGTTAGACACATAGATCATCATCCACGGCCTAGGTATAGGCCTCCCTTTGTATTTGCCATCTGCGATAACACAAACATAAAGACACATTAACTATTAACAAATATACTCTCTACCCCGAAAACCATGACATCGATCAATCTTCAATTGAAAGTAAAAAAAAAATATTGCATAAGCAATTAGCAAAAACAGGTCTTAGCTCTTGCTATATCTCAATTAAAATGCCTGCCTCATTCCTGCACAAGCCCCACCTCACTGGCAAAACCCAGTTGAAACCAGTTAAATGTAAAAGGTCCGGTGAGTTACACACAAACTTGCACAATTATCTACACTCGCCCATTGTTCACGGGAACATTGCATTGTTCACAGTCAACTGTTCTTTGTTCACAGTGAACATTTACGTGAATGAACGGTTCTGTTGCGTTCTCTAGATTTATTGTAGTCTGTGGATACGATGTGTTCGTTTTTCTTGATTTATTAGACCTATATTTCATTAGCTCATTTGATTTGGGTAATCAATTGATCACAATTGACAGAGTTAGGAGATTGTTTCGGTGCAGTACTAAAAGTCCTGGAATAAGTGGCCGTAAAGTACGTTTTTCTTACATAAAAGATTAAATGAATAACTTTTATTTCAAGTTATCCTTAGAACGAGTAAAATAAATAAAAATACTTATAATGTAGCTCTTCAACAAGACTTCAACGCACACTCCTCTACGAAACTACGCGGCTACGCCGTAGCTTTGTAGACCAACGTAGCAATCTACATATTTTTTATATTTTTATTTTATTATTTGTTCGGTATAATATAAGTAAGTAAAGGGAAGCTATAACCTTGATTTCTGGTTTTCAATGTGTATGCCAGCGTTACATTATATAATTAACCCGCCAGAAGACATCAAAATATTCACGCTCATATCATTAAATTTGTGTAAAAAGGAAAACCAGAATAAATTACTCAAAACAAATTATTCACCTAATCCAAATGACTTGATTCAGCTATCGAATTAAACTATATTTAAATCTTTCCCACGCCATTTCATAGCATTTAAACTACCCCTCTAATCAGCGCTTAAAACCCACCTAACAATAGTTTAAAGAGCGGTCAAAGTTTAAACTAAAATAACGGCGGCCATCTTGTTTTGGTCACGTGACTCGCGCGTGCCACAGATAATCATAATCTGATGTGGTAAGAATGAAGTTGACATTCTGTTGTTGATTAGCTGTGACATTTGAGTTTTGGCCGAATTAATTTTGCATGGGCTGTTAAGATGAGATTAAAACTGTTATGCAACCGAATTTGAAATAGCACTTTTATTGGTTGAGTTTTCTCATGTATGTAATGCTAATAGGAAATTTTCCTTTTGCACAAAGTAATAAGAATTGCTTTATCTACATCAGACTACAAATTTATTTCTTTCATAATATAATTAATATAAGTGAACAAAGGGTTTGTAAAATTTTACTTGATATTATATTATTGTAAATACCTAATATGCAGAGTGAGATTATGAGATATTTTGTTTTTGACATATTAAGGGTTTTTTAAAGTTTATGCGTTGGTATCAGTAAAACTGTATGCTTTATCAATAATTTATTTTAAAAACCCTGCCAAACTGTTACTTGGCGGTGTTAAGCTTAGCATAGTTACCCAAAATCAACCCAATACAGTACCTACTTCATATCCACATGTGAGATGCACATATATAAGTGCATATAGATAACCAATCACTAATACTCAACTACACTGGCATCCAATTACCGACCAGACAATAGACTGGCCGGTCAGATAACGGCTCCTACACTACTCGTGATAACCGAGGCCTGTGTCTCTTGGACTATACACGTGGAGGTAAAGATCATATGTCTTAGCGAGTAGAGATCTGGTAAGCTAATTGTAAGCTGTTTGTTAAGTGTAGAGATAGTGGTATTGGAAATTTATTTGGGAGACGACTACCAGTTTTAATATTACAGCACTATCACACTCACACTATACGACTATCAGTTTTATTAATAAAAAATATATATGCTTAGGGAATTACTAACTTACAAGCTTGCTCTAAAACTTAAACTCGCTTTATACATCCTGGTTAACCTTATTTTATGACCATTGTTATAGGTACTACAGTTATAATTATTATATAACTAGTTGTACTTGCTAGCTGTTGAACCAAATTTGTAAACTTTTTACCTTATTTGTATTAGTTTGGGACAGCAATTATATCTGTAATATTTTAAGTTAAATTTGAAAAGCATTGTGTAGAGATGACTGCTGCTATTGAAATGAAATATAATTATTTATTTTGTTCTTACTTTTGGGAAGTAAAAGATAAGGTAATACTAGGAAATAAATACTTGCTTCACGTCCATCACTAAGCAAATGTAACATTGCTTAACTGAAATCACTTTAACAGCAATTCAATTTAGCAACCAAATCAATCGCTACTCCCAAACCCTAACAAAACCTAACCCTAACATGCGGGCATCTGACAAGTGTCAACTGGAGAGGACAAAGTGGAGACAAGAGAGGATAAAGTGCAACCGAACGGACGGAGACAAGCAAAGTGCAGCGGAGAGGACAGATCAGGATATCGGCGAATGGCGCGTGACGTTTGAGGACGCAGGGCTAAGTTGATATGCGTGATAGGCTGATAGGGTTAACTTGATGACGTCATTTGTTAGTATTTTGATTGATTCATTGATTGATTACTGCTTTATTGGACACACAAATAAATAATAAAATAAAACACATAACAAACAAGACAATATTATAAATCTATTTGAATTGTATAAACTAGAGTATGGCAAGGTGAATAATTTTTTAAAGTAAAAATTAACTGCAGAACTGACGTTTAAGACGTTTACTATAATTTGGCGGTCTTCAAGTCAAGAGTAAACCGGTTTCTTCTATGCAAGCGCGCTAGATCGTAGACGTTGCTTAACACCAGGCGAGTTGTAGTCAAGCGTGACTGAAGCCTAACATATGTAAAAAAACGTTCAAGTTTGTTGTTAGTAGCTGGTGAGGAGCAGTCGCAGATTCTCCAAAGTTTTATCAGCAATGGATTTCCGCAAAGTAACGTCTGATTCAATATCCTAATTACGCTTAAGTTTGCCATGTTTTTGTAACTGTTCGTTTTTTTTTCTAAATATTAATTTATTTCAGTTGGATTTGCGAAATTCTTCCAGTTTAATTGACTAACTTTTAATTTAATTTTATTTGATTGAGTAAGTGTAAAGTTTCCTGACAAGGTCAACCGGAACATCTATTGTGATATTTTAGAAACCAACGGCTAACTTCCAAGTAAAACTCAAAGCAATTATTTCGTTGTCCTTGCATATTTTTTTACAGAATTTAAAAACTAGCTAACGTTCAAGAGAGATCTGTTTTGAAGGGTTTTACAAAATGATACACATGTTTGAGCTCGTAATCGTATATTTTAATACATAATTCTATGAATAGTATTTTACATTACAATTTCTATTTTTGATTAGTGGATACACACTCATACATTTAATTTAGAAATATTTACACAATACATTCTATCTTTTCTACCTAATTTATATTTTTTAATAATTAAAATCTACAATTTATTTACTAAACATTCATTAAATAAAATAAATTTTAAGATACCTTTTCTTATCGAATGAGAGTGGCCAACTCTGGTGTCGAGAGTTTATCAAGCCGCCCTAAGGGCCTCTGACATGGCTTAACGACCGCCATACCGACCCACGGAAGCACCCAAAATGGAATACCACTTTTTGGTCACCCATCCGCGTACTGACCGCGTCGACCTTTGCTTAACAGTGGTGATCGCATTCGATTGCCTCTGCCAGCTGTGCTACGGGCGCTTTAATTTTAAGATTATTTTAGCTGATACATGAATATACTTTGACTGCTGGCCAAATAAAAAAAAGGAGTCAGTAATTACAAATACAATATTTTTACTGATACAAAATCAAAACCAAGAAGGACCTCAGCTATTTTTATTTAACAACAATTCTATTAGACAAAAAATTTATAATTATATAATATTTACACTCTACACAGCGTCTAACGCTAATTAGAAAAGAATATTAATTCCAAGTTACATAATTACTTGCTAAATACTACTTTTCTATAATGTTGGAATCTACCGTGAGAAGAATACTAATTAGTACGTATACTGACAGTATATATTGTATAGTATTATATCTATGTCAATATGTAATAGTATTTACATTTAATAGTACCTTAAAAAGTATTACGAAGTAAAAATTTAAGTTTATGGTCACTAATGCATAACCGTGTTGTAATTTCAAAATTCATCTATGGGTTAATGATAAAAATTTAATGACTATTTGTAAGTGTTAAAACTGACATGCTACAAACACATACTGCAGAGAGGCACTCCGCCCGGGCGACATAGAAAATAAATTTACTATTTGAGCATCACCCTGATGAGGTGCCTCCGTACAGGTGCACATACATCTTCAGCGACAACTTTTAGGAGACTGTTGTGGCTCCCTTGCACTCTCCTCATCAATGATGCAATTTACTACATACATCCATTTTTGTATTTTCGCATACTTACTTAAAATCTTTTCTTTTACTTATTTGTAAAAGAGACTTATTTGTAGAGATCACTCTAAGTGATAAGGCCGCCCTCTGTCCCAATACTATGGCTTGCATATTTTCTTCATACTTGTGTTCTTTTGCTTTTGGTGTACAATAAAGAATTTTTGATTGATTGATTGATTGATTGTACAAATAGTTAATGAATATGAATGAAAGTATCTAACAAATACTTAAGTTTTTCAAAACATGATATTTTTATATGGTTGCTTCAGATTAGGTCTCTCATTAGCGTTAGTAACCATAAACATAAGCATACGCCTAATATTTTATTACATAATAATCTACAGGTACTAGTTGGTTGTTTAACTTTTTGAACTATAGAAATTATATCAAAGAAAAATATACACAGTAGAGCAGATTACCCCATTATTGGAGAAATTAAATATAAAATTACTAAAGCTTTATGTAGATCTAAGAAATTATTTTTTCCCACAAAGAATACACAAAATATCAACTTTGAGCATTAACAAACGTTTGAAATTCTACTCTCTTAAAAATCATGTTATTTTCTCCAAATCTTATCGTATCTCGCTCAAGCATACCAAGCAAACTAGCAGAGCAAGATTTTTTAAACTTTACAATTAACAACAGACTATCTTCTAATCAGAAAAACCTTCATTATTAGTATTGTCTGAAGTGGGTGAAGTGCCAGGTGACGGAACTTGCAACTGCCTGCCATACATTAAATCAGCTGGAGGCATGAACGATGACAGATAATCTGGAGGAGGTCTGATCACCGTAGGAAGATATCCTGTCCCACTGTAAGGAGGAGTCAAGAACCTTCTAGAAGGAGAAAATTTGAAGCCCTGATTGGTCAGCGGAGAGAACGCCGACTTTGATTGGTAATTTTGCAAATATGGCGGCGATTCTTGCGTCAAATTATACGCCGTCGAGGGTTCTGTGCCGTTCACCATCATGTCCATAGCTGCTACAACATCGCCTTTACAACGAGTGAGCATGGCTTCGATCTCTTGCCGACTGCGCCGCGGAAACACCTTGATGAGGACATCTACCGGGGACTTTTGGAATGAAGACTCTTCATTATTCTCTGGCTCTTTACGTCGGAACATTTTGTATTTGAAGTGGTTGTCCCATTTGTCGTCCTCTTCTTTCTTGACGGGGACTTCGTCTCGTGTCTCTTTCATGGAGAGGTTTTCTGGAGTAAGTGAGGGTTCTGTGTCGTCTAGTTCCTCTTCCACGTTCAGTTCGTGGTCGGAGGGGGAACGCGGAGGAGGAGTGGTTAGAGGAGGAGAGGCGGCGGGGGTCTTCGGATCTGAAGGCTCCGGGTTTGATGAGGGACTGGACGAAACTTCAGTGATGCGAGCGCGCTTCTGAACTGTGGACAAAAAAAACAAAATATTAGCTTTTGAAAATTCTTTGCTATTTCAAAAAAACTTTATTCGACTCATTTGTTGTCCAGTCTTGCAAGAATTTAACTTAAATGAGTTTGCATTTGACCATGTTTGCCTTGTGTATTCAATAGCTATATTGCCTAAGATGGAAGGAGTAAAGTATTTTTAATAAGCCACGAAAATTTAAATTTCGTTACTTATATGTCTTCATATCTTAGAAAATATGTTTGGTAAATAGTTATGGAAATTTTTGTCGTTTTAGTTAGTTATTATCGTTGACAAACCCATAAAACCTACTCGAAACATTACGAAAACAAAGCTGATTCATTAAAACACCTAAAATAAAGGCATAAAACAAACTACACGTCTCATTTAAAGCTCGCACAAACAATATACTAACGAACATATTTAAACAGCCACAAAGGAAACATTCGCTTTTAAAATGTCAAAAGAGGAAAAATAAAAATAACCAAAGTACTTTTCGTTTGCGCTCAGCTCTTGGTATAAGAATACAGTCGAGAACAAAAGTGCAAACTGTGGTGGAACAAAAAAGGTGCGCGGCCGTGCGAAACATGAGTGGAGGGGGTACACTTAGTGTGTGCTTTTGATTTTAGTCACTTTAGACTTTGGTTTAAAATTAACTTGGTTTTAGTCTTAATCATTTTAAAATAATGTGCTGAGATATAATCTGTAGATGTATTTTTTTATAATATACTGAATTTGAATTTTAAGAATTGCATATAACACTAGCTAGATCTATTGTATTTTAATATTATGTACAGTATAAATGAATCATTAATATCCCTCTGTTTATTATAATAGTTGAATGATAATAAAGGGAGGAGGCTTATGCCCAACAGTGGGCTCTAATGAACTGATGATGATGATTAATGATAAAATAAGATCCGTTGTAAATAGATAAAGGTACTATTTCTCTTGAAATTTCTTTGCAAAGAACAGTGATGTATGGAAAACCAAGTTCAGGTGTATCAATATACAAAGAATGCTTATAATTTCTTAACTAACTAACAAAAAAAACGTATATAGCCAAACTGTAAAGTGCAACTATGTAGATCGGGTCTCGTTCGGGAACACTTCCCCACCTCTCACATCTCGAGTTCGATCGAACTGTAATCGAATGCGCCTCGCTTCACTCGCGTCTGGCGTCCTCTGATACTTGCACTAGGGTTGACAGTTGAGAATAAATGTGAAAATTTGACATACTCGCTAATTTTTAAACACTTTTCGTTTCGTTTCACTACAGCCTTCGTGATGTTAATCATTGCTGCAGCCTGCAGATGTATTATAACACGTTACCTAGAAAGTACGTATTAGCCCTAAATTTGTGGAGATGGAATCACTAAAAGTTGCATACATGGCTTCAGATGTAAAGGCGCTAAATTTGACCAAGCGTTGTTTCTTTTTCTTCCGACACAATTTTTGCTTTAAAAAAAATTGCGCTTCTGCTCTGTATAGCCTGTATACTAAGAGCAAAAATATATATGTTTATCAGGAAATCCAAATACCCTGAAGGTATAAAATAAAATGTGGACCCCGCTGATTACAAATGTTTCTTTATACCGATTTGGTTACTAGTAACTTATTTCATAATCATTACTTTCGTCACCCTAAAACGCAACCTGTCAACCCTGCGTAACACCGTTTAAAAAACAATAACATCGGCCATTAAATTCGTGCACGCGACTGCCCTCTCTAATTGCGAACACAATGAATTGTGCGCGCGATTGTACTTCACGCGCTCGTGAGTTATGAGGCCTACTGTACTGGGCTTGGGATTATTGGAAAACTATGATTTCACTAAGGTTTACAACTAAAATTTTATGTAATGAGTACAATGCATGATACGAGGTATCTAGCGAGTTAGGTCATAGATTACAACGTTGCTTAACATCAGGCGATGTAGTCAAACGTGAGCCTATCAAGTTGAAAATTAAGTTTTTTTTAAATCTTTATATTTTTATAAGATTGTGGAGGAGGTGTGGTAATCGAATAGCAAACTATAAAAAAAAACTTGCAGACTTTCGAAATAAATAGATACATGGTATGCAATACAATTCACACATTTTTTTATTAGTTACATATTGATACAAAAATATAAGTAAGTAGATGTATCCATAGTAATGAATCTGTTTTAAACCTCTCCCTTTTCTGTCCTTCTTCTGGATATCTAGAAACTCGCAAACAAAAAATAAGCCAAAACATTAAAATGTAATCGAACCTCCTACAAAATTAGCACAAAAGAACAAATTTCAATAAAAACGCAATGGAACGTTAACATTGAATAGACACTGAGCGAATTCAATCGATTGAGAGAACACAGTCGTCAATGTATTACAAACAGAAAAAAAAAACTCTTTGTGTGTTTTTTTAACAAAACCGCCCTCACTTTGAACAAAGAATAAAGAATAGTTCTATTTTTAAAATACAAATACAGAATACAAACAGTTGAATATCATTACGTTGAAAGAGATGCAAATATAGTGTTTGTTCGGATATGAAAGGGATGAAAAGATTTGAATTAATAAAAGACATCTGCTTCAATTGATGCTATAGTGTGGTTTAATATTGTAGGTTTTAACTTAAATCCAGGTTATGTAAATTTAATTCCATATAGGTACCGCAGGGTGTCATTTTCAATGTAGTTTTATACGCTGAATGGAATATAATCACTCTCAAACTTGAATATTAGGAGTTAAAAATATCATACTATCCAAACTATATAAGCGAGTGTGGCTCGGCGGTTTAAGCGTCTGCTTTTCATCCTGACGCACCTTGGTTCGAGTCCGGTCCTACGCCAAAGACTTGTTTTTCGAGTTATGTGTGGATTTGCGCTCGCTTAGCGGTGAACGAAAACATCGTGAGGAAACCGAAATGTTTAAGTACCACAATATCCGAGGACATGGATCTTCCTTGGAAAGACCTGGGCGCCCACGATGTATGTATTTGCCCAAGAGACTCCTCTAACGAATTAATTCTGCGGGGGAGTCACGATCCTCAGTCATGAGGAAATACGACTCAAAGAGATATCCAAACTATATCAATACCCACCCACCCTGTAGCACAACCCGATGCTCTATCCCTACACACAATACATTACCGCTTTTGTTCCCTCACCCGGCCAGTGTTATAAACAAGCCCGTTAATCATCAGCGTACAATGCGATTCGGTTGCAGCGACCACAGTGCAGTGTTCATTTTGTAAGGGTATAGGATATTGATTTATTATTGCTATTGGAAAGAGGATTAATATTGTATTGTTTAAATATTAATTAATAAAGGATGTGGGAGTCTGTCACGCTGCCTTATATGTGTGGTTGTATTCAGACTCATTACAAACACACACACACACATACACACCATATATATATTAATCATAGATTAAATTTAGATTAAGACTATAGTTAAACAAAATTATTTAAAAAAATATATTAATATCAATTTAAAATTAAACTCTGTAAACAAACTTGTACTACATTTGATGCAAAATCAGCACAGGTTATAAACATATCAATTGAATAAACAGCTGTTACATAATAATATACCCTGAGGAGAAAGCACTCGCCTACAACACAAGATCTCGGTCTCAGCGTAGGCGATGCGAACCACATTCATGAAATGTACTGTAGATAGCGAATATGGAGTGAATTCCATTAATAAGAACTAAATTTAAGATGAGTTTAGGAGTTTATGTACTTACATTTAATATCAGAGTAATAAATGAATTTGAATTTGTGGATGTTTAATTATTTATTTATCGGGGAGAGGTGATTAATTAATTCAAAGAATTCATTAGGTATGTACTTACTCAAATTATCGCACATTCCATCCCAAATTTGATTGTTCTATGTTATTCTTCAAACCAAATCCAATGTTATGATAAGTATATTTATCCGATAAATAGATTATTATTTAGCGCTTGCCAAGAAGACTATAAAACTCTCGATAAGAACCACAAACAGAGGTATAGAGCACGAATTTAAAAATATTTAATCGTGTATCCTCCTAATGAAAAGACACAAAATTAAAACAAGCGTTTGCTTAGTGTGAGGCTAGATGGCGCTGTGTGCAATGTCCTGAAATATTTGAAATAAATATAAAATTGAATACAATGTAACCGAAACTCTGGAAAAATATGTACCTAGTGTTTTTCCGCTGTGACTGCTCCTTAACCGACATCAAACAACAAACTTGATGGTTTTTAGGTGTGTTCCTCCATATACCACCGCCACACCTCACCTCCTAACCAACGTGGCCTCCGTGGCTCTCAAGATCTTACCAACACCGCACCTTGTGTTGTCAAGCTTTGTAGTTCTCCTTCGGCAAGATATAGGTACTCAAGTAAGTAACGCCTGATTCAATATCTTATCTACAATGTAACTGTGTAACTAATAAAGTTTACCTCCTAAATTAATATTTAACAATTAAAACTAATAAAATATAACTAAGTAGTTCTATAACCGCAGTATCATTGAACAACAATATTTATTGAAATATCTCCCGCGGGTTGATTCCAGCTGGTATTTATTTGCAACCAACAATGGCTGACGTACAGATGCGTAATTACATTCTGGTATCAACTTACTGGGGTAGGGTTGCCACTGTTTCATCTATATTAATATAAAAAAACAATGCTCTGTAAATATTCATTAACAGATTCATTTGCAAAAAGAAAATGACCAATTGGTTGATTACACTTGACTACCGCTGCACTGAAAAACTAATAGTTTTTGATTCTTAACTGCCCTACACCCGCTTGTACCTATGCAACTACTATAAACATATAATTTATATAAGCTACTATCTATCTACTATAATCAACTAATAGTAATATATATATATATATATACGTACCTACCCAACCAACAAGCATAAATAATATTTATATTATATTACGTATATATATGATCTAGATATCGGTCCCTCCCTCACATCCACTTACACACACAGACACACACATTCAGCTTCACGCACTAAAACGCTTACGGTATGATACCAATACTAACAAAGTGTATCTTATAAATCAAAACAACAAAAATAGTTGTATGACTCATTACTCAACGACTCAATTCATACAATTTGTTAAATATTTCATGCATAATGTACATAAGTAGCCACTATTGGGTGATGCCTGGTAACCTCATTGCTTTCCTTTCACCTTGGATATAGCACGTGTGGATCAGCACGACCGTGTCCTGCGACACAGGTTCGACCTAGTGCAGAGCGCGGCGTGTTTGTTCCGCACGATTGCAAGTTCATTTCATCTGTTACCAGGCGTCAGCTAATCCTATATATTTTATTGACTAGTATGTAAGCTTGGATTGTATCCTTTCATTTATCTTAAGGAAGAGCCTGCACTTCACAACACAGGTTATCCTAGTGTGGAGTGCAGTGAACATGTAATAGTTCATAAGTTATATAAATAAATAATTTGAATTTGAATTTGAATTTGAAAATAATTCTTCTTCTTAGCGAATGAGAGTGGGCAACTCTGGTGTCTAGAGTTTATCAAGCCGCCCTAAGGGCCTCTGACATAGCTTAACGAATGCCGTACTAGAAAAACAGCCGGGACCTACAATTTACCGTGTCATCCGACCTACGGAAGCGCCCAAAATGTAATGTAGATACTAGCAACAAAACATTTTTTTTTAATATCTTCAATGTATATACTTCGACCCCCTTTAGCTTTATTATATGTATTTAAATACATAGTTAATTAGTTGTCTTTATACCTACAATAATGTTGTATAAAAACGTTCGCTAGATGGTGCTCATCACCGCTGAGGCAGCCTATTTTAAATTTAATATTCTTAGATGTGTAAGTCATGACAAAAGTACAATTGTTTGTGTAATAACTGTGAAAAAATTAAAAACCTGTTAATCAGTTAGGTACTAGAAAATCGAAAAATATTTTTGTACCTACACAGCAGCGCTACATAGTACAATTTAAGGTAAATTGACGAGTAAGAGTTTAGCACCAAAATATAAGAAAATTTAAATCAACAATAGCAGTTATAATAAATTTATCATTGCTGCGTACTGCTAATTCAATAATTGCGAACTGCAAATTTTGAATGACTTGAAAATTTGGCTTCGATACACCCCTACATTTGAACCACCAAATGATTGCATTGCAATAGAATACTAATTCTTAAATCAAATGTGAATTTCTTTTCCTATCTAATAAAATTAAACCTTACCTCTTTGTAATAAGCCCCAAATTCTCCCATCATTTACAAATAATACCTCGACCTAACAATTGGTTTATTGTATTACCTCCCGTCGATTCAGAGTTACTCCTTTCTAAAAACTATTGTAATACAAAATTGTTCTCTATCATTTGAAAGTCAGATTCGAAAATCGAAAATTCAAATTCTGAGCTTAACTTTTTAAAGCGTTCGAAATTTAATCATTGATGTGAGCAATTTAGACTTTATTATAATAAAGATAAGGTTTATATTTGTATGTGCGTGACTGTTTCTAAATTATAGGTGTCACAAACAATCAAGCAGTATGCCGTATTGTCATAGAATCGGTAATTACTTGAAAATGGACAGAAGGGGCGAGAGAAGCCAGGGGTCACAGCGAGGGTGGCTATATTAATATACCGAGTAATTTGGAGTGTATTAATATTGTTTATGGGGTTTATTACATTATAATTTATTATAACAATAAATTTGTCACTCATTCGTGGCTTTGAATTTAGTTATGATATCATATTATTTAAATAATTACCTACTTACTAGTTTTTACGTGGTTTAACTTATTCTTCACACAAAGTGCCGGTCAAAGCCATTTTTACCTAACATCGACTTCAAACCTAAACAAACTCACCAATAACAGCTCTCATGTCAGAATTAAAAAAAAACTCAAAAGAGTCCAAAAGCAAAAAGAGTTTTGAACGAAAACAAAGTTGACCGTCGCTTTGACTGCGCCACTGCGTTTATTTTACTTTTTTTATTTATTTTTTACGATTTAGCCCTTTGCGTGCGACTGCAAGTGGAAGCAATTTTGGAGTCAAATATTTATTTTTGAGCTATTTTTGGACTTTACGAAGAGTTTAGCTTTAAAAACTACTTTTAAATAAAATAAAACTACAACTACGACTATAAAGTTTTGTATTTTACAGTTAGAGTTCTTAAAACACGTATTACAGCCAGTTGACAGTCGCCAGTTGTGGCACTATTTTTTAAATCTTTTGTATTTCTGTTTGTTTTTTTTATTGTGTGTTACAATAAAGGGTTTTATCTATCTATCTATCTATTATATATACTGGAGGTCATAGTACAATGGTTATTTATAAACTTAAATTAAAGTTATTTTTAACACCAACTTAAAAACCAAACATAATAATGAAACCCACCCACCTCTCCTACTTCCCCGTCCACAGTAACTCTACAGCTTCAAAAAAACAAGAACAAACGAGAACAAAAAACAAATTCCAAAAATACCGGCTAATTGCCCGCGACCCTCGGTTATTATAACTTAATTACGAACTTTTATTTTACGTCATTTGTTTTATATTTAATGGAGCTTTAGTTGCTGTTTGTCGACCGTTTTGGGGAGAAAAGTTTGTTTTTGTTCTCTTCTTTTATTGCTGACCTGTGGCCAACCAACGTCATTACAGTATAGATAGTACTAATTAAATGTATGCATTTAACGTCACTGTAAGCCGTAATCACTCTTTGAGTCGTATTTCCTCATGACTGAGGGTTGCAGGAAGTCACACTCACACACGACGCGGACACCCACCACGATGTGTCTTATCTGCCCAAGAGAACTTACGAATCAATTCTACGGGGGAGTCATGAATCTCAGTCATGAGGAACGAGTCAAAGAGAGAATGTACGTAACGGTAACGGCTCTTGATCAAAACATTCTAAATCGAATCCAACATCTTCACTAAAGTACCTTGTTTCCACTCCCTGCCCTCTCCATACATTGTTATCAACCCTCAGATAATGTAAACTAATTAAGCATCCCGCTCGAGAGCTGTGTTTTGGTCACTATCGACGTCTAGGGGTAGGGGTGAGTCTAATTTGACAGCTCAATACAAACTCGACCAAAAAAGTCGACCAATTTGTTCGAGTTGTCAATTTCAAATTTTTGTGTTTTTTTTTAGTTTTTAGTGCCAAGTCAATCAATTTACAATGAATGACAACGACAATGACTTAGATATAAACTGCACAAGTGTACGGTAAAAGAACTGAGTAGCGAGTCTTGGGTTTTTTCACAAGCAATATTTTTTTTTAATGGGATTAATTTTATTTTAACTATTACTGCCTGCTCCTCTGTATACGTTGTTATCAACCCTTAGATAATGTAAACTAATTAACCATCGCGCTCACTATCATCTAAGGGTAGGTAGGGGTGAGCCTCATTTGACGTGCTTTTGAAATGTTATTGTTTTTCATCATCATCATCATCGGGTGCCATCTTCATACTGAAGTTTGGAGGTCAATTGGCAAAATTTTCTACGATCCCATGCTGCTTCTTTTAGATGCGGATAGCTCAGTTTTGTCCACTTTTTAATGTCGTCTAGCCACTTCATTCTCTGACGTGACGAGAATCAACCTTGGAAAATCATAGAGGGATATCCTCTCTGCATATGTCCAAAGAAAGCGACTTTGCGTCTCATGATAGTCGACATCAGCCCCCTTTTGCGGTTGGCCATTTGGAGTACCTTGATGTTCGATGTGAAACTAGTCCAAGGGATCTTGAACATTTTACGTAGTATCCACATTTCAAACGCCTGTATTCGGTCACTAATTTCTTTCAACATGACCCATGTTTCGCATCCATATAGAAGCGTGGACCAAATATTGTCAAAAAATATTTAAAAATAAATAACAATCGATTCGCCTATTTGTAATTTCGCATTGAAATCGCAATTTATCCTTTTCTTTATGAATTAAATTATCTAATAATTGCTTATCATCTTGATTAAACGTTGTTTTAGTAAAAATAATGTCTTTTACATGTAATTATTCATATTGGAAACAACGTTACAATATAATATAATTATGTTGCAATAAGTTTGACTTTATTATTGAAAATTAGACACTGAACATAATTAAATATAGCAAAATAAGGAACTAATTGATTATTGTGTCACCTACGACCTTCTTTATATATAAACACACATACAATTCTAACCAAACGTAAATCATTAAAGTATTTACATCAACCAAAACTCTCGTACTTTGATCGTTAGGTATTAAGTTACAAACAAACAATAATCTCATGTAAGTCTTCTTTGCCAATAAAATAACACTTCTGCACCCGACACCGTTTAATCATTGCCAAAATAGCAATATAAAAAGAACGGGGCTGCGGAAAATTTAATAAAAAAAATCGAGTTAGGAAGCCGACTAACTGTTGATATTGAGTTACTTGAGATACAGAGAGTTGGGAAAGTAGGGATGAGAAATATAAGAGACTAGCTAGTAGATAAACGTGACTTTGTTCGCATTTTTTCTGAACTAAATGTAGCCTATTCTAAGTTTCATTGGAAATGAGTTAATATAATCGCGACTGCCCGAATTCGAACTAACTTATTTCGCAAAACTCATAATAAAACTTCATATCTAAAATCGATATATGTTCCATCGCCGTGTCGCCCATGCTACTTATATCAAGTCATGATAACAAAACAATTTGTCGTTCTGTTAGTGCGCAAAACTTCGATTTTGCAACTGTCTAAATTCACGACTAAATGTTTTAGATTTTTTTTTATATAAAATAGCTTTAAAACTTGTAGTCTCATCTAGCATCTCTAACTCAAATCCAAACATATCAAACGCAGCAGACACAGCCCCGGCGTCTGCCGATTACTGAACCATTAACCTAACCCCTAACACTGCCTCTAGCACTTCAAACTAACACACACTAATATATACTCTAACTGCAACCAAATAAAGACTAAACTTCCTTGAAGGTCAACGAACGAAATCAATGATAGAATCAATCGAAAATCGAATTTAATGCACAAAATTGAACTTAACCTTTTTGAAATAAGAACTTCGTTTGCTTCTATGTTTTAATTTGAAATAAAGTTATCGTAATTTGAATCTTATTTCAATTGCACAAGATTCAAAAACGAAGTTTAAGTATGATAGATGTTTACTCATTTTAACAGATTCCAAAGAGGTTTTTTCTCGATTGGTTTCAATAACTGGTCAGTAAGGACTCGTGAGGTGAGGACTTATTGTGAAACTTTTTAACAAGGTAAGTTATATGAGGGTTTGGTATTATCAATTACAAATTAGGAATGCTTTAGTTTTTGATTTTTATTTTTCGTGTTATGCGTCAAGTTATGAGTTGACTAATAGGGATGGAAAACTGATGCTTTTTTCGACATGATAGATTTACATGACGCTTAAAGTTAAACGGACCACAAATAAAATATTTATTTGTGGTCCGTTTAACTAAAAACAAAAATATTCCTGTACCGGACTGGTAAATTCTTGTGTGCAAACGGTAAACCAAAAATCCTTTCAACACAAATCGCAATATTAAACATAATAACCATCCCATCTCCTCTTCACTACAGCAAAAGCGTCCGGAAAATAACCGCTTTTACTAAAACCGGTTCAAAAGCAACCCTTGAACAAATTGAAAACCCGCTCTCATTATACCGTTTTATACAATGAAAACTCACGTTGCATCCCGCGCTGACCTCAAGTGGACACGAGATAGCTATACGCGGCTACAGTGGGAAGAAACGAGACCACAATATATACTAAGTGGTGCTTCAAATATAAAAGGTATCGGATTTGTGTGAAAAGGACGGTGATAGTAATATTGGAATGATGAAAAGGGATGAAGTTTGTGAAATGCGCTCGAGTGTGTATCGCGGTAAGGAGGCTGTTGAAAGGAGTTTTGATATGTTTAGCAAATATTTCAATGTGACTACCAACAAAATTCCTATTATTATTTTGTGGCACTATTATATTCAGTATTTGTTTAAAAAATATATCTGTCATACTGACTTCATTTTAATGTCAAAGCCGATCGTAACCTTACGTATTCCTTGATACGTTTGACTTTGAAAGAAAGAAAGAAATATTTATTAAAATCATAAATATTTATTAAAAACAAATAAATAATTATTATCATCATGTAACATTATGATTTCTTGTCATAATTGTTTTTACATTCTTATAAAGATATTTAGGTAAGATTATATCAGATATTATTATTATAAAGGTAAGATATATATTACCTTTATAATAAAAGAATAATCACATTTGTGACCTTAAATATGAATTATTGCAATAACATTTTATTCTAGCACGTAATATTTCAGATAAAACTTTTATTATTTATCAAAAATAAATTATCTAAATAGTTACTCAGGTACCTAAAAAATATTTCGGACAAAGAGGCAGTCATGTGTAGTAGCCATGGAAACAATGGAAAAAAAAATGGAAACAACTAATAAGTACTTGTAATTGATTACAAACAAAATAAACGTATTTCTTTGTTAGTTGGATAAACTTCAAATGTGTAAAAAAATCACGTAGCTCACAATCAAATTACCAAAAAAACAAGACGAATTAATCACTATTACAATCATTACGCTAACTACAGGAAATGAAATCACTGAATATATAACTTATATCTGTTTTTAATATGGTAAATACATAAAATTTATAATATTTTATCAATACATGTCATGATTGATCTTAATTTATTAATAAAATAAAAAACGGGACATTGCACTCAGCGCCATCTAGCGCCACACTAAGCTAACGCTTGACTTAACTAAGCTTACTTAGTTAACGCTTCATATTAATGTAATAAGTTTGTTGTAATTCTTTATTTTAATAGATGATATCTTTCTATCTATCTATCAATAACCGTAGCAATAATTCTGTGCTTAGTTTTTGTGGTCATTATGGTTAAATAGTGGATTATATTTCGACCTATTTGTCCTGTCGTGTATTGTTCAAACATTTGTTCAGACATTCGATATCGGTGACATTTGGCTAACAAGTCGATCTTGTTGCATGTTTCTGGGGGAATTTTCGGTAATATTTAAACAATAAGTAATGTTTTTTTACGATGTACAGAAAAACAAACGGCACGAGAGTCTAAATAAAAATTTGTAAATGATTTTAATTACCTAATGATGCCTTATGATAAATATTATGATATTAAACAAATATGTAATTGCAAATTACTTATTATCTATTGATTACTCTATGCTAGGTAATAAATAGGCTATTTGTAAATTTAACTATCGATTATTTATCAAAACGCTTAGTGAGAACTGATTTTTTTTAAAACAAATCCACATCTAGTACCTATTTTAATCGATTTTGTTTAAATTTGCGCTAAACTCAAAATGAAATGCCTGTAAAAATAATACAAAACAAATTACCTCTGCTTTGCAAAAAGCATTCATTTTATAAAGAACAGTAGCACAGTGGGTGTCACATATCAAAGAGGGTTTAATCTCATATTCTCGACGCCGGGAGAACCTACTGTGAACCAGTGTGTTATATTAAATTAAATTAAAAGTATATTAAATACTATGGCTTAAGATTATGAAATTAAATTACAACTGTTCCTTAGATTAAATAATTGTATTTTATTTTTAGATTAAGTTTTTAGGTTTAGAAGTAGTTTAAAGTTTTTATTATTCTTGTTAGTACTTATTTAGTTTTTTTAGTTAGTTTTTAATAAGTTAGTTACTTCATCGTTTTATAAGATTTACGTATTATTTATGCGTGTGTGATTTTTCGAACAAATAACACTACTGAAAAACTCCTAAATTTACCCTTAAAAAACGATTTTAACTGTATAATCACACACATACCCCCTAAGCCGTACTGACAGTAATACCAAATCGTACACAACAATCAATTGAATTAAAAACTCACCCCACACTTAGGTAAATACTTGTTTTAAGAATAAAAAAACCTTTCATGTAACTTTTACCTTCAAATGTAGTGTATATTTTCCGTAAAAATCAAACATGTTTATTTGTCATAACTTAAAAAAATCACCTTTAACAGCTAGTTAAATTATATCCTTACAAAATGGGTCTTATTACAAAACGTGGTTTAAATATTAATCTAGACCAAGTCTGTGTTAGTTGTTCGAAAATTGTCTGTCTACTGTCATAATTATCAAACTGTCAAAATGTACCAATGTTGAATCAAAGTTCCAATTAAAAGTTGACATTGTGATTGCTTGTATGTGATATCTGAACAACAAGAACCCACTTTTTATTTTCAAAGTCCTGGACTAATATTTAAACCGCGTTTTGTAATAAGACGTGAGTTCAACTGTATAATCACACACTTGCCCCCTAGGCCGGTATACAGTCATATCGAACACAATCAATTGAATTAAAAACTCCCCTACGCCCCGCGGGGGGAGCCCTGTGTGCTGGTAGCGGGTGATGTCGGATCAATGAGTGAATGATTGATTTGTAACCACACATGTAGGGAAAATACGTGTGTAATTTCAAATTTAAGCGGACTGACGCTACTGGAAGAGGATATATGAAAACTAATTTAAAGATTAGGTTAGTTACGTTTTACATCCTAGGCTGCAGCAATGCTTAACATCAAGCAGGCTGTAGGCAAACGTAAACCTATCCCACGTAATAAAAAGGTTTGTTGTAATCTAAAGATTGGATAGGTTTTCATTTATTTAATTTAAGAAGGAAAAATTTAGCCTTAGTTTTTGGACGTATTTGAGTTTTATACTCGTAATATGAATATTTGTTTTTTAAAGTTTCTGTACCTAATTCAAATTATTGTTATTAGCATAAAAGTTATTATATAAGTTATCTCGTTTCCATACTACATGTATTTGCTTAGAATGGTACTGATTAGCTAAACCTATACCTACCTACAACTATCTAAATTTAACATAATCACATTGGCAAAATAAAGTTACATAATTTCTTTATCTTTCTACAATTTTGACCTTAATCATATTGAGTCATATATACATGGCCAAATTAATACTCGAAGTCAAAGGTTAATATTTATAATACATACAAAAAAAACCTACTTTATTTCCCTCTCAATGCGTATGACAAAGAATGATAAATGCTTATGTCAATGAAATGAAAAACATATAATATTGTACCTATTAATGCATAAGAAAAATAAGACTTATCTTCATTTCCCTCTCCTCACAAAGAATGAAAGTACATACTACATACGTATAATAATGTACGTATTGTACTCCGTATATACGAATTAGTGTGTAAAGGCAATATACTGTAACCGCAATATCTCGGCTGCATGCCGCCGCGTGCGTAATATCGTAGCTATATAGCGGGGCAAGGTATAGGAGGTAGCGGGAGGGGAGATAATGTATTTTTTTATCCATGTGGGTTGAAAAATAGTAGAACGCTTTTATGTTCCATGTAGATTTCAAAAGATGTTTAGGTATGAAGTATTCTATTACCAAGCTTATAATAGGGTATTTCGATAATGTGTTAGAAATAGTTTCATTTCAGTACACCACGTATGCTCCACCTGGGGCAACAGTATCGTATGCGGGGGTCTTGAGTCAAAAATTTATATTGATAGATTTGCAGATTTATAGCTCAGCTAATTCTTACATTACAAACTTGACTTTTGACAGAGTTTTTCACCAGAAGCCATGGCTACTTTTTAACTTTGCCAACTGGTAAAATTATACAAGAAAAATCAGTAATTTTGTATCTTGTTTTCTTTGACTTGCACCCGTGTAAGTTCGGAGCGGAATGCCGGCGCGAAGTGTCTGCGTTTATGAGATCTCATACGCCGCAATAAAGATATTATATTGTAATGTTGCCTCCAGAGGGTTATATCTTTTAGACAATGAGATTATGTACTCTTATTTATGAATTTAATATCTGGATGAGAGTCTTTACAAGGTTTGCACACAATCGTGTCTTTTGTAAAGGATCGATTTATTAAGACTTACCTACTTTTAGATATTTGTGCAAACGTATAACTTCAAAAGAAATTGAAATTTAAGAAAATACTTAGGTAGTATGTATTATAAAATTTTAAAAATACGTTGCTTTTTTTATTTATTATAGTATTCGTAGATGGATATAGATAGCAGTTTGAGAGATAGACCATACCCTGCGCATGTTATAAATAAGCTCTTTGATTTTCTGTTATACAGACATATTTCAATATAATACGAGTATACACAAAATGGTTTACAGTATGTCTTATGTAAGTAAATCTAAGCCCTTTAACAGCAGGCCTGACCCTTGACACAATAACCCAGTAATATGATCTATTATTTATAACGGACAAAACAATTTTGAAATGCAACAAACACCCACAACATAAAATAACAATATTATAACACTTTCCACTCCTAATTACTCCCTACATTCCCCTTATCTGCCATCTATTGAAGCCAGTAAATAAAAACACAAGTAACTGAAACTGCGACATAAAGTCACCGGCGTCAGCTAGTTTCATTCACACACACTTATAACGACGCGTTAATTTAGCGTCTGCTTCATGTTTGGGGGGTTACTAAGGTTCTCTAATTCATCGGTCTGAAAACCGACACACACATTTTTGACATTTGACATGAATGTCAAATGTCAAGGTCCAGACATACTGCTGGTATATTAAATTACTCTGTGGACTGATAGCCGCGACAAAAAGGTATGCACAGTCCCTAAACATCTAGCTCGCCAAAACGCTGGAAGAGTGTTCGGACGCATCCAATACAGTTTGCACGACTCGATGATCTTTGCATAATAGTAAAGCTGAAAAGAGCCAAAAGTCTATTTTTTTAGCTTGAACGGCTTGACTTGGCTATAGTTTAAGATGGAGTGCGCTTACCCGATAAGAACCGATTCACTCTCGCTTTGAAGATCGCTGGATTATAGTTCATGGGGAACAGGGAATCAAAAATGTTTGGAAATACTTCGAATAAGAATTCTTCGGAATCTAGTAAAAATAGTCGAAGTTCTTTCTTTTAGCCCAGTGACATAGCGCAGCGTGTTTAGCAAGATGGCGGCATTACCAATTTTCGATTTATTTTCATTTCAACCTCGTCAGAACCAAATAGTAACACCTCACACTTTGATGTTTCACAAAATGAAACTCAACGAATGCGAATCGCTAACATTTAGCAAAAGGCAACGTTTCAAAGCAGCCATTAAACTTAATGCACTGAAAAAGTTAAAAAGAAAACGTTTTCGTGTGAGGGACGAATTGCACAAAATTATATGAATTGCACGAAAATGTATGCAAGTTTGTGCAGTTTACAGTTTTTAAATTAATTTATGTGAAAAGGTGTTTAGCGAAATAAGATTTTGATTATGATTTTATAATATTAGCGGTATGTAAGTAGTTCTTAAATTGTCTGTTTGTAATACTGTCTATAAGTATCTCTCAGTACTGCAAATTCAGTTGTTCATGGCAACATAAACTCAATAATATACATACTCTAAATAAAATAGAATATTTTTTACTATCAATAGTTTCATTAAGGGGTCGCTGGGGAGGAAACTCTCCGCATGAATATTTGTATTTTTTTTAATTATACTTGCTTCAATAATAAGAAATGCAATGCGAAAACGATGATTTTCAGTAGTAACCTATCTACTCAAAATCATTATCCTGCTAATGTATTTTATTTCCACTTCTTAATCTACATTTCCTAACTCATAACATTATTCAACCAAAACATAAAAAAACCGGATTTTCTCAGTTCCGAACCGTTTTTTCCAGTTCGATCCGGTTTTCCCAGTTCGAACCGCTTTTATCCGGTCCCCGCCGGTCGGCCGTTAGCGCAAGTGGCGACACTTTGCCACTTTGTGCTAGAATTTTAATTGGCAACTCGGAAAGTGTTCTTTTCTTAGGGGAAAATAAACACTGTGGTTTTTTTCTTGTTTGTTTGTGGCGGTTCGTTATGATGGTGTTGTAAATGGCGCGGGTCTTTTCCAGATTTTTGCTTGGGTGCTTATGAGAGCATTTATTATGACTAGAATATAATATTAGAAATTAATATTGATAATTGTAATTGTTTCTTGTAACGTCATATTGTTTATTTGATTTACCCTTGTTACCATAGTGGAAGTAGTAATAAAATAAATAAAAAATAATTTAAAATATATTATTGAAAGGATAATTATTGCACCGGTAATGTATTATACCTCCCAAGCAAGTAGACCTACTTGTATTAGCAATGATATTTTTGTTTAAGAATACAAGAAGTAAGTAAGCATACAAAGATGGAAGCCTATACATAAATTCTAAGACAAGAAACTTATCAAACGCCCTCAGCTTGCCGGACGTCCGGTCGCAAATTGGGATATTTCCTGTTGTGTGATATACTCATTCAATGGCGTTACACACACACACACACACACACACACACACACACACACACTCACACACACACACACACACACAGACCCGTTCGTTAATATTTTTTCTGTAAGCTTATATTTTTAATCATCATAATCAGTTTATAATATTAAGCGGCAGTGAAGGTAGAGGTCGCCCTAGAAAGACATGGATGAGCCGTGTGAATGAGGATATGTGTGCGAGAGGAGTAAATGCGGAGATGATGAGTGACAGAAAAAAATAGAAGAAAGAAACATGCTGTACCAACCCCACATAAAGGGATAAGGTGAAAAAAAAAAAATAGTCTGTTATCACCCTCTGCTGAGCATAGGCCTCTCTTATTGTACGCGACTAGAGTTATGATCACATGCAAACACATTTCCTTAAAAGGATTTTTTTTATTTATTATAAAAGCACATGAAAAAGCGTTTTGTGACTTACCAGGTGAGTCATCCGCCATGTCGGCGTAGTGGTGAGGCGCGGTGGACGTTTGACCGGCGTATAGCAGGTTCAACTCCCGCGCCTCGTTCTCTTCTTGTGCCTGCTGCCGGCGCAGCGCCACCTAAAAGAAATAACTAAAATAAATACATATTTCAGGATATATCACACGGCGCCATCTAGCCCCATACTAAGCAAATGCTTTTGTCATGGGTACTATAATTACATATAAGTACTTTTTTTGTAAATACATAAAAACGACCAGACTGTACAAAGTTGATTCAACAATAATGTCAAAGAAATGGAAAGGTGCGCTGTATAATCAAACGTAGGTATTGCAAAAAAATGGAATATGCTAGCCCTGAAAAGACTTTTACCGCATACGATTATTTTATAAATTCGTAGCTATTTCGTGCAAGAAATTCAGCGTAGCAATATAAGTATATATCAATAATTTATTTATTCAACTAGTGGACGCCCGCGGCTTAACTCTCGTTATTTTGGGATAAAACGTAGCCTATGACACATCTAAGACCTCATACTACCTACATACTAAAAATTTTGATCATCCGTGCAGCCGTTTTTGTCTATCAAACAGACAAAAATCTAACAAGTACTGAAACGTGTACTGTTATGGATCTAAAGTATACTAAAATAATATTTTCTATGTTTAAATTTTTTACCCTCTTCAGCGTTATTACATTATATAAATTAGAACCTTTAGATCCCGTAAATACATTCACTTTAGTCGGTACGCTGGTAGTACATAAAGTTATATTTACCTGTGCAGCCATGACTCGTTGTCGCTCCGCTATGAGCGTGCACTTGGCACACACACAGTCTCGCCAGCGACAGTATCGCTTGTGGCCCTTCAGCGCTGAGACCACACCGTGGTTGCGACACCGCGCGCATTTTGGAGTGCGCTGCGACAAAGAGAAAGAGGTTTTTATAAGATGGCAAAAAGGTAAAGAAATCAACCCCTATTTGAATATTCTAGGATAACATGACATTTTACATGTCTTTAAATAACTAATTATTTATCAAGGCATAAATGATAAGGCGTTTATTAAAAGAATCCTGGCTAAAGATAAGAAACAATCCTATTCCTTTCACGAGCTAGGCTAAAACTAAGAACAATCAACCTCTAAGAACAAGTCTATACAATTTTCTGCATATTAGAAAAGCCAACAGTACGGTTTAGTTATGTACAGGGCAGATGATAATGGAAAATATTTATTGCCAAGAAAAATTTAAACTAAATTAATGGCTGAAAAAAAACATGCATTCTTTTCATGAGTTGTATCTTTTTTTCTCGTTTGTATGTTTTTTTTTATATATGTAAATACTGTCTCTGACAAAATGAACTTGTATATATGTAACCTATAATCTAATCACAATATATATAGATAATAAATATATATATATAAATATATATAGATAATAAATTAATCACAAAACAGATACAATTTTCCTTGTAGATACAGCCTCCTTAAACTTGTTCCGAAGTCCGTTTTGTTCTTTAGAATGACATGAATAAATGCAAACTGGGCAAAAAATACTCTAAAACAGCACTTACATATACTGATTTAAAAACAAATAAAGAGGTTTTTACAAAACGGATACTATAATGCAGAAATGTATTTCAGGTAGGTATTTCAAAAATTTATTGAAATGTAACTAAAATATAATAAAATACAAGCTTATTTCCAAATAAACTAACCTTATTTTTCCGCGCATTGCACCTTTTGTAACAAATTTACAATAAAACCTTTTTTATCCGCACCCCTGACTCATGCGATACAATATTGTAAAACTCCGAGTGTCAATTACACTGCACGACCCTTTGTTATTGTAATTTTAATAACAAACTCTGTAATTGTAATATTACAACAAATAATTACAGTGGTAATAACATAATTTGATTTAATAAAGAGGAAGTGATACTTGAAACTGCTATTTTGATGTGCTATGCAATTTTTTTTTTGATACAACGTTATATTTTATTGAATAGAAGTTTTGATGGATTATGGTTTTATGTTACATTACTGTGGCAATACTTATACTTTTTATGGTGTACTAGCTGTGCCCGCGCGACTTCGTCCGCGTGGAATGGTTATTTTGGGCATCATATTTATTTTTGCAAACAACCTCTTCAGCTTTAATAAATTATAGCTGTTACCCACGACTTAAACCGTTTTCGCAGCGCACGCAACGGAAGCCTTTAAAGATGAATAATTTCCTCCGTTATTTCCACATTTTCCATTGTTTCTTCGCTCCTATTAGTTGTAGCCTGATGTTATATAGCCTAAAGCCTTCCTCGATAAATGGTCTATTCAACACAAAAATAATTTTTCAGTAGTTCCTGAGATTAGCGCGTTCAAACAAACAAACAAACTCTTTAGTTTTATAATATTAGTATAGATTACTGTGGCAATATACTTTTTATGGTATATTGTATAGTTCTTATCTGAGTATAACGTTTTTGAACATCTTTATAGTTTTAAAACTTTAATTAGATTATACGTTAATTACTTATGATCAAACGATAGTTAAAACTTATTGTTAAAAATCTAGTAATTTACATGGTGTACAGGCATGCTGTTATAGTACCTACGGCAGTCTTTAAGCCATGTCAGAGGCTCTTAGAGCGGCTTGAAAGCACTCGACACTAGAGTTGGCCACTCTCATAAGAAAAAAACAAGTGACATGTTTACTTTTCTTTAATGATAGGTTAACTTAACTTAGGTAATTGAGTTATTTTTCAAAAGCTTAACAAATTCACTAATATTTTCTACATACTAAGTAATTTTAAAATATTAAAAAAAACACTAACACCTTAGCTTTCAATTATTCAAACACATACACTTAAAACACAATCAGAGTTGTACTTTTCATATACTAAAATCACTCCACGGAATACTAACTAACTTGAATACCTGATATCTTTCCGAGGCTCGCAAGAAAAATGGAGGCAACGCGGCCAACACGGGGTGCTGGACCAACTGCGACACATCTACTCCATTCGGGAGAGACATCTCCATCGCAACAACAACAAACAACAGACAAACAGTCCTCTAACAACAATCACAACAACATTATTTCAAACATCGAACGTAAAAACTCAAATTTCGAAACGCCAAATTGTAACCGAAGCGGTATTAAGGGGACGCGTTCCGCTTGAAGATTTTAACAACACTGTTGCTTCAATGTCGGGCGACTGTTGCCGGCGGGGCGGCGCCGAGCGAGACGGAGCGAGTGTGAACGACACAGTATTACAGACATAGCTGCGTCTCTCTCGCGCGCACTGATAACTGTATATGTTGTATCAGTGGGTTATATAAAATGTTGTAAGATGAGAGAATGGAGTGGTCCAATCGCGTAGGTTGGAGACCCCGCCTCTGCCCCGCCATTGGTCTAAACCGATGCTGAAACTTAATTTATAAAGGTGACTTTTTTGAGATTTCGTTTTTGTGTTACCGGACAAAGCTGCTATTGAATGAAGCACAAAAAACACAATTATGTTTGTTATTCGCATCGCGTATTCCGCTCTTTTTGTTTATTATTTATTCTCGGTATTGTTTAGGCTTCGGGTATGGTTTTAATGTTGGAGTGTAGTATAATGAGATTTTAACTATCGATAATGTTTGTTGGCCATTTTCTGTCGGATATGTTTACTTTGGGATCGTTTTTAATGTTGTCTAGTGGGAACATCTTTCTATCTCGATTTCAATTCTAAGTCAAACACACTTTATGGGTCCGCTATTTAAATCAATTTGACATTCATTGTCTGACTTTGGTACTCTATTGAACAATATTTACTGAACGGAACAATTTTCTTTGTATATTAAAGTTGCTGTATTAGACCGTTACTTTGGAAATAAAACAAATATTTACTTTAAAAACATAGGAACAAAATTCATTACCTATTATTCTGGCTCACAATTTCCATGCTACGAAATTCGTAGCATCTGTCGTAGCAAAGCGCTACGAAGCTACGAGCTCTAAACCTTTCACACGACAAAATAAATTGTATGTAAATTTAAATCCTCAAATATACGTGTGCTCCAACATGTCTAAGCCAAAAACACCAAGATGACATTCCAATCAAAATTCAAATTACGTTCCAAGAACCCGATTCCAATTTCAAAATAAGATACAAAACAGGCGCCATCTTTAAGTTAATTCAAAATGAAATTCTGCCGAACGGAAGGAAGGTGGGTTCCAATTGAAATATTTCAATTTACTTGTCGCCGGGAATTCGATTTAAATTACAATGAGAGGCGAGGCAGAGAGGGGGAGTGGGGTAGGGAGGGGGTAATTATTAATGTATATCCGACAGACGCGGTGTGCGGATATTTTGTGACTCGATATTTTATAGACACGTACCTATATTTTTAATCGTTTTACAATATAAATATGTAGGTGTACCGTAGTCGTTAAGCCATGTCAGGGGCCCCTACGGTGGTTCAAAAACTTTTGACACTATAATTAGCCAGTCTCGTGCGAAAAATAATAAGTACGAGTATAAATAGGTTGGTTACAAAATTATTAATTTTTAGATGTTTTTTAATTTATTTTTTGAGAACATCAAAACTTAGTCGCAATACTCTAGTAAACGTTTAACATTAGTCACGTGATCACGTCGTAACCGATACCAAATAATATATATTTAAAAAAAATAAAAAATAAAAATATACTCTCTTCCTCCTAAAATATAAAATCTACCCTCTAAATTTCCAAACACCAACAGATACAGGTGTGAGTACTGAGAGGAGGTCTGGCAAGTTGGGATGGGTTCAGGGGAGGTCGGGGAGAGTTGGGTAAATGAGAATTCCGCAGTGGAGCGATCAACACGCGAAATGTTCACATTGCGCAAACGTCTCAACTTGGTTTAGGGATGGGGTAAGGGGGTGGCAACTTTAGAAATGTTTTTGGAGTGGAAAAAAATGTAAATCACATTTGTTGTCAATATTTTGTACTCACTCAAAAAATATTTACCCAGACTTAAGCCACCGCCACATAATGAACCTATCCCTAATAGGTTAATAATGTGGCGGTGGCAAACTTTGGAAATGTTTCATGAAAGTAAAAAATATATACTTTAGATGATCTAATATTTTTTTTGTATTCTCTTAAAATATAACTACCAATGCTTGCTAGGGATAGGGTAATGGTGTGGTGTGTCAAATTTAAAAATATTTTGGATAATGAAAAAATATTTAAAATGATATTAGTAGCTAATATTTTGTGTTTAATTAAGAGATATTAAAGCTTCAGTATCACTACTATAAAACAATTCCAGGGTCTTTATCTTCATACCAAATTATACTCACATTTGTTCAGCCGTTTGAATAACAAACTTTAGCTTTTATAATATTTTTAGGATGAACGAGAACTAAAAAAGATAATAAATAAAGCAAATAACTAAATATAATCGTAAAACAGGTTGTATTTATATGTCATTAATAAACTGAATCCTACAGGACAATGTAACAAATTGTATGTAATATCGGAATACATAAAACGTCATGATCGGTTTAAACTCGATTAATTTACGATTATCAAAACTTGTTTTAACGAAGTCCCATCCCTACGGAGCGTGGGAGCGAGCAAATATCTTCGCAAGCGTTAAAATGAAATGTTCGCTATTTGAATATCGTTCTGTACCACCCTCCCCCCTCCACCCCGGCTGTTGGGGGACTGGGGACGTAACGGGAATGTATTCTAAAATATTATACCTACCTTAAAAAAATATGAATAGCGTTTGCTTTTGTAGGTCGAAATATTCTAAAAAATATTATGATGTCCGACCATTTCATCACTAATGTTGTCATTTTATCAAATTAATGTTATTGATTATTCCCGTCGCAATTATTTATTGTAAACAAACATTTTACTAATAATTGTAACATGTTTTGGTTATCCTAACAGTAATCCCAATTAATTTTTTTTGACTCGTGAACAATACAAATAATTGTCAAGTGTCATTTGTGTTGAATTTGGTCGTTTCTATGAATACTATAGTATTTATTTATTTACAACAGAAAGTATACAAGTATTACATTAGTTATCTAGTACCCGTGGCAAGCGTTAGCTTAGTATGGGGTTAGAGGGTGCTGTTTGCAATGTCCCGTATACATTTATATTTACGTTCTCAGTCATCTAGACGGTATTGTATAGAAGATACGGTATACGCGAGTAATTTGAAGACACACGACGCTGTTCTGTACTATATACATATGTATAAGTATACTTTTATATGATATATGGTGTACGTTAGTAGATTAAGCGAATATTCGTTGTTCTCTAGTTTTATACGAGCAGGGAGCATAGGGTTGTAAGGATTATTTTTGAAGTGAAAAACTTCTTTTTCTTATTTATTGAAAGTAGTCAACTCTAGTGCATACATTTCAAACATTTCTGACATTATTGTCAAATAGTGGGTTTGTAGACTTTGTAGTTTATATGGTAGTTTTATAAAAAAACTAATGACTTTTCTCGAAAACGAAACACCTTCTTTCTTTTAAATACTAGTAAGTATATTGTATATCTGTTGAAAATAGTCACCTAGAGATGTGTCTAATCACTAAAACCACCCTGTTATAACAAAAAACTTTAACTTCCGCATATTTCTAACATATGGGCGTCTACCAAAGCCTCGAAAAAAGCCTATAGCTTTAAATCTACCTAACTATATTACTAAACCAGTAACAGTATCAAAGAACCCACCAATCAGAGCCCTGCAAACCTCTGGCTACAGTTTCCAGGGCTGTGATTGGTGGGAGTGTAACACTTCATTACTGCGACGTTTTTCAGGAAGCTTGAAGTAACTGTTACTGTAACTGTGGTGAGGGGTTGGGCTGAGAAATGTATACATATGGAGTTAAAATGTAGCGGAATGTTCAGATGTTTGCTTATAGAAGCTTTCTTCTTCCTATTGAATTCCTGGAATACCTGGAAGAGATCACTCTACGCGATAAGGCCGCCCAATTTACCTAGGTTAAGAAATATTTCTGTAAATTGTTTTGTATTTTTGTTTTCTGGTGTACTATAAAGCAATATTGTTTAAATTTAAATTTAATGATTGAATGAGAGTGGCCAACTCTGGTGTCAAAGTTTTATTAAGCCGTCTTAAAGACCTCTCATAGTAATAACTATTATATGTAACCACAGTATATAAGTATTGGCAATGTTCTTTATTTTAGTTAAGTATAGTAGTTAATTAAGTACCCTCTCAATCATTGGCTTTATCAAATATCTAATCATAATTTTTATACATTTTTGAGCCGTTAATTTTATATAAATGTTAAACTAAATAAAATCTCTTTGTTTACTGAGATCTATAGGTATTTTTTTACACTCACCAGTCTTGCCGCAAGTTCATCTGTAATGACACTGTAGCCAAAACTGGAGTATGTCTGTACTAGACAACAATTCCTTAACAACAGTATTTGCAAATAACAAAATCAAAAAGCCGACTACATACAAATTTAACTAATTCTCTGTAATCACTGATAGGAATAAGTGCGTAGGGTGTTTCTCTCTTGAGTCGTATTTTCTCATGACTGAGGGCTGTGACTCCCCCGTAGAATTAATCCAATTAATTAATTATGGTGTTTCACTCTAACCGAAAATTCATCGTTGAAAAATGGCTTACCCCCTACGCCTAATAAGGCAAGAAAAGCCTTGCCACCAGCAAAACTCCATAAAATACCTATCGAGCCAAATGCTAAGTCATTCGTCCATTTCCCCGGTTTGCGCAGTTTTTGTCAACTACCCTTGGAGCGGTGGCTGGGACCTGATGGGACACATTTGTCACCTACCCTGCTGACCGACGGAAGGCTTGCCAAGCCACGCGGTAGCGTACAGTGGATACGATACTTTTTTCTTGTTCCTCCTCCTTGAATCGTATCCCTCATGTCTGAGGATCGTGACCAGCACCTCCCAGCACCTTCTCCTTGATGACATCTTTCCCCTTCCTTCTGTCCTCGGCAACATGCAATGCATTATAGACTGTAGTGTCTAAAGTGGTGCGAATTTGGTCCGACCAACGTGTTGGGCTGCGGTCTCGGGATCGAATGCCTTCGACTTATTTCGAGATTTTTCTTGTTAGGTACTTCTTAAAATTACAGGAACATATTAAAAATGTATGTAGGTAAAATTGGGAGTTTTTACAAACACTCCTATAGATAGACACCGTCTATCGAGTACCCAGTGCAGTATTTTGAAACTCAGGGTGTGACTGTGTCTAGAATAGGCAAGCATAATACTTGCCAGTTCCCTTGCATTATTTTCCTAAATATGTTGAGTCGTATTTCCTCATGACTGAGGGTCGAGACTCCCCCCAGAATTAGTTTCCTTGGGCAGATACATCGTGGTGGGCGCCCAAGTCCTTCCACGTTAGACACATGTCCTCGGATATTGTGGTCCTCAAAAATGTCGGTTTCTTCACGATGTTTTCCTTCACTGCTAAGCGAGTGCAAATCTACTCATAACTTGAAAATACAACTCATTGGTGTAGGGCCGGATTCGAACCTGGGTGCGTCATGATGAAAAGCAGACGCTGAAACCGCTAAGCCACACTCGCTGTGTTTTCTAACTAAAATTGAGAACAGTCTATAACAGACATTTTTCGGAAAAAAAATTATAGTGTATGTTTCAATAAAGATATTTCTATTTCAAAAAGATTTTCCTTCTATCGTATCCGTACATTTCCATCCCATCAAATCCGTCTGACCAGCAAAAACCATCGGCCGCTTCGTTTGCGTTTTTCCAACTGCCTGTGAGGTTGATGGAGGACTAGTCTTGTATGCCTGTCTATACTTTAATAAATAGACGCGTTTGGAAAACCTTTGCTTTGCTGGCGAAAGGGGATATAAAACAAACTGTTGAAGCCATAGATTTAATAGACTGAAATAAGACTGCTCCATTAGCTTAGTTGGTAGTGGCTCTACCTTCTAATCTAGGGGTGCGGGTTCGATTCCCGCATAACACAAGTAATTATGAATATTAAAATTTGTAATTACTTGTGTTGAGTCTGGTCGTTTCTATGTATAATAAGTATGTATTTACAAAAGAAAAGTATATATGTATTATATCCGTTATCTAGTACCCATGATACAAGCGTAAGCTTAGTATGGGGCTAGATGGCGCTGTGTGATATGTCCTGAAATATTTATTATTTATAATAACAAAAAATACTTGCAAATTATTTGTTGTTCCAAATACAATACTGTTGGTACTTACATAGATTCATCTAATTGTACTAATTTTTTGGTACTAGCAAAGATAAAAGATAAAGTATTATTCTAGTACTAGGTACTTATTTAATTGGCTCGTGATAGTTTTATAATATTTTTGGGCAGCGTGCCTACTATTCCATTATTTTATGGGAAAAGTGTGTATCGCAACAAATCATTTATACGTTAATTTATAAAGTAGGTATCTAGGGACGACAGATTTATTTCTCACGCTCTATTAAAATTTTAATTTTTTGCTTGAACTTGTCATGCCATCTAGCTGTGAATAGCAAAACTGTACAATACTTCCAAATTGCACCACCACAAACCATGAGCACCTACAACTCTTAGTACAGCTATTACACGACAGATGGCGCTAACTTACAAAAATGTAGTTAGCAAACCTTTGAGATTTGAATCATATTTATATTAATTAGTTTAGTGACTCTGTCTTACCACTGTAACCTACTTTATTAATGTATCACCCTAGCCACAGAAGCGCCCATGCATCATATGAAAATGCCATTTCTAATACTATTTCAGGTATATGGAGATAGATGGAGATTATACTTCTGACGTCAAAAACTTACAAAAAATGATATTGAGCAATCGCAATACAACCAAAATGGCCAAGCGCCATGCCATATCATCTTATCATTCAATATCGTAAAACCAATCTTTAAAAAATCTTCTCTTGCTTAGAGTATCTCAATAGCTTCATACCTATAGTTACGTACCTATAGAATAACTATGAACCCAATTCAATACCTAAACTGAATGGCTAGTCACATTTATTATACAAGTAGGCACTAAGTACAATAGTAGCACCGGACGGGGTTTGAAAACATTTAGGTAATAAAATTACAAACACGAAATGCCAGTTTTTCAAACATCCTCCTCTAAGTTTAGTTATCAAATTGCCCTTGAAGGTGCAAGATGTTGAAGTGAACTGACACCTTTAGCACCTATTGGAATAAAATAATGTGAGTCTAACCTTTCATTACATACCTAGATTAATTAAATTATCATCAACTCAATCATGGTTTATTAATATAAAAAAAAACATAAATTAAAAACCATTCCCTATCATTCAATTAATCCTTACCTAAATGCATCTATGAATAGTTTTAGTAGTACATAAATCACTTACAAATGCGAGTGATTCCGCACTTGGACACAGTTTGCTAGCAGTAGATGTGACCTAAAATGGAGTAAGCATTTAATGCTTACTCCACCAACATCAATAATATTAAAAACTAATCTGACGATATTTTCTTTGTTCACAGCTCATCAATATGTTCAGGATGCTGCCTCTAGCATTGCTGCCAATACTGCTGACCAGCACCTCTCCGATGATCATGAGAAACAACGCTCTCATGTCGAAGATGGTCTCCCAATTCCAAGGAAAAGAGAACAACAGATTCCCGCGGGAGCAGAGACCACGTGAGGATAGGCTTCTAGAACTACCAAATATGACAGATCAAAGACTTCACGATAGACAAGACGAAAAGAAAGACACAGGGACTTCCAGACACGTGTTATCGCTGATGCAGAACGTCCTCTGCAACAACTTCCCAACAGTGCCCTGCGAACTGATCGTCAAAGACAATACACTCCGAAATCTCATCGAAAAATCTATCCAACAACTCAAATACAAGAAACTTACAATGGACAGGACCACCCATCCACCAAACTACCAGCTCACTTTATTCCCCGTCATTAACAGCGAAGAATTATCCAACTTCCTGTCGGTGAGCAACACAGGATTTTTCAATTCCAAAGGAATAAAAAAGAAGGCAACCAAAAAACAAGCGAAGAATTTCTGGTCTCACGATGCCAGGAATAAAACGCAAGCTTCTCTAATCGGAGGGCGAAAGAAGATAAGAAAATTCTACCCACACAAGATTAAATATAAAGACAAGAGTGATAAGAGGGAGTTGCTTTTTTCTGACGAGAAACTATCCATGTCAGTGGAGACGCCTTTAGATCATAGTGAGCATATAAAGAGGAAGCATTTTAGCTACAGGGGTGACCCGGCCGACCCTCCCGTTTGGAGGATAGACTACATGAAGCATGGGGAACCTAGCCTAAACATGTTTGGTTACGAATCAGACGCCCTGAAAGGAAAGATCATGAAGACTGGACCTAACGTGGTCGTAGATGATAATATCCTGGAACAAGCCGCGAGGACCAACGTCCTACACCCAGACGTTTACATCAAGAAGAACTACCCCAGAAAATCTATAAAAGACAACTCTGAGAACATGGATCAGGAATAAAAGATTTAGCAAAGCTTTCTAATAAAATTTCAAAACTATTTGGATGGATTAGTTACTTTGGTTTTATTTTTTACGGCGCCTACAAAATGTATTAGAGCAAGCACGTGAGTTGCTATAAAAAATCAACGTGGGGGAGATTAGAAACTACAAATTTAATATATTTTTAGCAACCTTTTAAATGCGCTCCAAAAGACAAAACATTTCTGTTGCTTTAAAAATTGAGGGTGTGCGCAGACAAGCACAAAAAATTCAGTTTGCATCACATGTTTATCACTAACCGTCAAGATAAAATTATCATAATTTATCATAAACTGTTTGTACTCTGACCTCATAAGTTGATGCTCTCAGAAGCAAGCCATACATAGACGCGTTTATACATCACAGATTCTCTCAGAAAGATAACAGACTTTGTTTAATTATAATCACAGTAATGTACACACGCCCGCTATTCTACGCATTGTTACTTATAACTGTTTTAACTATCGTTACGGCGATGTCTCGTCCGATTTTATCGTCGCATATCTTGGACACGTCCACCGGAAGGCCGGCTGCCGGTGTGTTTGTTGAACTACACAAAAAACGGGAGAATTCGTGGACCTTATGGCATAATACTACAACGAATAGCGACGGAAGAATCTCATTCCCTTTCACGAAGGAATCCATGGCCGAGGGGACATACAAGCTAGTGTTTCACGTCGAGGAATATTATCAACGAACTGAAACAGAGACGATTTATCCTTACATTGAGGTAAGTTATCAAATACCTACCTACTTATAATCAAGTACCTATCTAAAATCCTAACGGACTAAACATACCTACTACTGCTCTACCCGCACAGATACCTACTTAAGTGATTATAATAAATTATGTAGGTAGGGCAAGATTCCTACCTAAATTACATCTGTTTATCTCATTCAATCAAAATTAATCCTGAACTATCATGCTTACATAGCATTTATATATTGCTGGATAGTTACACGAGTCTATCTCAAATCAAGGCCAACCAGTCGAGCGGCATTTAAAAATACATATTGATTAGCCTCTTGAATGCTCGATTCATCAAAACAATTCGTAGAATGTTTATACATACAAACCTGTATATCTGTGCTGATAGAGAATCGAGAAAGTTCTTTAAAATTTCTTATCTCATATTATTGTACTTCCTTTGCAGGTGGTATTCAAGACCAAGGAGGATGAGCACTACCATATACCTCTACTCCTGACTCCATATGGTTATTCTACCTACAGGGGCAGCTAAACTTTTAAATTAGTCATTTACGACCTATGTATACCTACCTAAAGCCTAAGAATAATTACTGAAATATCCGACTGATTCAATGACTACCTACTTAGTTTTTATTTAATAGCTTTTAATTGTCTAAATCCTCCTATAAAATAAAAGTGGTGTTCATTATGATAGCCATTTCTATGATAGGTACCTTTATCTGTTAGCACTATCAAACTCAGACATCAGAATGTATGCTATTCCTAGCACAGGGTTTAGGTCGCATTGTTATAAGACTTGTGAATTTACTTGACTCTAAAATAAACCAATAAACTTTTAGTACTTTGTTAACTTGATTATAATTGGGACCTAGATAATAATTCTTATATAAATAATACAACAATTGGTAATTACAATAATCAGTATATTGGAATTCTCAATAGAAAACTTATAAACTAATGGAGCATGATATAACTTTAAATAGGTACATAAAGTTAACTATTTACACATACTTAAACCAAAGATTCATACACAAATTGTAATAAAATAATAAAAATAAAAAAGAATTATATACCTAGTCTTATTTATTATTGTTGTTTGGTTCTGTGAAATCCTATAGATATAATTTTGTTTTAGATTGATCAAATAGTATACGCAGGTCGATATGAAGTACACAAATAAACAGATTTTATATATATATATATATATATATGAAATGCTCATAACAATTAAGAAATGCTCAAATCAACCTAGTATTTGCATAAAAACCTAGAAGTCTTTTCATAAATTATATTAATTTGATAATAAGTAATCAAGTATAAAGTTGAACTGATTAACAATCTCAAATCATGTAGATAATATTATATTATACAGGTAAGAAATAGATTTTAATTAATTGTCTTTAAGACTAAAAACTAAGGCCTAGTAAGTAATGACCTAATAAAGCTATAATATGGTAATTACATAGGTAGCTTTATTAGGTCATTACTTACTAGTATGTCTTAGTTTTTAGTCTTTACTTAAATTAATTAATTAATTAATTTAATTATAACTAGCAAAGGTAAATATAATTGACAAAATAGATTTAAGATTAATAATTAAAAGATTTAAGATATATATTATGTTGAAATTGCATTGAAGTCTTTCTGTGCTCTAAATCTAATGTGTAGAAGGACTGTAATGAGTTTAATAAAATTGAATTTATATCTAAGAGACAGCAATAGTATCTTCAAACTTAACAGACACTATTTATACAATGAATCTTTCGTTGTAGATAGCATAATTAAGCTTAAATTGATCTCTGAATTTAATTTAATTGATGTATCTAAAACAAATCATTAGTATACTATATTAGTGTAAGATTTCAGGTAATTCTAAGAGCAACTTTTTTATTTAGCCAGTCCTAAACCTACAAAACTAGTTTGTACATCCTAAAGCAATAATTACAAATAAATATCTATCTTAGCTTTACGAGTAGGTATACATTATTTAACAATCATCTATCGTTTGGCACGAAGTCTCGGCACCTGGCGTGGTTCTGTAATGTAAATGATCATATTTATCAGAAACATGATAGTTTATCACAGTCACCGTTTCAGCACATCACTATATCACAGTTCTATCACAGTTTGTGTCCAGAAATGGAATAGTCTTTTATGAATTTGTCTCTCCGGGTCTTCTTTTCGATCTGATCACTAAAATATCTAATAATTGCCAAGTTCAATATGTAGCACTTATTGGTTTTCTTCTTTGTAAAGGCCGATCTAACCACAGTTTGTGGGCAAAACACAAAGTAATATGTTTCTGTACTTTCTCTAATAACATATCACTTTTAGATAATGTAAAGTGCTAAATATTGACTTAACCACAGCTATTGAGTCTGTAAAAGTTGTAGATAAAAATGCTGTGGAAAAAAGCTGTAAACAGAACAACAAACAGTGCTACAAAATGATAGTTCCAACAAAAGGCAAATCTTCTGCTTCAGGTTGGAAGTTGAGAATACATTACCTGTGTCAGCTGTGAAGAGAATAACATTTAGACATTGTAAAAAGTATCAAGTATTATTTGTAACATACTCACCAGTGAATGAAGCGCTAGTGTGGGTGCTGTATGTCTGCACACATTGTCTGCCTCATCTATTGTAGTGAAATAGAATCATAACATTAGAACATGTTATATGATCACAATTTCGGACCACAACCCTTGTTTGCTTTTGGAGCTTGCTTCATTGAATATTTAGGTATTCAGGAGAGATTTGCAGGCAGTTTCTTTCTTCTAGTTTTCTAATATGGGTTCTGCTGTGTGATACTTTGATATCACCATTAGGTATATCATGTAGGATTACAGGTGAAAACTCTCAATAAGTTATTTTTTTTTAAGTTAGTACCAAAACAAACATTAAACAAACAAACATAAGATATACATTTGTTTGAAAAACTGACCTGGCATGGTGAACTAAGTCAAATATAAAATAAGTCATAGATAAAAATACATATTTCTACTGAAATATCTCTTGTACACACCCACAAACAATAAATCACAAATGCAATATTAATCAGATACTATAGACCCCAAAATTTTAAATCCTCATACAAAATTGAAACTAACCTGACTCCATAAGAACCTGTGAAGAGGACCATTAGTTGTAAATAATGTAGAAGAGAAGCTACCCACCTATTTTCCATCTTCATTGCCGACCACTTCTTTGTATCTTGCTATCATCAACTTCTTAACAGTGTCTCTGTATGTCTCTCCAGGGGTAGGTGTGTAAATGCCTCTTTTCTGTCCTAGACCGGCTAAACTTGGCCTCTGTTCTGCCTCAATAGGAGCTATTCTCCCTTGCCCTGATTTACCCAGCCCAGTTCCCTCAGACCAGCCCATTTTCTGAAGCATTTTACCACCAATGGTATCAACAACATTAGGAGGTGGCGCATGTATTACTGGAGGAGGCAAGGAGTCAGAAGGTTCATAGCGTTTTCGTACAGGTACCTCATCTTCACCAAACTTCATGCGCCGTTCGGCTGCCCTGTCTCTGTACCCATTTGTTTGTGGTAGGAGCTCATTCTTTTTACGGAACTCTTCTAAGTTTTGCTTGTGCAATTCAGAGAGTGTCTTGTGCTTTGTCAAAACTTCTACTGATGGGAATTTACGTTTGCACAGTAAACATGTTAATTTAGCCCAGTCTATGATACCATCATCATTTTCAAGTGGTAAGCTGTCTGCACCTTTCTTGACCAGGAAGTCATCACTGGAAGGTGGTGGTGATATCTCTCTCACATGAGTTTGTAAAGGAACAGACGGGCCAGCTCCTAACACAGTAAAACCTATATCAGCTGACCCTTTACTAGCAGATGTGTCTAAAACCTGTTCCATCACAATATTGCTCTTTGCATTCTCTTTCTTTTGGTTCAAGGTTCGTGCCCATCTCTCCATGTCTTTGGCAATTTTTTTAGCCACTTTCACTTTGTCGTCCTTATCTTTCTTCTTCTTTTCCTCTGGTTCTTTAACAATGGTATTAGCAGTAGTCGCTTGAGGTGGGTTGGGTAGTTTCGGTTGTTCAGTGTTTTGCTGAGCCTGAGTTGCCGCTATGTATGTGCAAGTGGTAGCATCCCAGTACATGTACTGGCTAGTAGTGTTGTTGTAGAAGTACTGAGTTTTATAATCATAGTACAACCCTGTAGTAGGATCATAGTAATAGCCAGATGTCTCATCATACATGAAGGTGGTCATGTCAGGTGGACTGTATTTAGTTTTACCGTCACCTGTGGGGGCAGCAGAAGCTGGGGTTACTTGAGAGGTGGAAGTGACAAAAGTGGGAGCTGATATTGGGGTCCATGGGTTATTTCTAGCTTGGGCCGAAGCAATAGCACACTGGGCTACTGCGGCAGCAGCATTTACTCTGTCTGCTTCTGACATTGCTCTCTGTTGAGCCTGATTGAATTGAGACATTTGAGCATAATATGCGGAGTAATCTGGCATTGGCTGTTGCTTTGGGGGCTTCTTAGGTTCATTGTAGAAACTAACTAGGACCTCACGATTATCAATCACTAAAGGTGGCTGAAGATTCATCAGTTCTGTATGAGCTGCTGTGGAATCAGCAACAGAATTAAAGTTTATGTAAGCTAGGCATTTAGATGCACCAGTTAATGTTTCCCTACCTATTGTAATTCCTGCAATAGAGTCTAAAATTGATTTCGAACATCTCTCTTTTATTGATTCTAATATCTTTTCCTCAGTAGTGAGTGCATCCAAACGTCTGAATAGCAATCTCTTTGTGATTCCAGAGTTTTCCATAAAACTTCTATCATTTTCACCACCAAACACTACACCTTCTGATCTCTTTCCATTACAGTTGCGTCTATAACAGATTTGTCGCCGTTTGAAATTGTAGAGTCCACATTTACAGAACCAGTCCCCTGGAGAGGCATTGATAGTCTGACTGTCATCTTGTGTCTCACGGTCGTATTTGTCTGCCTTGTCATGTTTTTGATCTTCATCACGGTCTCGGGTATCCCGATTACGGGAATCTCTGTCACGAATGTCTCGATCTCGGCTCCTTGAGCGGCTCCGAGACTTTGACCTGGAATGGTCACTGCTAATTTTGGGAGGTGAAGGGGCCGCGGGGATGTCATCGTCATCATCGTCACGGGTCGGGGAACGGCGGTAGTCGCGCCTGTCACGGTCACGGTCACGTCGGTCGTACCGATCCCGGCGGTAGCGGTCGTCTCGCTGCCGGTCCCTGTCGTAGCGGTCTCTGTCGCGGTTCCGATCCCGCTGCGGCGAGCGGCGGTCGGGGCTGTCACTGCGCCTCATTTCCCACACGGGTGAACGTTGTCGCGCCTCTCCACCGCTCCAGCGGCTCTCCTGATCGCCCCAACGGGACGGACGTTCGTCGCGACGCCACGACATCGCGCCTGCGAACACCCGGAACAATGAAATGTCTACTCACATACCGCTGCCATGATCCCTTCTCCTTTGACGGCGGAACCTGCGACCCTAAAGATGTCATTGAACCTTTCTCCGAGCCCGTTTGTTTACCTGCTGCAATAACTGGCCTTCACAAACGATGTACCACAGTTAAAAATATTTTTAGGTAAAATTAACAGGGGATCAAATTTTCTTTGATAAATCTATAAAATCACAGCCGCACAGCAGCAAATCTACAGTACAGAAATGACGCCATCTTCTATTACACTCCTCGACCAATGAAAAAAGATCTGGACATTGACATCACAATGTGAATGACATTTATTTTCCTAAGTTGCCATATTTAAAAATAGTTAAGTCGAATACTCGATTGGACTTTATGATTAGAATGAAAGTTTAACCCTTTACCGCATGGATTTTTTTATTTGCTTTGCTTCAAATTAATTTATGATATGTACTACCTAGAAGTACATGCAAAAAAATATTGAAAAAAAATATTACACATGGAAATTCGTGAAAATTTTAAAAAATCTCCTTGTACCATATTTGGAACACCATGCTTTCATGGTTACTGATACTTTATGTTTTATGGATACTTGGGTCCATATTTGGAACAGTACGCATTAAGATATGTAACCTGATATACCTACATAAATGTAGGTACATGTATATATACACATAATAAATCAGGGATTACATGCGATATGTCATTTAGGTAGCGTAGATATTTTAATATATTGTATTTCTATTAACTACTCTACATTATATTATTATATCTATCAATACCATTCATTAATTTGAGGTAGCATGGAAACTTTCGAAACAGTTGCGGTCTTTGTTAAAACAAAAGTAGCACGCACATTTAGTGCAGCAAACATGTGACTTTAGGTTACAGTTTTTGCAACGCTGCCGATCATTTGCCCAACTAGGCCAATGTTCAATTCCATCCTCAGCTACTTCCCGAGGTGAAAATTGCAACGAGTCTGGATAGTAGTAAAAAAACCAAAGGAGTATTCCTTGATTTGGCCAAAGCATTCGATACCGTTTCAGTGGGAATCCTGCTAAAAAAACTGGAATATTCTGGAGTCAGAGGATTGCCATTAGAATGGTTTCGAAGCTATCTTACCGGGAGAAGTCAATGTGTCAAAATAATCGAATTTCAAAGTAACATTTTACCCGTTCGATTTGGCGTACCTCAGGGTAGTGTGCTGGGACCAACCTTCTTTATTCTCTACATGAATGACTTGATCTGTTATGCTGATGACACTGTAGGTCTCTTTCACGCTAGGACTTGGAAAGCAGCATGTGACAGAGCAGAATCAGGTATGGCACTTATTAAAAAATGGCTAGATTGAAATCTCCTCACGCTAAATTTAAATAAAACAAAATATGTCTGCTTCCATAAAACCAAAGCCTCAGAACCACTTTCGCGGCTCAAAATACAAATGCACTCGTGCAATTTCGTATCTTCATATAATTGTCCAATTATCACACGCACTCGGTCTATAAAATACCTGGGCATCGAGATTGACAAAAATCTTAATTTCAAAAATCATATCACCAACTTAGTTTAGAGTTCGCAAACTCATCTATGTCATGGGTGCTCTGCGAAACTCTGCCAGTGAAAAAATATTACGCCTAGTATATGGAGCTCTATGCGAATATATCCTGTCATATTGCATTGTAGTTTGGGGTGGGGCTGGGGTCACTTTAATGAAGGGAGTGGAAAGGGCGCAGAGGGCGGTACTGAAAGTATTGTGTAAACTACCGTATCGATATCAAACAGCAGACCTCTACTCTGAATTAGGGATGTTAAACGTTCAGCAACTTTATTTACTTAAACAGAACACCGTCAAACCGCCTCTTCTATCACTCCTAGTTCCCCTCGGAGACGACCTCCACGGGTTTTTCAACCTCGAGTGCACACAGCCTTCGTAAATCAACAACCCGAATTTAGATTCCCCTTCATATACAACAATTTATTTATTTATGCTGTACACAATACAATTATTACATTTTAGAACTTATTCTAAAAAGAGATTGAATTTGTGTGACCCTGTTGCTTGTTTAAAGTTTAGGGCATAGGCTACGATATGTAGCATTCAGAGTACAACCCTCAGGGAATGCAAGCGTCTCGTAACCCAGTACTTGTGCACTCTATCGTATGAGGTCACGGAAGATTTGCTTAAAATCCTTAAGTAGAAGTACCTATATTCACTCACACGCACATACAGACACACCTCACACACACACACACACACACTCTCTCACACACACACACACACACCCACGTCGTCCGTTGTTTTTAGTCTAAATCTATTTTTGTAAAATTATTCATCTATTATTAACCAAAACCGTAGCTGCATATTTAAATCGTACCATTTTAAAAGCACCTGTGGTTGCTGCGATACAGGGGTACCTAGTGCAGTAGCCACTGGTAACTCTACTATAAGGTCAATTTAAATAAAATTTAAAACTCTGTTAATTAAGTTATCTTTAAGGTAAGAAATAAATTCTAATTCTAATTCAAAATTTACTGATTTGATCTCTAGCAAGTGAATGTGACTTTTCTGGATGAATTTGCTCAGCGTACAAATTACTTTGAGCATGGATGAGGTTTAATGCTTCAGTTGAAAACAGAAGTTTGAAAAAAATCATAGGCGTCTCCAGTTGCATGATTTCGTCTGGAAGATTTTCACATCCTAAAAATGTTAAGTATGTCTTGGTTCTCGTATTCTATAGGCTCTTCAGTCCATGATATTTTTTTTGTGCCTTTGCAGATTTAGCTTTAGTTCTAAGTGTTTTTGCAGTACTTGACATCTGTCCTAACGTTTCGTCGATATCTTCTAAGACATCCACTTCATCTTCTAGTTTAAATTCTTGCAAATATATGACTTCATTTGGTATTATAGGATCGGAATCTACTTCAGAATCAGATTCAGATTCTTCAACCGTTATTTTTGGTAATTGATCTTCATCCGATAAGTACTCATCTTCGAAGTCTTGAGGAAATGCCAAAACACCATTATTTTCTTTGCTACCTGTAATATAATAAAAAAACTATTTGGCGTAAACGCTGTACTAACACATGCCACAAACGTAAATTAATCAAAAATGTAAACTTCATTCGGACTACTATAATTATTTTAATGTATTGTTTTTATGAGGTACCATGTGCATATAGTTCCATATTTGACCAACTGTTAATAGAATTCTTACTTCATAGTGTTCCAAATATGTGCGGTTCATATTACCATTAACGTATAGTGTTCCAGATTTGGAACAAAGTTTGTTAGCTATTTTATGTAGGAAGCAGTTAATTTTACTTACGCGTTACTCCATTTAATCTTCTTAGATCCATTCTTCTTCCCAAATAAACATAAATTTTATTAATATTCGTTTACAAATCGTAATAACTGGTAAAATAAAAAAAACACAATTAAGCGCTCTGCACGTAACGGCCGTTGAAAGACTTTTGACATCTATACTTACTATTTCTATACTAATATTATAAAGCTGCAGAGTTTGTTTGTTTGTTTGTTATAACGCGCTAATCTCAGGAACTACTGGTGCGAATTGAAAAATTCTTTTTGTGTTGAATAGACCATTTTTTGAGGAAGGTTTTAAGCTATATAAAATCACGCTGCAACTAATAGGAGCGAAGAAACAATGGAAAATCTGGAAAAAACGGAGAAAATTATTCATCATTGAGGGATTCCGTTGCGTGCGCTGCGAAAACGGTTCAAGTCATGGGTAACAGCTATAATTTATAAAGCTGAAGAGGTTGTTTGCAAAAATAAATAGGTATGATGCCCAAAATAACTATTCCACGCGGACGAAGTCGCAGGCACAGCTAGTTGAAATATAAAACCATAGACACCATTAATGGTTGTCTCTGCCATTTTACGTTCGGATACACTCTACGCTATATCTATACTCTTGGAATGATTCTTGGTCCGAGTCTATACTTGTAAAAAAAATATGCATATATAGGGGACGCGATTACGGATGAAATGTTGCCAACAAATGGAAAAAAAAAATCCTCAAACTAGGTAGATTTGTTTTAAATGTGAAATACTACTTATAATCACTCAATTATGTTTTTTAATATTATACTTTCATGTGAAGGATATAAATAATAATTACATTAAAAATTGGGTTTGCTTTCATATTCAGTCAATAATATTAAGGAAACCTAAGGAAACATAAATATTTGTATGAGTAGTATTATAATTATAGTTCGGCGGCGTTACTACGTAAAAATTAGCAGACAGCGATAGCTGCGCAGCAGTCGCGCGACCGGTCGCCAAACGTCAAAAAAAACGTATCACATAACACATTACACGTGCCTCGTACGTGCCTTTGCGTGGTCGTTGCTCATCGTCTGTGGAGTGTGGTGCTCTGTTGTCGTGATGCACTTGGTTTTGTATGGAAAGCAGCGCCACCAACGATCGAACGGCAACTGGTGGTACTATACTACGTATGCTATGCTTGTAAACAGTTGTAAACACTAAACAATGACAACAATCTAGCCAAGCGTCTATTACACAGAACAACGATCGGGCCACATCGCCCCCGCGCGCGCCCCCCCATAGAAGCGAAATGACTAATAATACGTGGTTCTCGTTTGGACCAGTAAACATGCCAACCTAACCTACGACAGCGCTTGTCAGTTTGTTGTCGAACAAAGTCCGAGCGAGAGAGAGTTTTCGGTCGTTTTACTCGGTTTTACAGCATGATGAACTATTAAATATGTCCTGGTGTCAAGTTAAAAATTGTAAGAACAAGTTCCAGTGTTACCGGCGTGAAATACCATCGGTAAGTAGTAAAATTTCGTAATTTTAATAAATAAAACTTTTGACATTTTGAATGGCATTAACACATTCGTTGTCATGACGACGCTACTTCTCGATAGCTAAGTGATGTGTAAATGGAACCTAGCAAATTATCGATAATCGATATAATGTACATGATGTTTCTGGATTTGTATGGAAATGTTTCTGGATTACGGTTTTTATTTAACACATACTTAATTTACAGATTTCCAAAAAATCCAGTGTTAAAAAATAAATGGATATTGGCGACCGGTAGATACAACTGGTTTCCTCATAAAAATGCCAGAATATGCTCCAGTCATTTTGAAGATGATTTGATAATTAAATAAAATAGATAAAAATAAATTTGCTATAGTGATAGTTTCAGTCCCCGGTAAGGACATAGGATAGTTTTTATCCAATTTTATTTTTTATCCACGGGATAAAAAAGTTTTTACAACGGATAACACCGTGGGCCATAGCTAGTTAACTATAATTTGTACTTAAATAATACAGTTATACTAAAGACATATATTTCCATCTTCGAAGTAAATGTGTAAATAATCGATAAAAAAATATCGACATTGCACAGCCGATGAAGTTGAAGCGTACTGTGTACATGAACATCTCGTGCGTCGTAGTGTGCGTGCCGAAAGTGTGTTAGTTTTAGTAAATGGTGACACCTGTTTTGTATCGAATAAAGAAAGAATTCGCCTCTAGTCACAGGGCGACAAGCATGGACTTCAAAGCTCTGTGGTCTATTACCTACTTGGCGTCTATTCTATTTATTTTCCTTCAGTCAGTCCTTCACACATCAAACAGCCAGCATTCAAGAGAATATTATTAATTAGTGTGAATCTTTATTGTTTTCAAAACAAGTAGGTATAAGTTTTTAGAGATACATATATAATAAGTGAAAGATTTATTTGTTTATTCACGAGATATTGTGATTTTTTTTAAGAAAATGGAGCACCGTGTTTCGAACTCGCAGTTGGAGGAGCTTATAGACTATTTAATGGAGCACCAGAGTCTTGCCAAGGGCGTTGGTTTGGGGCCACGGTCGAAAGAAACTATTGATCGACAGTGGGAAGAACTGGCTTCCAAATTAAACGCCCATGGCCGTGGTGCTTCAAAAACTGGCCAACGCTGGAAACGTGTAAGTACATTTGATTTCTATTTGCTATTTCCATACAAATTGTATCCTTTATTTTCTGAGCTAGCATGCATTATGCTTTCAGTATTGGGCAGACCTAAAACATAAGGTGAAGACAAGGGCGTCAGCCCAAAGGCGGGACGCTTCAGGAACTGGTGGTGGACCGGCTCGAATGGACGACTTGTCAGATACTGACAAGAAAGTCCTGGCCATAATAGGAGATGGTTCTGCATTTGGTGATACCCAGCATAAAGTGCCTGCATTTGTAAGAAAACTTTATTTATTTATTTATAGGTAAGTATTATAATATTAAAAATGTATTTTTATGTATTCATACCCTTATATTGCAGCATACACCAATGTCAACTAGCACCTCAGCATCACAGTCTACATCCGTCTCTCGGCGACGATCCAGAAGCTCTATTAGAAGCCGAACAAACTTACGTATTTTTTTTAACATGATTATCTTTGGTTTACACCTTTAATCCATACTTAAAATATTATGAATGCAAAATTAAGTATGTTTGTCATTATGCTTTCACAACCAAACTGTTAGACTGATTCATACCTAAAAGTAATTTACGAGTATATCTTAACTGGATTGATCAACAAAATGCTTTAATTGTGTAGAAATAATATACTCATTATTTTGAAACAGAACAACAAGAATAAAAGTTGAAACTCATTTTTATAAATTCATTAGTTATTGTTAATGTTTTAAATATTGCAGACAACCGAGCACGTCCAAGGATAGAGCCATCTTTGATCGTTGATCTAAAGAGGAAGCGGATCAACGCTGAGCAGAAGCTGGCGGATGCTGCAATGATTATTGCAGAGGCTATGCAAACTCAAACGGAAATAGCTTGCAGTCAACTTGAAGTCACAAATAATTTAACTCGGGTGCTGCGCGAGCAGGCCGATATAATTAAGAGCTTTTTAGCTAATAGGTAAATAAAACAATGTTTAGATTTAAATCAAAAGTCTTACCTAATACCATTTTCAAGACAATCGTTGCAATTACAATGGCGATAAATGCATTTTTAGTTTATCAGTTGCTCGACAGAGGCAGCACTGTTGATTGCTGACTGTCTGCTGTAACATAATACGAAACTGGCATTTGACAGCAGCTATTGCACGATTTTCGCATGTTGCTAACCATCTGCAAGATAGGTAATTGCCCCACCATATTAAAACTTTTTTTTTGCCATAGTATGGAAGAAGATTATGTAAAAAGAATTAGCGAAATTGGTCTAGCCGTACAGGCGTTTTTATTATACAATGTGTTTGGGGAACGATGTCGCAGATTTTAAAGGTAATATATTATATATGGTCGAATTCATCGACAAATCACGCTTCGAATTATTTTTTTATGCTACCTAGGTGAAATGGCGGCCATTTTATTTTTTATGTTATGCTTATGGAATCACGGGAGCTTGTGCTAATTTAGTGATATTTTGGCGTATGAGCCTCCTTTAAGCCTAAAAAATGTCTCATTTGGGAGTTCATAGTATGTAGGTATTCTGTGGTATAGCTAATAGGTGTGTAGTAAAATATTACGTTTTCTGGCAATATGTTTAAAGGGACTTACGTTCTATGTGTTATAGGTACTTCTATGTATGTAGGTATAAAAACACTATACCGTTTGCTTTTACCCTGAGCTTATACCGTGTATGTTTATTGGACACTGTGTGAATGTAATGAAATATTAATATCCAGATTTTTTTTAGAAAATAAAGCACAGCCCCAAAAAAAAAGGACATGTCCTGGAGAAGTTGCATAAACGCTTAGTACCTATACCTACATTTGATTGTGATTATTATCATTATTTAAGTAGGTATAGGTACCTACTAAGTATACCATACCTACCCTTTTATTATTTGTCTATACTATTATTTCCTATTTAGGGTCTGATGGAAAAAAAAACTTAAATTTTAAGATTTTCAACATTAAAGTTTATTTTAAAAACACAATAAAAAAAGAAAAATCTACTAAACCGAGAAAGCGGCCATCTTTTATTGCAATACATGCATATTGTTAACAAACATAGTTACTTGGCATTTAAAATTCATTAAGTTCTGTAGATTAAGCATAGCAATATTTTGACAGACGATATTCACTTATTTGAGCATAAAATAAGACAGAAAATTAAAACAATATCATGGTGTTTCAATTTTCTGTATAAATAATTTTCCTAATATAAATTCCTATTATGAGCATTTTGTTTTCATCATCAATTCAATGTTACATTTATGTAAACATTTTAAATTTTAAAAACACTAGGTAGGTACATTTAAAATACGAACGCCAAAAATTATTTATTTATTAACTACGGACTAGCTAAACAAATCTAACTAAGCAAAGCTGAATCTATCTAAAACATTATTTTGGTCTTTCTTTTTTTATAGAAAATATTCTAATCGCAATTCATAATTTCTTCAAACTTTTTTATCTATAAATAACTTAGTGCAAGCTTTGAATACAAATTTATTAGCCAAAAATAGTGATAAATGATAATTGTGGAAGAATCCGCATAAGAGAATAAGATTGTAACTAAAATTTCTGTGATATGTGAGGCATGGAGTGGAAGTGCCGCCATCTGTGCGCAAAATTATCTTGCACGAATTCTACATACGATTCTTTAGGTATTTTGCCAAGGCACTAATCCAGGGTAGATGTACTGATATCTAGTCCCATGACACGAGAGTTTCTTTAGTATGGGAATAGATGGCTCTGTGTTATTTTTCCTGGAATATTTTATCGAAAAAATAATCAAGACATTTCTAATGAACTACACATTTTTGTTTCAAAGTGCGTAAGAACCAATGTACGAATAATTAACACTACAGAATTGTAACTCCTTACAAATTTCTCGTCGGAAATTATTCCACATTACATCTCTCTCTCACAGAAAGCTTGCCAATGAATGATTACGATGCCTGTTGATCCAATTGGTCGCTAAAGGTTTAATCCCCACTCACCAACTCAACCACGTTAGCGGCGGTTGACAATCACGAGGAATTATTTTTTTGGCTCAGTTAACGGAGGCAATCGCATGCGATTAAGATGATATTCAGCAAAGGTCGACGCGGTCAGTGACCGAAAAGTTCCATTTTGGATGCTTCCGTGGGTCGGATTACATATTAAATTGTAGATCCCGGCTGTTTGTCTAGTACGGCAGTCGTTAAGCCACGTCAGAAGCCAGGGGCAGCTTGATTATCTCTCGACACTAGAGTTGGCCCTTTCATTCGATAATAAGAAGGCTCAGTTACATTTCTAGTATCAATTATTCATAGTCATAGACACCATTGCTCTATAAGTTAACAATTTGCGCCAGTTTTCAACTGTTCCTTGAGGTGATTAATTTCCCGGTCGATATTTCCTCTGGCAGCAGAGTCGAGTGCTTCAAACTCCGGCGTGTGGTACAGCTTCGGTATTTTCGAAAGCTGGTTCAATACCTGGAAAATAAATAGGGCTAATGAGATTTTTATAAACATGTGATGTATTGTATCCTTTACCATTGTTTGGTACATACTAATTGCTGACTTGCGATATAATAGTTTGATTTGATATGCCCAAGAGAAATCCCCTAACGAACTAATTCTGCGGGGGAGTCACGACCCTCAGTCAAAAGAAAATACGACTCAAAGAGACAGAGTTTAATTGATAACCTACCTTTATCCTAAGCTCCACAAATTTAGTCTGCGACATCTTAGCGTACTCCGCTCGTATCAACTTGGCATGAGTGTCGTATTGTTGTTCACTTGCCGCTAGGACCGCCAGCTCGCAGTCCCCGAAAAGCTGCAGGTCGCGGAGGGGAGCGGGGCCCGGGGGAGGAGAGGGGGAGTCCGTCTCGGGGGATTGGGGGTAGGAGCTGGAAGACGCCTCATCGTCCGTCAGGAGGGCTAGGATGTAGGAGGTTAGGTCTTGCTGGAAAAAACAGTTGTATTTTCATTTTGGTAATCATCATCAGTTCCTGTCGAGTTTGGTCGTGTGTCTTTCTTTTCAGAACACCTCCATGTTTTTTTTCCAGGTTTATTTCATAAGAAATTTACTGTAATGGTGATTGTTCTATGATTTAGAACAAAGCTGTAGATACAATTAGTCAAAATATGATTTAGCTACTTTATAGTATTATAGCGAGTGAGCTAATTTGCATTACCTATATCAAGTAATAAACTGTATTGAGTATTTACCTAAATCGCGGTAGGTACTTTTACCTTTTTAACAGGGAATAGGCTTACGTTTGGCTACCTACAACGCTACAACTTGCCTGATTATAAACACTGTAGAGATAAAGAACACGCTTGCTTAGAGGTTACCTATTTACCTACACTGAATTTGAAGACCTCTCTCGGTTTCTTATTTCCAGGGGCTCCTGATATAACAAGAAATAAGGCTAATCATAAGCGAGTGTGGCTTAGCGGTTCTAGTGTCCGCTTTTCATCTAGACGCACCCTGGTTTGAATCCGGCCCTACACCAATGACTTGTATATTCAATTTATGTGTGGATTTGCACTCGCTTAACGGTGAAGGAAAACATCGTGCGGAAACCGACATGTTTGAGGACCACAATATACGAAGACATGTGTTTTCCGTGGAAGAACCTGGGCGCCCACCACGATGTATCAGCCCAAGAGAACTCCCCGACCACACCCTCACGACCCTCAGTCATGAGGAATATGACTCGAGAGAGAGAAGGCTAATCATAAACTTACGCTTTGTGGATGCTGTCGCAGCAAGTCCGCCAGCAGCTTGACAGCTAGGTCTGGTGGAGTATGTCTCAGCACCAGCGCCAGTTTGAACGCTGCCGGCTGCATCACGTCGGGAGTGCCTTTGGATATTAGGTTCTGCCATACTCCAGCCTGGAATAGTTTAATTCAGTATTATGGACATTTATGATGGCAATTTGGCCTTTGAAGTACCTACCTAACTACGGGCCTAAACTCCGTGATTATTTCCTTCAAAACCCTGCAATTGTATAATGCATATTCAGATCAATTGTCACATGATCTCATCTCTTAGGTACGTTAATGGCGCCCGGCGATGATGTTTTAGGCATCAAGTCGCTTGTCTGACATAAGTCAAATATGAGGACCTGCCTATTTAATTTATTAATGGTACTAACAATGTGTATGTATATTAAGACTAAATGGTCGGTTGAGAAGAGCCTTCTTTTGCAAAATAGGATATAACACACTGACACCAGACCAACCTAAGTAAGGTTGGTCTGGTACCTTTTTTAGCATTTTCGAAACTTCTGAACTCTCCAAAGTTTGAAAGTACAAAGTTCTGTGACTTATCATTATCACTAGAAGAACCATACCTAAATAAAAAAAAAAAATACATACATATTCCGGGACATTGCACACAGCGCCATCTAGCCCCACACTAAGCAAACGCTTGTGTCGTGGGTACTAGATAACGGATATATTACTTATATACTTTTCTTTTGTAAATACATACTTATTATACATACAAACGACCAGACTCAGCACAAGTAATTTTAAATTTCATAAATACTTGTGTCAAGCGGGAATCGAACCCGCAACCCCTAGATTAGAAGGCAGAGCCACTACCAACTAAGCTAACAGACCAGTCGTACCTGGTAGGTCACGCAGTTGTTCAGAGTATGCCAGATATCGTCAGTGCCGGACGCGTCTGCTATCTGCTGCCAGGCGCGCTCTGCGTCCGGGGCGCACAGAGCGGAGCAGGCGCTGTGCCACATCCGGGATGCAGCACAGCCTCCTGAGGAACCGGAGGCACCTGCAGGTAGGGGTAGTATATATTTATAGTATTACCCGCGGCTTCGCACGCATTTTTCTCGTTTTTTTTTAATACATAATCTATGGTCTTAATGTACTTATGGATAGGTATAGATAGATTGTCCGACAGCCACTAGCAAAGTGGACTGCATGATAAAAAGTGATTTCAGTCGCTTATGGAGACTACCAGTAAAAAATCAGGGGATTAAGATATCGGCCAAGATTTATAGAAATATTTTGTCCTGGCTTGATATTGTATTAAGTAAGTAAGTAATTAATTCGGTCTGTTTGGCTAAAAAGCTTTATGATAAAGCGGTGGTATTCCATGTATGTAGGTTTAAGGCAAATGACTTTATCACTCTAAGTGATCCCAATACTATGGTTTACATATTTTCTTCATACTTGTGTTCTTTTGATATTGGTGTACAATAAAGAATTCTTGATTGATTGACTTTATTTTTACTTTCTTATTAGTAGGTATCTACTACTTTAATTAAAACTACTCACCCTCTACTTCAGGCTCTCTCCACCACATTGCCATTATCGACGTGGCCCTGTATGTGAGGTCGATCTAGCTGAAAAAAGGAATGTAATATGTCAAGGTTGTACTACACAATGAAGTAATATCGAGGTATTTTTATCCTTCACACGAACGACGTAAATTTCCCAAGAAAACTTTCCCAATGAGTAAAACCTGCGGGGAGTCACGACCCTCAGTGATGACAAACAAGAAGAACCACCACGCTACCACGCTTTTAAAAAAAATTATTGCTTCTATCCAACGAGATTGTTTCAAATGCTACTAATAAATTAACCCTTGATTTCTGAAATTATTGAAAGTTTTCGTTTTCATGTAGCTACCTAGGCAAGTAATTAACATAAAAAAATACCTACTCGAGTAAATAATTATAGTTAATATTGATATTAGTAAGCAGGAAGATTTTATAAAGACATAAATTATGACCCCATTCCTCGTACCTACTAAGCGCACACCTAAACCCGAAGACCTACTTTTTAGCAATTTTACATGTAGGTAAATATTTTACATAATTCTAACCTCTACTGCCCGACTCTATAGCATTTCAATTATAAAAAAGCGAATAAGTAAAAAAATAATGAATAAAACACTTACTTACTTACATAAAATAAGGTCTTGTAAACCAGTAAAAGGAGTTATAAAACAAAACACGATCGCACCAGGGTTACGTTCAACCAACTGTCATGGCGAATGTACGGAAAACCACAGTCGAGAGATGAAATGTTTTCTTAGTATCGATATAATGTATCTCTTTGGTCGATACATCGATTGTATACAATACAGAGCTCGTTTCATGAAAGACTTCTCCAAGTTAAGGCACCATTACCGCAGGATGATCTGTGGTGATAATAAATTTATTAACTGAAAAATGTTAGTTTCAAACTTTTCTGTGGACTTATTTCGTGAAACGGTTTCTACAATCGTGTGTAAGAAAGTGAATAATCGCTGTTATTATATCAAGACTGGTGTAGGTACCGTATAATGTTTTGTCTTATTGTGAGGAGTCGCATTGTCTTTTAAGTGTTTGGTTTGGTAGCATAAGGATTGCTTTGAGAAAATCCATCAATGACGACCGTACAAATTTATTACAATAATACAGTTTGTGTATCAGAAGTGCTAAGTGAAATCAAGGAACATTTAAACTCTTTAATATAATTACAAAATACATAAATAAGTTGAAATGATATCGATATTTTTGTACCTATAACTTTACATCACTATTGAAAAACGAGAGGGTGAGTAGTGGGAGTGTATAGCGCATGCGCTAAGGGAAAATCAAGAGCCCTTGAATTAATCTTAACAGTAATGTGAAAATTCAACTTTATTACTCTAACAATAAGGTTCAAATTATTTATTTCAAATTTGGAGATTCAGATTGTTATTCAATAGACAATTTTATCACGAGGGGTTAAGGTATAAAATGATATACACGGATTATGAACCAATTCTTGTGAGTCAGCGTAAAATCACAAGCCATGAACTTGAAAATGTGTCACTATAATAGAAAGTAGACACATTGGACGTGTTATCTTACGTGAAAAATGAGACGATGTCAAGTAGTAACAGAATACTTTTTATTGGAAAATTCAGAGCGAAAAATTATAACTTATATCGCAAAATATACCTACTTATTAACTAAGATACGTATTTGACAATTTCATATTTTTATAGTGTCTTAAGTTTCGTATTTGCATGACTTTCGACTTGAAGAAATTATTTTAATTGGTTCAAATTGAACTCTATCGCTAGCAATTGTTTTCAATATTTTATTGGGCATTTTTTTCCTTTTCTTAGGGAGAAAGAACCAAACATTTTATGATTATACATTTTATTACGCAAGGCCAAATCTTTTTTATGAAACATTAAACAAGAAAAAGGTTCTTTTAATATTAAAATTTAATACTGAATAGGATGAAGTTCCTCCCATATTTGGAAGCGATCTTCATTTAGTTGCTCGTGTATTGAGAACTCCTTGTTTAGTTTGAGATACTTCCTCTTTTCTGGATTCATTGCTGGCCAGTGCAGCGATGAAATTTCTGAAGTGTTCGATTTTGGGTTCGGGTCGCTAAAAATGGTGGGAAAATAATATTAAAACATGTAGGTAATAAATATATTCTAGATATATACAAGGTATATTATCTAAAATATACGAGTATATACATACATTGTACATACTTATTCACTTGTAATACTTATAAATTTCAGTAAAATATATCCATGTATTTGCTCAACCGATTATCTTTACTACTAGCGCCTCTGGCGACAAACTAAATAACTAATTTTCTTTAAATTAACCTTATGTCAAATTCGTTAGTTAGGTATTTATTCACTAGCGGCGCCCCGCGGTGCAACTTGCCGTAATCTGGGATAAAAATAGCCTATGTACTTATAACCAGGGTCTAATCTATCTCTATAGGTACCAAATTTCATCCAAATTGGTCCAGCGTGATGAAGTAACAAACATACACACTCACACACAAACTTTCGCCTTTATAATATTACTGTGATAATAATTAGAATTTTACTAACCCAAAGCGCGCGAAATTATACCAAATGGCTGTCATTTTGTCCACCATCTTGGAATCTTCACTTGTGCTGACATCTATCGTGGGGAAGCGGAAAGTCAGCGTGAACAGATACAACATGTCATCGTGGTGAGCCACACCTGAAATATAAACAATGATATTTATATTAAGTATGTGTAATATTATAAATATTACACACAGTACGATAAATAACACATTAAGTTTACAAGGTAGGTATGTTATGTAACTTAATTTGTCGTATTTTTTTTGTTTTTAACCTACATAATAATATCTGTCTGTATAGATACCAGTAAGTAGTAGGTATTTTTTTTTACAAGGAATGGTTTTGCACTTGACCGTGATTCGCCTGATGGTAAGCAATCATTACGGTCTAGGATGGAACGTGCTTACCCAGTAAGAAGGTATAAGGCTCTACCTACAACTGGTTTCTGGTTGCTTCGATACAGGCTTCTAGCCTAGTGGAGCAATCATTACCTATATATTCTTCTTCTTATCAAATCAGAGTGGCCAACTCTGGTGTCGAGAGTTTATCAAGCCGCCCTAAGGGCCTCTGAAATGGCTTAACGACTGCCGTACTAGACAAACAGCCGATATGATAAGATATGTTCATAACTTGTTAATAGATTTTGTAATTTTCATTTTTTTAGTAAAACGTCTAAAACGCAAATGTTTTAGTTTGCGTCCACACTGTTTGCTTCCACACAAAAGTTTATTAGTATAAATAATTTTAATTTAGGTACCTACCTGTAGGTTTCTTAGAGACAGGATCTTCGTACCAGCTATGTTGTCCAATGTAGTCGAACTCATAATACCACACCGGGTGCTTCGAATGTCTGCACATTAGATTCGCCAATCTGGTAACAAACAGAAAAAGTTTATTATAATAAGCTATACTTCTCTTTGAGTCGAATGTCCTCATGACTGAGGGTCGTGTCTTTCCTGTAGAATAAATTTGTTAGTGGAGTTCTCTTGGCCAAGTACACAGTGATGGGCGTTCAGATTCTTCATGGAAGACACGTCCTCGGCTTTTGTGGTCCTCAAACATGTCGGTTTCCTCGCTATGTTTTCCTTCACAGCCAAGCGAGTGCAAATCCACGCATAACTAGTCATTAGTGGTAGAGCCTCGGATTGGGCGCTCACTTATACGTACACCCACGTACTTTCCCAATAAGTAATATCTGTGAGGGAGTCACGACCGTCTCTAATGAGGAATACGACGCAAAGAGGATACTTGCAAAATAAATAACTTATTTAACTCAAACAATTTCGAAATACTCACCTATGAACAGGAAAGGCTGTGATAGCATCTCCATACATCTTCCCCAGACGGTCAGCAGTCCAGCTGTTATTTTCCAGGCGCCTGTTGCCAAAGTAGGCCTGTCTTAGTTTCTGGAGTCTTTCTGTACTTTCATTCCGAGGTAGTGAGAAGGAGATGGGTGCTATGCGGTCCCATTCTTCGTCCATAGTGCGAAGGAGAGACTCGTTTTTCAGGACAGCTGGAAAGGAGAAAATCTATTGTTGTTGGCATGACATAAGCGTTTGCTTAGTATGGGGCTAGATGGGGCTGTGTGAAATGTCCTGGGAATATTTTATTTTTAATTAGAATGGAGCAAGCAAGCGTCATTTCCATGGAGCATGATATTAGACCAATGAAATGAAATAAAGTGTAAACCGAGCTTTAAAGCAATGATCTGTCGGTCGGTCAGTCCTCAGTTGGGTGGCAAACAAATGGCATTTTATTTGTGTGTTTTCATGGCTCGGGTATAAATACGTTAAATTGGATGTTTGTCTAAGTACATAAGTTGTTGAATGTCAGAGACCCCAAGTTTGATTATACAATTTTCAACACAATAGTTGTGGTCAATTCTTCACATTAATTTCGCTGCCTACTCACCCGTTATTTTCTTCTTATCGTATAAAAGTTGATACGATAATAAGAAATAGGTACTCACTGAATGCCTTCCAAAAGAACTCATCCCTAGTCTGACTGATGACATAAGGCACTGAATGCATCTTCCCCTGACGTATTGCATCCATGGGTTCTATAGCCAGGAACCGCTCCTGGCCGAAGTCAGGCTCCACCACTGGACGGAATAGACTGAGGGGGTCGAAGCCAAACTCCTGCGAAGAAAGGTTTTTTATTATAACAAAAAATGTTAAAATTTATTTTTAATGTTAATAATAACAAAAGACAGCGTCATACTTGTTTGTATTTTAGATTTAGGGTAGTTACGAAATTTTTTATTTGACGACCAACGTAATTATTTGTTTAATTTTAATTATATTTCACGCGTAAGTGATGAATGTATATTTGTGTGAAATAAAGTTCTTTAAACCTAAGACAGACAAGTTTCGTTTTGGTACAAATAAAATCAAAGCCTATGATCCATCCATTGAGAAAAAAATAGCAGTCTATAAAATCATGAAAAAATCCGAAAATAAACAATAAACGTTGATCCCTACCTACCTACTTACGGGTCTTAAGATTGGCTTTACATTTCCAAGTGAACGAATTTCCGACTCAATGTATCATAGCAGCCAAGTCAAGCCATAATGTTGCTGATAGTATATAATCAATCAAAACAAAGAAAGTTTGCTCCACAAGTTAACTCACGAAAAATCCTAGCAAAGATCCAGCTAATTCCTTCCAAGTCTTGGTTTTCAAACATTGGTAGATGGCCCCTGGACTCGTGGTAGGACAGTTGGCTATTTTGGCTTGTTTGACAGCCAAGTCCATGCGAGATGATGGAGACGGTACTTTGGAAGTTGGGGAACCACTCATCGATATAGCACGGTGGAAAAGACCTGTAAAATATTATAAGAAGTAATAAAAAGTGGAAGCTACAATACTCATCATCAAGTTGGCTCAATAGTAATGATAAGGTAGGTATGATGGTATTGAGGCGGAGCGCGCGCGGGAAAGGCTCGCGGAGCCCAACTCCCTGCGCAGAAGGCGCGTTGGCGGGCGGCGTTTGGCGCACAACCGCCGAATTCCATAAAGGGGACTCTGGGTGGCAGGTCGGGGAACCTGTCACCCTTAAGAACGAGTCCCCACAGGATGCACGACGTGTCCTGTGTTCCGACACGTCGTCCAACAGAAGGATGAGCTGAAGCTCTCCGAGACGGGGCCCGATGCCGGGCTAGCATCGCTAGGGCTGCGGATGAATGCATCGCGCCCCCGTGGTTCTGGACCTGTGATGCGGAGGAGGAACACCCCAGGTTTTTAGTGGGTATGCCGCCCAGGGCGGTGACTCCCACATAACCACCCGCCCTCCCCGGGGTCGGGTGGTACCTTTAAAAGGTTTTCCTGGGTCAAAAAAAAAAAAAAAAAAAAAAAAAAAAGGTATGATGGTATGGTCAATACAGTGATGAGTAGGTAACTTCTAAGTATTTTTTATTAGAAATGGATTTATTGTGATATGGCACTCTATGCGTCAACTATTCTCATATCATTCTCATTCTACAAGAAATAACTACTAGTGTTCTCTGAGGATATAAATCAACCGATACAATGAAAATTATGATAATAGGTACAATTTGATGTTTTATGAACAATGAAAACTATGACAACACCTTTTCATATTTTATGAACAATTCTTTGTAGTTCCATTTAATTAACTTTTCTTAAAAAAATATTAACTATACATTTAATACCTTTGCTCATAGGCGATATCATATGCAGCATGACGCTGAGGGAGCCAGCACTGGTTCCAGTGATGGTGACCAGGTAAGGGTCACCTCCGAATGCCGCGATGTTGCGTTGTATCCAGCGCAGCACCACCACCTGGTCCTTGAAGCCCACGTTGCCAGGGGCGTCGGCTGTTCCGAGGGAGAGGAAACCTGGAAATAAGACGGGCTTTGCTTAGAAAACGAGTTTTATTGGATAATTTAGGCGAGTAATAAATGTTACACTAGACATAATATACTTATCGTCGTCGTGGTTGTTTTGGCTCATTTTCAAATAAAAAGGTTAAAGTTATACCTAATATATGAGTACATAGGTATATCCCGGGGGAGAATTTGTTGAAATTCTTTGATAATGTAAAACTATCTTTATTTTGTTAATTTTTGCCTTTTAGGTAAACAAGTTACTCGCATTCTTTGATAGGTACGTGAACGAAAGTGTCAATACTCATCAGGGTGATATTAAGAGAGAAACCGTTTTTTTTTATTTAGGTCTGTAAACTGGACAACACAGCAAACATACAAGTAACAATACAGTGGTTGGTTACAAACAAAGCCGCATGTCCTACCTACTACAAACACTGCATGCATTGAACATAAAAAAAAACACTCTTAACTCTATGATAATATGCTTAAATACGTAAATAAGAAAAAATCATAATTAATTAATAGTACAATTTAAGATAAATTAAACAGAGAAGTGGTTATCATAAACAAACGATTTAATAGAAGAGACTGTTGAATTAAATATATCGAGCAGATGTCATTATACGACCGAAACAAGCGGTCGGCCCGCGCGTTGTGGCCGAAATTCATCAAACTTAATGTTGCCTTCATACGTCAATAAGGTATCATGTAGGACTAAATGATAGTTCACCAATTTGATAAAATTAAAGATTAAGTAGACATAATCTAACTTACCAAGTGACCCAATCCGGTAATTCATAGTAACAAAGACGACATCTCTGTCCAGCAGATAGTGCGGTCCTGCGATGAGGCTGCGACCCGACATGGAGTAGAAACCTCCCGCATGGATAAACACTATCACCGGCAGGCTCTGGTTGCTGATGGAGAAATTAATGGTATTGTAGGTTTTTGAAACATTTCATAGTTAGGCAAGTTTTTACGAGCTTGTATTTATTGGTACTCGAACAAATACTGAGGCTTGAAACTTAAACACTAAATATTAAATTTACTTAATAACTTTTGATTCCTAACTACGTTAACCTGTTATTAACTAATTTATTAACCTAACCCTCATTTGTAATTTTACTATATTGCTACATAACTAAATAACATGTATAACGGGAAGACGTTGGTATCCGGGATACAGATACTTATTTCTCGTCCGGACGCCAACACACCGCGTGCAACTTTGAAATTAGATTATAAATATTATCTTTTCTCAGTTTTTAAGTACCTATTGTATGAAACCAATAAAAAATTTTGAGTTTGAGTTTGAGTAGTAGTTAGGCAAGTTTTTACACCTCTCGCGATTTTATTGCAATAAAGTTATTCCCAGTCCTATGAAAGAATATTGCTCCTAAAAGTTTGACTAAGTTAACGGTCCTAAGCGTTGCCCGTTATCTGTCTTCAAACTGAATGTCATCTAAATCTGTTCACTTATTTGTAAATGAAAACGGAGAAAAATATATAGCTTACTAACTTTCAGTACTATATAATTGCCTTCATCATTAATTACATCTGGTTTTGTCCCACTGTTTTCTCCCTGGTCTAACTCCTTTCATGCAAGCCGTCTTGATTGTGTACTAATCACATCTAGTAGTCAGTCTTGTTCTGTATGAATATTGAAATAATAATGACAAACAGCTTGGAAGAACCTGTGGTCACCAACAAACAAGTGATTCAAAATAGAAAAAAAAAAAACACATATCTTTGTAAAATACATTTCTGTCAACCTTAAACCACTAACCTATTATTATCGGGTGTATAAACATTGACAACCAAGCAGTCTTCATCGATAGGCGTGCCTTCCGGTGCTGGTTGAGGGCAGGCGGGTCCATCCTCAGTGGCGTCCACTGGAGTCGGGTAGTGATGGATTGGAACTGGGGGCTAGAAATATATAATAAGGGTAGGTAAGTAAAAAGCGAGTGTAGCTAGGTGGTGTACGCGTCTGCTTTACATTCTGACGCATCCTGGTTTGAACCGGCCGTGTAGGGCCGGATTCAAACAACAACAAAGATAAAGATAAAGATAAATAATCTTTATTGATAATGTAAAGTTGTAACATACATAGGTATAGGTATAAGTACTAATATCACAGAATATGCTACACAAATTACAATATCTCGTCAAATTGAATTTATAACATTTAGTTTTATAAAATTTTAGAAGTTACAATGTCTAGTTTTATTAATAAAACAACGAATTTTTTTGTTATTAAAATCATGTCAAACATAATAATAGGTATGTAATCATACAATATGTCAACTTAAATAAATCTTGGTACTGTCACTTTAGCTGTATAGGGGCTAAAATGACAATTTGGCATCACACTCCTTACCTAGTACCTAGTTAATTACTTAATTTCTAAGCAAGATTAGAATCAGTAGCTAGTTGACTGTAGTCATTTTCACTTCATTTTTGTCAACAAACACACAACATTCATACAAGACAAAAACATTAACAAGTTATACAATAAACTGCTAAAATGGGTTCTTTCATTGGTTCAGCGTATACTCGAACATTTTCTTTTCGAATATCTTCTTATTTAGTTAGATTTAGACCCTCGTTAGCGTTATTTTTTTTGCGTGGGGTAGATTTACGTTTGACTACAGCCTGCCTGATGTAAGGCGTTGCTGCAGCCTAGGGTGTAACACATTTACCTAGAAGATTAACTCTAGATTTGAAGTACCCTGGATTGTAGTTCGCAGGAATCACAGCTCTATTATTTGTATAAAAGCTTTGATATTTGTATAAAATAGAGTTACCTGGAATCTGAGCGGTCCTACAGGTGGCTCCGCATACTTGATGCCCCTGTACGCTTGGAACTGCCGTCCTCCGCGCGTCCTCATCCATGTTCCATGGAAGGTACCTGATGGAGACACCGTGCTGGGGTGCTTGGCTTCTGAGCTCTCTGAAATAAAAAAAACTAATACATAATACTAGTGGTTGCTCGCAACTTCGCTCGCATTAAAAAGTAAAACTTCATTTAGAACAAAAATCATGGTGATCTGTTCAGCCGTTTTTGCGTGATGTGTGTTTAAATAAACAGACTAAAGTTCTATAAATTATTGGTGCGTGTTCTAGTATCAATTTGTAGTGCCCCCAAATATTTCTCTTCCATATATCTTCACTGTTATAAAATAAAAATTCAATGTAGTTGGATAGAAAAAACTCTTCCGCGATTATTTTTCACTTTATTTATAGGCTAAGAAAGATGAAATCAGTGGCTAACTCTCGATAGCAGAGTTGGCCACTCTCATACGAATTTATTTATTTATTGGAATTATAAGTTTAAAGGTATTAGACGAAGAAAATAGGTGAGCAATTCTCAAACTGAATCATCTAACCCTCGACCACATTTCCTGAGTCTTCCCAATGGTTTTCCTCAAAATGAAAACAATAACAAACCATTTACCTCCAGTCTTGTGTTTCTGGGAAGTCCCATTGATAGACACACACATACACAACAATAGTGAACTATATATGAATAATCTTGAACTACAACTTGCAAAGATGTGCATTTTCCTTGTTTACGAAATGATACTGAGCGGACAGGTCTGGGTTCTTGTCTTATATTAAGTAGGTTTTGTAGTAAAGGGTTATTCTCAAACTGAAACAATGCAATTAATATAAATAGTAACTTTTGATTTTACGATTCAAATTTCAAATCCAAATTTGTTATTTACTGTATTTTATATCATTATTTAATTGAATAAAATACTAGTTACAAATATTATTTTTGAAAAAATTGTAGCGAAATACAATTAAGTATACCTATTACAAAAAAAATACTGAAAATGTAACGGAATAAATAGTAAATACTTCAATCAATATTTAGGACATATCGCAAAACGACATCAAGCCCCATCCATACTAAGCAAATGCTTGAGTCAAAAATAAAATTATACCTAAGTACATAAACTTTTCAAGCTAATTAAACTTATCAAACCTACACACAAGTAGGTATTAGGTACACACACACACACACACTATTCCCGTATATTTCTGGTTCCTGTTATCACAATACGTAAAACCCGCTCAAAACCCTATTTAAGATAAGTTATTTCGTACACTGCGTCAGTATCCCACAAACTTGCGAAGATGTGGGTGCTAAAACTACTCTGCGTGTGCGCATTAGTTATAGTTGTTTACAGCTTTAATCATGGTCGTCGTCATGATGATGATCACTGGGATAGTGAGCAAGAACAGCGAGATAAATAGCCGGGATATATAACGAAAGCAGCGAGAAAAAGAGCGGGAACTACGACGTCAACAACGGAATAAAGAGCGGTTGGAGCGACAACAGAATCGGGAAAGGGAAAGAGAGCAACGACAGCATGAAAGGGATGTAGAAAGAACCCAGCGACAAAATGACAGGGATGCAGAAAGAGTTCAGATATTCATGATAGAGATGTAGAAAGAGCCAAAAAACATCAAGACCGAGATAATGAGCGGGAGCAGAAACAAATGTACGGGTCGGAGAAAGTAGGCTGCCTCATCCAGGATGGTGTGGTGAGTGGGAACTGTCCCGTTATCAAGTTATGAAAAGATTTTGTGAGCGGGATAAGGAACCGCGCCAATGAGATCAAGACCTCGTGGTAATTATCGAAAATATAGTATAAGGAAATAGATATTATATCATATATGGAAACACATATCGAAGCATGATTATTATTAGGAATTTGATAACTTACATACATCATTTTGTTATGGTGAGGTACTTGTTGACTTGTCAGTTGTATTGTAATAACGTTTTTTATTTATAATTATATCATTTATTTGTATTAACAGGCTACTGTGTATTTTTTTATGAATTAAATATCCCTACCCTTGTTATCTTTACAAGTAACAATGCATAAAACTTCATAACATAAGATTTTATTAAATAAATTTAACAACACACTAAAAAAAATCTGCTATAATTGTTGTATATTTTTTTGTACATCAATTCTGTTCAATATTTCGCTATAAATAAGGAAATATCGCGAACAACTACAATTAAAATTAGGTGGACATAATCAATCTACTTTTATTTATATATATATATCAAGTACAAAATTTTAAATTTTTATTCCTTACTCAAATACGTGCCTGCTGCAGAATAACCCCTGTATAAATACATTCTATATAAGACAGGTACAACTGTTGCAATGAGTCAGTGTTCTACTGAACCATCCAAGATGTGGACTTTTAAAGTATTTAGTGTATGTGCATTACTTTCGCTTGTGACCTGTCATCATCATCATCATCATCATGATGATCACGACCATAAAAATGATCGGGATAATCAAGGTAATAAAAATAATCATGAAGAATTAAATAAAGATAAAAGTCAAAGAATCTTTATTGATACTGTGTGCACAATAAATCATCTTTTAAAGATAAAGATAAAGATATATTGATTTGCAAGATGTAGTTTGATAATACAGATGTTGTGTAAGTGCTAAAAATTTGGAATCATACATCTTAACTAACTTAATTACTGGTATGCAAAAAATTATGTCTGGAACAAAAATACTTAAATGTCAATTGAGATAATATTAATGAATGTCATAAATTAGTAATTTTATCATTGAAAAATAGCTTAACAGAATAATAACATTTAGACAATAAAAAATTAAACAATTTCCTTTTAAATGTTGACAAATTATGAATTTGACGGATTGATTTCGGCAGATGATTATAAATTTTTGGTCCCATACCTAAAATACTTTTCATAAAAAGAGCGGTTTTATTTTGTGGTATACATACTTTGGTATTCAATCGTTTACTTTTTGCAAGTTTATACATATGAAAATTTTTCTTTACAAACATTGCAGTCTCAAATAAATACAGACACGGAAATGGCAATATTTTTAGTTTGGAAAAGTATAGTTTACATGAGTCCATTGGCCGCAAATGACGCACTGATCTTAGACATTTTTTCTGTGCAATAAAAATAGCATTCCTCTTTGAACAATTCCCCCAGAATATAACACCATATCGTAAAGTAGACTTTTATTTGGTTTTGATATTGACCGGCCTTATCGCTAACGGTGAACTCTTCCAGATCACCTAGTTCAGACCTTATTGACTTGACATGACATGATTTTAATAACCAAAATTTACATTATTTTATTAATAAAACTTTACATTGTAACTTCTAAAATTTTATTAAAAATATCACAAACATTGGGACAGAAGGCAACTGTATTACTTGGGAAAAAGTCTCAATTTATGATAACCTTTGCAAGTGAATTGTGTTTTTTTTTTAAATGATGTACTATAATGCCATTACATACATATGAAATCTTTGTTTTGAATGCTTGTTTGTTTATTCTGATTTTACGCTATAACGTCACCTATATCTGTTTATTTTCTATTTACATCTAAATTACACTGAAAGAAAGATTCAATGTGACAGATTTAACAAAAATACTTTACAATAAGCATAATAAACTATACAAAGAGACATGAAGAATCTGTCACAACACAGCACCAACTTAGCATATTTGTTTATTGTGTGAAAAAAAACTTAAAGCAATAGATATAATAAAAAAATAAACTTTCAGAAGACTTGATATGCTCCTTTTTAGAAGTCGGTTAATAATACTGTACTAAAGGTCTCGTAAGGCATGCTAGCACATACATCTACAAAATTATGTCGAAAATTTCTCTGCCTGTTTCGGACCACTAGAGGACGAGTGAGCAGCACGCGCGTCCCGGTTAGCCCCTTCGAACTTGAATCTAATCCAGTACAATTTTTATATTTTTTTTCACAGCGTCATCTACACCGTCGTCGTCTCCCAAGTCCGAGCCGCTAGCAACCTCTCCATCAGGTACTTTCCGTGGCTCGTGGATGACCACCCGCCGTGGTCGCCGCTTCCACGCGTACAGGGGGATCAAGTATGCAGAGTCACCTACAGGACCCTTGCGGTTCCAGGTATGTATTTGTCTATATACATATACTCACTTTCTTTCCTCCGACTACAAGTAGCTTCTGATGTATCTTGCTCTCTCTTCGGTTACCTCGTGTAAAAGCTATTTGACTGACTGCCGGATACTCAGATGTTTATCTGAGTATCCAGATGTTTATCTCAGAGTACTCAGATGTTTATCTGAGTATCCAGGCAGGCAAGCTCCACCATCGACTACAGTCGTTTCTAATATTGTCATACTGTCAGAGGTTATATAAAATCTCCATTAGCCTTTCTATAAAAGATACAACTTTATCAGACGGAGTTTTTTTTTCTTGTCAAAGCATGCTTTGAACCTGCTTCCAACATAATTAAGGACAACAGACTTATTTATAAAATTGGAATTATATTTGCTTAGGCTGTTGAACGAGACTACGATGCTTGGCAAGAAGTAGCAACTGTAGTAACAAAACTTTGCAAAATCCGCAATGGCTCCGCAATTAGGAAGCCAAAACAAACGAGTTCATTAATAAAGAATTACAAAGATATTAACACAAGATTCCTTTCACTTCCAGCCACCAAAACCGATCCTGCAATACAAAGACGTGGTGGATGCTACCCAGGAAGGCCCAGCCTGTCCGCTGCCAGCGCCTAAAGAATACTTCGTTAGTGAAGACTGTCTCACTATCAATGTCTATACGCCTGATACTAAAAAGTAAGACGCGTCGACGTGATTTGCTAAGTGTTTTAATGTAGGCGTTTATAAAACTAAACAAAAAACTTTTATTTCCAGCAAAAAACCCCTGCCAGTTATTTTCTTCATCCACGCGGGAGGTTTCTACTCGATGACTGGACGAAGCGACCTGGCCGGCCCACACTACCTCCTCGACAGAGATGTTGTGTTGGTTACTATCAACTATCGACTCGGCACATTAGGTAGACTATTGTATCCAAGCTAAGAATAAGCAGCAAATGAGACTCTACTACCGACACAAACCTACCACGATGTCCCTTTGTCTTGAAAAGGGCGGGTTTCGCGGGCAAGCGAGCAATACTCCTGCGCAATTCCTTCCCAGACCTCAGTCAACGGTCAACGTAGTCCCACCTCAGGAGGGGTGACACCCCCCCCCCTCTCTTGCAGCACGGGCCTCTTCACTCCTCAGGAGGCCCTTATCCCTGCTAGGGGGTGTGAGATGGCCCCGCATCCCTCGCCCTACGACCTACTAGTAGAGACGGAGTCCGAGCCCGAGCAGCTCGCCTGTGTGTCTTCTGCGGATCGGATGAGCGGCAGGATCTAACTCCCGCTCCCGCTCCTCAGCCTCCCTTTGCGACATCACCGTCTCGCAAAACGAGGCTAGCAAATATCCTTAGTAAATATATTTTAATTCCTCAGGTTTTATCGCCACGGGTGACCGTCTGGCTCCCGGTAACAATGCTATGAAGGACCAGGTGGTTGCTCTGCGCTGGGTGCAGAGGAATATAGCTGCGTTTGGAGGCGATCCTAACCTGGTCACTATCAGCGGCTGCAGCGCTGGATCCATCAGCGTTATGCTGCATATGATCTCGCCTATGAGCAAAGGTGAGGAACGATCAATGGGTTAGGTATTCTATGTAATTCAAATACAAAAGTAGGTAATTCGTTCTGAGAACAAAAGAAAATCACCCAAATACTGTTGTAGCTAGGAATTAACCCACTGAGAGACACACAATGTATTAGGAACTGACATCAAAAACAGAAAATCATTGACAACAAATTAGATAGCTAAGGGATTTTAAATCCAAACTTTCTGAACAGTGTACGATTTGGATTTTTTATATAAGAAAAATTGATAACAACATTTACAATAATTAAGTCTGCGGATGATAGGATCCACAAAACGTAGGATTGCTTCCAATTCAACTGAATAACAGCAGCACTTTTACTAAGTCTTTATATTCTAACACAGGAAACGGAAGAATCTTCTAAAATATTTTTTTTAACTTAAGACGTATCCATTCCAGGCCTCTTTCACCGCGGAATTTCAATGAGTGGGTCGCCTGTCTCCAAAGTCCCGACACCCACCCAGCAGTACAGCTTGGCAGTGAAGCAGGCACAGCTGCTGAACTGTCCCTCCGACAACAGCACTGTTATAATTGACTGTCTCAGGACCAAGACTTGGCAGGAGATTGGAGATTGGCGAGGATTCTACGTAAGTAGCTACAGGCTGAATTTAATCTACTATCAGAAAAAATAGGGATTTTATCGGTTTTCTACACATCCAGGTTTAAAAACTAGTTATTAAATAACAAACATAAATATAATATATGATAATTCAGCAAAAAGTCTTATCCCATAGCAGTACAATATTTTCTTAGAAAGACTTTCCGCAACGTACGAAATAATGAATGGGTATGGTTTTACAACAGATCTATTGTTATGTATTCTGTGCTATTGTACATCTTTCTTACAACGAGTATATTGCGTTTAAGATAGCACAAACATAAAATAATTAAAACCTTAAAATATCGAAAAAACTAACTTGACTCCCAATACAGATAAAATTGTCATTTAACAGGAATTTGGTTTTGACCCAACCGGCATCTGGTGGCCGGTAGTAGAGCCTGACTTCGGCCAGGAGCGGTTCCTCACCATTGAACCTCTGGATGCCATTCAGCAGAAGAAGATGCATGATGTGCCCTACATCATCAGCCAGACAGAGGCAGAGTTCTTCTGGCAAGTTTTTAGTAAGTACATCAGATAGTATCAAGATTTTTCTCGCTGGGATTTCACATAGTGATTTATTACATTGTTTTCTGGTACATTTTCTTACACAGTAAGAGTTTGACAAATATACTAATACTATATATATATATATATATCGATATCGATATCTACTCGATCCCATCTTGCTCCCATTCGATTCTATTTACGAAAACTTCATATGTCTTTATTTGATTTTCTATGTGGCTTTAGTTAATCTTAATAGCCAGAGATCTATCTCTGTCTCTGGAAAAAACTGACATAATTATCCTTTCAAGGGTTGCTTAAAGAGAATTATATGTAACCAGCCATCATATCTTTTCTAGCTGTCCTAAACAACGAGACTCTCCTGACAACAATGAACAACGAATGGCATCAAGTAGCACCAATCTCCTTCGGTCTTCCTCGGGAGAACTCGGAAGCTCAGAGTGATAGACTTCGAGAGTTCTACCTTGGAGGAAAACCGCTGAAAAATGACGAAGCAAGTGCAAGAGGCCTGGGAAAATTGTATGGTGACTCTGGCATTGGATTTGGAGCCCACAGGTAATGGCCAATAAGTTTTCATATCTGTACTAAGATATTTTGATCTCATCTGGTCTATTACCATTCTCGGTAATATTGGTAGCATAATATTTGTTTGCTTTTTTTGGTTGTTTGTCAGAGTACGGTAGCCATCAGTGGACATTTAAGTGATTTAAAACTCCGAAATCATAGTTGGCCACTCTCTTACGAACTTACTAAAACTGTCACATCACAGACTCTGTTAAAAGTAAAAGAAAGACGACAAAAATAACACGTTTGTTACTAGCATTCTGCCATTGTATTTGGTGTTCACAGTTAGTAGTGTAGGCATTTCATCCAGCAAGTTCTAATCGTAAAAAATAATGAGCAACTTATTTCAAACGGTGTTTTTTTATATTTTCAGATTAGCCAACCTCATGTGTCGCTACTCTTCAAAGCCAGTATGGTACTATCAGTTCAGTCACATCGGCGCGCACAGCCATTACGAAGATCCAGTCACTATGAAACCTACAGGTAACTCAAATCAATATATTTGTAGAAAAATATTGTTTAGTTCTACATGGTGGTTCCTAAAAAAGGGTTATATTTACCGTTCCTCGCACGGCTGGCTACTACCCAAAAATTATTAACCTGTCACCAAGAACCTTAAAAAGTTCTATTCTAGTAGCTTCTCCCAAAAGCTAACTCAATACTTAGACGCAGTAAGTAATTTTTTTATTTTACTTGTATGTAAACACAATCCATCAATATGTTATGGTAGGTCCTTATAAAAGTTAAAAAGTTTGGACATTGCACACAGCGTCCTCTAGCCCCATATCGACCTAACGCCTGTGAACAACCAAACCAGATAACGTGTAGGCAGGCACTAGATCTCCATAATGGATCAACCTCTGATGAATCCTCCGAATATTCTTGGGTTGTAGCTTTGATCAAATATGATTTTCATTGCCTGAAGATAGAACCGATAGGCAAGTGTATTATTAGTTTTTTAAACTATTTTATTCTGTGCTAAAATATTAAATTGATTAATCCCCAGCTGCGGCACATCACGACGACCTGATCTACATCTTTACGTTATCATATCGGTTCCCTACAATCGAGGTGAATGAGACCAATCCAAACTCCCGCGTGGTCGACAAGATCACGGCTCTGTTCTACAACTTTGCTAGATACGGGTATGTTGTTTGTATCCTTAAATAAATAAATGTTCAGGAATATTTCACATAGCGCCATCTAGCTCCATATTAAGCAAACGCTTGTGATTTTGTTGAGCGTAATAGAATTCTAGATGATACTGTGTAAACATTTCTACCTTTTTTTTACATGATATAGGCTCACACTTGACTACAACTTGCCTGATACTACCTAGTGTAGTTCCGCTGTAACTTTTCCTCTATCTTCTATTTTCTCCATTTGTATATCTCTTGCAGGTTCAAAAAAACGAAATAAACAACCTTAAAATAAAAAAAATACAACCTATAAACTAAACTATCTGTTTACAGGGATCCAAACCCCAGACCAGACACTCCGGAGCTGAGAGGTCTGTCCTGGCCTGCGATGAAGCCTAACTCCCACAAGTACCTCAGACTGGCAGACACACTGACCATAGAGGAAAACATGAAGGAAGACCGCATGAGAGTTTGGGATGAACTTTATCCTATCAAATATTGAGCAAGAACTTGATAGTTGTTTTGTTGAATGGAAGCGTTCACGAGCATATTATGATTTTTGTGAAAAAAGTTTGTTACATGTGTTTGAAATATTTTTACAAATACAATATTGAATTACCTGCCATTTTATGTGTTGTTTTATTGTAATAGTATTAATTACTGGATCAAAGTATGTAATTATTTCTCATGACTTTCATAGCTCAAATATTAGACTGAAACTACCGTACCGTAAATTTTATGTAAATAAAGGTGATTGTAAACCGAAACCATTTTGTATTTTATTTAATAAAAGGTTGCATCACCTTTACCTACATTTAATTCTAATGCGGACAAACAGTAATCAAAATGTCTTACCTGTACCTCTAATGCCGGTACACACATACAGACAGGGGGACAGATAAAACATTAAGGAGGTGAATAAAGTTCGAACTGTCCCCTTATCGCTAACAGGGGGACAGCTCGAACTTTTTTGTTCGATCTGTCACCCCGGGGGGACAGAGCAGGGTGACAGATCGTAATATTTCAGCTAAAATAGTTGGAAACTTAAACTGAATCATCTAACCATCGACCACATTTCCTAAGTCCTGAGTAGTTTTCCTCAAAAGAAAAACAATAACAAACCATTTACCTCCGGTCTTGTGTTTCTGGAAAGTCCCATACCTACTATACTACATTAATAAACTTGAACTACAACTTACGAAGATGTGCATTTTCCTTGTTTATGAAATTATACTAACGGACAGGTCTGGGTTCTTGTCTTATATTATGTAGGTTTTATAGTAAGGAGTTATTCTTAAACTGCAACAATGTAAGTTATATAAATAGTTTTTTTAATATTTGTATTTTATATAATTATTTCAATAACTAAAATACTAGTTATATTTATATTTTTTTAACAAATTGAATCGATTAATAGATCCGGCTGGAGCCACAACAAAATCGTGATAGTGAACGAGAGCAACAACATGTTGAAAGGGATGTAAAACGAGACCAACGTCATCCAAATAACGAAAAAAACGGGAGAATAAAAGGGACCAGTGGCATCAGGACAGGGATGATTAAAGATACAAGGGAAACCATGAGAGGGATGTAGAAAGAGCCCGGCAACAACATGACAGGGATAGGGAACGAAACCAGAGACATCAACACCGAGATAACGATAGAGACCAGCTAAACTATCAGTGATGTAGAAAGCGACAAAAAATATCAAGACCGAGATAATGAGCATTTTATTTTTTAATGAGCTTTAAGACATGGAAGAAAAAAATTAATTTTTGATTACCTACTCATTTTTTTAAATATTGCTTGCTGCAGAATAACCCCTGTATAATTACATTCTATATAAGACAGGTACAACTGTTGCAAGGAGTCAGTGTTCTACTGAACCATCCAAGATGTGGACTTTTAAAGTAATTAGTGTATGTGCATTACTTGCGCTTGTGACCTGTCATCATCATCATCATCATCATGATGATCACGATCATGCAAATGAGCGGGATAATCAAGGTAATGAAAATCACAAGGTGAATTAACAAAAACAAAATTTACTTAAACTAGATGATCTGGATGTTTACGATACCCCTCAATGTCAAAACCAAATAAAAAACTTTATTGTACACTAATTAAAATTAACACAAATACAAGGCAACATTGTGCATAAGACTGGGACAGTGGACAGCTTTAGACAATGTCCCAATTTATATTATACATTTTCTAGTAAATTGTACTTTTGAAGAAAGTATGCCATTATATGAAAGCGAAAACGTGTTGTTTTTTTGTTTCGCTTCGCGCTATAACGAAGGAATAAGTCATCATGTTTTTTGTTATGGTGATACTAAAGCGTCCTGGGAGCTTCGATCAAATATATACATACATATTTAATCCAGTACATTTTTTTCCACAGCCTCATCTACACCGTCGTCTCCCACGTCCGAGCCGCTAGCCACCTCCCCCTCAGGTACCTTCCGTGGCTCGTGGATGACCACCCGCCGTGGTCGCCGCTTCCACGCGTACAGGGGGATCAAGTATGCAGAGTCGCCAACAGGACCCTTGCGGTTCCAGGTATATTTCTATTCTTTTATATTTTTATACATCTATCCTTAAAATAAAGCTAACTTAATAGGGAGAAATTCGACAAAAAATGTTTGGGATTACTCAGAATTGATAGCAGATCACGAACCAACAATTTCTAGAACTTATGCCTGATTATCTATTTATTTAAACGCGCATCACACAAGAACGATTGCACGGATCATCATGATTTTGGGTATGTAGGTAATATGGGGGCCTGGGAGTGACGAAGGATACTTTTTATTCCGAAATAAGCAGTGGGAGTTCACTAAATATTCATATACTGATTTATTAAAGTACGCGTATTTCCAAAAGTCTTGGATAATTTGTTGCTTCGAGATGCCAAAGCCACATCCAAGGTTTATGCATTAGTTACCAGTAAGTCTGTGTATAAGTTAATATTTTTCTAACCGAAATAAACAGTTTGAACTTGGACGGTCCATCGTAGGCCACGGCCATTTCTTACCATTAGACGACCCTGTACTTTTTATGATTCAAATTTTGCTTTAATTTGTTTCCTTTCATTTCCAGCCACCAAAACCGGTCCTGCAATACAAAGACGTAGTGGATGCTACCCAGGAAGGCCCAGCCTGTCCGCAACCAGCGCCTAAAGGTTACTTCGTCAGTGAAGACTGTCTCACTATCAACGTCTATACGCCTGATACTAAAAGGTAAGACGCGTTGAAGTGATGTGTTACCTAAGTATTTTAGAGGCGTTTTTACATGAAATTATTTATGATCTACTTACTCAGCTTTTACAATTCGGAAATCTGGTGATATCAGTGATATACAATTTTATTAAATGCTGTTTCACAATGTTTAAGAAAAGATAAAATTGTATTAGTAAGTATAAATAAATATATTTTAAAGGACATTGCACACAGTTTCATCTAGCCCCATTAATAAGCAAATTTGGTTGTTTTATGGGTACAAATACATACATACACGCATGCTACGCGTTTTTAGTATGTGTGAAAGCTTATAAAACCATCGTCTCTTTGCAAAGCTTCATGTCATGATGTAAGTCCTTATTGTAGTCTAAATGTATTTATATTTTATTTCCAGCAAGAAACCTTTGCCAGTTATATTCTTCATCCACGCGGGTGGTTTCTACTCTATGAATGGCCGCAGCGACCTGGCCGGGCCACACTACCTCCTCGACAGAGATGTTGTGCTCGTTACTATCAACTATCGACTCGGCACATTAGGTAAGTAGAGAGGGTTGCATACAAACATTGAAGTCTATAAAATATAAGACAATATACGACAGCATTACTTAGTCTTTGTTCTAAAAAAAATATCACCTGTCATGGTGGATTTACACCAAACGAGAGAATGCTCAGTCTACCCCCACCACGTCATATTCTTTTTCATTACTCATACTCTGAAAGTAGGCCTGAAGTTGCCTGAGGAGCGGGTTGAAAGTAATACTTTTCATCCCTAGGGAGAATCGCTTTCAACTGACAGCTGTCAAATTAACATGCAAAAACTCTGCGCGCGACTGGCGGCAGCACTTATGCCAAGAATTGGCCTCTGATGCAAATTGCAATCAGAACATTTTAGTTCCAATTTTATCCGCGCGCAGAGTTATCTTGAACTCTACTAACTTCTTTACAAAAACAAAAGAGTTCCTATACCTACATTCAACAAAAGAGTTCTTATACCTACATTTAACCAAATAGTTCTTACACCTACATTCAAAGAGGTTCTACGTCACAATACGTATAGCAGAGATTTTGTGCCTATAAAATGAGTTCATCTGATTTTAATATAAATTTAACGCCTGATTTTATAAAAGAAGAGGCTAAAGCGGTAGTGGAAAATCATCATACGATTTGAGGTATCTTTGTTTTGACTTGGGTGGTAAAATAAAATTTACTCAATCCTCGTATTTGTAATGAAAAGCACAGTGTTTACCTCGGGTTAAAGACTTATTTAGTCCCTCGAACTATTGGCGCCCTCACTGCGTTCGGGTGCCAAACCCCGTCTCGGGACTAAATAAGTTACTTTCACCCCTAGGGTAACAATGTACTATTAGTGTAAACAGGCGAAGAGATTTTTTGTAGTTATTGTTTATTGCGTTCGCAAAGTTTCTAGAATGCTCTAACAATGCTCGCTAGTTCGATGTAAACAGCGCTAGAGCGCGCAAGAAGATACTTAGTTCGTTCTTGCGTATTAATACCAATCACAGAATTGACACGAATTAGCAAAATACAGATGAAGCAGCTTTCTTCTACACTGAAATATCACGAAAGAATGCACTTGTTCTAGCCCCCGCTGTGACCAAACATCTGCTATTGCTTGTCAAAAAGTTAGAAGCGGTCCATATTGTCGAGCTATTAGCATTCGAAAATTGTCTAAACACGTGTTGTGGTAGCGAATTTTATGAACTTCTTTCAGAGCTGAGTACAAGGTTACTAAACAAGCTGGAAATATATTTTAGTATACGGCCAATGTTGTAATTTTAGGTAGTAAAAATATCGGCTGTGCCCTGTGCGATACATAGTTGTTACAAGTTCCTCAATTGTAAAGCAACTATAATATATTTTTTTGCCTTGAACTATAATTTGTTGGTTTTCTAGTCGAGAGTAAACCGATTTCTTCTAGGCAAGCGCGCTAGATCGTAGATTATACCGTTGCTTAACATCAGGCAATTTGTAGTCAAGCGTAAGCCTATATTATGTAAAAAAAAAGGAATTATTTTTTTATTTCTCAGGTCTTATCGCCACGGGTGACCGTCTGGCTCCTGGCAACAATGCTATGAAGGACCAGGTGGTTGCTCTGCGCTGGGTGCAGAGGAATATAGCTGCGTTTGGAGGCGATCCTAACCTGGTCACTATCAGCGGCTGCAGCGCTGGATCCTTAAGCGTTATGCTGCATATGATCTCTCCTATGAGCAAAGGTGAGAAACTAATCAATGAACTATCCTTTTACAGTTAAGTTCTTATAAAAAAATCTCAGCAATGACAATAGTTTAGACAGCCAAGGAATTTCATATCAAAACTTGTTGATCAGTGGTCTGGCTGACTATTTATATACATACGAGTATAGGTGCGTAAGTAAAATTGGCATATCTGCGATGATTGAGTCAAGAAATGGTATGAACGAAAAAATAGAAGTTCTTTAAACTTTGTAAACTTAATTTCACTATTATACTTTCCAGGTCTCTTTCACCGCGGTATATCAATGAGTGGGTCGCCTATCTTGAAAGTCCCAACGCCCACCCATCAGTACAACTTGGCAGTGCAGCAGGCACAGCTGCTGAACTGTCCCTCCGACAACAGCACTGTTATAATTGATTGTCTCAGGACAAAGACTTGGCAGGAGATTGGAGACTGGCGAGGATTCTACGTAAGTAGCTAAGGGTTTCATCTTCTAAAAAAAAACAAGAAATATATCGGTTTTCCACATTAAATTATACTTCATTAAAAACAAGTCCCTATATAATAAAATGTAGTGTAAAAAAATATAATGTTATCCTACAGCAGTACAATATTTTTTATATAAGACATTCATTATGAAGCGGTATGTCAAGTTTTACAAAAGTTATACCTACATCTATTAGCTTTTAGATAGCGCAAACATTAAATATTTAAACCTTAAAATTAAAATTAACTTGACACCTATACAGATAAATTTGATATTTTATAGGAATTCGGCTTTGACCCAACCGCCATATGGTGGCCGGTAGTAGAACCTGACTTTGGCCAGGAGCGGTTCCTCACCATTGAACCAGTGGATGCCATTCAGCAGAAGAAGATGCATGATGTGCCCTACATCATCAGTCAGACCGAGGCTGAGTTCTTCTGGCAAGCTTTCAGTAAGTACTTTAATAAGATAGCATCAAGATTTTCCTCAATTGGGTTTTCCATAGTGATTTATTACATCGTTTCCTGGTACATTTTCCTGCACAGAAAAATTACGTAAAATATAATGTAAGTAATGATATTTATGTGATCATATCTTGCTAGTCGATTCTGTTTGCAATAACTTTCCCATATTTCTATATGCTCCAAGCACATGAATTTTAATAACCAGAGATAGAATATATACCTATATATAGAATAGGTTTCAAAGTTTGCTTAAAGAGGTCTTAACCAACAATCATATTTTTTCTAGCTGTCCTAAAAAACGAGACCCTCCTGAAAACAATGAACAAAGAATGGCATCGAGTAGCGCCAATCTCCTTCGCTCTTTCTCGGGAGAACTCGGAAGCTCAGAGTGATAGACTTCGAGAGTTCTACCTTGGAGGGAAACCGATGAAAAATGATGAAGAAAGCGCAAGAAGCCTGGGAAAATTGTATGGGGATGCTGTCATTGGATTTGGAATAAACAGGTAAAGTCAAAAAGTTGTTTCTTTAAATTAATTAATAAATTTAATAGTACTACAAAGTCTCGATATCTTCAGGCTTTGTACGGTAATATTCATAGCATTTTTTGCTGTATGTCATAATACGGTAGTCGTCAGTGGACCTTGTAACAGTTTTAAAACTCTGATACCAGAGTTTACCATTCTCATTCGAAATCACTTACACTGTTACAGCACAGATTCTATAAAAAGAGAAGAGAAAGACGTCGGAAAACAGGATTGTAACATTTACTATATTCTGCCATTGAATTTTGGTAATCACAGTAATGAAGATATTTCATCCAGTAAGTTCTAATTGTATAACATAAAATATAAACAACAACTATGCCTTTTCATGTTTTCAGATTAGCCAACCTCATGTGTCGCTACTCTTCCAATCCAGTGTGGTATTACGAGTTCAGTCATATCGGCGCGCACAGCCACTATGAAGATCCAATCACTAAGAAACCTACAGGTAACTTCAAATCATTACTTATGTAGAAAGACGCTTACAATGTACAGGTTGCATCTAGCTACCACCTTTCAAATGTAATTCTATCACCCTGTCAGCCATTTTTGAGAATCTGTTCCATTATAGCACGTAAGTGTTCCACTGTTAACCACAATGTCGCTTCTGGATATTGCTTCTTCTAATCTAGAGGAGGTAAAAAGAAATGACTGACTAAAAACTCATGGAATTTACACTTACATACAAATTAATACATTCTTGGGCCTTTCAAATTTATCAGAATTTTTGAACCCTTCTTTGCTACCGTTGTGTATTTCAAATCTTTCAGTCATGGCGGCTAATTGCCTAATATTTTCATTTAAACCACTTTGCAAAAGATATTCATTTTCTTCTGTTTACGTGTTAAAATATCAATTAATCCCCAGCTGCGGCACATCACGACGACCTAATCTACATCTTCACTCTGTCATATCAGTACCCTACAATCGAGGTGAATGAGACCAATCCAGACTCCCGCGTGGTCGACAAGATCACGGCTCTGTTCTACAACTTTGCTAGATACGGGTATGTTGTTTATATCCTCAAATAAATAAGTATTCGGGGACATTTCAGACACCGCCATCTAGCGTCATACTAAGCAAACACTTGTGTCAAAACTTTTATTAGGAGACTGATTGGACTGTACTTCAGCTGCCTCTGTGAATATACATAAGTATAGATTAATCTATTGCAGAATGTTTTGTTTCAAGTAATCACAATTATATTGACCACAACCTTGCCATTATTATTATATCCAGTTTGATCACTTACATGTCGAGTAAATATGTACATAGCTATACATATACAGTTATATCCATGATTATCATTATTTTTTTAATTACTATCTTAATATACATACTTCTAGATGAAACTGTGTGAAAAATTTAAATGTTATTTCCCGCTTTTTACTAAGATACTAACTAAAAAACTATCTGTCTACAGGGATCCAAACCCGCGGCCTGACACTCCGGAGCTGAGAGGTTTGTCCTGGCCTGCGATGAAGCCTAACTCCCGAAAGTACCTCAGACTGGCAGACACACTGACCATAGAGGAAAACATGAAGGAAGACCGCATGATAGTGTGGGATGAACTTTATCCAATCAAATATTGAGGAAGAACTTGATAGATATCGTGTTAAGGTGGATTTACACCAAACGAGCGAATGCTTGTTTTACCCTCACCACGACAATTTTTTTTAGTGTATGTAACCAGGCGTTGAGCATTCTTTCGTTGTTCTTAGTGCGTTCGCAAAGATTCTATTATGCTCCAAGAATGCTCGCTCGCTCGATGTAAACGGCGCTAGAGCGCGCAAGAAGATACTTAGAGCGTTCTTGCGGGTTAGTACCAACCACCGAATTGACACGAATGAGCAAAAAACAGATAATCTCAGATGATCTAGTTTTCACCTACACTGAAAGATTGCGAAATAATGTTCTTGTTTTAGCTTTAGCTCTTTCTAAGTTTGGTGTTAACGCTAAATTCGAGTTTTCGTTTACACTAAAACATCACAAAAGAATGCTTTAGATCTTTGTTCGTTTAATCTAATCCACCTTGATGAAAGCGTTTATGAGTATAATAATTATGTTTTTTGCTAAGTTAGTTACTTACATGTTTTTTTTTTTATATTTTGAAATGTATATTTTTTTGTAATAAAGTACTAATAAATTCACCAAAGTGTTTAATTCTCATGATTTTCATAACCCAGATCACAGACTGAACTGAAAGTATCGTTTTGTTTAGAGAGAGAGGGAGAGAGAGGTGTATATTTTAGCACTGAACCCATGCAAACTTACAAATAAGTACACAAAAAATTCAAGTACATAATTTACATATACATGTATATATGTACATTGTATACAAACTTTTGGCAAGATGTAGGTACATATTATGTATAATAAGAGTACATGTGCTGACTTTTTCAAGGCTACTTTTTAGACATGCATCAGTCTAATCCATTGCCATGAAACATTTTGCGTCCACCTCTTCTAATCTATACTAATATTATAAAGCTGAAGAGTTTGTTTGTTTGTTTGTATGTTTGTTTGTTTGAACGCGCTAATCTCAGGAACTACTGGTGCGAATTGAAAAAATCTTTTTGTGTTGAATAGACCATTTATCGAGAAAGGCTTTAGGCTATATAACATCACGCTGCAACTAATAGGAGCGAAGAAACAATAGAAAATGTGAGAAAGACGGGGAAAATTATTCATCTTTGATGGCTTCCGTTGCGTGTGCTGCGAAAACGGTTCAAGATATCAAAAAAATGTGTGTGAAAGAATTATTCCTCTTGAAATGATCTAACAAAATGTCCGCAACAGTATATGTCTATCTTTTAAGGTTAACTCACTAGAACCGTTTTTATGGTAATAACTATTCCACGCGGACGAAGTCGCGCGCACCAGCTAGTAAATAAATACGTACGTACGTAACTAAATGTGAAACCGGTAAACAAACTTAATATTCAATATACGTAACTTGTTGCTCGTAAACACATGCATGACAGTGGCATCCCGCAGACCTACAAATACTTATGCAAATGCATCTATGTACCTATTATATTATTTTGACGCGGATGAGTTGATATAATGTCGATTTGTTAATTTTACTGTGGCTTTATTGGTGCAGATGATGATGAAGTATGCGTCAGTACGCTCACTAAAATACGCCACTTGTTTAGGGGATCTGATTTGAGCTAGAAAAACGATATGTTGTGGTAAGCATGTTGAGCAAACCAACAGGGGCTAGAGTACTTCTTTGACTGTCTTTAGGGTTTTCTCATTTTATAACTCAACAAACTAAAAATCGATTATTTTTGCTATATCTTACCTGATATATATTACTCGTTATCAGTGGAACTCGAATATTTATTGAATAATTTATAGAGGAGCGTACAACCTCTTTATTTTACCAACGAATTGATATCCTTTTTTCAAAGTCATTTAAAATGAGACGGAGCTTAACAATCCTTGCACTTTAAGCTCTACATAATAGGTATGTAGGTAAACCCGGCAATTGAGGCTTAGTCAAACTCGAAACAGTCAACAAAATAAACTTCCGTTTCCCAAGGATTTTGCGTAAAACTGACTAATAAAAAAAACCTACTGAAATGATAACCGCAACTGGGAAATCTGTAATCAGATGAAATAAAAGAACTTAGTCAGAATAAGATTTTTAATCAAATTCTTTACCTTTCCGAGAAAAATACAGTTTTATTTGTAACGATATAGTTGATAATTGACTCAGTAGAACGTCTTCGCAGTAAATGTTTTCCTTGATGGAAAATTGTAAGGAAATGGACGATCAAAGGACATTATCGTTCGTGGTTAGAATAAATAAAACCGGGTAAAATAACTTGAAACTTAACTTGGATTTGTTACGTCTAAAATTAAATAGTCAAGGGAGCAAGGTGTCTTCATTTAAGTTGACAAAAGTTAAAGGATATTTCAATTTGCATACTTACACAATATGCTAACTAAACAATACCTTCTAACATCGTATCTGTAAATTACGATGGCATACTTAAATGTCATCAAAAACAATCAATCTAAGCTTATATTAATTTGTTATTTATACAAAGATAGTTATCTCTGAGACAAATCACGCCTATTTTGACTACTTATCATAGTCAAATTATCTAGTACCCACGACACAAGCGTTTGCTTAGTGTGGGGCTAGATGGCGCTGTGTGCAATGTCCCGGAATATTTATTTATTTATTTATCTAACCATACCGTCTGTTTAACTGTTTAGTCGTAATCGATTTGAGTTTAAAATAAAAAATGAATGCACTTTATTTTTGCGAATGCAAACTTGAATGATACATCTTTTTATGCGCAGGTAAAGCAATCACAACATTGTTGCATTATTTTATTTGTTTATTTCTTTCGTTCTCAACTCACAGCAAAATAACCTTATAATTCAGTAGACTTTATCGTACGCCTGCAGACATGTAAGTACATCCTTATCGCCCCATTTTATAATATGTTAAATAGATGCCAGTTTGTTTACTACCTGTGCTTAAGAAGTTGATGATATAAATTATACGAGTAAAGACCTTGACTTATAAAACATCCTGCCCTGTGTTGTACGAGCAATGAACTGCTAATACGTATGGATAAAGTTTTAAACAGGATTTGGGTTAGCTCAGTTTACACTTCAGGAGTAATTAATTTGCTTGAGTTAGGTTATAGACCAATTTATCGGTAAAAGTTAGGTTATACGAATGCAATGTTTAGGGATTTTCTCTGATAAATGTTAAATCAATTTATAATGATAAAAAAATGAAATTTTAATTACTTAATACAGTCAGCCTTTTCTTAATTAGTTGCCTAGACGCACTTGTGATATAAGAAAAAAGTTTTTAACATAGCACGAAGTAATTTTTAACAAAGTATGTATGTTGCCTAGAAGAAACCGATTAGGTAACTCTGGAGTTCAATATCGATAACTAATGTTAAGTATAATTCAAGAAGGTCAGATAATCCTGAGATCCACAGTTTGGCAGTCCGCACGATAACTGTAGAATCGGCTGAAGCCCTTGGTACCCATTACTGACGGGTTTTTTTAAACATAATTTTGTTAAACAATGGAATGAACTCTCGAATGAGAATCTATGTCTTCTATACATATAATAAAAGCTGAAGAGGGTCGAATGTCTGAACAATTTTTATTAGCTTTGTTTCTGTAAGATTTCCAACCTATTAAAAAAATGTTTCCCTGAAGGAATCAGCTGCTACAACACGAGAGACTACTTTCTCTCAGCGTAGCAGCTGCTCGACATATCTTTTGTTTTCCAAAATGCCCTATTTTAAATTACATTATTAATAAGTATTATTATAAGAATTTGTGTGTCCAATAAACATTTTTATTATTATTATTATTTATTATTATTATTATTGAAAATATAATAAAAATAAATGTTAAGAGATACTTCGAATTGCTACAGAACAGGTTTTAATAATTTCTAAAAAAAACTCTGTTTATTTAAACGCACATCACGCAAAAACGGCTGAACGGATCATCATGGTTTATGGTTTGGAGGTAGTAAGAAGTCTAAGGAGTGTCATAGGCTACTTTTTATCCTGAAATAATGCGAGCGAAGCCGCTGGCGTCCACTAGTCCCTAATAATAGCATTTTTCATTAGGAAACATTAGGAAGCTTTAATTTGTATCATAGCAATATCAATAAATCTTAATTTAATAAGCTAAAATCCCATCATAATCTACTCTTAGCCCGAGGCATTTTTTAATGTCGACATTGAATAATTTTCAAAATGTCACTGCCGTAGTAGAAGATATATACCACAAGGTTATCATTAAAGTAATTAATCATTTTTAGAGCAGAATCACTTTATTACTCTGGACAGTCAGACATTTGTAGTCAAGTGTGAAAAAATATATGCGAATAAAATATTTGACCACCAGGGTCCCGCACGAGTGACTTTGTTGTTGAAGATGAAACAATTACAAAGAGGTGAAGACAAAAAATACACCATAAGGTAAAATTAAACTAATGCTATTTTTTGCTCATTAAAAATCTATAATACGAGATAAAAATAAGCCTGTGTCTTATTCAGGGTTCCCAGTACACACCAAAGGCACATAAGAATCCTTTTTCCTAAAATACATTATAGTCAAACCAATATTTTAAGATTTCATGAATGCTTCATTTCCATGTAGTCCAAATAACACCCTACTTACTATCAATTTGTTTGTCTTGAAAATCTAAATATCTTGAAAAAGAAACGATATGGCAAACAATGTAGTACGCGTAGTTCATTCATCATTTAGTGACATAATTAATGAGCTATGCATTATTTAACAATTTGTAATCGTGTGATTCATTGTCAGTGAAAGTAGATAATTAATCACGTTAATCTATAAACAGCACCTTATATTAGATAACGATGATATAATAATCTATACTAATATTATAAAGCTGAAGAGTTTGTTTGTTTGTTTGTTTGTTTGAACGCGCTAATCTCAGGAACTACTGGTGCGAATTGAAAAATTCTTTTTGTGTTGAATAGACCATTTATCGAGGAAGGCTTTAGGCTATATAACATCACGCTGCAACTAATAGGAACGAAGAAACAATGGAAAATGTGGAAAAAACGGGGAAAATTATTCACCTTTGAGAGCTTACGTTGCGTTCGCTGCGAAAACTGTTCAAAATTCAAAAAATTAATGCCCAAAACAACTATTCTACGCGGACGAAGTCGCAGGCACAGCTAGTAAAAAAAAATTGTCTTTCATTTTCTAAAATACTCGTAGCATATCTGGCTGGTCATAAAATCCAATTTATTAGATCGGTTTGTACAGATTGGATTTTTTATGATTCTAAAAATTCACATGAATACGTACTTATCTACGTAACTAGATATGACCTTCAATGATAAAGCAGCCGTTGATCGCGTCATGCAAATCATAAGGGCTGCCTGTTGAATAGTAAATAAGATAATTACGTCGCTAAGCGAATAACCTGACAAGGCTCCACTGATAACCAGCCGTAGGAATCTTCATAAAAACACCAGGTCCTATAATACAGCAAGTATCACTGCCGCTAATACATTGATAGACTAGTAAACAACATAATAACACACTTAAATAAAACCGCGGAAAACGTTTCCCAACCAGTTAAAACACAATCATTGTGAGTCGCGCACGTGAGAATCTTGTCCAGCGCAATAATGTATAAAGTTTTTACGTTCATAGTTTTCGTGAGTTACGGACTTGCCGCTCCTAGTAAGAACACTCTCGACTTTACGCCGCTCAATGAGTTCTCGTTGCGACTTCTCGATCACACGTACGCGTACCAAGAAAACTTCGGCAAAAGCAATGTTGCCATTTCACCAATATCCGTATGGAGCATCCTGTCTCTCCTGGCCGAAGGATCGTCGGGACAAACGTTTCAAGAACTTGTGCAAAATCTAAGATTGCCGATGGCTCTTCGTGATACACAAGCCCTGCATGTGGAAACCAGCAATTTGCTGCGAGGTGACAACCTCAGGTGCTACTCACCAGAGGTGCTACTCAGAGGACAGTCCACAATGTTTTCTGATTGCAATCTACAAATCCATCCAGAATTTTGTGAAGCGGCTCTCATGTACAACACTGGCATCTACTCCGTAGACACAACAAACACGGCGAAACTAGCACAAGACATCAATAAATATATCTGTCTAGCAACAGAAGGAAGAATATTGAACGCAGTCAGGGAAGAAAGCTTAGAAAATCTTCGTTTGATACTCATCGATGCTCTATACTTTAAAGCTAACTGGTCTCTTCCTTTCGACCCGACCCTAACAAAAGAGGAAGACTTCTACGACTATCAGGGCAAAAGTATAGGAAGAATCAACATGATGTATCAAAAAGCACCTCACTCTGTTGTCGATGTTAACCAGCTTCAAGCTCAAGTATTAGAAATGCCTTATGGCAAAAATCAGGAATATTCCATGGTGATGTTGTTACCTTTTGACGGGACGCCGATAAAACAAGTGTTAGCAAACTTGGCAGCACAGCCGTTTAGCTGGATCAATGACTTGAGAAGTGACGTTGAAAAGTCTGACATTGATATATACGTGCCTAGATTCAAGATCACTTCACAAGCGGACTTGATCCCGCCTCTACAATACTCTGGAATCCAGTCCATATTTGACGTGCAGAAAGCTGAACTTCCTGGAGTGTCCGACAGTCCTTTGTACATCACAGCAGTAACACAAAACGTAGATATAGAAGTGACGGAAGAGGGGACGACGGCAGCCGCAGCAGTGATCGTCGGACTAGAAGACAGGTTCTTGGGAAACAGGTTCGAAGCTAACAGGAACTTTGTCTTCTTGATTGTGGAGAGAACTAGAAATCTCGTACTATTCGCCGGGGTTTACCAAGACCCGTCGGTTGTGTAGACAATCTTGTGAATTATGTGTCGGAATGAATGCGGTGGATAAACGACGGTAATTTGTGTCAATTAGATGTATCATTTGAGTTATGATTGCCTGTTATGATGTAATTGCGTGTGTTTAAGTTATTAAATCGATAGTTTTATTAATTGAGACTTTTTATGCGAATAGGATTGTACATTCTTAGTTTTCAGCTAATTGGACAGCATAATTATTTAAGTAAAAACCCCGCTATAAGTTATAACCTTGACGAACGAAAATAGGTCGAAACAAGTTTTGTTGATTTTATTCAAAAATTAAATTAATTTCTCGGTTTTTACAAGTTACATGATATCTTTTTTCAAGGATTCAATAGCATTCACTTAGTTAAATGTTAACTAAAACTTTTGGAAAACAATACTCGTCAAATCAGTTTTAAGATTTTGTGATTCATCTAGAAGCAAAGTTTTTAATTTGTAAAATACAAATATTTTTATTCACAACTTTACAAATTAAAAATGTTTTATAAGGCTCGCAACCAAGCACGAAAACCTAGACCAATAAACTTAAATATGTACCGAGCCTAATTTAAGCATTTCTCATTAAAAAGTACTTTTATAGATAACCTTACATAGAACATTTTATGTTCAAAGCAATAAAACTATTTCCTTGTAACCTCCTGAATTAGCATTGAACTCTGTTGACCGCGAACATAAAATACGAACAACAATAAAATTATAAAAATTGTGACAAAACTACATGAAGCAAGGCTAAGACGCTATGCAAATTTTATAGCATCTAACAAAAATTCTTTGATTCGCCTCGTTTATTTCTTCTCACGGCAAATTGCATTGAAAGATTAGAGAATACCAGATGGATAAATCTACAAAATAATGTAACCGAAACGAAGCTATCATCATAAAATATATCTGTTACGGCTAATACCCGAAGTGCGGCTACACCTAGTTTTAGCCGGTTAGAACTAGGTGTAGCCACTTATTCTTGGTTAAACCCCGAATCGAGACATGTTTTGAAAGAAGTTGGCTCCTCTTCGCTTCGCTCGTCGTCGCATGTGCGTGGTAGAAAGCAACCTAACGAACCCAATCTACCTTCTGTCACAGACAAGTGACTTCGAGTCCAACACTTGCACTACAACAGGACTTGAGACCTAGTTTTACCCGAAAACAATCGGCTAGTACTAGGTTTAACCAAGAGTAAGTGGCTACACCTATATATACACTACATACACTTCTGTATTCTGTTACATCATATACAAATTAACATCAGCCGCAAGTTTTGTTTCTGTCTGTGAGTTTTTTTTTGGAAAGGCAAAACTGGGCATGTTTATATTACTCGTTTATCAATGTTTCGCGTTATCATATTTTGCATGTTTTTTTCTGATAACTTTTTTAACCAAGCATTGCGCTAAGAGTTTAATCGTAGTTTAAAATACTGTGTGAGGAGTGCATCTGCTCTTGAAGATATCATCTGTCTTGTCTAACGATAATATGACATCATACACGTAAAAACTTTATATTATTAGTAAAGTTATATTTTACATGACTGAGGTCAATTAAAGGCACAAAATGTTTCTATTTCGATGTTACTATCAAAACAGATACTTACAGCTGATCAAACACAAAAAAATAGATAATTGTGGAATAAACGAATTAGGAATAATAGTAGTAGAACTGGTAGATTATATCATTCACATGAGCCTCTCAATATAACACAAATATACTCGTAATAAATCTTAATTAAAAGTATTGATTAAAAACGAACATCCGACATCAATACAAAAGTAAATATACATATACTCGTGATATTATAAGCTAAGCGATCCATCAAGTCATCACAAGTAATAATAATGCAATCTTCGATCTTTTATGGCATAAATGGTAGATTTTATGCGGATCGGGGTTAATTGTGAGATATTATTAAGAGACGTTAAGACCGGTTATTAATTATGTACCTATAACTATGTAGTTATTTTTTTATTAACTAGTGGACGCCCGCGGCTTCGCTCGCGTTATTTTAGAGACCAAAAATCATGAAGATCCCTTCAGAGAAACAGATAAACAGACAAAAATACTATAAATAGTTGGAACGTGTTATGTTATCAATTCTAAGTATCTCCAAACATTATTTTTTAAATATCTTCAATGTTCAGACTCTCGACCCTCTTCAGCTTTATTATAATGTATAGACTAAGCGGTACTACAGTATTCTTCTTTGAGGTAAAAGTATCTGCATCTACTACTATGCAAAACGTAAATAAAACTTACATCTAGGACCTTCGGTCGGATTGCATTAGTCTGGTGAACCTATTTGGCAGCCAAACGGCTAAGTGATATGTCAGCCTGATTTGAGTGCTTTGTCCATTTCAGTACATACATGAACCATGAACCACAATGTTTCAGATAATATGGTCGTTGAATGCTTGACTTTACAGTGTCAAGAAATCGACAAAGGCCTTAGCCCTGGTATATTATATTACTCTATGGCCTTAGCTTAGAGGTATGACAGTACTCGATCATAAACAAAAAGGTATTTGATGCTCGAAGGTATGACCGTAGGGTTTGAAAAGAATCGACACCAGACTTAACCACTCTCTTAAGAACTTTGTTAAGTTAGCAAGGTATTGCACCATTAAAGACAGAAACGAACACACAAGCCCATCTGAGATGGTAGGAAGTCCATTGTTTATTGTGTTTAAAGAGAACACAAAGGTAAATTAGGGTATCTTGCCTTTCCCTTCGCGGCCTTAGAGTAAGGCTTTATTTGCAACATAGAACAAGGGACCTGTGACCTCTAATGTGTTCAATAAAATTGGAGTAAAGATCTCCTCGGATGGATGACCAATGAGAAATGACTTAAGCAAGTAGTTATTTTTTACTCAGAGACAGTCCGACCTAAATCGGCGACATCGAGTGCAAAAGTGGAGCATTTTGTGTGCATTCATTTGGCAACCTATTCGACCATCGGTATAGTTTGTCACTCACATACTAATTTCTATGAGTCGTATTTCCTCATTACTGATAGACGTGACTCCCCAGCAGAATCAATTCGTTAGGGGCGTTTTCTTGGGCAGGTACATCGTGGTGGGCGCCCAGGTCTTTCCGCGGAAGACACGCCATGTCCTCGGATTTTGTATCATACATACTAACATATTATTATGCATAGTTTGGAATTACTAACTTAATGTTTTAAATATAATCAAGCATAATATTTTAATGCAATTGTTTAGAACTTATTAACCGACAAAGATAATTATATGCACTCTATAGGTACCTACATACAAACGTACATACGGCGTAGGTTTTAGGACATAGCTAGTCAAGTTCAAGCAAAACAGCTTTGTGTGAATGAAATAAATGGTATAGTATGAATGTGTTTAGATGTTGATCTAAAGATTCCCACACACTCCCATGGTTTAATGTTGTTCTGAGCCCATGATTTCTCAATAAAGTTAATTACATACTATCGTTTATCTTATCGACTTTGTGGCTAATCCCACGTTATCTAACAAAGTAACTAAATATACTTAAAGCTTATTTTACATCTTTATTTACTGTTACACTTCTACTCCGTCAACTTCATTCTCTTATTTCTTTTGATTGCAGTTTATTACGAGAATAAAACGTAATTTAAAACTAACATTACTTAACAATTCTGTATAGCACGTACGTTATTATTTAGTTTCCCTTAATTAGTACCGTGTCAAAAAAAAACAAAGTTGTATTTACGTTTGAGCGCTTCGAGGATCGGATAATATCTGTTACTTCGTAGTATTCCCCGACATCGGAGTTCGCTCACAGATACAAATTACTAGACTCTTTTAAATTATTTCTATCGGAGTAATTTTCTCTCTCTATCAGAATATTGTATAAGCTCCATCTATGAATTAGTATGAAAACTACAACATATTTTTACCGCTTGAGAACATCATGCATGGTACATATGGCAGAGAGCACTACAATATTACGTTATAATCGCTAAAGGCTGCAAATAGGCTTTAAAGTAGTTCGTCAAATACTCACTAGATGGCGCTAAGGTCAGGATTTTTTCTTCTACTACATATGTAATAAAATCACAATTTATTTAGATTGATTGAAATTATTATTTATTCGTAGATCCGACAAGCACTAACACTCTAGAACGTTTTTATGAAGTAATTATATATTTTAAAAAACGATCACAGTCAAACTTTCTGATACGAAATTAAAGAAAAGCATCACAAATTCTAAATTTTATTCTATACTAGCTGTCCCGGCAGACTTCGTACTGCCTCAATCGATAAATAAAAGACCTAAACTTTTGTATAAATTAACTTAATTTTTTTTTCCCTTTTAAACCTTTCCTAGACCTCCACGAACATTTCAAGACTAAGATAAGATAAATCCGTTCAGCCGTTCTCGAGTTTTAGTGAGACTAACGAACAGCAATTCATTTATATATATATATATATATATATATAGATTATAGGTATAAAAATAACAAAAAGTACCAAGAGGGAACATAATTATGTAACGTATAACAGATTCTATCGTCTAGACATGTATAAAAATTTTATAGGGCCTCAAACATGGTATGACGACTGAAAGTCTATGGCAAACATACCTACGATACCTACCTAAATTTTAGGTGACCTAGAGTTAAGCCTTTGAAACAAAGCTCATTGTGTTTTTTTTTACCTATCAGCCTTTGAAAGTGAATTGACATACTCAGTGACATTTTTGGAACGCACAAACAAGCCTCCAAAGCCTACCTTACACCCAATAGACGCATAATTATCATTGACAAATTACGACACTTATGTATATGACAAATACACGTAGGCGTTCTGACGTGTGAGCAGGATAAAACAGGTTCGAATACTACCGGTGGTAATTATTTTAGCTTATTTCCTTAATTGGAATAAATAAATAACCTTATTGCGAGTGAATAACTCATGACAAAATTTAAACTATGTATTGATCAGATCAAAACATGGCATACCTACATAATTGCGAAAGTATGTTGGTGTTTTGGATTGTTCCTCTTATACCTACGCATGGATCAGTATGGGTCTTATTACAAAACGTGGCCTAACTATTAGTCCAGAACTTTGAAAATATGCAGTCCGTTTTTGTTTATCGAAATTTGTCTGTCTGGTGTCATAATCAAAATGTTACCAACGATAAATCAACGTCTCAATTTGAAGTTGACATTTGACTGTTTGTATGTGATGTTTGAACAACAAGAACCGGCTTTTTATTTTCAAAGTCCTGGACTAATATTTAAACCGCGTTTTGTAATAAAACGGTATATGCTTTTTGGCATGGTAGTAGTATAATGCTGCGAGAGTGAAATAGGTTACTTGTTATCCCTTTACAACTTGCGCTAAGTATATTATGTTTTTTTTTATAGGAACAAATAGATGTCTATGGTTTATATTATCTAGGGCTACACTGACGCATATTGTTCCGGAAAAACCGTTGCAACTCATTATGCTTACGATTTAAAACATGTCTTTGTGCCAATTTTGAATCACTTAACTGTCGAACCTATTTTCTGAATCATATTTATATCTGGTGGATATTTTCAGCATGTCCTTTTTGTTTTTCTTGAGCTAATGTCAGGGTTTGTGGTTGGTAACATTTATAGTAAAACCACTTATCTACTTGCCTAGGCATATAATTAATGCCATTAATATTATGTAAAAGTGGAATTGTGTCGCTATCGGTTGTCGATTTGTTTTATGATTAAATCATCAAAAAATAACTAGGTATTATTATATTAAACTTAATCATCGTGTCATGCTCATTCCATGATTTGACATGTTGGGTCATTACGAACTTATATGATGGACTAGCTGTGCCAGCGACTTCGTCCGCGTGGAATAGTTATTACCATAAAAACAGTTCTAGTGAGTTAATCTTAAAAGATAGACATATACTGTCGCGGTCATTTTGTTAGAACATTTTAAGAGGAATATTTTTTTCATACATATTTTTTTGATACCTTGAACGGAACGGAAGCCCTCAAAGATGAATAATTTTCCCCGTTTTTTCCACATTTTCCATTGTTTCTTCGCTCCTATTAGTTGCAGCGTGATGTTATATAGCCTAAAACCTTCCTCTATAAATGGTCTATTTAACACAAAAATATTTTTTTAATTCGCACCAGTAGTTCCTGAGATTAGCGCATTCAAACAAACAAACAAACAAACTCTTCAGCTTTATAATATTAGTATAGATTACTGTACCTAATCTTGCACTGATTCCCTGTGACTAAACCGCCCAACAGAAAGATAATAGTAGCATTTACATTTGTAACTAGTTATAAAGTGCAAATAAATTATTATGAATCATATTATTAATTATAATTATAATAGATATTAAATATCACGAACATACTACTTACATACGCCTGGAAGCCTGGTTGCCTGGAAGGATTCGCTATTAGCAATAAGGCCGCCACTTGTGGCACATTTTTTTTTAAGTATTTTGTGTTTCTGTTTGTCTTTTTTTCTGTATGTGTGTTACAATAAAGAGTTTTATCTATCTATGTTACCTACTGACAACTCTACACGCTATACAAGTGACAACCTTATCGCTAAGAGGAATATTATGCAAAATATTAAGTTCTTCGGTAAACCCCACCGTAAGCTCAAGTCTGCAAACGTGACAGGTGTCACGCCTTCGTGAGACCTTGTCACGATTTCCAAAAGGAAAATGCTGCGATTACTGATAGCGAGGGTTTTTTTATAAGAAAGCTTATGAGTCAGGGATTAGTAAAATATCCCCCCTAATCTTTCGAAATGTATGCAAAAAAAAAACAGCTTAATATGTGGGCGAGTTTACAGAATATGATATGGATATGGTCAGTCTCTGAATACAATAAATCCATAATATCGAAGCAAATGTAATCTAATATGGGTACATGTCTAATTTGGAGTCATATAACCAAACCCTGTTTCACACGAAATATTACCTAAAAACTATAAGAATTAAATAGAAATAGAGACTTCAAAACATACACACACACATATTATACAATAAATAAATAAATAAGTCTGCGTCAACACAGCCCCAACTCAGCATAATGCTGATTACTGGAAGTAATCAGCGCTGGTCTTCCGTTGGGGCTGGCTGTGACGTCACGTACGAGACAATGATTAAGTTTTAAAAAAGGAAATGATACAGCAAAAATAAAAAATACAAAATAGATACAAGAAACATAAACCTTAAATATAACAGATACTTATACACAAAATTTACACACTAACACTTGATGAACTTAGCTAATCTATGATTAAAATTAGGAAGAAATTACAATTACAATTGAATGAAGAACAGGTTTCCATTTAGCTAAATAGGTATGAAAAATCATAGATAGTAATACCATGGAAAAACTTACATTACATATTATACATATTTATTGTTTTATCGTCTTTACGGGCTCAAAAATTAATATCAAAGAGAAATCTTTATCTTATCAACTTTCCAAAAATTTTACATGCAATCAATAAAACAAACAGGGATCGTAATTCGTAACTGTAATACTGCTTTCATGCCACTTTCTCTGATTTCATGATGGTAAAACCACACTCACACACACACACACACACATACTTGCACGCTTGTATACATTACTTTAGGGTTTTCCCTCAACAGATTATATTAACAGACAGACAATAGGGGTTTGGTTAGATAACTATATCACTGACATTAAACAATGAGGTCACTGAGTTAATTATATAAAGTTACAACTAATTTTGTGAAGTTACGAAACAGATGCATATTGTTTGTTATGAAGTGTCAATGCAGCGATCTTCAAAGCGAGGGTAAATCTGTTCTTATTGGGTAAGCACGTTCTATCTTTAGTCATAGCTATTGCTTACCATCAAGCACTCTTTGGAAAAGTACAAAACGGAACCCGAAGTTTTCCGAAACTTGTAGAGCAAATTTTTCGACATAATTATTGACGTAAGTGCTAGCCGGTCATTACAATTTAAGTACAAATATCTGTTTATTAAAAAAAACTCTTATATATATGTCGCGATTGCCAAAACGAAGGTTTAAAATTACCCTATAGAACTAAGCTTTCTATGCTTTATAACAAAGTCGTTCCTAGAACCATAGAATAAAAATATGTACTAGAACGCTATTGTCATGTGAAAGAAAGCAACTTTCTAATGGATGTCATCTTAGGAATACTGTTATGAACCTTTTCAAAATGATTTCAAAGAATCAGTACATGTCAGATGCAACTGTACTTACATACATACACATACACACAAACAATACAACACAAATATACATGTGATTACAGTATATGGTATTGGTATATATGTTACGGCTAATACCCGAAGTGCGGCTACACCTAGTTTTAGCCGGTTAGAACTAGGTTTAGCCACTTAGTCTTGGTTAAACCCCGAATCGAGACATGTTTTGAAAAAAGTTGGCTCCTCCTCGCTTCGCTCGTCGTCGCATGTGCGTGGTAGAAAGCTACCTAACGAACCTAATCTACCTTCTGTCACAGACAAGTGACTTCGAGTCCAACACTTGCACTACAACAGGACTTGAGACCTAGTTTTACCCGAAAACAATCGGCTCGTACTAGGTTTAACCAAGACTAAGTGGCTACACCTAGTTCTAACCGGCTAAAACTAGGTGTAGCCGCACTTATTTACTACTACTTACGTATATATTAATGATAAATGCTTTCCATTGATGACCATAAAGCACAAAGATCTATTTATAAACTACAATAATAACGGAAAATGTGTCGGAAAACCCATCCATTAATTTTAACGACTTTTGAACTTAATAGGTTCAATGTTCAATATACCTAGTCAGGTCATAAGTATTGTCACACAGTAAAAACTTTTCTTTTAGAATGCTGGCCACAAAAAAGTTTATTGAATTCGAATTTCGAATTGTTCATGTAAATAAAAATGTATACTTTTTAGAATTTTACTCATTTTTAAATATGGAGTGGACGCTTAAAGAAGACCGTGTTGCAGTTATTGCATTGCATCGTTGCGGTTACGCGCCAATTCAAATTTTTGACATACTGAAAATTTTGAATATAACCATAAGATTCGTTTATCGTACCATCAAACAATACAATGAAGACTCTAGTGTAGATGACAGGTCAAGAAGTGGTCGCCCTCGGTCTGTTAGGACTCCAGCAGTGATAAAAGCTGTGAAGGCGCGAATTCAAAGAAATCCCAAACGTAAGCAGAAACTGTTGGCCCTTCAGATGGGGTTAAGCAGAACCACGGTGAAAAGGGTGTTAAATGAAGACTTAGGGCTTCGGGCATATCGAAGAAAAACAGGACATCGTTTGAATGCTCGTCTAATGGACCTGAGACTGAAGAGATGCCGCGCTTTGTTGAAGCTGTACGCGGGAAAAAAATATCGGGAAATTCTTTTTTCGGATGAAAAAATTTTTACCGTCGAAGAGAGCTACAACAAACAAAATGATAAGGTGTACGCACACAGTAGTGAAGAAGCGAGCAAACGTATTCCGCGTGTCCAACGAGGTCATTTTCCATCCTTGCTCATGGTATGGTTGGGAGTTTCTTATTGGGGCTTAACAGAGGTACATTTTTGTGAGAAAGGTGTAAAAACGAATGCAGTTGTGTATCAAAATACAGTCCTGACGAACCTTGTGGAACCTGTTTCTCATATCATGTTCAATAACAAGCACTGGGTATTCCAACAAGATTCGGCGCCAGCTCATAGAGCGAAGAGCACACAAGACTGGCTGGCGGCGCGTGAAATCGACTTCATCCGGCACGAAGACTGGCCCTCCTCCAGTCCAGATTTGAATCCGTTAGATTACAAGATATGGCAACACTTGGAGGAAAAGGCGTGCTCAAAGCCTCATCCCAATTTGGAGTCACTCAAGACATCCTTGATTAAGGCAGCCGCCGATATTGACATGGACCTCGTTCGTGCAGCGATAGACGACTGGCCGCGCAGATTGAAGGCCTGTACTCAAAATCACGGAGGTCATTTTGAATAAACTTTATTGTCATAAGAATCTATGTTTTGTTAAATTCATTTTGGTATATAAATGGTTACATAAAGAATAAAGTTGTTTCAATTATTTTATATTAAACATGTGACAGAATTTATGACCTGACTAGGTACAGTTAAGTACGAAATAGAGGAAATGGTAGGTGATAATAGGAGCAAAAATCCTTTTTTTTTAGAAATTTATTTATACAAAATCACGTTTGTAAGCCAGTTGTATAATATAAATAGCCTGTGGAATATATGTACCTCTAACAAATCGATTGCCAATGTTTTTTATTTGATACCAAATATAGGCTACTAATTCCATACTTCATCTTTACGGCAATAAAATAATATCCAGCATTAGAATAGAATAGAATTCCTTTATTGTCCATAATGTCATAATATATCACAGTTATACATAACCAAGTAATACTTAATTTCAAAACAGACTCGTCTTTATCTCACTTCTAGGTAGAATCAACTTTACATTTTTAAATATACTATTTGTGCTATATTATTAAGTATATATATTAGAGAAGAAGATTTATTGATAGTAATTATCAAGATTAAAACTACAATGTGTTTGAGTTTGTTACAATTGCATAAAGTTAGTCACAGAGTGCGGAACGAGAATTTTAAATTTAAATTTACCGCGCCATCGCGCTTCACAGATAATGTTACATAATTAAGATTGCCATACACATGGTAAAAATTAAAACTAGAATTGGTAGCTTATTCACATTATTTCAGAATTAGGACATATTATTGTAGCGGCTGTAAATGGGCCTTGTCTATATTTGAAGTTTATATAAAGCAAATATTGTCTAAAACTAATAAAATGATGATTGCACACTATTGCGGCTGTAGAAAGGCCTTGTCGATTAATGAACCCATTTTATTTATAATGAACTTTGAGAATGTCAAAAAATACCTACGCTAAATGTTTGGTGTATAAGTACGCCAATAGTTAAGAGTTTATAGATACTTGCCAGATACTTGCAATTATAACAATAACAAATAGCATTAGCATAGCATTATAATTTTATAGCATTTAGCAATACTGGTTATTGCGATATAATATCACGAAGTTCTGATTCCAACTAATAGAATGACGACAGTAGATTTCCTATTAAGATCAACTTACGAAGGGTTTTCCTACGAACAACCTCGACCACATTTTTGTTTAGGGTAACTAATAAATAAAATATCTATATATATAAAACTCAAAGGTGTCTGACTGACTGACTGATATAGTGATCTATCAACACACAGCCCAAACCACTGGATAGATCGGGCTGAAATTTAGAATGAAGGTAGATGTTATGACGTAGGCATCGGCTAAGAAAGGATTTTTGGAAATGCCACTTTTAAAGGGGTGAAATAGGGGATGCAAGTTTTACTTCTTAATGCGACCGAAGCCGCGCGCACCCACTAGTCAAATATATTTCTTCTTCTTCTATTTAAATAGTTAAAAATGATTATTGACCGACTGATCAATGAACCCACAGCCACCGAACATAAGTATAATATAATGCACAGCCCAAACAACTGAACCCATTAGGCTGTAATTTAGCATACAGATAGTAACTATGTTTTTATTTATTTATTTACTATGGCACACAAAACAAAATATATAATTATCTTAATGTAAGTTTTAATTCCAAGGCATATAGGCAGCCATCCGCTAAACGCTACGTTTTTATTTTTATACGGACACGGACACCCATCCAAAGAGTGACCGCAAAGGTAGTTAATTTTGGCAGGTACACATGAATACTAGTCTCCTGGGCTACTTGTACTTCAGTTTTCAGGTAGAATAGAATAGAATAGAATATAACTTTAATGTACACCATAAAAACACAAAAATTACAAAACAGAAATAAACATACTTAAATTAAAATGTTGCACATTGGGCGGCCTTATCGCCTTAGGCGATTTCTTCCAGGCAACCTTTTGGATGGACATAACTACCAATTGTAAACAGGCGGTGTACAATATACATATATCTTATTTATATTATTAAATTAATTGAAAGATACAATACACACTCAATCATATAGGTTATTAACAATACACATACTCAATACAACTTAAACACATTATACAAATACTACATTACACAATACTTATATATGCTATAATGACGTTAAATAATGTTGATATATCATATTTTGGAAAATGTTCAGTGACTTAGCCTGCCTAATAACAGGTAATAATCGTTTAAAACATTTTTTAGTGATACTTTGCAACCAACTGTTAAAATATTGATCTGAATTGAATAAAAGCTTTCCTTTATATAGCAACAAGTTTTTTGTCATGAACAGCTGCAAGTATGATATGATATCATCATCGATATCTAATATTTTCAAATCAAATCTAAATAGCGCTGGGCAGGACATCTTGCCTGACGCGGCTTACCGACGGAAGATGGACTAAAACCCTAACCGAATGGCTTCACAGGGAGAGTACTCGCCCCGCAGGCTGACCACCAGCCAGATGGATCAATGACATCCGATCCACCGAGGGGCCTCTCTGGACAAGAAAAGCACAAGACCGACGCCAATAGCACCTAGGAGAGGAGGCCTATACCCAGCAGTGGGTCGATAAGGGCTGAAGAAGGTGAAGATTAAAAGGGGCAAGTACATATAGTGGATTTTTATATGAATTGTCTTCACATTCCATCTTTCGGCATGAAAAAAAAACATAATTGTCTTACTTATTTTCCAGTTTTCTATAAACATGCTCTTCCATAGATTTTAACACGACTGTGGTCTAAGCATCAAGTTTGTTTATGCTCACGTTAGCTAAAGCTTTCACTATCTAGTCTAGCTAGTATTCGTAATGAAACTGGTTTCTGTGCTATACTAATAAGTATAATAAATTAATGATCTAATAGCTATTACTAGGTGTCTATCGTAAGTCTGCTTTCCCCGGGCGCTTTCTTATTTAAATCGCGTTGTTTTTATTTTAGTCGCTGAATCGATATGGTTAGGTATAGGTACTTATATATCCAAAGCTGCATATTCTTATGAAACTTGGAGAATTCCTAAAGTTTATTTATTTTAAATACGTACTAGGTATTTTCATTTCCCCGCTCCTAGTTTACCTGTCCATTAAATTTATCGATAAAAAGACCATGCTGTTTACTTCCCCCTATAAGTACCTATGCTATAATCAACAGAGCTTTACAAACATGACACATACAGGTTTCCAGCTTATCCATCCAAACCTGAGCCACCGCGATAACCTTCCATGCGTGATATTACGTTTAAATCAACTGACATAAGGACCATAATCGATTGACACGAAGCATTAACTGTAAACTTGTATAAATTAGTCACAATACTCGTTTTGCATCGTTGTTGTTCAGTACACGGAGAGGCACGGTCGAGGACACAATGTTGTCTGCCGCTTTAGTTTTGTTTTCGGTCGGAACGTGTTTATGTGCGGTGGATTTTAATGAGCGGCCGCGGAACTTCAGCATAGAACTGTTGTACCACACGCAAACTGAAACCAACGGACATGTTGTGATGTCACCGTTCGGGATATGGACGCTGATGACAGGCGTGGCGCTCGGAGCGACCGACAACAGCTACAACCAACTCGCTCGAGCGTTCATCCTCCCAAGAAATGCTAGCACACTCATCCAAGGCTACAAAGACCTAACCAACCAAGTTCTATCACCCCCGTCTTCCAGTGGAGTGAGCCTGACGAGCAATAACTTTGTGTTCCTGGACAACGACTTCACGGTATATCCCCAATTCAGGACAACGCTTCAAAATGAATTCGCCGCGTCCATCAAAACCCTGGATTTCGACGACCCCAACTCAGCGCGCATCGCCAACACTTACATCGAGAAATCTGGAGGCAGAGTGTCCAATGTACTTCGCTCCGACGACTTTAGAGAATCCAGGATGATTTTAACCAACGTGATATCCTTCAAGGGATTATGGTCTTCTCCATTTAACGTGTCCGACACGGTTCTGGAACCATTCTACAACGAGCAGAAGGATGTTATAGGACCCGTCAACATGATGTTCCAAAAAGGTCAGTTCCCGTTCTCAAACATCAAGGAACTCAAGTCTTACGTGGTGGAGCTGCCGTATGGAACCAACCAGAAGTATTCCATGATTGTTGTGTTGCCGTATCCTAACCAGAAGATCGCAGACATGTACAGGACCTTCGCAACCTACACATTAAAGGACGTGCTCGACAAACTGAAACGCGACGAAGTTCAATACGGGCTGGACGACATCGACGTGAAGATTCCGAGGTTCCATATCAGCACGAATCTGGTGCTGAACAAGCCTTTGAACAAGATGGGAGTGTTCGACATATTCCAGCCAGATTTGGCCAGTTTCAAGCGCGTATCTAAAGATAACATATTCGTATCTGCAATAGTTCACAAGGCCGATATAGAGGTCACGGAGTCAGGAACAGTGGCGTCGGCTGCCACTTCAGCAACCTTTGCAGATAGGATATCAGCACCTTCCTTCTATTGCAACCGGCCGTTTGTTTACTTCATAATGGAGAAGACGACCGCCACAGTGATATTCAGCGGAATTTACTCAAATCCCACTGTATATTAGCAACTTTAGTTTTCCACTGGCTTGTTAATTTTTACGTTGAATTTCTCAATTGTGCTGAGATCATTGGAGTAGGCATTAGTCATGTAGCACTATTGTGACTTGTAACTATGTACCTACCTAACATGTGATGTATGAGCAGAGTTATAGAAGTGGATAGATATAAATGAACGTCACAAGAGTTCCTCGAGGAAAAACCTAAGTCCTCATTTCGGTATATGTACTCTATTTCCACATAACTATTTCCTACAGCAAAGTAATGAAGTAAGAACATAAATCTGTAATTTATAGGACTGATTTCCTGTTTATTTATAGTCAAAGTCAAGGCACTGATTGTAATGATAAGTGGTGTAATAAGTCTGAGAAATAAAGTGACTATAATACGTTTGTGTCTGTCTATGTTTTTACATTATATCGTACTTATACATTTAGTTGTACTTACTAGTAGAACCTCGCGGTATTAAATATACTTTATAGTTATTTTAATGTGGATCTTCTTCTTCTTATCGAATGAGAGTGGCCTACTCTAATGTCGAGAGTTTATCAAGTTTTTTATGTGGATAAAAATAAGCCTTTTTATCCAGGAAATGATGTATAATAGTTACAAAAACTATCTACACATTATCAAGTATTTGACCGTGATGAAGGAATAATAATTATTTTAAAAAGCAAACATCGACTTCAACTCTACTGTCACGTTATTGAACAAATCTAAGCGTATAAAAAAAAACTACAACATAAATTCATTTGCTAAACAAATCTAAGCCTATCAGAGAAAACCGCATCAAAATCGGGCTGATAATTCGGAAGATATAGTGTATACAGCAGCGCCCCCTGGTGAGTAGTCATCGTAATTCATAGCTAAAAAGATGCACCCATTAAACCTCAACACATTACAGAAAACTGTATTAAAATCCGACTAGTAGTTTTGGAAATATGGGTAAAATTGGTTTGCATAAACTATCAATTTGTAGGTTTATTGGTTTTTTCTCAAAAAATGCAGAACCGAATGAAAAACAATTTTTATGAGACCATCTCGGAAACAATCCTCATCGAATAAAAAAAGAATTTTTAAAATCGGTTGAACCAACGGAGTAATAGCGTACATCCCCACAAAAAAAAACTTTTAGAAGACTTGATAACCTCCTTTTTTTGGAAGTCGGTTAAAAATACACACTTACATACAGAATAGGTACATATACGATATACATTCATATAGATTTGCCTTTATAATACTAGCGTGATATATTTATTTATATTTATGTATAGTATGTGAGGTACTTAGGTGAATTCAAAACAAGTTTTTTGTGATTCCAAACTTGGACGACTAGCCAAGTGAGTACGGCTAATGATTATTACTTTAGTAGAGTTCGAACAAAACGTTAGTTTTTTCCTCAATTACAAAGGCACAGAAAAAACACTCTGACGTCAAATGAAACGAGTTGTGGTACGGATTAAAATTTAAAATAAGCTAGATCATAAAATATTACGTATAAAGTATCACATCTTTGCCCATTTATGTGATGTAAACAGTTTGTAACACTGAAAACATATTATAAAGTTTGTAATTCAATTTTGAAAGACAGTAATGGTTATTTTTTTTAAAGTACATTTTTTTATTTATTGTTCACTTGCCCACAGCACTTACAGTTTCCCAAAGCGTGCTGTGGGCCAAGTAGATAGGCTCACGCATGACTAAAACTCGTCTGATGTTAAGCAACGTTATAATGTACGATCTAGCGCGCTTGCCTAGAAGACGTTGATTCACTCTCAACTTGAAGACTGACAAATTATAGTTCGAGGGAAATAGATTCCGGCAAGGAGTTCCACAGTTACTGGTAGGGTTTTGAATGAATTTATAAAATTGGATGATTATACCTATATATAAAATCTATAACCATTGCAGTTGGTTTTCTATAACAGGTAGTCTTTTTTGACTACAGTTTACCTATAGTTCATCACAGAACCCTTCTTCGTTTTTGTAACTATAACTATAGGAACAATTCATATTTTTTTTATAAAAAAGTGGCAAAAAGTTTCGCTGTCGGCCTGATGGTAAGCAGTCACCGTCGCCTATGGATACTTACACCGCCTCTGGAGTTGCTTTTATGAAAACATGCATAGTACATTTTATAAAATAATACCTACTTACCTAAAATCAGGTTTTCGTGTGAAGTGAAACTCCAAGAATAATCTTCAATATACTATATTGATTTTCAACCAAATTCCTCTTCTACATTGTTTGTTTTTCTAGTGCCGGTTGCAGCTTCGACCAGTATTCTGCATATAGCCTTTAGAAGTCTTATTTTGAATCTATACACAGATGTAATATCGTCATATTCTAGGGTTTTGATATCTCTATCTATGTGGTAGTTGAATGTAGCCCACAGCATCTCTCGTGCTTTCAGCAGAGGTTCGGATTGACTGTAAAAAAGCATAAACTCAATACTTTATGGCTCAACTTAAGTAAAACATCTAAAAATAAAAAAAACTTTTATTTTAAACTAGTGTACGCCCGTGGCTTCGCTCGCATTATTTTGAGATAAAAAGTAGCTTATGATACTTCTAAGACTTCATACTACCTACATACCAAAAATCATGATGATCCGTTCAGCCGTTTTTGTGTTCTGAACGTTTAAATAAACAGACAAATATTCTAAAAAACTGATGAAATGTAATTTGATATGAATTTCAAGCCTACCCAAATTTTTTTTTTAAATATCTTACATGTTCAGTTGTTTTTACCCTCTTGAGCTTTATAGATAGCTAGCGGATTGTGTCTGGCAGCCTCATAGGAATGCTAATTTCATTCCAGTACAGACATACTAAACTACGGTGTCGCTAGTGCGGCTATCGTTATCGCCTGTGTATGTGTAGGTATAATAATAACTTCAGCCATATTGCCATAGTCTTTTTATATGGCTTCGCAACTGTCGCAATATCTACGGAAGCGCTAAACGATTAAAAAAACCATGTTTTCTAAAAAGAACTTTCCAATATTTCACAACCTATTCAGCGTAACCAAAGCAACAAAAGTTTTTATTATCTTTTTATAACTAGTGGACGCCCGCGAATTCGCTCGCATTATTTTGAGATAAAACAATAAACAGACAAAAAATTCGAAAAACTGCTGAAAAGGGTTCTGTCATGGTTTTAAAGTAGGTGGTAGGTACATATACCCAAACAATTTTCTTCTAATATCTTCATATGTTCAGATTTTCGACCCTCTTTAACTATGTTATATGTATAGACTATTAATATGTATAATGTCAGAATACTAACCTGGCCGGGATATTTATATTCAGCTTATGTCTCGACATGCGCAAGACAGCCGTGTCTCCATTGTCTTCAATCTGTAGCAACATATTCAGAATGTTCAGTTATTTTAGACCAGTGAAACCTTCTTCTTCGTATGAGAGTGGCCAACTCTGGTGTCGAGAATTTTCGGACCACCCTAAGGCCCTCTGACATGGAAGACTGCCGTACTACTAACAGCCAGGACCTACAATTTAACCAGATTATATTTATTGATTTAAATTATACCAATAGATACAAGTTAGGGTGTTTTTTATTGTATTTTTGGTATTCCTGTTCCTCTTTCACTCCGCAATGATCAGACAAATCAACGTGATTTTAACTTTTAAATAGACTCTGAGCGTGACATCGTGAAATTTTCAGGTCATAAAAACGCGGGCAAAACTGTATAGTTTAGTATGCATGATCAAAACCTGACATTAGGAGGTCAAATCTTTGACTAAACTCTTCCCTGTCAGTGTAAAAATGTTTATGTCTTAATCCCGAAAAAGCGCCTGCAACTTTTGCACAAGCATTGTTTTTGTTCGGTCATTGCAATAACTCTTGAGTCGTATTTCCTTATGACTGAGGGTCGTGCGTGACTCCCCCGCAGAATTATTTCGTTAGGGGAGTTCTCTTGGGCAGATACATCTTGGTGGGCGCCCAGATCCTTCCACGGCAATAACATTAATGTTTTGCATTTATTATGGACTAACTGGGTTTTAACATTTCCATACGAAGAAATAATGATGTGACGGTTCCGTTTCTCTTAGTCTAACGTTGCATGCGATTGATAATAGTAAACTTATTATTCATGAATAATCATATTAGCCATATATCAGTATTCTGGAACATATCACACAGCCCCTTTACCCATACTAAGCTTACCCTTGTGTCTACTAGATTACAGATATAATACAAAGAAACAAGCAGACTAAACACAAATAACGCGACCTTTGTTAAGAACTAGAGGCAGACATTTTATCAAGCTGGCTACGGGGGAATCGATATCGATCATCAATTGACACAAGCGCTAGCTTAGTATGGGGCTAGATGGCGCTGCGTGATGTGATATATCCTGAAACATCTATTTGTTTATTTTATTTTGAAAGATTAGAAGAAGTTTAGTTACCTTCTGCACAGGTCCCATGGTAAACAGCAGCGCAGCTTGCGGCGATATAACGGCAGTCTTGTACAACATGAGCGCGCGTCTCTCGGCGGAGTGTCTGCCGCGGTATGACGCTAGCAACGTGCTAGTGCTGGTTTTAGATATGTTGTAGTTCACGCTCTCGGACGCTATGTGGGCTCTCTCTGAAGATCTGAAAGTTATAAATAACATTTAGAGCTTCTAAATCAAATATTTTATACATGTTATAGTATTTAGTTCATGAAAATGTAAGGCGTTACTAAAGCAAACATTTCAAAAAAATTTACTAAGCCGTCCATCTATAAAGTATTAAGACTTGCAAAGCCTCGCTGTTTTATCCGCGTTGAATCGGGATAAAAAATAGCCTATGTCCAGTATTATCTTGTATTAACCTATCTGACGTTTAACATGAAGGGGTAACAAATATACAGACACAAACAATCGGCTTTATGACATTTTAGGAGAAATATAATAAACCAACTCACGTAGAAAACACTTCCTGAACAGTTTTAAGCTTTCCTTTAGTCTTCACACTTTTCTTTGTATAAAACAGTGCGTCGACTCCCGAGAACAACGTGGCAACATTCAGTTCATCAATGTCAGCGAACTTGTTGATGTCTTCTAGTTCTGTGTGAGGTTCTATTAGGCCTGTTTTTAGGAGCTCCCGGAGGTATATGCTTGACAATGCTGGAAAGTAAATAAGGATAAGTGGTTGTATAAGTTTTAGTAGGAAGGCAGCGTTACTGTAATGTATAATAAAGTACAAGTTAAGTTTGTAGTGTGTTGTTTCAAGAGCACTCAGGTTGATTTATTCCATACTTAATTGGAAATAAGCGATGGCGAGTGGCGCCATTTAATAATTTTAATGGTCATAGGCGTTCTGACGTGTAATCTGGATAACGCAGGTTCGAATCCTCGTAGTCGTGTTTATTTTCGCTCATTTCCAATTATGTATATATGTCGCAGGCATTTTGTATGTTTCCGCCGTTTACATACGGCGTCGTCAGTTTATAAACGCTTGCTGTAAAATGCCTTAGGCAAAATGTATAATGCCTTGGCTCCTACTCGCTTCGCTCGTCGTCGCATGTGCGTGATAGAAAGCAACCTAACGAACCTAATCTACCTTCTGTCACAGACAAGTGACTTCGCAGTCGTATTGAAAACATCATCAAGAATAAAGACAATTATACAACAAAAATAACATTTTTACAAGCAATACCTAGTAATTTAACATTAAAATAAAAATGTTAATTAGTGCCTTCGGCATTTTACATAACAGCAAGCGTTTATAAACTGACGACGCCGTATGTAAACGGCGGAATCATACAAAATGCCTGCCACATATATAATGTGTTGATTGTATTGCGTACTAGCGACGTCCTGCGGTGTTACTTTCATGTATGGATCAAAGTAGATTATGTTTAAATCAAAAGTACGCGTGTACAAAAGCGTTCACTTACATTTAGCATACCCCAGCCTCTCTTTCTTCAGTCCGTACCGATCACACCAGGTACCAACATCATTCCAGCTAGTCGTCCGCAGTTCCTCTTCGAAGTCACTCAGTAGCCAGTGTAGCGCTGTGTGGTCTGAGGTGGGGCTGTAACGACGTTTTATGTCGCGAATTGCTGGGGAAAAGATAGATAGATAGATAAAACTCTTTATTGTAACACATACAGAAAAAACAAACAGAAACAAAAAAGACTTAAACAATAGTGCCTCAACTGGCGGCCTTATCGCTAACAGCGATTTCTTCCAGGCAACCGTAAAAAGATAGATGAAATATTTTTTAGTAAGTTAGGAGATACTAGCGATTTCGCTCGCATTTTTCGGAATAGTTAGTAGCTTATGTTTCAGGACCTCATACTTGATACTACCTACATACCGAAAATCATGATGATTCGTTGAGCCGTTTTTGCGTGATGCACGTTTATATAAATAGACAAAAGTTCTACAAATTGTTACAACGTGCTCTGTTATAAATTCTAAGTATCCCCAAACAATTTAGAATATCTTCAATGTACAGACTTTCAACCTCTTTAACTTTTAATTTGGGTCTGAATCACTTGACTACAAATTATGTAATGGTTCATATTAGTAGAGCAGAGTACATAACGTTTCTGCTTGTTAGAGCAAGAGCACACATATCTTATACCAAGAGTGCAACAGACACAGTAATATATTACCTCTCTCTTTTTCTTTTTAGTTTCAAAATATTAGGTTAATAATGTAACAGAGTAAACTAACAATGAAATACATGTAAGCAAGTCATCAACTCCACGCGGAGAGACCTGGTGTGCGCAATACAGGTTTGTAACTAGTGCGCATACCAGATAGATTGTATATCACAATTATTTGAGTTTAATTAATGAATTTGTCAAATTAACCTAATGTCAAGTTTCTTAAATTGTAAATAGTCAAATAAACTTTTTATTTATTTATTTACCTTCTCGTCTATCAGCCGCATTCTCAAACACCTCCACATCATGTATAGCGGCTATATTAGCTTGTGGTAGAGCAGAACCAACAATGACTCCGCGTATGAGAGCGAGAGCGATGCGCGGGGGGAGCGAGAGGGAAGATAGCAGCCAACCGAGACGGGTCATTTGTTCTGATGGAGTTAGGGCACCTGAAAACAAATAAATATATCAAGAAATAGATATTTTTTTTTTACAAGAAATGGGTTTGCACTTGACCGTAATTCGCCTGATGGTAAGCAATCATTACGGTCTAGGATGGAACGTGCTTACCCAGTAAGAACCGATTCACTCTCGCTTTGAAGATCGCAAGGTTATATTCCGCGGGGAACAGGGAGTCAGGCAGGGAGTTCCACAATTTAGCAGTTCGCACTATAAAAGTGGAAGCAAAACGCTTAGTGCGAGTCTTGGGAACTTGGACCAGGAAGCGGTGACGACCTGCTGTACCCCTGCTCGTCCGGTGCTAGAAAGGGGCGGGCGGAATTAGATCGTGCAATTCCGCTGCACACTCTCCAAAGTGTAATCGATAGAAGATCGATAGACAGGCAACTTTGCGACGGTGCTCGAGACTCTGAAGTCTCGAGGCAGGTGTGCATTAAACTGAGGCATCTAAAACAACATATATAACAAATATATTTAATTTAGCAAAAACGCTTACAAACCTTAAAGTAACTTATTCTACATTAATCTAGCTCCAAACTAAGCAAAAGCTTGTGTCTTGGGTACTTAAAGTAAATAAAGTATGTAGATATATTAAGTATAGGAAAAAATACATTTCAGTTTTCAGCCTCTCGGGCTTTACGCTCGGTTGTTTCAAAATTGCAATAAATCTGATTTGTGATAGAAAATTGCAATCGAGAAGGAGACCGCCTAAATGCACTTATTTTGGTTCCTTTCTGGTTTTTCTTAAATGGTCTGTAATAATGTACTGTGAGCTTACCGATATCAATGAGGTCTTTGACAGCAACGCTGACAGCTGTCAAACTGGGCGGCTGAGGCAGTTGTGAGAGGAAGTCCACAGCTTTGTCTTCCGGAGCATACGTCTTGCAGTCTAACACTGTCTGCTCTAAGGGGATTCTGAAATTAAATAAAGTAAAATTTTATTGTATAACTTGAACAATATACATACATATTTAACAAATGCTAAATTTTTTTGATCAGTTGTTAAATATCTCTGGCGTTAATGCTAAAACTAAAAATATATTAGCATTAACGCCAGAGTCGCTCATAGCTTCCTATATAATTACGGCAACTGTAAACATTTCATCAACTTTGAATTGAAACGGTTGTTGTATGTCAAATTCATGTCTTTTACAACCGAAAGAAAAGCTAATAAATCCGCGGGCAAGTACTAGTTTACAAGTTAATAAAACAGACTTGTACCTCAGTATTTCAGGTGTGGTGTGTGGGACAAACTCGGCTTCTTTCTCTTTCGTGTATAATCGATAGCAATTTCCTGAAAAAATCATAAAAATCAGCTTGCAATTAAATGTATATGACCATACCTTAATTGGCAAACCAGCTAACTCCATTTGAGAAAATTTTTCAGGAGAGACTTAAAACTTCACGCTTAGTGACCGTTACGATACAAATCACACATAAAACAAATTTTGGTATTAAGTGGAGTCGGCTGGTTTGCCAATTAAGGTATCGATAAATAAAAAAATCTTACGCAGTGAGTAACAGTAGAGCAGTAGTTATACAAAACACATAGTAATGTTTATAAAAAACTATTTAAAATTAGCCTTTAATTCTATTACACACATAAATAAATTAGGAAACATAATAATGTACATAGTTTCAATAAAATACTCCCATATCTACATTTAGCTTTCCAGTACATACCAATGCAAGAAATGTTTTTTTAATCTTTCGCTGTTTTCACTTTAATTTGTCGTAACTATAAGTAGATATGTATAAATACATATTTCATCTCACCAGGTTGCACCCGCCCCGCTCTCCCGCACCTCTGTTTCGCTCCAGCCAACGACACCCACACCGTTTCTAAACTTGCACTACCTGAAACAAAAAAAAAATGCAAAATTCTCTCAATACTTTATTCAAAATGGAAACTCGATATTCTATTTTCATTTAATTATTTACTTGATATTTTTTTCTACATTTTGTATGGTTTAATGTGAAAGTTTTATAGGTAGGTATAACATCTGTTTTCTCAATGCCATCACCAGCGGCGTTACTATCGGATGACATCCCAAAAAAAAATATCATCCATCAGTTTTGCATTAACTGTCTTATTAATTGCTCTTTAAAATAATTATAGCTAAACCAACATTTAGGATTTCAATGGCTGGCCAGTAAGCTTAGTTGGTAGTGGCTCTGCCTTCTAATCTAGGGGTGCGGGTTCGATTCCCGCATGATACAAGTATTTATGAACTTAAAAAAAAATATAATTACTTGTGTTGAGCCTTGTAGTTTGTTTGTATAATAAGTATGTATTTACAAAAGATAAGTATATAAGTATTATATCCGTTATCTAGTACTCACGACACAAGCGTTTGCTTAGTGTGGGGCTAGATGGCGCTGAGTGCAATGTCCCGGAATATTTATTTATTTAGGCTTTTTTCTCCCCTAGGTCTACTGCAAACTGCAACATACCAGTCCCCCGCGTGACAGTGGTCTCCCGCTGCACGCCGGCGTCTATGACGTGCACCACATCGGGTACAGTGACGGATGTCTCCGCCACGTTGGTCGCGAGCACGATCTTGCGCACGCCCGGGGGGGAGGGGGCGAACATGCGCGACTGGTCCCCTGTTGATAGTCTGGGAAAGGAAAAAAAAATTTATCAAGCAGTAACCTTCATAACCATCTAAATACATATATAAAACTCAAAGCTGACTGACTGATATAGTGATCTATCAACGCACAGCCCAAACCACTGGACGGATCGGGCTGAAATTTGGAAGAAAGATGTTATGACGTAGGCATCCGCAAAGAAAGGACTTTTGGAAATGCCACTTTTAAAGGGGGTGAAATAGGGGGTGCAAGTTTTACTTCTTAATGCGAGCGAAGTCGCGAGCACCCACTAGTACAATATAGAGTTTAGTAATCCTTCTATCAAACAAATGTATTAATATCTACATATATACATAACGCAAAGGTATCTGACTGGTGATTGATGATAGACTGACTGATCTATCAACGCACAGCTCAAACCACAAACCGATCAGACTGTTATTGGCCATGCAGATAGTTACTATGATGTAAGCATCTGCTTAAAAACCCACCCTTTCTGAGGCAAAAAGATATCGTGGTAGGTTTTAGTCGGTAGTGGTAATAGTCAGGCAGAAACGCACGTTTTCCTAAATAAATAGTGGCTGAGGTTCCATCTATATCATATTATCTTGAATGGTAGATTCCATCTGTCTTTTTCTTTATACTTTTTGTTCTGACTGAAAGTTCTTCTTAGTAAATTCGGCAGTATTCTTTATCTAACACAAAAAAAGGTGCAAAAACAATCTCAATGTGGTACCCTAGAATATAGTATTTCTAAAATAGTAATAGTAAAATAGTGATTCTAAAACTACACAAACCTAGAATGCACAGGCAGTATGACATGTAGAGTAGATCCCTTATAATGTTCGTCGAGCGTTTGTTTAGCGTACTTGATCTCAGCCCAACCCGGGAGAAACACTAGTATAGCTCCTTCTTTCTCGTGTTTGTCTACTGCTTTTATTACTTCTGTTATCTGAAAAAAGCACAATAAAATCTTAAGGGTTACTGGCAATTTGTACAAAACCCTTTTAAATGGGTTTATATTTATTATTGTTAAATAGTAGGTACCTACATTCAATGTAGGTACATATTTAGAAATTAGATTTAGATTTGAGAGAAACAAATAATCAGAATATTGGTAAAAAATATAGTTTTTTTTTTTTTGCACAGGAACGTTTTTTCATTTTCTGCTTGATTTTAGATTTTTTATAGAAACAATATTAATCTCCACAGCTCCAAGTATATAATTCACTCATCCCATATTTCAGCCATCGGCATGCAACACATTTTCTGTTAACTAATTACTTACATAGCATAGTATAAGAAAACAATAGTTAATTTCGATGATTATGTTAATAAGATATAAGTTAATGTTTACCTCAGTGACATTAAGCTGTGGCTTCCCATCTTTCTTCGCGCAATTAGCAGACGTATTTGAAAGTTTCAGATTATATTTTTTCTGAATATCTTCCAAATAAGATATCTCTACTGGATACGTTGTCCCTGGCACTTCTATTATTGGACAGTTGTCGAAATATCTGAAAAAAATAAATATAAGAAAAACGAATCTGTGCCCAAATTAAGACATATTGGGCGTATTCCAGCTTTGAAATTCGTTTCCTATTTCTTATTTGTCAATCGTTTTATCTAAAAAATGTGTGGCGGGGATATTTCTATTTGACTGTCATTCTTTGTTGCTTTGCAAGAATATTCATCTTTAGGCAATAATAATAGGCTGACGATGATGATGAAATAAGTGGAAATAGAAATGATAGAACAGGTAAAGGTTTTTAATGAAGTTTCGTTTTGCCTTCATTGCAAATTTCAAGAAGTTTTTGACAAAACTTTTTGTATCGTTTTTCTTCATGACTGAGGGTCGAGACTCCCCCGCAGAACTAATTCGTTAGGGGAGTTCTTTTGTGCAGATACATCGTGGTGGCAGGTCTTTCCACGGAAGACACATGTCCTCGGATACTGTGGTACTCAAACATGTCGGTTTTCTCACGATGTTTTCCTTCACCGTTAAGCGAGTGTAAATCCACACTTAATTTGAAAATACAAGTCATTGGTGTAGGGCCGGATTCGAACCAGGGTGCGTCTGGATTAAAAGCAGACACTGGAACCGCTGAGCCACACTCGCTTCTCTATCAACTAGTTAGCTTGACTAAGTTGATAGTTTATACATACTCAGTAAACACATCAGTATGCAGTGTAGCACTCATTATGACCAGCTTCAAGTGCGGGTTGTTCTGTAAAGCTCGCTTGAGTAACAGCATGGTAACATCAGTGTTGACGTCACGCTCGTGGGCCTCGTCTATGATCACGTGACTGCAGCCGGATAGATCTGTGAAAAGAATTGAAAAAAGTTCTTAAATTAACCTTTATAAAATACTAATGGACACCCGCGGCTTCGCTCGCATTACTTCGAGATAATAAGTATGACACTTCCAAGACCTTCACACCCAAAAACCAGATAAAATTTCTAAAAACTGCTGAAACGTGTTCTATTAGGTATGGATTTAAAGTATATTAAAACATTTTTTTTTCCTAACATCTCTTTGCTCATATATTTTACTGTCCTTAGCTTTGTTATATGTATATATTTTTTTAATAACAACTCTGCTATATGACATGCTGTTACTTGATACTCTGTACAAAAAATGTGTTTTCAATATTATATGAACATAAAAAAGATTAATAAAAATCGGTTCCGTTCAGCTGTTCTGGCGTTTTGGCAGCAATTTAAAGTATACCCAAAAATATACTATTTTTAATATCTTCAATGTACAAGATGTTTGATCATGTTTGAGCATCTTTAGCTTTATAATATGTATAGATAGATATACAAAGCCAGTGTTCTTACCAGGATTACTATGCAGTCTATTCAACAATACACCAGAAGTGCAATACAGCACGGAGCCGGCGGGCGGGCGAGGCGACTTCGACTGCAGACGCACTTGGTAGCCGATGGACTCGCCCACCTGCAATTATTATAGAGACAAATATATATTTACATATTTTAACCACATCTTGAAGAATCTTTTTGAGTCGTATTTCCTCATGACTGACTATCATGACTCTCCCGTAGAATGAATTCCTTAGGGAAGTTCTCTTGTGCAGATACATCGTGATGCCCGCTCAGGTCTTCGCACGAAAGACGCATGTCCTCGAATTTCCTAGTCCTCTAACAAGAAAGTTTTCTCACGACGTTTTCCTTCACCGTTAAGTACAAATCTACATATAACTTGGAAATCAAGTTTTGGTGTACAAGCGGATTCGAACCAGGATACGATAGAATGTCAAAATGTTAGAGTAGTGACTCTAAAACCGTCTTTTTTACTATAACTTTACTAACCTCTTCCCCCATCTCGCTAGCGACTCTCTCGGCGAGGCCTATGGCGGCGACCCGCCTCGGCTCCGACACCACGATCTTGCCGCCCAGGTGGCAATGTCGCAGTAATGCCGCCGGCACTCGCGTCGACTTGCCGCATCCTGCCGCCCCCACTATCACGCATACTCGACTCGTTCCTAATGTTGATGTGATTTGGGATCTGGAATTAAAGTTAAATTTATAAGTAAAATAAACAAATATTCCGGGCCACATCACACAGCGCCATCTAGCCCCATGCTATGCAAACGCTTGTACTAATTACTGTCATAATACTTTTCTTTTGTAAATGTAAGGAATGAAACAACTCGGGTTGGGTTCAGAATTCATAATTATACATACAAAAGGTAATATTTAGGTACCCTAAACTCACTGTACTGGTACAGTAAATATATACATAGGTATTATACAAATAATTTTGTTTAATTAAATTGCAGAATGAAAGTTGACAAACATTTATGTTGTGCGGGAATCAAACCCTCGCAAATTATTTGACCAACTGTGCTAACAGGCCAGTCAGTATGTCAGATTGTTATCCATAAATCAGCATCACATCAATAACTGCACTCAAACTCTCATCCTTTCAAACCACACATTCAAATACACCACCACATTCACTCAACAATTAAGATCTATAAAGCAAAAGTACTTAACAATGTTTTGACCCACAATACTGCCCCGAAAGCCACACACGACCCACCGACCCACTTTCTTGCCTCCGAAAGTTTCAAACGAAATCGAGAGTTAGCCAAAACTGAGAACCGAAACCGACATGTAATACGTCACAATCACTCTCACACAGAGAAACTTAAAAAAGTGAAACTATAATAAAATACGTCACGTAGATACTGTTAAGAAACGTTCACTGTAATATTTACAATAATGGCAAGTCTTAAGGAGTATATAGAATTTCAAACAAACCTATTGTTACCTACTTAAAAGCTAAATTATGAACTAAATTATGCTGTATCTATACATATAGGTATAAATAAAATGCCTAGGTCTCAGGTCCCTTTTCTTATATCATAACTTCACACGGCGCCATCTAGCCCCACACTAGGCAAACGCTAGTTTTATTGGTTTCAAACTCTTAAATTTAAATTAAAAACAGTTGATTCGGACTCCATTTATTCAATTTTTTATGGCCTCCGCGGCACCGCCGCAATTATTTATTCAATTGTAAATTCGGCTTAATAATCATACGTCACTCTAACGTCACTTGAAAGTAAAACTCTTGTACGTCAAAATGACGTATTTCGTGCAGTGAAACTGTTTGTGTTCTTACGTATACCAAACGTCGATGGACATAGGCACAGCTGTTTGAAAGTGAACGTTTCACTCTCACTGTCGATCGCAACCACTCTCGATTTCGTTACGTGACGTAGGAGTAACTGTATAGTTATTTGACAGTTAGGCAAGTCAAAGAAACAAAGATATCACATTTCCTATCATAATGTACCAATTCTTCTTCTTCTCATCGAAGGAGAGTGGTTAAAACTAAAGGCCTCTGACATGGCACACAGCCGGGACCTACAGTGTGATAATGTACATATGTATGTAAATTGATACGAAGTACGACACTGATAGGTCTCTCCTGGTCCTTGACTTGATGTATATTTCTTCTTTTTCTCACTTGTTGGCCACTCTCATTTCATAAGAAGAAGATATAGAATTGAAGATATAAAACAATAAATAAGGAACACATAGAGTGACTTTCATAACATTTGTATAACTTAAGAGCAAATTAAAAATTACAATCTAATGCTACGCTCAGTCATTGTTGACCAATTAACGAATTAACCTAATCGGTATCGTAGTTTAGAAACTACCTATCTAGGAACCAGATTTGAAACTAACATTTTAGAGTTAGTATTGTTATGACTTGGTATAAGGGAATTCTTTTGTGGAACAGGCTCTAGTAGTTGTCCATATCATTCACTGTTTTATGAAAAACTTCATAACTCCGTTATACTAAGGTTATACTGTACCGCTTTACGTCATTATGACGTACAAATCTAATAAATGAATTCTGCAGTCGACGTCAGTGTCGCGTCGCGTCGTATGACGTAGAATCAGCTGGTGGAAAGTAAAAGTGGTTCGAACACACTTTCGATGTAGACTTTCAGTTTCGCTCGTGACAAGGTAGTTACTATTATTTATTCTGTGGTTGTGGTGCAGAATGGTTAGCAGTTGCGTGTACGTCATAGTGACGTAGTTAGAGTGGAAGGGTTAAGAAAATATACCTGGTTAACTATAATTAATACAATACAGTGAAGACATGATTCACTTCAATCCAGAGTGTCGCTTGCAGGGTCAATAATATAACAGAAAAATGTGTTTTGAAATGGGTAATGATAATTATAATTTTAAGATATACTTAGGTAATTTTGCTTTTTAAAGTTGCACTTTATTCAATAAGCAAACAGCATTTCAGCTAAAGAAAGCTCTCCATTCTAGAGCAAGCCATATATCAGAAGATTTGGTTGCATTAAGTAGGTCACACTCAAATTATGATTTCCAACTTCCTTATAAATTTCATAAATTTATGTTTACTATGACATGCTGTATTAACATTTGTAATGTATGACTAATTGTGTAATATTGGTACTATTAACCTGAACTAAATAGATTATTTTATAAAATAAACAACAGAACTTTGTCTCCATACCGTAATCATAACATCAATATCTAAATCCCTATATTTCAATAGATATAACCTTCAATACGGAAAAGCCCAAAAGTCGGGAGCACGGTCAAGGCCACCATTTTGAGGTCACCCGATACCACAGATAACATAACACCCGCTCGAGGTTTTGAGGTCGCGACAAGGTCGAATGCTTGTGAATTTCTAGGTCAGTTTGCGAATTTTGGGGCTCGAAGCGAGCGGAGGTTAGAGAATAATGTTAGTAGAACGATTTTGGATAAAGTAGGTTACAACTCGCTCGGTCGGTAACTGGGACGGTATTCGTGTGTCAAGGATGATACAAAGTGTTAGAATATAATGTTAGGTATTCATGTTAGTTGTGGTAGGGCAGCGTTCAGTGGGTTTGTATGTGTGTGCGTTAATATTTAGACTGAATAAAGAAGTAGTATATGATTTCTTTTTAACCGACTTCATAAATAGGAGGTTTTAAATTCAACTGTTTTTTACTCATTTTAAACATAGTTAGGAATAATATGTTATGTACTTACGAATATATCTAAATCAATTCAGTTATTAAAAGCTTTTCATTTTGTTCAAATGCTTGAAGATTTTGATAAATGTTAGAAATATTTTTTGTCGTACTTACCTATATGCCTACCTATGTCGAAAGTTAACTGAATTTTTCAATGCAAGCAAGGGTAGGTGGAGGACAAATATATATTAGGTAGATGTTAACTATATTTCAATAAAAATACTACTTACACATAATCATCAATCGGCAACGCCGTGATATTGTCATCGTAATACTGAAAGCTGTTTGTTAGTGCCTCCGCTCGCCTCTTCAGAGCTTGCGGTGTCGGGGGGGTCAACACTCTGCCATATACTGGGTCTATTGGACCTTTGGGCTTTGTATCTGTATAAGAAAATAAATAAGAATAAGAATATATTTAGAGAAAAATATTTAAGTTAACAATTAACTTACCTAAGTACTTAACATTTAACTTATCTAAGAATACTGCATTTTTGATGCCTGTGTTCTGCGCCAGGAACATCTTGTGTCGCAGAAACCACGGCTGATTTTGTACCAGTGAAAATAGACTTGATGTATGATGATATTCTATCTTTACGGGTCTTAATTCGAGAGAAATATTTTAAAAACATTGTGTAATAAATATTGAATCAATATTTACCGGAAAGAAGAGGCAACTGATCCCCTAATTGATTATTGCCTTCAGGATAATCATCTGAAATAAAACATTCATAATTATTCATCTTACTTTACGACTGCGCGAAAATTCCAGTAAATAATTAGCAAGTCTCTGCGTTGTTCGACTGTTGATGCGTTTCTTGCACTTTTCGATCAGGCGTTATGACATCCTTATAGATTATAATATTATGGGTGTTTTCCTAAAAAGTTAACTAATTAACATGAGATCACATTTTAATTTGAAAACCTATCTAATTAAATTAAAAATAATTATAGTCAACTCACAAATTAAGCATAAAGTGGTTTGTAAAGCATAAAAAATATAAATGAGGCAACAAGTGTAACATACCTTCTAGATCAATGGTAGAATCTTTGGTAACATGTGATGGCGCTTCAATCATCTTCAATCTGGCAATCTTAGCGGCTCTTTCATAGATTTGCTCTGAAAATTTGTGTAAATGAAAATATATTGTAAACTATTCAGTCATTGACCATGACTCAGCTCAGACTTACATAGGTGAATAATCACTACATTGTATAGAGCTAAGTCGCTTCCGTCTCTATGTCTGTATGTATGAATACTTAGAACTACACAACAGATTGATGCAGTTTTTTTTCTTATATAGAGTGATTAAAGACTTGGAAGGTTTAAATGAATAATAATACGTGTGAAACCGAGGGTAAAAGCTAGTAGACAATATAATTAACACCTTGTGTTGTGCTGTTAGTAAGTTGTATGAGTGACCAGCGCAAACATTAATATCGTAGGTTCTCACTGTTCTGGTAAAGTCACCACAAGGAACATGCCCAAGAGAACACCACAATGTGAGAGTCACAACTCTTAGAAATGAGGTGTTTATAATAATACGTGTGAAACCGAGGGTAAAAGCTAGTAGACAATATAATTAACACCTTGTGTTGTGCTGTTAGTAAGTTGTATGGGTGACCAGCGCAAACATTAATATTGTAGGTTCTCACTGTTCTGGTAAAGTCACCACAAGGAACATGCCCAAGAGAACACCCCAATGTGAGAGTCACAACTCATAGAAATGAGGTGTTTATAATAATACGTGTGAAACCGAGGGTAAAAGCTAGTAGACAATATAATTAACACCTTGTGTTGTGCTGTTAGTAAGTTGTATGGGTGACCAGCGCAAACATTAATATCGTAGGTTCTCACTGTTCTGGTAAAGTCACCACAAGGAACATGCCCAAGAGAACACCCCAATGTCAGAGTCACAACTCATAGAAATGAGGTGTTTATAATAATACGTGTGAAACCGAGGGTAAAAGCTAGTAGACAATATAATTAACACCTTGTGTTGTGCTGTTAGTAAGTTGTATGGGTGACCAGCGCAAACATTAATATTGTAGGTTCTCACTGTTCTGGTAAAGTCACCACAAGGAACATGCCCAAGAGAACACCCCAATGTGAGAGTCACAACTCTTAGAAATGAGGAGAGTGTTCATAAGAGTGTATTATATATGTGCATTTGAAAATAAATTAATTAAATTGAGTTATTTTGTCAACTGAGGTTTTTCACTTATTTCCAATTAAAGTTTAGAATTAAATTGGCTCAAGGAGGAGGTACATACAATACAGCACTACATTCAAAGCTCAAAGCAAATGAAACAAACCTACTTATCCCATTCTCATAATCAGTCCAGATCTTCTCAACTTTCTCCATTGACTTCTGACTAATCTCTGCATGGATTGGCTCTTGGATATTACTCTTAATTTCTTCTATAACCTTCTGATCAAAGATTGGTTGGCCTTTTGTATCTATTCTGCCGATAGTGTAGAGCCAGTGCAAAGCTTGTGTTGCAGCTTTTTCTGCTGCCACCCGTTTTGATATAGCTGTGCTGAAATAATAATATGAAAGTCAAAGTATTTATTGCATTATATACATATATATATGAGATTAGCGGCTTGTCAATGCAGAACTCTTTGCTCCCACTACAAATAAGAATTAAAATTATATACATAATATAGTGAGCAGATCTTATGCTAAGGCAATGAAGTCAATGAAACAATAGCAGAAATAAATGCCTTACACATTTCAAAAAATATCAATCATGCATACTTTGATGATTGAATAATAATTATTAAATCCCATAGATATTGAGCAATGTTAAAATTTTGTGAAAATTCTTATATACATAAAAATAATGGACAGATACAGAAGGCAGTGATCCTTGACACGGCGCGTATTGTCCGGAGGTTCCTTTCTTTGTAGCCTCTACCACCGGTTGCTTGGGTCCTGCCCCGTTGCCGGCGGCATCACTAGTTTTAAGTTTTTTATGATATTTGTTTCTTTTTTTTTTATACATATATTGTAAAAAAATTAAAAATAGTTAATAAATGAATATGGAGATAATAATTGTACATACATGTATTACATATGTATGTCTTATTTTTAATGACAAATAACTGATTTGATTTTTACCTTTCAAACTTCATCTTCTCTGGCCAAGTGAGCTTATAAGTACATGTCCATTCTTGATTTTTTATAGCTTTTTTGCCGGGTAAGTGTTGTTTATAATGAACATCATATATTTTGTCGGGTGTTTTTTGTGAAAGAATATGTAAAGTAACTCGTGCTTCTGGGAACAATTCTGTGATTTTCTTTAACTCTGCAACAGATTTTAAGAAATATTATTAGTGGTAGTAGTAGTATAAAACATTTGTCATCCTAAACTAATGAGTTTCCTTGCTGGCGGAGCCCCATGTTCATAGCCAGGTCAGGCTGGGAAAATATCATATATCTAATTCGGGGTCAAGTATATAAATTGGTGTATCTTGCTTACATATTGTTACGTTTAACAAATGCTTAGTCGATTATTTTTCAATACACTCTTATTAAGTAGGTATTATCAATTATACAACCTTATTAATATGCATAAGTGATTTGTTTATAGGTAGTTACTAAGTAGTCTTTCATTTAATTTCATTTATAATAATAATAATTGGTGAAGCGGTTTGGTTTTCACAAACTTTCAAATTAATTCTATTAATTACTAGGACCTAGCCCTGTTGTGTTTTGAACAGTTGCTGGTGGTCTGACAGGGATAGTACTGATGGCATTTCTTTACACACTATTATGTCTATTTTACGGCACACTGCATGATGGTGTATGGCACCTTGAGGTGTGATACTGTGTTGTTTTTTCTTTACATACTTATATATTGTATAGGTAATGGTGAGTTGCAGGCGCCTTCCTACGAAGTGACGGTGGAACGAGTGTACTGGAAGTTAAATTTTACTTTTTTGAAGTAGTTGAGTATCTAAAAAGTGTGACAGTGGTAGTACAATTCCATGACCTGCTGCAGACATTTCGTTACAAATTATGTTCGACTAACCTCTTTCTTTCCGAAGCTCACTCACATCTCTATCAAGTAAGCCATTGCAGTACCATTTTCTATGCTCTAAGAAGGAAGCATTATAACTGCGCCGTGGAAAGAGCTCATGTGAAGGATATAAGGCATTGAAATAGTTGGTGTGTGATGTAATACCTGGAAATTTAAAAATTGCATAGTAAATAACAGCTTCGCATACTTCATAGTCTACATATGATCAGAAGAATAGTGAAATTTGGAAAGTAAAATTAAATCAGTTTTTTTTAGGAAAATTCTAGGTTAGGAAGCACTAGTTATCACAAGTGATTATTTACCTTTAAAAGTACCATATCTGTGTGATATATTGCTGACTGTAGTGACTTTTAGGATGCATTTTTTAATAATATTCGCCCGGAATCCCAAACATTTCCGTAAAATCATTTTTAACAACTTTTTATACTGACTTTATAGTTGTATCCCATTTAGTCAGAGCTTTTATTAATTATAGCACAGTATTTGGTACATACGGATGAACGTATCACAAAATGTACTTTCGTTTCATGAAAAAGTCTCTAATAAAATTATTTCCCCAACATCTCAAATGAAAACTGATCAAAACAAACGTTTTCCGATTTTCCCAACTCACTGGATTTTTCCCATCCATAGAGAATTGTTATGTCCCTGACGGCCCGAAATTTTTGACAGTGACATTTTTTTTTCTTTTTACATTTCTGGCAAAATTGCGTCAATTAGTAACGCATTTATTTTTCAATTATTGCGTAATTATATTTTATATTTATTTAATAAAAACTTATAAAACAAATTTTACTAATTTATAATAATAATAATAATTAATTAATTAATTTTAATTAATACCTAACTTATTACTTGTGTTGACATTGACAATGTCAACATCACGTCAAGTTTATGAATAATGGTCTCTGCTTTTACTCTGATATTTTAAAAAATGTTATAAAAACATTTTGTTTTTTATTAATTAATAACGACAACCTTGGTGATTTAAGTATGGCTTCTACATCAGATGATAGTGTTGCTTCCACTTCGAAAATCCAGGAAAATGTGTCTGACGAGCTGGAACCTGGAGCATGTCCCGAAAGTATCTTCAACCCTACAGATTCCTTCGAGGAGTTTGCCTCAGAAATGAGCTCGAGTCTTCAGGATAGAAACACAAGCTTGACTGCAAAAAATAGCACTATTAGCGAGATACAGAGTGAGATTGGGGATGAAGAGAAAGCTCAAATAAAGAACACAAAGTCTAGTGATGACCTGCATAGTAAAGATGTAAGATCTATTTTATTGAAACAAAATTTGATATAGGTGTTTGTTAGTATTCATATGACGAGTTGTTGATCCTCTTAGCTATTAGCCTTATACTTATGTATATCAAGTTCATATCAAAGTCTACTTAATATCATTACTTTTCTATGGCTAAAATGTGGGTGTCATCATAGCTACAGATTGACATTTGGTACTTTTTATTAAATCATGGAGGGGTGGGTAATAACCTCCTGCACACAACTTCTTAATAAACTTTTTAATAAATACATTTAGATTCTCATATTGTTCCATCATCATTACCCGGTTATCTCAGACAACTGACCTTAAGCCTCTTTTCTGCGCGTATTAAATCCAGGTGCGACTTGCAGTTTTTCTTATGCTGTTAAGCTACATACATTTGTGGGAGACCTCTATTTATGGCCGGTCATAAATCTCGATCTCCTGTCATTCTATACCTCACAAGCATATGTATATCAAATTATTTTTATTTTGTGTATTGTATCCAAAATTATTTTCAGGAATCCATTTCAGCGTCACATAGTTGTTCAAACCTGATAGAAGAGAATGGCGATGTAGAAGATGAGAGAGATGATTACTTACAATCACCAGAGTTGGTTAATAAAGAGAAACATGTGTTCATACTTAGTTCTGCGGGGAAACCTATATATTCTAGGTAAGAATACTTTGTAGTTCAATGACCTGCGACATTCATATCAAAATACTATATAAAAATTGAGATTAAAACAATAAAAATATGCTTTTTACCAGAACTGTACATCTTAGAATACAGCATAAGAGCAAGCAGTATTCTAAGTTGTAAAGTTTTTCCTAGTTTTATGCCTAAAAATTTAAAATGGGAATCGTAAGACTCTGGTCCATAAACTTTATGTAGATTATACAAAACAATTTTGACACAGTGTGACAAGGGGACATCAGCAAATTCCTGTTCGCCCATTAATCAAATCTAAATATATAAAACTTAAAGGTGACTGTGACTGACTGACTGACATAGTGATCTATCAACACACAGCCCAAACCACTGGACTAATTGGGCTGATATTTGCCGTGCAGGTAGATGTTATGTGGCAGGCATCCACTAAGATAGGATTATTGGAAATGCCTCTTTAAAGGGGTGAAAAAGGGGATGCATGTTTTACTTCTTAATGCAAGTGAAGCCATGAGAACCCACTAGAAAATAAATAAAATTTGTTTCCAGATATGGCAACGAAGAGAAACTGGCCGGCCTCTGTGGAGTCATCCAGGCACTAGTTAGTGTGGTGGAGGAACAAAACCAGGATATCTTGAGATTCATGTCCACTGGTGACTGTAAAGCAGTGTTCCTAGTGAAGGGACCTTTAATACTGGTTGCTGTGTCAAAGTCTAATGAAAGTGAGACACAGCTAGTTTTGCAGCTTACGTAAGTTTTTATAAAGTTTAATTTTACCTACCTAATATGCAATTGGGAACCTCAGAGGCGACATGATAGAGGAAGGCCCAAGACCCACTGTCGTCAGGATCACAAGTTTTAGGGTGTCTGGCATGAGAAGGCTATCGACCGGGACGTGTTGGGGGAGATCTTTGGCCAGGAATGGGACACAATAGGTTAACAAAAAACCCAGTATATTATATTACTCTATGAAATAAACTATGCAATTGATGATTGAGATTTTTTCTCAATCAACTTCTACCACAGAATCCAATCAGATGACCGTATAGATAAGCTAAGATAGTAATGACGTAACCACAAAGTCTAGCCAATTACGCAACTTCTATTTTTATACATATTATAATAAAGCTGAATAGAATCAAAAATCTGAACATAGAATAAATTAGAAATAAATTATTTATGTATACCTTAAATCCATAACAGAATGTTTCAGCAATTTTTAATTGTTGTTGGCTGAATTGATTGTTATGATTTTTGGTACAAAGTTAGTACGACAACTTAGAAGTGTCATACACTACTTTTTATCTCGAAATAATGCGAGCGAAGCCGCGGGCGTCTACTAGTTTCTAGATAAGATTGATAAATAAATCTGTTTCATTTGTTTCTCGTTACAGATATGCATTTAATCAAATAGTGTCAGTGCTGACACTCACACAACTCAACCGGATATTTGAGCAGCGGAGGAACTATGATCTTAGGAGACTGCTGTCTGGCGCGGAGAGGCTCATAGATCACTTGCTCATATTTATGGAGAAGGATCCAGCGTTTTTATTAGGTAAATACTTACATAGATATCTGTCTTTGAGTCGAGATGACCCTCATGACTGAGGGTCGTGACTGCCCTGCAAAATTAATTTGCTAGGGAGGTTCTCTTGAGCTGATACATTGTGGTATGCACCCAGGTCCTTCCACAGAAGACATGTCCATGGATTTCATGGTCATTATTTTCGTGGCATTCCATTTTGGGCACGTTAAATTGTAGGTCCCGGCTGTTGTCATAGTACAGCAGTCATTAAGCCATGTCAGAGTCCCTTTGGGCGGCTTGATAAACTCTCGACACCAGAGTTTTTCGCTCTCATTCTAAAAGAAGAATAAGAAGGGAAAAAAATCAATTTATAAATTTATCATTTTGCTACTACTTAATTAAATAAACATTTCAACTTTTAGGAGCAGTCCGTTGTCTACCATTACCAGAAAAGGTCCGAGAAAACATCACAAGCGCAATACAAACAACATGCAACAAGATCAGAGATCTAGTGTTTGCAATCATGATAGCCGGGAACCAGTTGATAACACTGGTTAGGATGAAGAAATACACGTTACATCCTTCAGATATACATCTACTATTCAATCTAGTGAGGAGTTCGGAGAGCTTCAAAACTGCCGAGAGTTGGACGCCGATTTGCTTGCCCAAGTTTGATGCTACGTAAGTAGAAATTCAATTGTATCTAAATTAAAATAATATTTTTTCTTATTGTGATTACACTGACTTCTGGTTTTTGAATGTCTACTTGTGTAAGTAGATATATTTGATGATATTGTATTGTTGATATGGAGCTGGTATTGTGTTGGAATTCAAAAAGTCGCCATATAAACTTAATAACACATGAAAGATAAATTGTTGACTTTGTGTTTGATATTAGATTTAAACATAATATTGATAACAACTTTTATTGGAAAATGAGCGAAAATAATCACGACCGGCAGGAATCGAACCTGCGCATTTCTGATAAAAAAAATAAATCATAATTTAATATTAATGTTTATATCTTTTGGTACCAAATTCAAAACAATACACATAATTTGCTTGTTCCAATTTCTGGACCTAAATGAATGATGATATTGTTAGAGATCAGAAGCGAATTTAATTAAAAAAAAAACACTCATGTAGCAACAACTACCTTCATTTATTTTTACAATTTGAAATCTAACACTAACCACAAAATCGCTTAGAACTAACTTCACTTAGTAATCACAAATTCACTTAGCAATGGTCGTTTAGCACAACTACCGACAATTTCAAAACAGTGGGAGCTCTGTTCGGCGCAAAGTCTCGACTAAGAATGCCCGGCCGGCGCGGTTGCGTCGGCTTTTATACTTTTTCGTCGCCTTCTGACTAACAATATGATTTCCTTTTTACATTTTTGTATGATTTCACAGAGGTTTCCTGCACGGCCACGTGTCCTACATCTCCGAGGACTGCCAAGCCTGCCTGCTACTCCTCACAGTGCAGCGCGACGCTTTCTTCACTCTCTCGCAAGCGAAGCACACCATCGCCGACAAACTGCGCCGCTCCAACTGTCTCGTCGCTATAAACGACGCGTTGAATCGCAACGAGGACTTGCCAACGACGAACCCACTGAAACACATCGCGATACCAGAAATCAGACACTTCATGTACAAGTGCAAGTCTACGGCACAACTCTTCACCTCGGACCCGATATACCTCGACCGACTACAGGACTATAGAATGAGACACAACGAGGGCGGTGACGTGTGCGAGAAGAAGATAGAGAAACTGTCAGATATAGAGTATGTGAAGAATTACAGGAAGTACTGCAGTCATATACATTGTACGTCGACTCCGGCCAAACTCATCTTTAGGTCGAACTCTGATGATACGATATTGGCATGGGTAAGTTATGAGAAAATTACTAACAACATTTGGTTGAATAGCTAAGCAAAACTATGTACATAAATTCTACTATATTGACATGGGTTTTTGTGTTCGTTTTGATTTTTACAACAAGGAATAGTTTTAGGTAATACATATATGTATTTGGGAGAGAAGGTCTAACATGGGCAGTACGTCAGCCAATTGCTGCTCGCCCATAAATAAATAATCTAAAGTGGTCTATAAAAAAACACCAATTTTAAAATACACATACCTAAGTGGTGTATAGCGAAAGATATAACAGTAAAATCTTGAAAAGAGGCCTATGTAGAAAGACAAGCTGCAACGGAGAAACAACCATTTACCGATACCTAACTTATGTAAAAAGGAAAGAAACTGTTATAAAGTAAACATACTTGTAAGGAAAACTATTGTTATAATGAGTTTAGCAATAAATGCAATTTTATTCTATTTATTAATTTTAAGTAAAAAAAATAGGTATTAATATTATAGACCACTTTCATTCCATAACCACCAAATTTGTTCAATCACAGAAACCCAAAGAAATTCTAATTCCTATATTTTTGTTCAGGTAACAAACGGTTTCGAGCTGTACGTAACATTTGACCCTCTAATGGAGAAGGACCAAGCCATCCGCGCCGTGGACCGCCTCCTCCGCTGGATCAAGAAGGAGGAGCAGAGGATCTTCATCATGAACGCACCCACCTTCTAGCAGAGGGTCTCCGCCCTCAGAGAGTACCTGAACACGTCGCTCAGCAGGACCTCTAGTGAAGAACAGTGATACAGTGATTGTACTTATTGGCAGATAAAGTCATAGAAAATTGAAGTGAGGGGAGGGAATGGAAATTGACAAAATTTTCATTTGTTACTGTGAGTAAATTTCAAAATCATTTTGGACTATCTACCTAAGTCACTATGACATAAAGTTTGTTTATATCTAAATTTGATAGGGATATACTCTAGGCAGCTTGGTCGCCTGGTTTTACCATGGATAAACTGCTATGCAATGCTCACTCTGGATTTATTTTTTGGCACACAAAACAGCATATGTCCTCTTAAATAAACTTAATGTAAATTTTTAGCTAGTTTTAGTCGATCCAGAACAGATCAAAACATTATTTTTACAAAATCTTCAATAATTTTGCATTTGCCTAATTTGTGATAATTGTCCTTGTCACATATTATGCCATTTTATGTATATGAAATTAGTTACCAGTAACATATTTATTGTTGAACAGAGTCCCTGGTTTTTATTCCTGAAGAAGTTCTAACTAAAAGTATGTTATGTTAAATTAGAAACTGTGGTAAACTGAAGCTTACTAGGTACACCTAATACTACATAATTAAATGAGTAAAATCTACTATAATACGGGTTTACCCATTCATTTTCTCTAACTGAACACTTAACAAAAGCAAAACATTTTGAGTGAATAAAAAATTTACTTCTCTTATTACATTACTCAAAATGTACCCTATGTAAGTTTACAGACACAATAATTAATAAATTAATTATGTAAGTTATGCTAGTAGGTAGTGTTTTGGTATACTTAAGTTTACTTCATCACCTAGGCTACCATAACAAATGTACTGTTATGCTTTCATATGTGTATGTTTATTGAAAATGTGATAAGCAGCCAAATTTGCATTTTTTTAACTGTATAATGTTTAAGTAGTTGTATAAAGGAAACAGCTAATTTGTTAATCTCATAATTATTTTTAATTTGTACTTACCACTACCACACACCATGCTTTCCATTAAAAATATTTGAGACTAGCGGACCCGACAGACTGCGTCCTGTCTGTTGACTCTTTCACTCTTTAGTTAGTTAGGGAAAAACGTTTGTATGGGAAAAAGAAAAGGGCGGTTTTTAGGGACTTTCCGGCATTTTTTCGAATTTTTCTCGCCGTAAAAACCATCCTTGAACTTCAACGAATATTAAAAAAAAAGAATTGGCCAAATCGGTCCAGGCGTTGTTGAGTTATGCGCTTACCAACACATTTTGTGATTCATTTTTATATATAAGATAAAGCCAATAGCTAAACTGTGTTTTCAAGGGTTTCACTTTTTGTAATTATTAAATATGATGAATTACAGATTTTATAGGCATCCTTGATCTTAAAAGGGTCATTTATGTCTCCTTGAGAATCAAAGCCTCTAGCTAGTTATCTTATTATATTGCTATATTAAAAGATATCAAATGTAATCTCTTAGTAAATTGGAACAAATGTTAAATATTAGATTAAATGTATCTGTGACTCATATATATATATATAGGATGGATTATAATTATGTATATAGCCTGGTTCTATAGATCTATTAGGACCAGAAACTTTAAATAAATCAATGTGTTTATCTACTCAATAGAAAACACTATTGTATGTGTTATTGTAAATAATATTGAGTTTTATTCCATTAAGTTGTAGATAGGATTACAATATTCAAAGTAAATCAACTTGCATCAAGCAATAATAACAAGTTTTAAAATAAAATGTTTATTTTCTAGACAACTGTCTTTCATTTTGTACAGAAATGTTTATGAAACCTAGAGCAAAGATCTAGTGTAAGTTAAAAATTAGACCTAACTCTGTTCCTAGAACAATGTTCAGTTAGTCAATCCATCAAGTTTTTGAGTGTTGTGGTTTGATTGGTTGAAAATTCACCTATCAGAGTCAGGTAGTTTATCTGGGTATAAATGTGAGTCATTTTATAAACTACTTATATTATTGAAATAAAATAACATATTTTAGCTTATTTCTAATTTATTTCACACTTGTAAAACCTAATATCTACCACTCCTGTCCCTCCTTCTCTCTTGGTCTCTGTCCCTCTCTCTACGTTCTTTTTCTCTATCTCTGACTTCTCTCCCACGTTCTCTGTCCCTCTCTTTCTCACGCTCGCGTTCCTTTTCGCGTTCTCTTTCCCGCTCGCGTCTTCTTTCACGGTCTCTACTACGTGAGCGTTCACGTTTGCGACTTTTATCGCCATCTCGTCGTTCACGGTCTCTGGATCTGGAATAAATGGAAAAGATGTTTATTAATCGATAAAAATCTAAAGAAATAAGTCATTAAGAGGTTAGAATGTTATACTGTCTCACCTATCTCTTCTTCTGTCCCTATCTCTCCTATCTTTATCTCGTCGATTTTCTTTAGCGTCTCCATCTGCGTTGTCGTCATCTGAAGGCATATCTTCATCCAAATCATCATCTAAAGCTGATACTTTAGGATCCAGTTCATTGTTCTCTTCCAGAACAGGTCTTTTTTGTATCCTAGGCAGGATTATATCGCATAAACGTTCTTCTCTGAGTAGTTCATCAATAAATTCATCTACATGCACAATCTCAAACTGGCCTTCGCGGTTCTGCCTCCGAAGCTTTCTGTTATCGTTGTACAAGGGTTCCAAATACTTGTAGCAGTCAACTGAAGTTCCGGTAAGCCTCATATAAAAGGCTCCAAGTGCACGCACATATTTAAACTCTTCGTTCTTGATAAATTCCACCACGATATCTTTTTCTGGCTGAATTTGTAGCATTTTCAAAACTAGACACAAAAACGGTGTAGGATATATGAAGCCACCGTGCACGCCTCCGATATAACGAAGTTCCATGGCTTTGTCGACCAACAACTCTGCGGTAAGGGCGAAGCATTCTTCTTTCCAGAATTTTGAGTCGTAAATACGAGATCTGATGATCTTTTCTATTAAATATTGAGGATTTGTACCGCGAATTGATTTCGCGTCCTTCACCGTGCGGTTCGCCATTTTTGTTTATATATTTTGACACTTTTGACAGTGACGGAAAACCATAGACTGACAGCTATTTTTTTTTCTAGTGATATTCATATCAAAAGTCATCTTGTAAAGTATTTGTTAGATAATCAAACTACCTATATTTCTTACTAAAAAAATAAAATAGGTGTTCAAAAATAAATAAAAACCGAAGCCGAAATATAATAGTGTGATTTGTTTGAGTTTTATGAAAAGTTAATGAAATGTCAAGCAGCACGTTGAATAAAAATACATGAATATTATAAATAGATAATAATTACGATTTTAGTTTGAATGTCTACAAGTCCATAAAATAGAAATCAATATATTAGACAGGTATATACTTGTCAAAGTTAAAAGAAAATATAGGTAGGTATGTCAATGATTTTACTTGAGAACTGGCACAATACAAAGTTATGGCCAAACCAAAAAAAAAAAAAAAGTATGTCAATGTTTTTTGAAAAACTGTCGTTCGTTGTTGTTTTGCAAACAAAATTTAACAAAAACGTTTTAGGTATCTTCCTATAATTGTAATTTTTCAAAGTGAAATAAACATTACTTTTGTAATACTGTAAATCAACTTGTACTCGAAGAACCATGGGGTTGGAGCCAAAGTCAAAACGGCGAAAATCTTCAAATGAACCCATGGAAGTGGATATGCCTACAGATGGCGGGAATGAGAAACACGGTGAAAACAACCCTGATGTTGATGAATTTGATCATATTTCCGATGACGAAGAAGGTGGACTACGCCTCGGAGACATATACATACCGCCTGCACCAAAGCCGGCCCTTACTTTTGACACAGCCGGTCCAAGGTTGATCATCTCACAAATAAAGAATCATAATTTCAAAAGTTATGCTAATACACAGATATTGGGACCTTTCCACAAGGTAAAATTAGTTGTAGAAATAATTTGATATAGAGCAAGCTTTCATTGGAATACTTAGGTGTAATATGGTATCACACCTTTACTCACAATAAATTTATTATGTTTTATTTGCTTTATTTTATGTGTAAGAGCCTCGATTAAGATTAAGTTACCTTCCAGTATGTTTAGATAGTAACAAGTGAACTATGTTGTTCACTTGTTACTATCTCTTCTAATGCCTAATTGCACAGTTTAACAAATAAGTAACTAAGTAATAATATTTAAACACAGATTCATTGCATTTCAGAGCTTCACATCAATAATAGGTCCAAATGGAAGTGGCAAGTCTAATGTGATAGACTCCATGATGTTTGTGTTTGGGTACCGAGCATCTAAGATCAGGTCAAAGAAGGTCTCCGTAATGATCCACAACTCAAGTTTACATCCGAACTGCACCAGCGCAACAGTTGAAGTACAATTCTGCCAGATTATTGATGGGGTAAGTTTGTTCAAGCTGGTACTGGCTGCTGTATCTAACTTCCTAATCCTACTAATATTATGAAGATAAAATTTGTCTGTATATTTATTTTTTTAAACTTGAACGGGTTTGCACTTGGCCATAGTTTGCCTGATAGCAAGCAAAGGCTATGGTTATATGCTCAATTTGTAGGAAATTTGGTTTTGGATGTAGTAATTGGACTGTTTGTCATAGTATCGCAGTAGTTAAGCCATGTCAGAGACCCAAAGGGTGGCTTGATTAACTTCTAGCACTAGATTTGGACACTCAGATTCTATTAAAAGAAGAAGATAAGTGAGTAACACATTGGGGCACTGCTAATATGAAGGCTTTTGAAAAACCCCCAACATAAGTACCCACTGATATATCTGTTTTTTGACATGTACTTATTATATTAGGTATTGAATTCTAACTTATGTGAATTCCACAATATTTTCTCATGTACTATCGTAGTTAATACCAAGCAATTGCTTTTTTTCATACTTTAATTAAGAAGTATCATTTATATTGTACTTGATAGATTCATTCACATAAATTATAACAAGTACTCACATTACATAAATAAAATAATGTTGATATTTTTGGTTACAATATGACTAATATGACACACATATCTGAAGGAGATCGACATGTAATGAGGCGATGGCATTTTAGCAAATTATTAAACATGAGCTTTATTTTTGTGTATTCATGAAGCTAAGTAAGTACATAGTCACATTTCAGTAGCAGTAATTTTGGGCGCTTCCGTGAATCGGATGACACGTTGAATTTTAAGTCCCAGCTGTTTGTCTAGTACAGCAGTCATTAAGCCATGTCAGAGGCCCTTAGGGCGGCTTGATTAACTCTCGACACCAGAGTTGGCCACTCTCATTCGATAAGAAGAAGAAGTAGCAGTGTATGTCTTATGCGAAGAACTTATTCATATCTCTAGTATATTACTCTGTAAGAAGGTTCATATTGTTATTTTATTATTAACAAATGTAGGTATAAGATTTGTTTATGCCATTTCATACATAATCAATCTACATACAAAAATTTCATTTCACCACGATTTCGCCAGTCTGGGTCTCTGAAAATGAAAATTAAATCGTGTTAAATTTCAGTATAATATATACAAATATCATTCATTTTTAACCAACTTCCAAAAAAGCAGGTTATCAAATGTTCTGAAAGTTTTTTTTTGTATGGTATGGGATTACCTACTCTATGATTTATGAACCAATTTAAAAAAAAAATATTAGTGATGGTGTTTGTTTCCGAAATGATCCCATACATATTTTTTCATTCGGTCCAGTAAAATTGATAAAGTTTATGCAAACCAATTTTACCTATATTTCCAAAACGACTACTCGGATTTTGTTGCAATTTTCTGTGATATGGTGAGGTTTGATTAGTGTATGTTTCTAGCTGTGTGCTACAATGACAACTCACCAGGGGGCGCTGCTGTATATATTATATCTTCTAAATAACTAGCCCGATTTTGATGCAGTTTTCTTTGATAAGCTTAGATTTGTTCAGTAAAGTGACAGTAGACTTGAAGTCGGTTTTTGTTTTTTTTTTAATAAGTAATGATTATTCCATATCATTCTTACACACACCACTCACACACCCACTAAATGTTTAAATTAAACTCATCCAGTGAAAGTTTTTCTTAACGAACCATTTGATAAAAGATAATCCATTAAGTACAAGTTACCTGGACTCAGTACAAAGACAACAACAAATAGACAGTTACTTGAGTAGGTATAGAAAATTATTAGGAGAGGATGAGTTAGGTTATTAACATAGACTAAGTGAATGATGATTGTTTTTATAAAGAAGTACTGTAGAAGTATAGAATATAGGTAGTTGGTCTGTCTATGGTCTATGCTATCTTGGTTGCAAAACCCGGTTCATTAAACATGACATTTATTCCTAATGAATATTTCCTACTTGTAATTAGAGGCTTGATGATTAACATTCAATCCTTCTAGCACAATACAGCTCCTCCATTCATGCGAAGGGGATGGAATGATTTTTGTGGCATGGTCAGTTTCGGTGTTATGCCCCTATACAGCTAAAATAATTATAAGTTTAATTTTATTTTATTTTAATGTAATTTTAATTAGTAATTTTTTTTTGACGAGACATTACTGATGCCAACTCTTATTATTATTGTAATAAGTTAGTTGTAATTCTGTAAGTTAATAAATGATAGGTATCTATCTATCTATGATTGTGATGACAATAATATTTTAGATTCCTTATGCAGAATATAACACTATAGGCATAAGAATAGAGACAGGCATACAAAAGCAAAAGTCAACATCCAGAGTTTCTATATAATTTATGACCTTGAATACCCTTAAGTGGAAAAGAAAGAAAAAGAGGAAGAAATACATATGCTATAATTTTACCAAGGCAATCTGTCTTTACATGTAATCGTAGCCAAAGAGACTGTCTTTATTGTTCTTGCAGGGTCCGTTGTGTATTTTATGCAAGTGTTTGTGCAGAGCCAAGTGATGGCAGAACATTCTGCATATGCCAGCGTAGGTCTTGTGGTTGCTCGCACATATAGGGGGCTCTTCCGGACAACCACAGGTAGGGATCTCTTCTAAACACATCGCGGAAGTGAGTAAAACTAAAAGCAGAAATAATGTTATAACATTGAAAGTGTTTCTTGCAACAATTGCAATGCTTGGTCAAGAGCCAAGTGTGTAAGGACACTTATATTATGATGTTAATCTTTCAAAAATATTAAGCATTTTAATGGTGAAAAAATATATTGATCAGAAATTATTTATTTGAACTAGAAATGTAACTCTGGAGATGTATATAGTGTTCTTTTGCTGCGACTGCTCCTTAACCGGCTTCAAACAACAAACTAATTTTAGGTGTGCCAAGTTTGTTGTTTAAAGCCGGTTAAGGAGCAGTCGCAGCGGAAGAACACTGTATTCATCGCCAGAGTTTCATTTACAATGGATTTCCGCAAACGCCTGATGCAATATCTTATTTACGAGCAGCAATTAGAAATTAATTAAAATTATAACATGTATATACAAAAATTTATTCTATTTGAATCCTCAGTGAAATATTTTTCTAAAATAATTTACTCACGTAAAATAATACCGATCTGCATCATTACACAGACTAGTGAATACTAGTAAGTTATAAGAAGGAAAATAAATTACTTTTAGTCCAGCTAATCGACTATAGAAATTATTGAAATTACTTCGCGTTCAGGCGTAATCAAACCACTTTGTCAAACTAAATACAACATGAAAACAGTAAATTAAATTTCTAATGGAATCTAATATTACCTTTAAATACGCACATGCCAATTTTTTATTGTTTATGATAATCCTGCAAGGTTCAATTAAATATTTCTTTTTTAGCATGTTTTTTTTTTTTTTACGTGGGATAGGTTTGCGTTCGACTACAGCCTGCCTGATGTTAAGCATTGCTGCAGCCTAGGGTGTAACACGTGTACCTAGAAGATACCTATGAACTCTAGATTTGAAAACCCCTGGATTGTAGTTCGCAGGAAACACAGCTTCTGGTATAGTGTATGTATCTGATATATTTTGTAATTTATTGTGTAATTTAATTATAATCTCTACTTTTCAAAGTTCTCATAAATGATGTAAGTAGATTAATATGAAGGTATGAGTAATGAGTATTTGTGCCTATTTAAGATTTTTCTGTTTATATAAGTAATTATGGGTACTTAATAGTAAATTTATCAATAAAAAAAGCAATAGGTACATATTATTACAACAAGGTAAGGTGCATCAAAACACAAACTTTTTAACGCATAAGAAAATTAAAACCCAAAGAAAAATGCTTTCTATTTATTCAATCCATCAAACACTTTAGAATCATACCAATGCCAGTAATTAAACTCACTTGTAGTAATTTCCTTTTAAAGCCAAACATGTTTTCTACAAAGACATGGGTTGAAGCAAGATGTCATTATTGGTATAATATAGATTCGGGGTCAGGCTTTACGCACAAGGGCCGTCGTGAACTTTGTTAAGAGCGAGCCCACTCTTTAGCGCAGCGCATCTCATGTTGCATTCTCCCAAGTAGGTTTCACCGTTGCTCGCGCAAACTGGGGCTTCTGGTGCGCAAGCGCAGACGAATGGATGTTCAGGCAAGCACTGTCCGTCGTGCACTTTTTCAAGACTGATTCCAGCCTTATTAGCGGCGCACCTCATTTTGCATTCTCCCAAGTAGGTTTCACCGTTGCTCGTGCAAACTGGGGCTTCTGGTGCGCAAGCGCAGACGAAAGAAGGTTCAGGCAAGCACTCGCCGTCGTGCACTTTTTCAAGACTGATTCCAGCCTTATTAGCGGCGCACCTCATGTTGCATTCTCCCAAGTAGGTTTCACCATTGCTCGCGCAAACTGGTTCTCCTGGTGAGCAAGCGCAGACGAAAGAAGGTTCAGGCAAGCACTGTCCGTCGTGCACTTTTTCAAGACTGATTCCAGCTTTATTAGCGGCGCACCTCATGTTGCATTCTCCCAAGTAGGTTTCACCATTGCTCGCGCATACTGGTTCTCCTGGTGCGCAAGCGCAGACGAAAGAATGTTCAGGCAAGCACTGTCCGTCGTGCACTTTTTCAAAACTGATTCCAGCTTTATTAGCGGCGCACCTCATGTTGCATTCTCCTAAGTAAGTTTCACCGTTGCTCGCGCAAACTGGTTCTCCTGGTGCGCAAGCGCAGACGAAAGAAGGTTCACACAAGCACTGTCCGTCGTGCACTTTTTCAAGACTGATTCCAGCCTTATTAGCGGCGCACCTCATGTTGCATTCTCCCAAGTAAGTCTCCCCATTGCTTGCGCAAACTGGTTCGCCTGGTGCGCACGTGCAAATTAAAGGTTCGGGGAATGCCGAGGCCACTACCAAACAGGCAACTGGAAGGTAAAACAAAATTATAAGTTTGTGTTACATAAAAAAGTTCTACTCTAGGTTAACAGCACTAGATTTGCTTATTCAAACCATAGATTCCACAAACACATTTTAGGTTCTTTTGTCTAGGTCATGCTTAAAACTTGAAAAAGAGAATTAGCTATCCCTAGATTTTGAAAGGGTCACGTCTCTTAAACCACAAACCTAATTTTGGTTTTAAGTTGTAGTTTTTTACACTTATTAATTTAAAATGTCTAACATCCGCGTGGTATGAGAACTCGTAGCAGTTTCTGTTCATTTGAAGGGGTTCGCAAAGTTTGGAATTATCAAGAAACACGGTATCACAATAATTTTGGAAAAACCAGGAAGACAGTACTCACAGAAAGCAATGAGAACCTTCATATTGCCAGGTACTGGAGATCGTGTAATGTCCGAAACTAATTTAGCCCCGGCTTATATACCAATTCGGTAATTAACACCAACTTATCTGCACCCTTTAGATGGTATCTTAATCTGCAAATCAGTTTGTTTTCTGAGACGGGAATTGCGGAGGAGTATTGCTCGCTTGCCCGCGAAACCCGTCCTTGCCGAGGCGAAGAGACATCGTGGTAGGTTTTAGTCGGTAGTGGAGTCCCATTAGCTCCGAGCCCGACATACCCCGCATTTTTATTTCCAATCCAGACCAAAATAAATAATAAAGATAAAGTATCTTTATTGATACTGTAAAGTTGTAACATACATAGGTATAGTATAGGTATAAGTACTAATATCATAGAATATGCTACACAAATTACAATATCTCGTCAAATTGAAATTGGCGATTGATTTGAAGGCGCAAGCGAAGCGAGCGCGAAATTTTTGATGTTTTTTTTTCATGTTCTCAGGATTCATACTACCCCGATCAATAACAAACTCAATGTTGAAATCACCATCAGAATCGGCCTAGCACTTTTAGTTTTAGCGCTAACAAATGTATGTATGAAGCGCCCTCTAGTGAGTAATCAACGAATCACGTAAATAAATTCATTTGCTAAACAAATCTAAGTCTATCAAAGAAAACCGCATCAAAATCGGGCTGATAATTTAGAAGATATAGTGTATACAGCAGCGCCCCCTGGTGAGTTGTCATCGTAATACATAGCTAAAAAGATGCACCCATTAAACCTCAACACATCACAGAAAACTGTATCAAAATCCGACTAGTAGTTTTGGAAATATGGCTAAAATTGGTTTTCATAAACTTTAACAATTTGTTGGATTATTGGTTTTTTCTTAAAAATTGTTTTAAAAACAATTTTTATGGGACCATCCCGGAAACTACCGTCATCGAATAAAAAAATAATTTTTGAAATCGGTTGATAAACAACGGAGTAATCGAGTAACATCCCACATAAAAAAAAACTTCCAGAAGACTTGATAACCTCCTTTTTTTGGAAGTCGGTTAAAAACACTGCGCTATTTTAGAATCATGTATCTAACTGTTCTTTATTTGGTAATGCAAATTTCGCAATAATTTAATTTAAGCACAGACACAGTGTTTTATACTCGAACTCTATATTATATGATTCTTGTCGAACATGACATTAAGTCGCTTTAAATAAGTACCTACTTACTTGCTCAGCTTCTTATATCTAGTCAACTATTTAATATTACATCACCTTCCACCATTTTGGTGGTGGAAACCATTAACAGTGGTGATAATGAATCAGTTTATTTATTCAATTTATAGTGTTTTGTCGATGTAACGGCAACAGACATTGTCACCCGCAAAATGTCTATCCGTCAGTCAAGGCATAAGGCAAGGAGGCACCGTTATACAGTTGAGGTTCCAAAGACTCGCAACAAGCGTTTTGCTTCGACTTTATCGTGCGTACAGCCAAACTGTGGAACTCCTTGCCCGAATCTCTATTCATGAACTACAATTTGTCGGTCAAGTCGAGAGTAAACCGGTTTCTTCTACGCAAGCGCGCTAGATCGTAGATTGTAACGTTGCTTAACATCAGGCAAGTTGTAGTCAAGCGTGAGCCTAACTCATGTAAAAAAAAAAAATATTCAAGCGGTTGACCACTAGTTCCCGAGTGAAGCGACATTCGCACAAGCGATACTGTTGTTCAATGAGGTACTTAGTTGATATTTCAAACATATCCAGCCTGGTGATAGACAGTCAGAGTCTTATTCAGATTCCTGTTGGCACCTGCGTGTGAGATTATGTATTCTGCGGTATGGAGGAAGGATTTTAACCTTCCTATAGAACGATGATAATGAATGATGATATGGAAAAAGGCATTAAAATTTCTAAAACCATCACACTAGATTAGTAAGCCAAGAGGCAGGGATTTCTAATGGGCATAAAATGCTACCAGAGATTTTATTGCTGTAAATAGGGCCTCCAATGACCTGTTATTATTATTTTGAGTTTGTGTTTGTGGGAACTGTTCATAACTTTTGGTGGGCCTAAATGTGCCTTCCAAGGGGGTTTATTTCTGGTTAATTTTTCAAATGACTGTATTTATTGTAAAGCGGTCTGTAGAGAAGTCATATACCAATAAACTTGGAATAGAATAATACCAATATTACGTTTATCGGACCATCCGTTTATATTCAATATATTTTTCAAATCTAGAGTGAATAGGTATCTTCTAGGTAAACGTGTTACACCCTAGGCTGCAGCAATGCTTAACATCAGGCAGGCTGTAGTCAAACGTAAACCTATCCCACGTAAAAAAATAATAATATTCTAATGCTCCTCAAAGTTGACCTATTTTGCTCACTTAGGTGTAAAATAAATCCTTTTTTTCACCTGCTAACAAAAATGCCCCTCGTTGAACGATGTAAATTTTTATTTTAGATATTGTACAATATAATATTGTTTGACTTCGCTTTAGAATTAGTTTTAGATTTTTTCATTGTTTGCATAATATATTTTACTGGGTAATAGTTACAATAAAGGAAGTTTTATGTTGTCACTGCAATTCTCACATTTGGAACATTTGGAACCAGCGAGACGTGGGTACAAAGTACGGTGTTTGCTTACTTTGAGTAACTGACGCGTTATATTGTATGCGTAATATCTATTCTTAAATTATCAAAAAAAGAAGATATCATTCGCAAAAGACTGATCTGGAAAAGTTTTTCAATAGGATATTGTAGAACCGCTGCGATCTTTTGAATTTTTCGAAATCTTCTCGTACCATCTACAAAGCTACATCTATTGTTTGCATATGCTTATGTTTAAGTTTAATAAGGGAAGATATTCATTGTTAAAGAGGTTCTTAAATAAAATTCCAAACTCATTTATAAACAGCAATATTTATTGTGTTTGATTAACCTTACATATGTATATAGGATCATTGAAATAAAAGAATACGCTGTAGTCTTGTATTAAGCGCAGTGGCCATCGTGCACTTTGTATAGAGGGTTGCCACTCAGTGTCGCAGCGCATCTCATGTTGCATTCTCCTAAGTAGGTCTCACCGTCGCTCGCGCAAACTGGTTCACCTGGTGCGCAGGCACAAACCAAACCGGGAATTTTGGACACAAGGACCGTCATAAACCTTGTATAAATCTGTGTAATCTCGGTCGCAACCCATGTGGCAAATTCCGGGGTAAGCCTTTGCTGGCACAGATATCGGCAGCATTCTGGCAACCGCATATAGCCTCTAAGCAATAGCCGTTCGTGAACTTAAGAAAAAGGTAAGAGTGACGCCACCTTTCAGCGCAGCGCATCTCATGTTGCATTCTCCCAAGTAAGTCTGGCCGTCGCTCGCGCAAACTGGTTCTCCTGGTGCGCACGCGCAGACAAAACCTTCGGGCAACGCCGAGGCTAGTGCCATGAGGGCAACTGAAAAGGAAAATTAATGTTATTTCAGGACATCAATATTCTTACAGACATTTTTATTTGGGCCTTGTGTTATAAATTACATCCAAAATTAAGATTGTAAGTGTGTGTGATTTAGTAGGAATTCCGATATCAAATTTTAAAAACTTCATTCCGGCTGCTACTTACGTTTAAGGAATCATAAAAAGTCATTGACCAAATCGTATTGGCTTTATTAATCGATTATTGTTGTTAAAAAGGTCTTTACAAGACACAGCTCTGGGATGGTGGTGTCTTTGACCAATTAATTTTCAATTGTACTTTTATCAAAATGAGGACCAACTCGCGATATAGGAATATTAAAACTTCTATTTGAAGGAGTACATTTGCACAATATACCTAGATAGAAAGAAGAATACTCACAGAAAGGAATTATGACCATCATATTGCCTGTTCCTCGTTGTTGGTTGCAATGTACAATGATTGCAATGTTTGCCTTATATACTCGTATGTGTGTTCGTTGTCGACTATCTTTTTGGGCGATACATCTTTTCAATATTAATCTTCGTATTCCTAATCTACGGTTAGTCATTGGTCCGTATGAAATGGGCAGTGCCGATACTCATTAATTGATCATATGTATTTATCTTTTATGTTGATTGGTGATACAGAATAATACAGATATATTATGTTGGTTCCAAGTTAACTTTCCGATGACGACATCCGCTACTATTACTTACATCATTTATTAAAAAGTAGCAGAGCTGATTGGATTCCCTAAATATAAGCACCTGTCCTTTTATAATAACTCCGAAAATATGAAATATAGTGGATAATTTTGGTGCAAAGCTTGGCCATTGCAATGTAATAAAAAAACTAAAAAATATTGATGAACATCATCATCATCATCACAAATTTAAGGGCGAGACCATTGTTTGTGGAGCATGCGCCATCCTTCCCGGTTTTCAGTCAACTCCTGAATAAACCCCATATATTAAACAATTGCTTTACTATTCAGTACCAAAATCCTGTGTCATTATTTGGTATTTGATGATCAATTATCACCACAAACTGTCGCGATATAATATCGGACTGCACTTCACTACTATGGACGGGCAGCGCCATATTTGTTTGCTTTTTAGATCTCAGTAACGAACGAAATTTGTTTTGACGACGAACGTAATATAATGTTAAATTTTAATAATGTTCACACGTAAGTGATTAATTTAATGTAATCTTTGTGTAATAAAGTTCTTTAAACCTAAACCTATTGCTTAAGACTAAATACCTATGGGTTTTCCACTGTTGCAATAAGAAATACAAATTTCACAACTTGTGTAAGACCACGTATCTTTTTAGTTATATTTCTACTTAGTCCAGCTCTTAGAATGAGTTGACTATATGTTGTACTATTGTGTTTTTTCGTATACATACAAAATTTTAAGTTTAATTTGTTTTGCTTCGAACCGTATACGGTTTACTCTAGTGATAAGAAGACTAGGCAGAAGACCTAAAAATAGTGGAAACTACGCTTATTTTGCTAAAGGATGAGTAAGAATTCGAATTAAATAAATGGTCTGGTTTTTGGAATAAATAAGTATATATTGTTTTTTTTAGTATTGATACATATTAAAACATGAAGACTGCATTACATTGTGTATTATGAACGGTAAACAATAACTGAACAAAAAGCGATTTCAAGAATTAAAGCAACAGCTAGCTTTGGACAATTGGATGAAAGAACCCTTGGGCGAATACAAAGAAGCAATTTGTATTCACCCACAATATGTGTAAAAATGTATGTATTTGATTCAATACATATATTAATATATCCACGGTCAATAACGCCCGAGGATGTGCTCAACCGTAAAGGTATCCGTTGCCTTTATAAGTGTCTAACCAATTTTATATAGGTAATGTTTATTTATAGAGCTTTCTTCACGCATCACGCGAATGTTGCCCTAACAGTTCTTATTATATAGACAATCAAAGTCAATAGATGGCCCAGGGATAGGACTAAAGTTTTGTTGAGGAGCTTTGTAACCGCAGGGACCGTCGAACAATTTCTTCAATTGACACGGCTCATAACCAGAACAAAGATTCATGATGCATTCGTTTTGATAGGTTTGGGAGTTGGAGGCGCAAACTGGCTTGTAAATGTTCTGGCATTGGCATTGGTTTGTCGGATTTGCCTGGTCGACGGTATCACTGAAACCTTGCCTCATCACTCTGATTTGAGGGCCCACTGGTCTTACCACTCCAGCTCTTAGGTAAGGTAAGTTGTATGGAGTGATGATACCAGAGTTCCTGCGGATGCCCATGCGACTCATGATGGTTTCTATGGGTTCCTCGATTTCAATGGCGTGGCCTTCCCTCATAGGTGGAATGTCCTGGGCTATAGCAAAAGCTATGAACGCGACTGAAACAAAGGAATACAAAAAAAAATATTATTAAATCTACTTTTGTCAAAGGTATACAAAAATTCAAGATTTGTTTACTTTGCTCTCTGAGCTTCAAACGCAACTTCCAGTCTTTTTTAATAAACATTAAAATTATAAAAGTTTCTCAATTTGACTGTAGTTTTTACATTTGTTTTATCGTAAGGACGTATATGTTTCAACAGAGATTCAACTGCGTTTATAGCATTTTTGTATGTTATATTACCAGATTTTGAGAGTTTAATAGCTATTTTATATTCTGAAATAAACACACACTGGCAACCACCGATATGAAATACATATACTTATGTTCTAGCATATTATAGAAATAAAATAAAAAATACTCACATGCTAATAGGAATCGCATCATGTTTCCAATCTCTTTCAGAATGTATTACAGGACATTTTATGTTCTTTTTATACTCTAAAAAGGTTTAATTAAAATAATAGCCACAACGAAAAGCCTACGGATGATCTACAATAGTAATTAGCATAGATTTTCGTACAACATTCATTATGCAATAATTAAGGCCTAGCATTTTTAATTGTGTTTTTTTTTTATAAATATGTACTGTACCTAATAATTATACTCTCTTCGGTCGGCCTTTTTCTCTCTTTTTTGGCACAGGATTAAGAAATTATAAAAATTTTACTTAATAAAGTAAAAGTTATTATAAAAAAACCGCTCTACAATCAATAGGACACAAAGTAATTATATAAATAAATAAAATAAATATTCCGGGACATTGCACACAGCGCCATCTAGCCCCACACTAAGCAAACGCTTGTGTCGTGGGTACTAGACAACGGATATAATACTTATATACTTTTCTTTTGTAAATACATACTTATTATACATACAAACGACCAGACTCAACACAAGTAATTATAAATTTTAAAATGCATATATACTTGTGTCACGCGGGAATCGAACCCGCAACCCCTAGATTAGAAGGCAGAGCCACTACCAACTAAGCTAACAGGCCAGTCAAATGCAATAGATATTTCTTTGAAGTCGTAAAATGTAATTTGATTCGTAGTGGCTACATGGCATTGTAATGATATATCAGTGTGTTACTGATTGCATTCACAGCAGTATAATGTGCGTGTCCACTGTATTTATTTTACTAAACTTAGTTGGAAATGAGCGAAATATTCCGGCAGGATTCGAACCTGCGTACTCCTGATTATACGTGAATTTTGAGGTTCAATGTTGACATTGAACCTCAAAATTCACGTAGGTAAATTTCGAGATCTAAGGACTTCTTTGAGTCGTATTAATCATTTCTAAAGGTTCTTCTTCATATCGAATGAGAGTGGTCAACTCTGGGGTCGAGAGTTTCTCAAGCCGCCCTAAAGGCCTCTGACATGGTTTAACGACTGCTCTACTATGAGAAACAGGCGGGACCTACAAACGTGTCATCCGACCCACGAAAGTACCCAATGGAAAGACACTTTTCGGTCATCCAAGGATTGACCGCGTCAACCTTTGCTTAACATTGGTAATCGCATGCGATTGCCTCCGCTAGCTGAGCTACGGGCGCTTCTTCTTCTGAAGGTTCTGAACCCCGCCGTTTCGAAGTCAATCTCTTGTATAATTTTCTTCTCGTATAATTTTACGTATCCTCATGTAGTGTACACGATTCGTATACGGCGATCTTGGATGTACGGGATGAAATCAAGGGTTTTCTAATGAAATTGCCATTCTAACTCGTAACATACTTAATCTAGTACAAATACCATCATATCGATGTTACTAATAGCTTTACCCTTTCCTTCATAGAATATCCCAAAAATTTTCCTTTTCGTTTTAAGTTAGGTAAAAAAAATAACTACACTAAATTTAGTCACCATTTATTTATAGCCTATCAAATTATTGTGTACAATTGTACATACAATATTAATTAAACAGAGGATTAAAATGTCAGCGATAAATGACACATTTTATTTTTTTATCAAATCTCATCTACTGGAACTTCCAATTTTAATAGTATTAAATTACCTTTACCTACATATTCTAAAAAACCCAAAAAAATAGTTTAGGGAAAATAATCTAATGATATAATCGTGATTAAGACGTTGGTTTTCTTTTTTATCTTTTTATAAAGTGTGCCTGTACCCTTATCTTGTTTCATGTATTTTGCTTCTGGTTTTTGTTTTCGAATCGCATATTTGAAATATGTACACAGTTATAGATTCTAAATGTGTAGCAAGGAATAAATAAATAATATTTTTAAAACCCTTATTGGCATGTAAAACATCATGTACTGAAAAATATAAAAAAACTGATTGTTTTTGCGTATGTGCAAACACTAAGCAAGCTCTCTCTGTTATAAAGATACTTATTTGGAGGTGAGCTAATATAATACCGAGTAGCCGGATTCGAATCTGCGTCTTTCTGGTCAATGTCCAGATTGCCTTAAATGTTCTGCGACGGTCGAGTCATAGCTAGACACGGAGGCCAATTGTTATATTTATGAACTAGGCTGTATTTATTTATTTATTTATTGTTTGCTCTATTTTGCCTCAATTACCGTTTGCTTACTATCAGATGCCACACTAATTTTATTAGGTCAAATTTTGGCCAAAAGCAACCCCGTTATTGCCTAAAACCATTTACAGGTTATAAAAGTTACACATTCACATAATAAATTTCAGTTTCCTAACTGGAAGATGACTCTGGCCTTGTAACACAATCTCACGGCTAGCACAAGGCCAGAGGTTTCACAAAATGTAATAGTGTAATAAATATACTTCGCGTTTGTATTTTGTATTCATTTTATTCTTCTTCTTCTAGTGCCTCTATGGAGGTTGGCCGTCAGCTCAGCGAACTTGTCTCTATCTTGTGCCAAGCGATAAAGTTCTTCTACGCTGGCAATACTCGTCCATTCACGTATATTTCTCCACCACGATTTCTTTCTTCTTCCAACGCGTCTTTTACCTCCTCCAACTCATAATGATTTATTTTATTGACAGTCTTATTATTTTCATTTTACAGGAAGGCGACACCTTCATCACTGTGCCAAACTCCGAGATCGCCGTGTCCCGGACAGCTTTTAAAGACAACTCCTCGTTCTACCAGCTCAATGGGAGACGAGTGCAGTTCAAGGAGATCAACAAGATGCTGCGCTCCCACGGCATCGACTTGGACCATAATCGGTTTCTCATCTTACAGGTATGTACATATAAAAAATAAATAAATAAATTTTTCATGACATATCACACAGCGCCATCTAGCCTCATACTAAGCTTACGCTTGTATCATGGGTACTAGTAAACGGATATAATACATATATACTTTTCTTTTGTAAATACATACTTATTATACATAGAAACGACCAGACTCTACACAAAAAATTACAAATTTAAAAATTCATAATTACTTGTGTTATGCGGGAATCGAACCCGCACCCCCCCTGGATTTGAATATACTATTGATATGTGTTTCTTGGTCTACTTGTTTCGTTTCACTTTGTATCCTAAATCAATGCGAACGAAGCCGTTGGCATTCAGTAGTGAATAAATAAGTTAAGCTGAAGAGAGTCGAAAAAAAAAATGTCCATTGAAGATATTAAAAAATTGAAATGAAATTTGTGTTCATTAAAACGCGATCCTCTCTTTCTTAGGTGTCATTTTTGGTATACCTATAGTTTGATGTAGAATAAAATATACTTAGTAACATAAGAGTACAAATATAGGCAAGATTACCATCACCATCATCCAATGATGATAAATGAATCATGATGTATGTATGCGATCTTTTCTTTCTCAGGTGTATCCCTGTTAATTATATATATGGTAACTCTGTAAGAGCCTAGCAAGCCATCTTAGTAATATATATGTACGTAGAAACATAGGGAAAAGTTTACAAAGAAAAAAAAACACACTGTCGTTGTTTCTCATCATCATCATCATCATCGTTTAGTTCCGAAAAAGTTAAGTGTATCATAAAACATGAGATTCTTTCTTCCTCCGATATATCTCTAATTGTACATGTTGTAATGTAAGGTGAGTGTAAGACCAAAACAAAATCTTAGTATTTAGTAACGTATGCAGGGTGATTGGTAGAGGGTTAGACATACTTAAATGGGGGGTTCGGGGCCCCAAAGGGAAAATACAGTTTGCCAAAAAAATCTCAGACCTGCCTTTTTTCTAGATTTCTGCCGAAATTCTACCTATTAAGTACCACAACATTTTAGAACAGTTTTTTTTATGAACTTTTTTATTTTAATTTATTCTCTTATACATCCTTTTACTACATAAATAAATAAATAAATAAAGCCATTTATTCCCAGTAACTTAATTAACATTTTGTGGTTTTGGGGTTTACGTTAGTAACACGAGGAGACGACATCGAGGAGGCAGCGGGCAGTACCTGGACAAGGCTGGCGTAAGACCGACGAAACTGGCAGCGCTTGGAGGAGGCCTTCACCCTAATTTGGGTGCCCAATAAAAGTATGAACAATACTTAATTTAAAATTTAAAAATGTGTTACTAACGTAAACCTTTTACTACATAAGGTCGAAATAGGCGCATATATGGTCTACATATTAAGTTACGTGGTTGTAAAGTGAAAAAAATAAATAAATTAGTCTAAAAGTTCAACCTTTATAATCTATAGTGATTTAAAAAAAAACGCATGTATCCTGGTAAGTAAAATGCTTTTAAAAACATCTCATTTATCCCTCATCACAACGGCGTACTAAGTTGGAAACACATCAGCTTATTGAATAATATCAGAAGAAATTAAAGAGAAAAATGTATTGAAAATATCATAAATATGTAGAAACTAGTGGGTGCTCACGAGTTCGCTCGCATTAAGAAGTAAAACTTGCATCCCCTATTTCACCCCTTTAAAAGTGGCATTTCCAAAAATCCTTTCTTAGCGGATGCCTACGTTATAACATCTACCTTCATTCTAAATTTCAGCCCGATCCGTCCAGTGGTTTGGGCTGTGCGTTGATAGGTCACTATATCAGTCAGTCAGTCAGTCACCTTTGAGTTTTATATATATAGATATAGCCAAGAGTGCAAAAAAAAAACACGTGACCTTTATTTAGCATCATTATTTATTCATTATTATCATTATCGTCCAGTTCTGATAAAGTAGAGTGAGAGATAAAGCATGCGATTATCTCGTTCTTAGGTGTATCTCTATTCTCTAGTATATCTATAGTTTTATGTATACAATATAGTTACATAAGAGTACAATAAAAAATATTAAAAAAAAAACAATAACTGACTTCAAGTGTCACTGAAAAGTTAATAAATAATATATTTTCATTTTTGCTTCTTCGACTTCAAAATTCAGAATTGGGAGTACCTAAAGAATCTATAAAATTATTGAAACTCACAATCCTGTAAGTATTCTTATAGAAATCCCTATTAATTGTTGTGAATGACTAAAGACCGAATGGAAAAAAAATATGGGATCATTTCGGTAACATCCTCATCGAGTAAAAAAAGAATTTTTGTAATCGGTTCATTAATTACGGAGTAGGTAATCGCGTTATATAACCACAAAAAAAACTTTCAGAAGACTTAATAACGTTTTTTTTGAAGTCGGTTAAAAATAGCGAGATTATTTATCACCATAATTTATTCATCATCATCATCATCGTCTAGTTCTGCAAAAGTAGAATGTATCATGAAGCAAGCGAGCCTTTCTTTCTCAGGCGTATCTCTAGTTATGTACGCGGTGACTCTGTAAGAGCCGAGCATACCGTCTTCCGGTAGTTCGCTGTAGTCAAATGAGAAGTCCTCCACTTTGTAGTAAGACTGAAATAAATTAAGACATGGATTATAAATGGTTCGTTTTATCGAATAAGAGTAGCAAACTCTGGTGTCGAGAGTTTATCAAGCCGCCCTAAAGGCCTCTGTCATGGCTTAACGACTGCCGTACTAGACAAACAGCCGGGACCTACAATTTAACGTGTCATCCGACCCACGGAAGGGGCCAAATTGGAATGCCACTTTTCGGTCACCCATCCAAGGACTGACCGCTGACTGATCATTTTTAAATTTTCAATACTGCCATCCATGTATTGTCAACTGACATTTGTTCGTATTTTTTCAGGATATAAAGTTGCCTATATCACACTAAAGTCACTATACGATCACAATATCAAAATCTTTGATCTGCCGTTCCTTTGCGGCGTAAAACCGGAAAAAATTAACTTTTTGGTTTATTAAATAAATAGTACCTAAGTATGATTTATTAGCTATAAGACGATTATTAGATTTAAGAGAAGCACTTAGTTCCGGCCTTGCACCATTTACCTCCCATGTTGGAAAGAACACCAAAATGTACCCTAAATAGTAAGAAATATGAATTTTAATGATATAATATGGATAGCGACCCCAGCCAAAGAAATTACAATAATTTTGCAAACCTTATCTGAGGACATGACGTGTCTTCCGAGGAAGGACCAGCAGGGTGTTTCACAAATAAATTCGGAACGTTTCCGCTCGGAAACGAAACGCCAATCGTATAACTCCTTGTAACTTCTATGATTGGCGGATGACTGTTATTGGTATAAGTCAGTTTTGACGTCTCTGATTAGCGTTTCGTTTTCGAGCGGAAACGTTCCGAATTTGTGAAACACCCTGCTGGGCGACCGGTGAACACGATTTTGCCCAAAAGAATACCCCTAACGAACTAATTCTGCGGAGTTTCACGACCCTCAGTCACGAGGAAATACGACTCAAAGAAAGAGAGAACAAACCTTTTTCAAAGGTGGTACTGGACCCGCTCCCACGTTGTCAAGTAAACCCTTGAAATTAGATTTGACGAACTTTTCTATGAACAAGAATAGGTTCTCGTCAAATACGTGGATTAATTTATACCCGCCGTCAACTTTCTTCTCCGCTTCGACGTATATCTGGATTAAGTAGAATCATGTTATACATAAAACAAAAGTATAAAACCGGTCAAGTGCGATTTGGACTCGCGCACGAAGGGTTCCGTACTATCAACTAAAATAGAAAATCACGTTTGTTGGTAGGTATACTAATTTTTTGCGTCAATTCAAAGTTTTAAAATTTGAAGCGTCTGCCTGAAAAACTACTAAGTCTACGAAAAAAAAAACACGTTTATTGTATGGGGTATCTCATAAACCATGATAGCTATTAAGCTGATATTTTCACAAATGATGTATTTCCGTTGCCGCTATAACAAGAAATACTAAAAATTAAAAAAATATATTAAGGGGGGTTAATTTTTTTTATGAGATTCAGCCTGGAGACAGACAGGCAGACAGCGGAAGCTTAGTAATAGGGTCCCGTTTTACCCGTTGGGTACGAGACCCTAATAAGTAGGTATTATATCCGTTATCTAGTACCCACGACACAAGCGTTTGCTTAGTGTTTAGATAGATGGCGCTGTGTACAATGTTCCGGAATATTCTCAGGAACTGTTGTGTATTTCTATTTATACTATTTTTTATAAGTACTTATACCTTACTAAAAATCACTAACCCCAAATCCAACTTCAGTTAAATCTTCCGTAATGTCCATAAATCCGTTAAAGACGCAATGTGTGCGATTCACTTTGTTTTTTCGAAACTCTACTTGTAGTTCATACTTATCTGACTCCGGGCACTGTTCTGTTCGGTCTACTGTCCATTTGCCTTTACTCTATAAAATACAATAAATATAGTTCTATAGTAAAAATGTTACCTTCAACAATAAATATTTGTAAGATGAACTAAATATGATTACGATTTTTCGTAGACCTCGGAAAAATAAAACTTTCCCGTGCTACGGGAATAAGCAATCAAACTTATGGCAACGAGTTAATGTTCACAATAAAAAACAAAGCAATGAACGTTATCGTTTGTGAATTCGCTCCTAGGTGGGATAATTATCACGCAATATCAGACAGTTTTTTCTTCACATAATCTAAATAATATATAAAACTCAAAGGTGACTGACTGACTGATATAGTGATCTATCAACCACTACTGGACGGATTGGGCTGAAATTTGGAATGAAGTTAGATGGTATGACGTGGGCATCCGCTAAGAAAGGATTTTTGAAAATGCCACTTTTAAAGGGTTGAAATAGGGGATGCAAGTTTTACATCTTAATGCGAGCGAAGCCGCGAGCACCCACTAGTATCTTATTATATCCTTACAATAAATTGATCCGGAGCTTGACCGATCACTCCGCAAGCTAAAGCACTGCAAATCACAACAGACTTCCACATTTTGCTCTTGCATGTGTCATACATGTATCATTTTATAGATTTATGTTGTATGATGTGTCGTGATCAAGTATAATTTTGATGGCTATCGTCGAAGCGCACTCTCATGCAAGAATGCGCTTTGTAGTGATGGGTTTTTTTGTAGTACTCACTTTACTGGCTATCCTGTGTCACCGTATCTGCGGTCTTTCCTAAAACTACTTTTTTATTACCTACCAACAACATTGTTCTTATTGGACCTCTTTCAATACATATACAAACTAAAAACTCATGTACATATATTTTGCCGCAAGTTATGTTATTTGTTTCAATTTTTCGAGCTGAAGTTTAGTTCAAATTATAAATTGGCAACATGTCATTTGTCGCCAACTTTTTTGGGTTTTGTCCTCAATTACGAAAATACCTATCTGTTAAAAAAAGTTATACTTAAGTACCTAAAAGTAGATAACTTTTAAATCCCGGTCGAAACAGAAAACATGTACCTAATGAATACGATAAGAAGTTATTTCCATAACTTACTCAAAGAATTCCTTCCGATTGTATGTATGTATTTGATTAATTCGTTATTGTTACACACAGGAAATAAAAATATGTACAAGTAACACAGAAAAAATACGTACTACGGCTAATAAAAGAGGCATAATATGTCGATGGTATGTGTTCGATAAAGGTTATAACTGAACATTATCACTATTAAAGTACAAGGTTTTGCATGGCATGTAATTAATTTGTATGTTTGCGTTTTTATTATACACACATTACATAAAATACAATAATGTAATCACTCATACCTACACCGACATACATACACACACAGCCACACACACACACACACACACACACAAACACACACACACACACACACAAAATGAATAAAAAAAAAGCCATATTTTTCATGGTGTAACTACCATTCTTTGGTATTGTAGATAATATCTCTCTCTTGAATCGTATCTCCTCATGACTGAGGGTCGTGACTTCCCCGCAGAATTAATTCGCTAGGGGAGTTCTCTTGGGCAGATACATCGTGGTGGGCTCCCAGATCCTTCCACGGAAGACACTATACATGTTCTCGGATATTGTGGTCCTCCTGTGGTGTGCAAATCCACACTTAAATTGAAAATACAAGTCATTGGTGTAGGGCCGGGTTCGAACCAGGGTGCGTCTGGATGAAACGCAGACACTGTAACCACTGAGCCACACTCGCTTGTAATTATATAGGTAAAGAGTCTCGTAGATAATATAGATATTGAAATAGCTTTAGCTGGTTTTTGTATTGTTTCAGGGAGAAGTGGAACAAATCGCGATGATGAAGCCTAAAGCGCAGACTGAACACGAATGCGGGATGCTGGAATATCTCGAAGATATCATTGGAACTAACAGGTTTAAGGTAATTATTTAGTTAATATCCTAGGCCGCGGATGATTCTCGCGTTTATCTCAGAAAAAGATAAAGAGTCTTTATTGATACTGTATAGTTGCAAAATACATACCTACGAGTATAAGTACTTATATCATAGAATATGCTGAACAAATTACAATATCTCGTCAAATTGAATTTACTTAGTACATTTCGTTTTAATAAAATTTTACAAGGTTACGCACGGTTTACACGGTTACAGTGTTTTGCTTACTATCAGGCAAACTATGGTAAAGCGTAAACCCGTTTTAGTTAAAAAAAAAAGTCAAAATTTTACTATGTATCATAATAATGTCAATTTTTTCGTATTAAAATCATGGTAACCCTAATGGTAATTATGTAAATGTCTCAACTTAAATGAATCTACTGTAAATTGTCTTATAAAAGAAACTTTAAAAAAATATATGAATAAATCTTCCAATAAAATTGACCTACAAATCTCCAGATGTTACGATGTACCTAACTTCTTTATATCGCACAGTCTTCGGTTCTATACAAAGAAGTTGTCCTACTGTTATTTAAAGAAATACATATTTCCCGATATTCATATAAGTATATCTTATATTTTTTTCATCTTATTTTCCACCAGGACCCGATAAAGAAGCTAGACGACAAAGTGGAGATACTAAACGAGCAGCGCAAAGAGAAGTTAAACCGGGTGCGCAACGCAGAGAGCGAGTGGAAGAAATACCACGAGCCGTGCGCGAGCGCAGTCGACCTGGTTAACAAGACCAACGCCGTGATTAAGATGCGGAACTATGTGCTGCAGAAGTATATGTGAGTTATGATGATTATAACGTAACTAGCGACACCCCGCGGTTTACCCGCGATAATCTGGGACAATATGTAGGCTAAGTTGTAATCCAGGGTATAAATATAAATCACAAAATTTCATCGGTTCAGACGTTTGAGCATAATGAAGTAACAAACATGCGCGCACACACACACACACATTCACACACATATATATACACACACACATACACACACGCACATACATACACACACACATATACATACACACACGCACATACACATACAGACACACACACATTCATACACACACACACGCACAAATTTCGTTGATATAATATTACTAGGATAAAAAACAAAAGTGTGTTGATTTTACCTATATTTTTATTATATTTTCCAGCCATGAAAGCAGAAAGATCGTGTCTAATGAAGAGAATGTTCTCGGGGAGCTGAAGGAAACGCTCGCGAAAATTGACGAAAAATTGGCCAAAATACAAGAAGAGTTAAAGGAAAAACGAGCTGTACTCAGCGCGGGATCAGAGTGAGTGATACGATTTTTAGTGTGGTATTTTTCTTATCGAATGAGAGTAGCTAACTCTGGTGTCGAGAGTTTTCAAAACGCGCTAAGGGCCTCTGACATGGCTTAACGACTGCCGCACTATGACAAACAGCTGGGACCTGCAATTTAACGTTCCAATTATTTAGACGATGATATTATGAAATATTTCGATAGTACTATGGAAAATCATAGTTTTAAACATTAAAATAAGTACTTATAAAACATTTTGCTATGACTATTTTTAAACACGCTTAGTTCCAAAAGGCCAAATAAAAATCTGAATTCCTTATCACTATATAATATACGTATCAAAAGTTTTCTATTAGCAGTCATGCGAAAAAGAAATATTAAACTACAGTTATTTTTATTCTACTCCTCCTGATCCCTGCCAGATTGGTTACCTGGAAGAGATCGCTTTGAGCAATAAGGTCGCCAATTAGGCCAACACTAATTTTAAGTTTGTATGTTTCTTTGTGTTTTTCTTTTTATTGGTGTTAATAATAAAGTGTTTTCTATCTGTCTATCTATCTACTTTTATCTCGTTCAGAAAGTACAACGAGCTCCGCAAGAAAAAGGACGAAACCGCCGAGCAGCTGCAAGTGGCCAAGCGTAAGACCGTCTCAGTACAAGCGGAGACCACACAGGCCAACAAGAAGAAGAAGAATCTGGAACAACTCATCGAACAGGAGAAAAAGAAACTCATTGAGATGGAACTGGTCAGCTAGTTTTCTTAAACTTTATTTAAAATGTGATTGCATTTAACTATAGTTCGCCTGAAGCGATTTGGATGAAATTTGGTATGGAGATAGATTAGGCTTTGGATTAACAGATGAGCTACTTTTTATTTCGCATAATGTAGTTGAAATTCATCAAATCATAAATTAGTAAAACATTACATCGTTAGATAACATATAACTTTTCTATTATTAAAATTACTATCTCGTGACATTTTATTGACACATAAGTGTAACGATTTTCATTCAATGTTTATTTCGCGTGAGTGGTTATTACGCGAAATTAAACGCGAGTGGAACCGTTATATGTATATGTTATATCTTTTCTCTTGTTCAGATACCGGAGAAGAATAAGAGAGAGATAGAGGACTGCGAGAAACTGCTCGAGAAACATAACGAGGGCAAGAAGGAAGCTGAACAGGAGTTGGAGACCGTCATGGCCGGCGTCAGGTCAGGTTATTTATATGTAATATTACGCTAAAAGCTTATCCTTGACTAGTAAAAACTACTACTAACTAAAACTTAGCACGGGCTGTCATACGATGGGTGGCAAACGCAGAAAGAAAAAAAAGACCTCTATATCAAAGTTCGCCACTCTTCCCAACCCCTTGTCAATCTTGACAATTAGTCTCTAAAGTTAGACTCCATTATTTTCATTCTGGATTAATTTGAATAGAACCAAAAACCGCCGCTAATCATTTATGTATATCCATATGTATGTACATATAATAGAGCTAAAGAGGGAAAAAACTGTTTGGGTACTTTAAATTGATAATAGAACACTTCTGTGGTTTTTAGAACTTTTGTCTGTTTATATAAAGGCGCAACACGCAAAAACGGCTGAACGGATCATCATAATTTTTGGTATGTAAGTAGTATGAGGTCCTGGGAGAGACATAAGTTACTTATTATCTCGCAACAACGCGAGAGAACCCACGGGGATACTTGTATTTAATATATCCTATATTTTTTAACAGGGCCCGTACAGCAGATTTTCAAGAACAAAAAGACGGCCTCCAATCCCGTCTGATAGAACTCAAGCGTATCGTGGATGAAGCCAGTCGCAGTCACAAGCTGGCTGAGAAGGAACTCAACATATACCTCAGTACTGAGGGGAAGGAGAGCGAGAAACTGAACAGTTTGAAGGAAGCTTACGACAAGGCTGAGAAAGATTTGACTGAGAAGAGAAGGTAAGTCTTTTTTTTTGTAAATTTTAACTGACATCAAAAAAAGAGAGTATGTATTACGGCGTCACAGTTTCGTATAAAGATGGTACTTTTAATATAGTCTCCTAACTAACTAAGAGATAATTTATTACAACCCGTTTGAAGCTACTATATACTTAGTCTAAGAAGTAGAACGCAAGACAACTTTTTTACTTTGTATTTGGTTTTACCTACTCTTTTTAATCCATTGTAACTCTATAACACAGGAAATGTATTACTAAACTTGGACATGGCTTGTTGACGTAGCATTAGAGTCAATTTGCTTAAACTAGTGACTATTAAGCAAATTGAGTCTGATGCTAAATATTACGTTTGATTAATAAATAAAAAAAAAATTTTTTTGTTTCAGCGCACTGAATGAGCTGCAGTCGACGTTGCCAGGCCAGGAGCGGGAATTGGAGAATCTGAGGACACAGTTCCAGAACATTAAGAAGGAAGAAGCCACCGTGGCTGGGAAAGTTAGATCGCTCAGGTAACAGTTATTACAGAGTTATAGTTTTTTTTTAAGTAAGTATTAAAAATAACAAGCCCAATGAAATGGTTCGACTAACTCTAGGCTTATGATTCGCTACGTTGAGTTCATCTCGTATCAAAATGATAAAAATACGCCGAATAATTTGTTTAATCAAATTGTCAAACTACGCGCCACAGATAACAAAAACCATTTGTTTCTAGCTGCTTCTCGTCAGTGACGTCTATAATGTCTTCAGTTAGAACCGCCCGATTTGACGCTCTTCATTGTGTAGTTGTACAACAGCATCACTCCTGCCAATATTGTGACCGCATCTGTGGCTCTCCCATTGGCTTATTTAGCCACAAGTGCAGTTGCAAAAATAGTATGGACGACACATCGTAGATGCAATAAGGCAAATTATTATAACTAAGCGGATCATAAGCCAGCTAAACATGTGGATGATAATGAAATTATTAAAATACATGAATAATGATACTATCAGGAGGACTTTTTATGCAATATTATGTAATACATAACTGGGTAATTGATGATAACATGATGGGGATTTTCAGCCTTTACATCTGGGGGTTTAGCGATATCTTTTTACTCACTTTTTGATTTTGATACAACTTATTTTCCATTAGTGTAGTGTGCAGTATTGATGTTGTATTATTGATGGTTGACGATATACATCTAGTATTATTTTTTAACAACACTATTTAATATCACAGGGGCCAGTTGGAAGAGTCTCGTCAAGCGATGACAGCGAACCGGTCCCGGGGTCGAGTGCTGGATTCACTCATGAAAGAAAAGAAGAACGGAAACTTGCCCGGAATATTCGGACGATTGGTAAAATCATTTACTTATTCATTTGAATGATAACTTAACCAATTAACTTATTGGAATAACAAAACTATGTGTAGCCTGTTGTATAAACTGAACTAGTCACTTTTGCAAAGTTTGTATGAAGCCATTTGTATACATATATGTTGTTCTTATGTAATCAAAGTCCCGTATGTATTGTAGGTTATTCATAAATGCCGCTAAAAATTCTGAAAGTTAGTGGCTAACGACTGCTCTCTTATATTGATACAAATCTATACTTGTTTATCCAGCGGAAATTCAATGGTAAAATGATGATAACATTTTATTGTAGCACATGACGGCGCGGATAATTTTACAATGATACTATATTTAAAATATCTGTTAGTCCAAGTTACACCATACCAAATTTCATACAAATCGGTTCAGCCGTTTGAGCGCGAACAAGTAACAAAAATACACACTCACAAACGTTCGCTTTTATAATATCAGTGTGATGTTATAATTAGCCTCACTTATTACAAATAAATCAATACAGCTATATTCCACACTAGAAAACATAAATAATTAAAAATTACAATAATATACAGAAACATTACTTAACCTAGGTACATTGGGAGGCTTTATCGCGTAGAGCGATCTCTTCCAGGCAACAATTGACAAATTGGGGTCTTATGCCGAGTCGAAGCCGAGAGCATTATAAAAGAATAAAGATTGAATACAAAAACCAAATCTCCTTTACAGGGTGACTTAGGCGGCATAGACTTGAAATACGATGTAGCCATTTCAACCTGTTGCGGAGCGCTCGACAACATAGTCGTCGACACCGTGGAGACCGCGCAGGCTGCGGTGGAATACTTGAAGAAACACAACATTGGCAGAGCAACCTTTATAGCTTTAGACAAGCAAGAGCATCTCAAGCAATATTATGAAAGAAAGGTTTCATAGTGAGTGTACTTATGTTGATTTTAATCTTGTTTTTTAACACCTTATCCCATTATGGAGACACGGCATGTTTCTCTATTCTATTTTGCCTATAAATGAGTCTGAATTGGACAATTGGTCAATGCAGACTATTCAGAGTAATTTATAGATGTAATACTTTATTCTTAACTTAGTTCATTTATTAAGCGAGTGTGGCTTAGCGGTTCCAGTGTCGGCTTTTCATCCAGACGCACCCTAGTTCGAATCCGGCCCTACACCAATAACTTGTAATTTAAGTTATGTGTGGATTTGCACTCGCTTTACGGTGAAGGAAAACATCGTGAGGAAACCGACATGTTTGAGGACCACAATATCCGAGGACATGTCGTTGGCTCACTATTACAAGGTTCTAAGTTACAATTTTAGCACTTATTGAGTTATGAATGCGACAAGGTTCTATGTGTCATTAGCCATACTTTTTCAAAAACAAACTACTAGATGGCAGCACTTTTTACTACAAAATATCAATTTTCCATAGTCCTATGTTGTATTTTTACTACGCAAAGAAATAACGAAGTTCCATGTTAAACATAGAACCATTCAATTTTAATTTTATTCATTTTTTACGATAACAGGGTTCTATGTTAAACATAGGACTCTGCTTAGAGAAAAAACATCAACGTGTCTATGACCAAAGTTCTATGTCAGCTGTCAGTATCAAAGTCATCTCAATTTCGCGGTTAATTTTACAGGTTTACTCTACCATTATAACGGTTAATTTTGTGTAAAATGGTTGAGCAGCGTATAATTATGGACTATTCGAGTGATGACTCAGTGGCAGATAAAGATTTCGTGCCTCCATCACTTCCTTGTCGTATATCATCAAGTTCTATGAGTTCCACAGATTCTGACGAAGATAGGAGGTAAGTTCATTTCAATTTCATACTAAACAGTTCAAGAAGTTTTTCAATTGATAATTTTCATGAACCAAACTACTTAGTTCTTTTATTTTCAGGTCTGTACACAAACAATCTGGTTCAGAAAATATACCCGAGCCCGAGTCAAACGTTGATGAAGGAAATGTTGTGTGTGAAGCACAACCTAAAAAACGATCACGTAAGCGACAGAGAAATGAACAAGAATGGAATGTTAATAAACGAAAAGATGCAAGAAATAAGGGGTTAGAATACGTGTCTAGTCAAAAGAAGCTAATGCCGGCAAAGAAGATAAGAAAAAGCAAGGATTGTCTAAACAAATGTGTGTTTAAATGTAGCCAAAAGATTACTGATGATGAAAGGTTATCAATTTTTACTAATTATTATAATTTATCTTCAGAAGAAAAACGGATGTTTTTGTTGAATAATACGAATTGTCTACAACCTGATAGGAGACGCAAAGGAAAGAATGATGAAAATTCAAAGAAAAAAGTCAGCTATCAGTTTTTTTTCACTGTGAACTCTGTGAAGATAAAAGTGTGTAAGAATTTCTTCTGTGATACTTTAGTGATTAGCCAGAAACCAATTTACAATATTCACAAAACAAAAAATAATATCTCAAATACTCCTGTACCTAGTAACCAAGGGAAACATACAAAAAGAGCCACAGCTGAAGAAGATAGACTGCTTGTTAAGGAACACATTAATTCATTTCCCCGGGTTCCATCACATTATTGCAGGAAAGACTCTTCTTCACACACTGCAGAATCATGCACTGTAGCTAATCTGAGACCTCAAAATACCCGAAGGAATGTAAACACAATTTTTTTTACCGAACCAAAACTATTAAAAAGACCTGTATTGTGCAAGACTAAAACGGATAATGTAAGGTCTATGTATCGGTGGATGCCTACAGTGGACAAGGAGTACTATGAGGCAATATTCAGAAAATAAAATGTGACTTGTAACTTTTTAATATTGACTAAATTTAACTTTTAGTGACTTACCTATTTTGTCTAAATAAGCATACTTTTTATGATAAATAAAGATATTTAATGGTATAATGGTTTTAATGCTACTGTGACACTACATACACTGGTTTTAATGCTACATGAAAAAAAGGTAAGGCCTATACTATAGGTACCCAGGAGTGGGTTATTCTGGGCTGAAACGATGATTTCTTTTACTTATTTCAGAGGAACTAAGTCCTAAGTTGTGGTTTAAAATAAATAAATAAATATTTTTTCAATCACAAAGTTCTATGTTATTTAAATTTCGATAATATTTCAGAGAATAAAAGTCGATATCCAATTTTTTGTTCCTAGAAAGCATTATGTAGTCCTAAATTAAGATATCAAAATGTCACTTAGGCATTAGGGCTACATGTATACATTTTACTAAAGTCAAAAATTTAAAAGTCAAATTACTCAACTTCATTAAAATTAACTTAGAACCTTGTAATAGTGAGCCAACGATGTGTCTACCGTGGAAGGACCTGGGCGCCCACCACGATGTATCTGCCCAAGAAAACTCCCCTAACGAATTAATTCTGCGGGGGAGTCACGACCCTCAGTCATGAGGAAATACGACTCAAGAGAGAGAAGATTAATTCAATAAAATAAATATTTTTCCCCTCCAGTCCAGAGAGCGTGCCCCGCCTCTTCGATTTGATCAAAGTGAAAGACAACCGCGTCCTGCCCGCGTTCTACTTCGGTCTGCGAGACACGCTGGTCGCTAAAGACTTGGAGCAAGCTTCGAGGATCGCTTACGGAGCTACCAGATATAGGGTGGTGTCACTCAATGGAGACGTTATTGAAATTGCTGGTGAGTTTCTAATCGTTTTATTATTTTCACTTGGAAAAATAAATTTTTTAACACTGCATAGTCAAACTTTTGACCGTTAGTTTGTTAGTTGATGCGACTGCAGCGACACCAACACAATAGACCCAGTGTGGGTGCCGCGTCTAAGTAAACACGGAGTGTTATTTACATCGAGAGTGAATCGGTTTCTTCTAGGCAAGCGCGCTAGATCGTAGATTATAACGTTGCTTAGCATCAGGCGAGTCGTAGACAAGCGTGAGCCTATCTAGTTTAAAAAAATACTTGTTTACTAAGCTAGTTTTCTTTAGATGCCGAACGAATGAGTCTATGAATCTGCTCACTAATCCAGACAAAATGCTCGGGTACTTTACGTAAGCGTATTATATTTTTAGACTACTATTCGTATGATGCCCTAATCAAGCGAAATTACGTTAGTCGTTTTGGCTTTCACATAGAAATTTTTTGAACTTAGTCGCATGTCTATAGTTAGGCCGAGCTTGACCAACCGAATTCGAGCTCGATCTCTTCTTTGTAAAGCAAGATTTTAATGTTCAACGCATTCCCTAATACCTGAAACTAAACAGAATATTACAAAATAACTTTTATTTTTTCCCACTTAAGGCACAATGTCCGGTGGCGGTCGGTCGACGATGCGCGGGCGTATGTCCAGCTCCGTGCAGCAGGAGACCAATGAACAGAACCCAGCTGCTATCAAGGAGAACGAACAGAAACTGGCTCAGTTGGAGGAGAAGTAAGTACTTATTACAGTTAATAAATTAATAGTAAAGTGATAGTTAATTTGTTTGAATTACTTTTTATCTTCAAACCATAAATCGGTTCTTATTGAGTAAGCGTGTTCCATCCTACACCAAAACCAGCTTACCATCAGGCGAATTATGGTAAAGTGCAAACACATACCAAATTAAAAACCATTATATACAGGTAATAATGAATTCTTTCACGATTCAATGAAGCAACGGGTCATGGTGATTTTAATGATCGTGTTGTCTTATCATTTCACTGTATTACATGATCGTATAATTCATTCGAAAGTATTTATATATTTCACGTTTTAATGAAATTTCGCGATAGAATTCAGTCGCGAACTAGGTATGATTTCGAACATAATTCTTATGATATAAATAGTATTATATTCATATTCATATTCATTTATTCATACTTTCTGTACATGTCATTATTTACAATAGTCATATTACATGTTCATAAAATTCATTTCATTAATATTATAGTCGTATATTAAATATGCAGGTGCAACGGGTTCCGACACAAGAAGAAACCTTTAATTTTGAAAAACTTTGTATTATATACTAATCACAAGATTAGAATTTAGTATGAATTAAAACTATGTTTCTAGATTGTCCGAACTACGTTCAGAGCAAGCGCGCGTAGAAGACTCGATCTCTCGTCTGACGGCGACCGTGCGGGACGGGAAGAAGATGTTGAGCAAACTGGACTTCGAACTGAAGAGTTTGACGGATCAAGTACCGCTTCTAAAGGTAAACCCACTTATAAGTACAAATTTAATTAAAGTCTCGTAAGTACAATAAGTCACTACCAGCTATTAAAATTGAACTGTCTAAATTAGTAGATTGATGTTATTGTAAATGTTTTTTGGTTAATGTGCCTTTAATCCTTTGTTCTTCGATTGTATGTTAAGATTTTAAGTATAAAAGTCAGAGGGCCTTCGAGCAGTTTGGAAAATTCTAACATTAGTCTTGGTCATATTAATTACTTAATAAAGAAGTGAAGGGATCTGACCGCCCACCACAATGTACTTGTCCTAGATAACTACTAAAATCTGCGGAGAAGTGACAACCCTCCGTAATGAGGAATACGACGCGAGCAGGAAAATTTACTAAAGAACCTAAAAATAACACATACATAATAAGTATACGTAGGTACTCAAGTAAGGTGTATCACCCTACTCACATTTACAGGTTTATGTGAAAAAGAAAACTAAATGGGTCTAACTTTGAATTCGAAAGGTCAGATAAACTTTTTTATGTTTAAAAAAAAAACAAGAAGCACATCCGTTTCCAGATCTATGAACAAAATCATTTACATACTTAATTGAGTATCACACCAGAACCTGATCTTTTCATAGGACTTTTAGTGTTTGCTAGATGCTATGAAGTTTAGTAGATTGCTTCATATAGCGAGTGTGGCTCGGTTGGGGAAGCGTCGGCTTTTCAATGTGACGATCCCGGTTTGAATCCCTGCCGAAAAGAACTCGTCCAACTAATTAATACTAATGGGGAGTCACGACTCTCAGTCAAAGATAAGACTCCCCATTTGGTATACGGCTCATAGAAATATTACTGCGAAATAAGTTGAGACTAACTTCCTGACCGTTCCTTGCAGAATCAAATAGCCCAACAGGAGCGTAAAGTGTCTTCAGTGAAAGTGGATCCAGCGCAGAAAGCGAGGCTAGAAGAGAAAACACAACAAGCGGCTGAAAGCTTGGAAACTGCTAAGGCTAACTCTAAAGAGGTATGTTGTTTTGAACAATAAATGATAATATACACTAGAAATACTGGAAGTGCCCGTAGCTCAGCTAGCGGCGGTAATAGCATGCGATTACCAATGTTATGCTACTGTTGACGCGGTCAGTACGCGGATGGGTGACCGAAAAGTGGCATTCCATTTTGGGCGCTTCCGTGAGTCGGATGACACGTAAAATTGTAAGTCCCGACTGTTAGTCATAGTACGGCAGTCGTTAAGCCATGTCAGAGGCCCTTAAGGCGGCTTAACTAACTCTCGACACCAGAGTTGGCCACTGTCATTCGATAAGAAGAAAAATAACTAGAAATACTACAATATAATTATGTTAAATGTGGTTACAATCTTGGGTGATATTTCAATAATGTATTCCTTTTTTTATCGATTACCAATACAAAATAGTTCATAACATAATATTTTATCTCTTTTTATACTGATTATTTAGACATGTTTATAATTCATTCTTATCAGTAATTTGTTGCTCTGTTTAAAAGTTTAACTCATCAATATTAGGATAATTAAACTTTAGATAGTTATAAACGCGATAGTTTGCGACGTGAGGTTTTTTGAAGAGTTACTCCATCACACATTAACGAATACATAGATGTGGTTTAAATTTGGTATCAATAGAATATGCCTTGGATTTATTTACAAATAAATTACCCGCTTTAATCCAGGCTAAAATTACGTTATAGACCGCATTAAAACGTCTACTATGCTTATGAAAAAAATAAGTAAATTGCTCATTAATAAAACATATTAATCTTCAGGTAGAAAAGCTGGTCCAAGAAGTAGACAAGAAGATATCGGCCCAGGCCGGCGGGAAGGTGTCTGATCTGAAGAAGACAGTGGAAGAACTCGCCAAGAAGATTAACAAGATCACCAGCGAAGTTACCAAACTCAAAGTTGCTATTAATACTAGCAAAAGGTATGTTAAGTTACATATTTATATGCATCAACATACTACAGGACAAACCATTTCATGTAAAATTAAATAAATTTTAATTTTACATTTTAATTTTATCAATTTATGACAGTACATTAATTTTCCGTTTTGAAATGATGCAGAACAGAACTTTCCTTCGCAATTGATTAACGACAAACTGAGTAAGTCCGACAAACAATATGATGGTACACACCACACGTGTCCATTCGAAAAGAATACGGTAAAATAACAACGAAATAGAATAGGTACAAAATTGACGAGAAAACAATACAAAAACAATGGTAGGAAGTTCCACGAAAGTTAAGAATGAGTCATAAAACAGCAGATGCTGACTTCGTAATTATTTTGTCATTTGTTCCTCCTAAATAATATAAAAAATAAAGCTAGACTGTCTCTTATAGAGGTTCAGATAAGTAGCAGTCTCACTTACAGAGGTCCATGAGGGAAAACCGACTCTCTCTTACAGAGATTTCTGTTTCTCGCTAATAGAGGTATTGGGAGCTTAACATGACGGGTCCTGGCTATTACTTTTGCTTATAGAGTTTTCTCACTTATTGAGTTCTCACTTACGCAGGTTTGACTGTACTTACATGATATGTTGATATTGAATTAAATGTGTAATCAAAAAAATACAAAAGCTTTAATTATTTCGTCTATTCTTGTAATAATGTACATCTTCATTCCTAGAAATGCGACGAAATCCAAAGACAAGATCAACCAAATGGAGACAGATCTGAGAGAGACAGAAACTAATCTTGAGAATCTGAAGGCGCAGAAGAAAACTCTGACCACTGAAGCTGCAGAGTTCCAGAAGATTATTGATGAGGTAAGTAAGATAAGTAATTAAGTTTAGAATAGTTGAAGTTGGGAGAATAGATAGAATAGTTTTTTTTAACAATAATCTCACGATTGATTATTGTAAAAAAAAATTTTTTATGCCCGACGTTGTTTAAGAATTAATTCATTGTATAGTGTCATTTACATCGTTACGTTTCCGTGAGTAGGATAACACATTAAAGTACATAGTAGGTCCCGGCTGTCTATCATAGCACTATAACCTTTTAACCATGTCTGATGCCATTCGGGTGGTTTAAAAACTCTCAACATCAGAGCTCGCCACACCTACACGAACTTTTTTTATGAATATTTGTTATGAAATCTGGTCTCTCCATCCCAGTATTATTTTTCAAAAAGTGATTAAAATAATTAATTATTAATTCACAGCGTCCCATTAGAATAGCATGTCACAATAATTGGAACCAATACATATACATATAAATAAAGTCTGACACTAACATACAAATGCATAGAATTTAAAATTAATATATAAGTTAATTCAACAATATTTTAATATTTTTATTTATTTTTATTCTAGCTGGAAGAACAAATAAACGAAGGCACGGGTGAGTTCGCGGGCATCAAGGAGGAGATATCCAAGCTCCAGCAGAAAGAAGACAAGCGCAAGAGTGAGCGGATAGCCGCCGCCGCCGCCGTGGGGAAGAAGGAGAAGAGCTTGCACGAGTACAGAGCCAGGGAACCCGCGTTTAGACGAGATGTGAGTATATAATATGATAATAACATATAACCTAATATAACCTACGTTCGAGTATGAAAATCATAGTATATGAATATCATAATATTTTTTGCTCTCGTGATTTATAATACTGTGGTATTGAAAAAATGCACGTTTTTTTACATGAAATAGGCTCACGCTTGACTACAACTTGCCTGATGTTAAGCAACGTTATAATCTACGATCTAGCGCGCTTGCCTAGAAGAAACCGGTTTACTCTCGACTTGAAGACCGACAAATTATAGTTCAAGGGTAAACAAAATACTTCAATTCGAAAAATAACATACGTGGTTGTAATAATTAAAACATTAATTATTTAATGAATAAAGTTAACGCCTGATTATAAAAAGTGAGCAACCGATGGAACCCGTGGCGTTTCGGTCCCATTGAATTTATATTTTTTACCGAAATTTGTTCCGGAAGTTTGTTAAAAAAAATTGTTAAGTATTCCAATTCTACGTATTTGGTGCTTTTGGGTTGTATGGTGTTTTTTTATATTGTTATTGCATTTTTTTCTGTATTTCAGCTAAACGAGCTGAAATTCGAAGACCCGGGCGTAGACGACGTGCCTAACTTGGAGAAGCCAGAACCACTGAAGACTTACACTCCTGAAGAGCTGGAAGCTGCGGAACTGGACGAGCTCAGGAAGCAGCATGAGGCTCTCAAGTCCAGGATCGGGGATCAGAAGCCTAATCTTAAGGATATACAGGTCAGTTGTCCACGGCGTGGGATATTCGGTACATATTTTTTTTTCCTTATTTACGTAGATTTAGATATTTGATATTGACTTTTTTATTTTTGGTAATACGTTGATTAATTTAATTGAATATGTATTGTAATAAGACGAATAAATTCTAAATAACTAAATGCGAATATAAGATACTTATTATTTATAATAAAGTCATATCATGGTGGGATAAGCAAGCCTGAGTTTCTATTATCTTTGTTAATAGTGTAATGTGTATGTTTCTTTTGTGTATTGGCTCTAAGAGCTTCTGTTAGCGTTAATCGAAGACCTGACTGTCAATGTAGATTATTACAAGGTTTGAGTGTGGTTCATGAAACATCCTTCCGCCGATTCGGAACTCGCAAAGTATATTTAGTTTTAAGTTAAAGTTAAAGACATTTATTTTTGACCATCAAAAGGTGCAAGCGCCGCTTAAGAACGACACTGTAAATTAAATTAAATGAGGAGCGATAATTGAAACAAGCAAGTGCTATGCAAAGACTGATTTTATTCATCTACCATCATTTCCAACTATCTATCAAAATATTAATTATTATAATATACCCACAACTCCCTTTTTCAATAAAATAAAAATTAACATACTAATTGAGTTTACACAAAACAAAATCGTTAGTACTTAAGAATTATTAATTATGTTAGAACAATAAGATATTTTGTGATTATTTTAAAATTACATAAATGATCCTCATTATCCTCTTTTAAACAAAAGAAAATATGGTACCAATATAGAAATAAAAAATATATGTTATTAAAAGTTCATTATGAATTATTACAATTATTTTTGCATCGAGCTTGGTTATATCATTTACAAAATATCTGCAAAATTGATATTCCTGAAGTTTTATTGGATAAAATATTGCTCAATACTACATAGAACAGATTTTCATATCAGTGTTTTATTCTTATGTTTACTTCATTACAATAATAATATAGTGTTTTGTGTTCTATGAATAACTTATGACGTAATCTACTTATCTTATCACTGATCAGTGCACATCCCGTGATGCGCGGACCGTAAGCCAGTATCAGGAGTTAAGGTCATAGCACACTTAAACGACTCTGCTCCAACACCGCTCCCACCCAACACTGCCCTAACTGCTCGCAGTCCACGCGGCGACAGCTAGCAGGCACCCAGCAGTCCACGCGGCGAAAGCTTGCAGACGGCCAGCTGTCCACCCGCCGATCTCTCTTGTTTTTCTCGATAGACACTCAGCGCCGGTTCCAACGGAAGACCAGCGCTGAGTTGGGGCCGGATTGTGACATGAAACGTGTACTTGTATATAATATATCTTTATATTTTATTGTGTTCTGTATCTCTTGTTGTTTCGTGTCCCAATAAATGGACTTTATTCTTTATTCTTATTCTTAAAAAAAAAAAACCTGGAAAAGCAGAAGTGTTGGACATGTTATATTATTTTATCTAATTTGATACGTTGATAATTTCAGGAATACAAAGCGAAAGAGGAGAACTATCTGAACAGGATACAAGACTTGGAGTCTATCACGGCAGAGAGGAACCGCATACGCAAGTTTAAAGACGAACTCGCTAAGAAACGACACGACGAATTTACTATAGGTATGTGCAGAAACAGTCAAGAGAAAAATCAGTTTTTTTAACTAGACGATTTTTTAAATTATACTAATTTATAGAAAGACGATTAAAGGAAAAACTGGAAGATAGGGAATTGTGGCGGCGGCTTCATTGACAAGAGTGTAGCTCTTTAATTAAAGAAGACGAATATCAATAAATCTACAAAAAACAATGTAACTAACGTCAACTTCAATTATCAGCACAACAATATTAAGGAAAAACTTTAGTATAAAATAATAAACTTATTATTGTTTGAGTTATTATTGTAGTGCAGTTTACATTATTACAACGTAAGTTTTGTTACTCATAAAATACTTGAAGCTTTTAAATTTCAGAAATAATTATAAAGAGAAATCTTTATAAAAAAGAACTAATCGAATATAACCCATAGACTCTGTATTCTGTACCCATACTCCTGACTTGGCTCTCCAAAAATATTTCGAAAACGATTAATAAAAATACTTAAAATAATTTTCTTTATTTGCAGGTTTCAACACGATTACTGCGAAGCTAAAAGAGATGTATCAGATGATAACTCTAGGAGGTGACGCTGAGTTGGAACTCGTCGATTCTTTGAACCCATTCGCCGAGGGAGTTATATTCAGGTTGGTAGTGTTTATTACATGTTTTAAAAAAAAAGAAAAAAAAAAGAAAGCTAGAGTGGCTTCGGCGAGTTCCCACTGAAGTACCCGAAAAAGCCCTTTTTCTTCCATTTTAATTAGACTGGCCACTAGGTTTTTGTGGATAAAAATCCCTCCTAACCCGACTGCGGCCCCATTGTGGACGGGTATCTTAATTCACCATCACCGCTAAGGCATTTTGTTGGGAAATCTTCAGAAAGATCGCGAGGTGAGGAAACCACGGTTGAGTTGGGGTTGAGGCTAGTCCTTTTGAAAAGTAGTAATATTATATGTTCAGTGGAGTTGGTAAAATATAATATAATTGATATGTTTCCAATTCCAGTGTCCGTCCCCCCAACAAGTCATGGAAGAACATATCGAACCTGTCTGGCGGCGAGAAGACCCTCTCCTCCCTCGCGCTGGTGTTCGCACTCCACTACTACAAGCCCACTCCGCTCTACGTCATGGACGAGATCGACGCCGCGCTCGACTTCAAGAACGTCTCCATTGTGGCTAACTATATCAAGGTCAGTGACTATATGTCCAACCTAGCATCATGCTCACTGCTGGGTATAGGCATCCTCCCCTAGGTGAGAAGACCCTCTCCTCCCTCACGCTGGTGTTCGCACTCCACTACTACAAGCCCACTCCGCTCTACGTCATGGACGAGATCGACGCCGCGCTCGACTTCAAGAACGTCTCCATTGTGGCTAACTATATCAAGGTCAGTGACTATATGTCCAACCTAGCATCATGCTCACTGCTGGGTATAGGCATCCACCCCTAGGTGAGAAGACCCTCTCCTTCCTCGCGTTGGTGTCGTTTGGTTACACTTCATTTGAAGCTAACTATATCAACGTAAAATATGTTTTATGGAACATACTACAATGTTTATGCAGTGAGAGTAAAAACTGTTTTTTAAGGAGGTCGCATTAAAAAATTGGTCTGCTTACCTATTTACGAAATAAACGTCTGTTGTTATACGTTTACAAAACCATTAAATAATCTAAATATATAAAACTTAAAGGTGACTGACTGACTGATATACCTAGCGATCTATTAACGCACAGCCCAAACTACTGGACGGATTGAGCTGAAATTTGGAATGAAGGTAGATGTTGTGGCGTAGGCATCCAATGAAAGGAGTTTTAGAAATGTCACTTTTAAGGAGTGAAATAGGGGATGCAAGTTTTACCTCTTAACGCGAGCGAAGCCGCAAGCACCCACTAGTATAATATAATTATTATTCTTCTTTATTTCTCAGGACCGTACCAAAAACGCGCAGTTCATTATCATCTCTCTCCGGTACAACATGTTCGAGGCTTGCAACCGTCTCGTCGGCATTTACAAGACTCAAGACTGCACCAAGTCAGTGACCATAGACAATGTACTGCCGCCGCCGGAAGATGCTGAAATGTCTGATGAAACACATAATAATATTGTACCTAATATTGATGTCTGTTAGATCTATTTATTCTTACGATATTATTAACCAGCAGGTTTATGACGCTCAACATCGAGTTAGTCACGTATGGAGACAACAAAATTACGTCGAGTAATGTGCCTCCTCCAACTTTCGAAATACGAAACATTTGACATTTTAGTGACGTTCCATGTCGACATAAGCGTCGGGCCCGCTTGATTACACTCGTCGAAACATTTCGACAATTGTTGACAGAAACCGTGAGAATCTTATCTCGTGTTACACATCATAAGCCTGGAGGTGTATGATGTATGTTGATTGTTGTAATGATGAACAGTAAAAGATGTCAAATATGTCGAAATAAATCAAGATCTATTTATTCTTGCAATACATTTACCAGGTTTATCAGCAGTCTCTTTGGTATTGAGTGTGCGAGGATTGAAAAACTCTTGTAAGTACATAATTAAATGGAAGTGTAATTTTTACAAGACTCAAGACCGTGTGTCAAATCTGTTACCATAGACAATGAACTAATGGACGAAACTAATTATTTAGTTGATTGAACACAAATTCCGAATTTATGTATGTATTTTCATAACTTATCCATGTATTTTTGCAATATATTTATCAAGTTTCATGTTTAATGTGTCTCTGGTAAAATAATGATCGAAGTAGTTTTTTTATCATATTAATATGGTACCGATTATATTGATGTATTTTGTAGTATGAAGAATAAATTAAAAACATACTTATCCAGTCTTATTTTTTGTATAGCATAAGATCAAGCAGGTTCTTAGTAGATATATTTATAGAAATACCTACAACTACTCTGATGAAAATTAATGTAATTATTGTTGATTTAATGTACTGTAATATGTAAGGTAATAAATGGTTTATTACTATTAGTTCTTAATACGATTTCTGATTCACAGAATAAACATTCATTTAATATGATAAAAATACATGTGTTTTTATTTCAGTGTGCCTATTTTTCCAAAATAAAATAACTATTTGATTTGTTTAATTGTTTGACTTACAGGAACAAATGCTAGCATTTTAAAAAAGGATATCAACCAATTTGTTAGGTATTTATTGTCAACATGAATCAGCAACTTGAATTATTTGTTGGTTGGGTAGTTCCATCATAAAAGACCTTTATAAAATATTATAAACAAAAACTCGTACAATTTTAAACATTATGTTTATTGAACATGAACATCTCATATACATAAACGTTTCAAATTAGATTTAAAATAAATTAAAAACTTTCTTATACTTAAAAATAGACTGATGTCTTCATTACGAAGTTTCACATAATGTATTATGAATAATATTACAAAAATTAAACAAATATTTATGTATGTAGTGTAACTGTAATCATTTTCAAAAGTTTATGATTATTTTAAAGACTAGACGCTTTTAATCTGAATCAATTTACCAAATAAATATCACATATTTTTACCTAAAAATCAAATTTTAACCAAGAAATCAAAATTCTTCCGATTTTAAATGAACTAAACGAGTCCCTATACAAACAATCGAATGAACGCAGCGAATCAATTTAATTTGCATTATGTATATCAAAATACATTCATAATATACACAACAGTTTTATTCAATGAAACATAGGTACATACATATGTTACAAGTATTGTTTATCAGTCTGTCTGTATATTTTCCATATTTTGTTTGGTGATACATTTTAAAAGCAAAGTGATTTGGGCGTGTTAGGGACTATGGAATAATGGATAACAATAGGCAAGTTACAATTTGAGAATTAAATAATGTGCTATATAAGTAGTAATAAGTGTAAATAGCATAAGTCTTGTGTGTAGAGTTTGAGATTATGAAATTAACAGACAGTCGACTCGGTAGAAATGTATGTCATATCAACATTAGTTTTTATTAAATAAAGGTTCTTTATTTGTGTAAACACAATAAAAAAAAAACAGCACAACATTATCAACTAATTTAACAACTATATATCAACAAGAGATTGATGTTCGGTCGTGTAACAAGAAGAATTTGTCAACACTGAGTACATTGCATCGCATTGTCGATTATATAAAAAAACGACTTCCCAACAAGTTACAAGAAATTTCACTAGCTGCAACATGGCAGAATGAATTATCAATATAAGTATACATAATATGTATTGTATTGTATTGTATTTATTTATCATTCCATTGGATCTTCCGAACACTTGGTTTCGTCAAATATACATAGTTAGGTACACAGTGTACATAAAAATAATTACAACATTAGTTTTTATTTGTTTTTAATTGCTTGCGTTCAGAGCTAGACAACCACCACACATGTATTACATATTCGTTCGTTCGTTATATTATAACAAAGTAAGTATCTTTACCAGACAATGAAAGTATACTTAGCTTATTTGTGAACACATTCTGTTTAGTGTACCATTATAAATAAATAAATAAATAAATGATATTCGATATCATTATACATTTTCTAAATCTGTTGCCATTACAACTAGAACCATTTCTACGTGTTGACAATCTGTTAATTCCTAATCTTCCTTTCTTAGTAAGCATATTAGCTCCAAGCATTCTATACATTACATTTCTTGCACCAAAATCATAACTTCAGGCTTCAAGTACACATCTTTGTTCGGGCTTCTGCTGATCTCTTCTATAACAGAAGAATGCCAAGCGAATGTGAGCACTGTTGCTGGTACTAATCGAAGGTCAATAAGGGTCTTATTGGCATCCTCTTCTGGTATTAACTTGTGACCTGTCGGTGTGTTTAGTACGAAAGGTAGGTCGTTCTCGAGGTTTTCTTGGACGAATTCGTGGATTTCATTGTACTTTTCGTAAACGGAGAATGTTCCCTGGAAACAAAATAAACAAATGTAGACTTTAAGACAGCATAGTACAGTGATAAACAAATGTTATGTACAGAGTTTAAAGACCAACATATTATGGAGTGGTTGGTAAATGTGTGACAATTTTCATCAGACGCTTGTATAAATTTATTGTGTTGTTTTAAAAAAACTTTCAGAAGACTTGATAACTTCCTTTTTCTAAAGTCGGTTAAAAAAAACCTTACAAGCACCCGTAGCTCAGAAAATATAGAAGTTTTTACGCCATAGATAATGGTATTTACGCAACTGTCTGCACGATCAGCTTTTGGACGACCGACTAAAAATGCCTCATTTTCGTTCCCTTAAATCGAATTCTTCCAGTAGTCAAGTCAAGCAAAGTAAATTAAGTTAAGTAGTGTGTCAAGTTACCTGCAGCAGTATTCCGTCCGGGAAGCGCACCCTGATGATGGCGAACTTGTACTTGCGCATCTCTCTGATCTCGTCCTTCTCCCGCATCGCCTTCGTGCGCAGCATCTGGCTCTTCTCTAGCAACTCCGCTCTGCAATATAGAATAGGATAGATATAATCTTATCTTTACCTAGTGGACGCCCGCGGCATCGCTCCCATTATTTCGAGACAAAAAAGTAGCCTATGACACTTCTAAGACCTCATACTAAGTACCTACATACCAAAAATCATGTTGATCTGTTCAGCCGTTTTTACGTCATGAGCGTTTAAATAAACAGATAAACAGACAAAAGTTCTATAAACTGCTGAAACGCGTTCTGTTATGGATTTATAAGTATATACCCAATTTTTTTCTGATGTCTTCTATGTTCAGATTATTGACCCTCTTCAACTTTAATATACTTATGCAGGTATAGATTAATGTAAAAATACAATAGTTGCATTTTAATATTAAAACTTTAGTTTTGTTTGCGGGCCGCTCGCGCGGCGGCGCGCAGTCTGCATGCTGCCGCGGTCCCAGAACATACGTTCTGAAGATGGATGTCATAACATCCGAAACGCGTTAACAACTTACGCGATTTACACGTGAGTGAAAACCGTTTAGTTAATATATTGACAATAGTTGCACTTGCATTATATCCTCATAATCATCAAATATTCATAGAACCATTTTACATGTCTCATTGCATGGTACTAAATATTTAAAAATACTACCTACAGATTCGGAGCAGCAGATTTAAAAATCATGACAAAAAATTAAGGGTAAATAGAATATTCTTTATTGTAACACGAAATAAAAATAAAATACAAAGAGATTAAAAATAACTTATACTAGTGCCACAAGTGGCGGCCTTATCGCATCACCATCTTAGCAGCTTCTCGTGAAGGAAGCAGCTTGCAGCTCCAGCTGTTACTCTATCTTCCATCGTTATCTCATTTCTCATCCATGTTATATACATTTATAACTATCTGTCTTTGTACCTGCAGGGCTAGCACTGCACCGGTACTTATAGTCTTTCCAACATTTTATCCTCCTGTCACCATACACCAAGTGTACTACTAGGATTTTATAATATACACTTGTAATTGTACATTAGGATAAGAATTTATGCAAATAAAGATAATTTGAAACTAACTTAAGTGGATAAAATGGTGGGAAAGACTATTAGTCCCCGTGCCGTGCTTGCCCTGCTGTTACTGATGCTAGCTAGATGTGTCATCACCTGATCTGCGCCTCCCGCTTGAGCTCTGCCGGCGTGAGCGCGTAGAACGTGTCCGGCAGCGCCATCTTGGCGGCCGCCTGCGACGGGAGCAGCACCTGCAGGTTGCGGTCCAGCTCCAGCTGGATGGGGGACGCGGTGCGGAGGGCGTCTGTTAGCGTCTGGAATGTGAAAACATTTATACTTATATACGTTTTTTTACGTGGGATAGGTTTACGTTTGACAACAGCCTGTCTGATGTTAAGCATTGCTGCAGCCTAGGGTGTAACACGCTTACTTAGAAGATGCCTATTAACTCTAGATTTGAAGACCTTTGGATTGTAGTTCGCAGGAAACACAGCTTCTGGTAAAGTGTTCCAAAGCTTTGCCGTCCGTACAATAAACGTAGAGGCAAAGCGCTGTGTTACTCATATACTTTAACGTAATTTTAGGAAAATATGTTAACCTTGTGATCAGAATATCACACAATTTTGTCATCAGGCGGTCTGTAGTCAAGCGAGAATCAAATGCACGTAAAAAAACAGCAACAACAAAAAACAATGGGACTAGGTTTTCTTTTGAGTAAACTAGAGTTTTCAACAAATTTTTGCTGGATTTTGACACCACTGTGCTGTGTGACGTATCATCTATCGATGCCCAAAATGTATATCGAAAACCTAACTAAGCTACACTAGACTAAAACACACAACAGTGCATGCAAACTGCATTGAAACCTGCAGAATGATTGGCAAAAGCAGATTTTTTTCCTTTATATTAAAACAGAGGCATAGATAATATTCTTGGTCACAATAAAAAAGTGACTTACATTCAAAGTCTCCATAGAGGGTACATTGTCCTTCTGAAACACTAAGAAGTCCTCGTTCCCGCCCTCTGCATTGGGCAAGCTCTGTTGTATGAAGCCCGCAGCTTGAAGCAACTCCATAGATCCCTCTACTGGTTGTACTCGCTCTGTGAATACTCTGAAATAGAGGCGAGAGAATTAGGTAGGACAAAAGCTTTTATTGACTTGATGTTAGAAATGGGCAATGAATACTTGGTACTAATTGTGAAAAAATTGTGTAAAAAAATGCCAGATATAATATGACAATAGGACAATTCAATTTACTTGTATCTTTAATTGATAACTAGTAGACGTGGACGCCCGCGGCTTCGCTTGCATTGTTTTGAGATAAAAAAGTAGCATACGACACTTGTATGACCTCATACTACCTACATACCAAAAATCATGATGATCCGTTTAAACGTTTTTGCGTTGGCCGTTTAAATAAAAAGATAAACAGAGAAACTACCAAAAATTCTCAAAACTGTTGAAACGTGTTTAGTTACAGATTTAAACTTAACAACAACACAATTTTTAAAAAATATCGTAAAAGATAGCACATATTTTTTTTCCCCGGTTTTATGAAAGCTATTCAGAACTTATTTATATAAATACAGGTAAGTATATAGGAGTAAATTACCTATTAGACATCCTGATTTTCATGTATTTCTCTTCATCTGGATGAGCGACTATGTTCTCTAAATATTTGCATAGCGTTTCTACACATGTATCAACCTGGAAAGAAGCAAATAAGATCAGTCATATTTTGTGTTTATAAAACTTTTTAGAAAATAGTTAATGTTAAAATCATTCTAGTTGTGCTCTATTGTTTATTTTATGGCATTGTGAAGGAATAACATAGTTTACAACACATATCAAATTCCATCAAGTGACTATGGGTTGCTACTCCCCCTGCAGAATTCGTTATGATACATCGTGGTGAGCGCCAGGATCCTTCCATGGAAGACTTAGGGTTAGGCTGTGGAACTCCTTGCCCGAATTTCTATTCCCATTGATAGTTTATAATTTGTTGGTCTTCAAGTCGTGAGTAAACTGGTTTCTTCTAGGCAAGCTAGCTAGATCGTAGATTATAACGTTGCTTAACATCAAGCAAGTTGTAGTCAAGTGTGAGCCTATACCATGTAAAAAAAAGTGTTTAACCTTAGGCTGCAGCAATGCTTAACATCAGGCAGGCTGTAGTCAAACGCAAACCCATCCCACGTAAAATAAAGAATCATGTCTTTTTGTGTTCCACAGTTCCCAAATAATTATTTGATTTTTTTTATACCTTTTCCCTATTACTGTTGCATGACTGTATGATGAGACAGGCAGTCAGCCCTCTCTCTTCCTCCAGTTGCTCGTACAGGAATGTCTTTATGTTGCGCTTCCATTCATCTCGAGGCAGGATGTCGTTACTTATCATTGGGCATCTGAAAAAACACAACCAATAATTAATAACTATTAGTGGAAGGCTGTGGCTTCTCTCGCCTTGGTACAGGATAAATAATAGCCCATTTTAGGCACTGTAAGCTTATGATGCAAAATATCGAGTTAATCTAGTATCAAGGCAATAAAATTACACCATGTAAGTAATTTGTCTATTTCAACGTTCGAAATATGAAAAAAACATACAAAAGCTTTGGGCTCATATGTACAGAGATATTGAAACATCTCAATAATTGTCGACAAAAACCACAACAATCTTATCTTGTGTTGCACATCATAATCCTGCAGGATCTAGATCATCTACAATGTACATAGCACATTTGATCTAAATTGATTTAGCTGTTCGATCATGAAGAAGTGATATACACACACAGAAACTTACCACTTATAATTTTAACAGGATAATATTAACTCACTTGAAATATACTCCGGAAGCTGCATAGTTCTTGGGCAGGTCACTGGGTGCTTCCTTGACTTCCTCCTCAACACTGCTGGACCTCACAGGGCCTGCTGCTGAAGTCTTTTCATTCTCTAACTCCTTCCTTACTTGTGCCTAGGATTAGAGAAAACAGGTGTAGGAAATGATTTTAGAAATTATTGTGAAAGTTAAAATATATCATATAAACATTTAAGTTCATGCTATCAAAACTATATCTGCTTAAGTATAATCCTAATTTTATCTAAAGGTTTATCTAGATAAAATAGATCTCAGTACTTTGAATAAGCAAACTAAATAAACAAGAGCTCTGACATGCTTGGACACTCATTCGCAGGTCAACTGCATGCAGCTAGGCAAAAGTAGTTTTAACTAGTGAAGGTGATTACTGGAGACTATTCAACAAAACCACATATTACATAGGAATTTATGCCTTAGTTATAATTTTGCATTAACAAAACATACCTGTATGGCAGCAAGTGAAGTATTAAATGCTGGATTTTCTCTCTTCTGATTCAGTCTTGCTAGAGCTGCCTCCGCAGCCACTTTACTCTCCTGTGTAAGCCCGGACCTCCTTGGTTGCACCTCATTTTTAGATGAATTTGAACTCTGAGTGCTTATACCAGCTTCAGATAACTTGTGGCCAGGTCCCGCTAACTTAAACTTAGCTTCAACCTTCTTCTTTTGAAAGAACTTCTTGATCTTGTCGGCCATCTTTGATTTAAATCCTTGGTGTGTGCTCTTTAGGCAGTTTTAGTTTGGAAACACTTTCTTTCAGTTGTTCTATGGTAGCCGAAGTAGCTGTCGAGATAAGTTTAAGATAAGTTATCAAGCTGTTTTCGTTGTTCTTTGTTTGGAATGAGTCATTTATAGGCGATATTACTCTTGGATCATAACAAAGACACAATAAAATTGTATCTACTATTCAATTTAGAGTTCCATTAGGCCATGACATGGAATAGTGTAAGTAATATTGCATCATCAAGGTACTTTTTACAGCAGTTTCTTTAAATGCAGGTTTGTAAAGTACGATATAATATGAAGATAATTAGATCATAGCCATTTTCAAAAACAAAGTCATATGAGTTAGTATTGGTAAACACAATCAATCTTTAGGGAAAAGCAGGCACAGGCACAGGAGCTTAGGTATTAAAGTAGCAATATAAGTGCCCTTGTTATTGACTAATTAAAACTAAGACCTAGGTCAAGGTCATCAAATAAACCAGTAAATACACACCTGGCTTCATGAACCGCTCCGAAATACGTTTACCGTAAACACGCCACGATATTATTATTAACAACAACGTAAACAATAAAATCAAGGAGAATGTCTTAAGAAGTAGATATTGGAATTCGTTGAAGTAGAAAACCTCGGCAAACTCCTCGTAAAAAGATAATTCAGACAAATTTACGAATGATTTGGGAAAAGTTTCCACAGGTAGGGAAGATACACACGACTCGAAGAAATCCTTTGCGAACGACAACGTATCCCCAATTTGAAGATACAAAGCCTCGTAAAGGGTGGAATTAAAAACTGCGTTATCGAATAACGACATTACACATGCAATTTGCAAACAAAATAAGAAAATTTAATGAAAATACGCATGTCCCATACTGAAAATCTTTTCATTTACCGCATGTCATTTTCGATTCAACTTCAACTTCAACTTTTTAATATGGCTTATGCAACGTTACCGCAATTTTGCCAATGTTGAATGTCACAATGATTAAGCTATAACAATCGCTGAAAGCGTAGAGAGAGTATGTATAGAGATCTGGATGCCGTATACTGGAAGAAGACAGCAAATATATACCTACCATACCACTTTTTTACCCTAAAATACACCTTATTTTAGGGTAAAAAAGTATTTAATATTTTATAATTAATGTAGTTAAGAAATAAGTTGATAATGCAATTACAATGTTGTGGTGACATTCTAACATAATATTTATATTTTTAATAAAATTTTTTTGTCTGTAAATTTCATGGCGCTTGAGATTCTAATGTATGCTTTTAAATTTTCTCTCTAACATGCCTTAATTTTATAATTTTTTTTTAATGTAAATTGTGCAATATTTTAGTTAGTTTGCCCGTTTTTACCATATTGTATAAAATTGTATTAATAAAAACATAGTGATACACCAATATTTGAGTAAATTTTAAGTTTGAATCGTAAAATTATTATTAAGTAAATCTGAAAATATTTATTTTGTCAATGAAAGATTTTTTTTGCATTTCGGGGAACATATTCCATATAGGGGGCAACCCTAAAATGCTGTCTTCTTCCAGTATACGGCATCCAGATCTCTATACATACTCTCTCTACGGACTCTAATACATACTCTCTCTACGATAAAATAAAACCAAAAGCAAGATTGACGGACGACGCCGTGACATTTGAAGTTAAGCAGTGCTTGACGTTGACAGTAAAATGTTGTCTTTTTAATTAATTGCTTATGAATATCTCATTCGTCAGTCTTCCTTAAATTTTTATACGAGTCATAAGTACTTCAAGCAAGGATTTTTTATTTCATCCCTCTCTTTCTATTATTTCCATGACTTCAAGACTTGAAGTATACTTAGTATACTTAGTATACCATTAAGATTCCTTTTTAACGTAGGTATTATTAGTTCCCTATTATTTAGTCAGATTATGTATCTACAACACTAATGATCATTGATTTTGTGATGAATGTTTCATGTTTATCATGAAAATAATAAAGCAAAAAGATTGACACAACAACTTCTGAGCTTGTTTTTGAGAAGCTGAAATTGTTCAAGTGATAAGCAATTGAATGAATAAATGAATAATTAAGTAGTACCTATAAACATTTAAAATCTTAAGTTGATAAAGCCTTATTAACAACATGACTAAGTGTGGTTTTCTTTGTTTTATAGCAATAAGTATGTCAGAGCTAGAGTTTCAGCTGGATGATCTGATAAGACTATAGAATAAACTTATATAAGTACTATGTACCAATGTACTAACGTTAAACTAGTTTTATTTTAGTTAACGTTCGTTACGTTCTGTCTGTCATGGTCATGGTCTACACTGGTTTTTACTGTGTCTTCTCATATATTATTAACATCACATTACCGGTAATATCAAATATTTATATAGATTAGTGCATATAATATTACTTTAGATTTCTACCATATTTAATTATTAAACCTGGCCACACTGTATTGTGGCTGTCATGCGGCGTGGCTGTCTTGCGCAAATCTTAATCTAATACGCGAAGAGTGTGACGCCAATACCAAAAAAAAAAAAAAACTTAATCTATCAAATTATTAATCAATGTCAGAATTAAAGAAGTGCCGGCCGCCGCGCCACAGCCGGTCGGTTCTCGGTTTGCGCCAAAATAAAGAAATAAAAATTAATTGTTACCTGTGTCGTGTGCTGATGAAAGAAATCTAATTAAAAATTAAATACGCACAAATTATTGGAATTGTTGTGTCATTTTTAACGAATAATACCTACCTCTATAACTTGAACAGAACAAAACTGGGCAGCGTGTACAAGGTACTTATGTTGTTGTTTTTCTTAGCTTTGCTCCCGACCTATTTTGAAGCACGTAATTTGAAAAAATATAAATAAAGGTATAGTTTTTCGTCTCTCCTTTAATTATTCTTCTCCCCTATAAAAACACGTATGAGACTTGTAGGTACTTACTACTATTATACATTCAGACAGCAAGGCTCACTAAACTGTCTTTTTTTATTCCAGATCATAATACATCAAAATGTCTGATGTCGACGAAAACTTTATGATTTTGGACATTACAGACTCTAGAGCTGTGCTCCAGCATGTGCTTAAATCAATTAAGGAACGATGTAAAGAAGAAGCAGATCCTTTGACTAATCCTCAAGATAAAATAACAGACTATACAGGCCTTTCAATTGATCTAATCAACAACTTGATATCTGGGAACAAAGTATATTCAGTTCGGGTATCAACACTACCTATTGCCGAGCGAATACTGGTGTTAAAAGCTGTAAAATCTTTATGCATAGAAAATAAACTACCAACTTATGAATTATTATTTGAAACAGCTGCAAAAATAGCCAGTGGGAATGTAACAATGCTCTCAGATATGAATTTATTTATAAAAGAACTTAATACATTAGGATATGTGGGCAAAAACACCATAAACAATGAACCACTTATTCTAGAAGACCCAGAAGTGAGATTTGAACGATACTTGTATCATTTAAAACTAAAAAAAATTGCAAACAGTCCTCAGCGGCAAAAACTTGTTTATATTGATGAGAGAATAATCAGTGTGGATCATAGCTTCAAAAAGCCAATGCTAAGTAACTCTATAATAGATCATTTCAGCATGGAAGAGTGTATTTTTTTTCATGCAGTGTCAACCAAAGGTTTTATAAGTGGTATGTTCACCAACCAAGCCTCTGAAGAAGATTATTTTAAATGGTTTTCTGACATATTACTTACAAACCTCAAAGAACCTAAAATCATAGTAATGGACAATAACCCATTGCATGGCAGTCTGGAACACACATATACAGTAACCAGATATAGCCCTAAATCAGAGATGCTGCATTGGTTACTGGAAAACAACATTCCTTGCAGTGCCAATATGAGCAAGCCAGCATTATATGAGCTTATTAATAAATCTAAAGACTACAGTAAACAGTATTATCTGGACCAAATTATCCGATCCCATGGTCATCAAGTGTTGAGGTTGCCTCGTCATTTCTATGACCTTTCTATCACTACCCAGTTTTGGGATAGCTTGGCTAGAAACACCAGAACAAAAGAAACAAATTTAACTGAGATGCAATCTGTTGCTATGAAAGAAATACACTCTGTTTTGCCTGCAGTATGGGCGGAATATGAACAAGAAATTATTAACTTTCAAACTGAATTGTTTGATATTGATACTGTTATAGAGCAGTTTTCTGACAAATATCAGATTCAAAACTACACTGCATAGTTAGTCAGTAGTAATTAATTAATACTGTTCCATTTTAATACATTAAATAAAAGATTTCTATAAGAACTTTTGTTTTAATTTTAAATAAAACTAAAGATTTATATAAAGAGTATTTTTAGTTACTTACAAAACCATTAGTTGTTATAGTTAATATTATCTTTCATACCTATTGTAGAATACATTCTTGATTATGGAAAGTAATTGAAGCAATTAAATACATGCTATTATAAAAAAACATGTCATAGGAAACGAATGCATGTAAACTTGATAGCTTCCCTGTAACGCCTGATAAAACCATAAGAGCAATAGATTGTTATTGAGGATACAATTATTTCAGGCGTTTTGGTATTTTGGTGAATATTGGGCCAGATTTACGTATTCTTTTGTTTCACTTTGTTATAATTATATGTTTCAATGTGTTTATATGTATGTATGTTTCAATTGAATGTCCATCGGGGATATAGCTCAGTGGCAGAGCAATCGACTGCAGATCGATAGGTCCCCGGTTCAAATTCGGGTGTCCCCTAATAACAATTACATTTTTACTACCTGTTACAAATACGAGTAGTTACGGTACTTATTATAATTATGCACTTATACTATCTATCTATGGCTTATCGGTTCGTTTGACACTCATTTAAAAGGTTGTTTGTTTTTTATTTACATTATATTACCTAGATGGTAAAGGTCAAGAACTAGTATATTTTGTAATTAAGTAAATGTGTCGCTCATAGTAGGTACGTACATACGAGTAGGTACCTATTATACGTAGATATAATATCCTCCTCCGCAATCATAATATATAATATCCGCACTCCTGGTGCGCTGCTGCGCGCGCTCCTCGTATGCTGCTGCGCGCGCTCCTCGTATGCTGTTGCGCGCACTCCTGGTGCGCCGCTGCGCGTACTCCTGGTGCGCCGCTGCGCGCACTCCTGGTGCGCCACTGCGCGCACTCCTGGTGGGCTGCTACGCGCACTCCTCGTGCACTGTTGCGCGCACTCCACGTACGCTATTGCGCGCACTCCTGGTGCGCTGCTGCGCGCACTCCTGGTGCGCTGCTGCGCGCACTCCTGGTGCGCTGCTGCGCACACTCCTCGTGTGCTGCTGCACGCACTCCTCGTGCGCTATTGCGCGCACTCCTGGTGTTTTTAAAAGGGTTATATATCAGGTAGGTGCGGGAGGATTTTATAAATCTATCTCCCAAATCTACGGCGATTCCTAACGTTGGTGTATGATGAATTCCAGGGTCATCGAAAGCCGCGTCTCCGCCCACACCCCGGGATTCGAGCCCGCAGACTTCGGGTACGAGACTAGACGCCGCAGGGTGCTCCATGTTTCCTGCTCGGTGCTGACGACATCAGCTCGTGAACTTCCCCCAGCGCGTCGGGTTGGAGATCCGAGCGGTTCAGTGAGCCTGCTACGGACAAAGACATATTTCCAAAGTAAGATCTGTCCATTTTTATTTCGAGTCCCGAGTTGACGCTACCCTCATTTCGTTTTTGTTAATGAGATTCTGATCGTGACCTAGATTTGTTGTGTGTAGTTTTCACTCGGTAGGGGCCCATACCGAGGTTTATTGCATGTTTTTAACATATTCCATTTTGAATTTTTAATCCGTGAGCATTGGCCAGCTCGTGGATTGGATGTTTGAGAAGGACGAGTAGTCTTGTTTAACGGTACTTGGTTACGGTTACATACAGTGGGTTTTTTGAATAATTTTAGCCTTTGTCCTCAGAAAACGGTAATGATGGTGAAGGCACTGAATGTTTAGATCCAAGACCAGGGGCTTACGCGCACTCTTCGTGTGCTGTTGCGCGCCCGCCTGGTGCGCTACTGCGCGCACTCCAGGTGCGCTGCTGCGCGCACTCTTCGTGTGCTGCTGCGCGCACTCCTGGTGCGCTGCTGCGCGCACTCCTGGTGCGCTGCTGCGCGCACTCCTGGTGCGCTGCTGCGCACACTCCTCGTGTGCTGCTGCACGCACTCCTCGTGCGATATTGCGCGCTCTCCTGGTGTTTTTAAAAGGGTTGTATATCAGGTAGGTGCGGGAGGATTTTATAAATCTATCTCCCAAATCTACGGCGGTTCCTAACGTTGGTGTATGATGAATTCCAGGGTCATCGAAAGCCGCGTCTCCGCCCACACCCCGGGATTCGAGCCCGCAGACTTCGGGTACGAGACCAGACGCCGCAGGGTGTTCCATGTTTCCGGCTCGGTGCTGACGACATCAGCTCGTGAACTTCCCCCAGCACGTCGGGTTGGAGATCCGAGCGGTTCAGTGAGCCTGCTACGGACAAAGACATATTTCCAAAGTAAGATCTGTCCATTTTTATTTCGAGTCCCGATTTGACGCTACCCTCATTTCGTTTTTGTTAATGAGATTCTGATCGTGACCTAGATTTGTTGTGTGTAGTTTTCCCTCGGTAGGGGCCCATACCGAGGTTTATTGCATGTTTGTAACATATTCCATTTTGAACTTTTAATCCGTGAGCATTGGCCAGCTCGTGGATTGGATGTTTGAGAAGGACGAGTAGTCTTGTTTGATTAACAAAAACTAACAAATTAACGGTACTTGGTTACGGTAACATACAGTGGGTTTTTTGAATATTTTTTGCCTTGGTCCTCAGAAAACGGTAATGATGGTGAAGGCACTGAATGTTTAGATCCAAGACCAGGGGCTTACGCGCACTCTTCGTGTGCTGTTGCGCGCCCGCCTGGTTTGCTACTGCGCGCACTCCAGGTGCGCTGCTGCGCGCACTCTTCGTGTGCTGCTGTGCGCACTCCTGGTGCGCTGCTGCGCGCGCTCCTCGTATGCTGCTGCGCGCGCTCCTCGTATGCTGTTGCGCGCACTCCTGGTGCGCTGCTGCGCGCACTCCTGGTGCGCCGCTGCGCGCACTCCTGGTGCGCCACTGCGCGCACTCCTGGTGCGCTGCTACGCGCACTCCTCGTGTGCTGCTGCACGCACTCCTCGTGCGCTATTGCGCGCACTCCTGGTGTTATTAAAAGGGTTATATATCTGGTAGGTGCGGGAGGATTTTATAAATCTATCTCCCAAATCGACGGCGGTTCCTAACGTTGGTGTATATATGATGAATTCCAGGGTCATCGAAAGCCGCGTCTCCGCCCACACCCCGGGATTCGAGCCCGCAGACTTCGGGTACGAGACCAGTAACAATTTTTTTTGTTATTTAAATTCAGATTACGTTGTTTTTCATTTCAATTCAGAGTACTTTATTTATGGAACTCTGGAAAAAATATGTATACCTATAGTGATTTTCCGCTGCGACTGCCCCATAACCGACTTCAAACAACAAACTTGATGGTTTTTTGGTGTGTTCCTCCATATACTACGACAACACAATTATTGAGTACGTAGAAATTATATTTACCTCGGACAAAACATAGAAATAACCAATAGGACAGCAAAGGAAGTACAACGACGCATAACTATCAGTTGGAGAAAATATTGGCAAAACAAGGAATTTTTCAAAAGCAATCTTCCTATGCATATCAAAAAGAAAGTTTTTGAAACTACCATCATACCCTCCCTGCTATATGGCTGCCAAACATGGGCCCCAAATAAAGACGTGTTACTTAAAATAAGAACATAGTTATAGTCATAGTCATATCATTTATTTGCAAATTGTAAAGATATAAACACTTAACCAATGACCCTGATAGGGTATGCAAATATGTACATATGTACCTAGTCAGGTCATAAATTCTGTCACATGTTTAATATAAAATAATTGAAACAACTTTATTCTTTATGTAACCATTTATATACCAAAATGAACTTAACAAAACATAGATTCTTATGACAATAAAGTTTATTCAAAATGGCCTCCGTGATTTTGAATACAGGCCTTCAATCTGCGCGGCCAGTCGTCTATCGCTGCACGAACGAGGTCCATGTCAATATCGGCGGCTGCCTTAATCAAGGATGTCTTGAGTGACTCCAAATTGGGATGAGGCTTTGAGCACGCTTTTTCCTCCAAGTGTTGCCATATCTTGTAATCTAACGGATTCAAATCTGGACTGGAGGAGGGCCAGTCTTCGTGCCGGATGAAGTCGATTTCACGCGCCGCCAGCCAGTCTTGTGTGCTCTTTGCTCTATGAGCTGGCGCCGAATCTTGTTGGAATACCCAGTGCTTGTTATTGAACATGATATGAGAAACAGGTTCTACAAGGTTCATCAGGACTGTATTTTGATACACAACTGCATTCGTTTTTACACCTTTCTCACAAAAATGTACCTCTGTTAAGCCCCAATAAGAAACTCCCAACCATATCATGAGCGAGGATGGAAAATGACCTCGTTGGACACGCGGAATACGTTTGCTCGCTTCTTCACTACTGTGTGCGTACACCTTATCATTTTGTTTGTTGTAGCTCTCTTCTACGGTAAAAATTTTTTCATCCGAAAAAAGATTTTCCTCATATTTTTTTCCCGCGTACCGCTTCAACAAAGCGCGGCATCTCTTCAGTCTCAGGTCCATTAGACGAGCATTCAAACGATGTCCTGTTTTTCTTCGATATGCCCGAAGCCCTAAGTCTTCATTTAACACCCTTTTCACCGTGGTTCTGCTTAACTCCATCTGAAGGGCCAACTGTTTCTGCTTACGTTTGGGATTTCTTTGAATTCGCGCCTTCACAGTTTTATCACTGCTGGAGTCCTAACAGACCGAGGGCAACCACTTCTTGACCTGTCATCTACACTAGAGTCTTCATTGTATCGTTTGATGGTACGATAAACGAATCTTTTGGTTATATTCAAATTTTTCAGTATGTCAAAAATTTGAATTGGCGCGTAACCGCAACGATGCAATGCAATAACTGCAACACGGTCTACTTTAAGCGTCCACTCCATATTTAAAAATGAGTAAAATTCTAAAAAGTATACATTTTTATTTTCATAAACAATTCGAAATTCGAATTCAATAAACTTTTTTGTGGCCAGCATTCTAAAAGAAAAGTTTTTACTGTGTGACATTACTTATGACCTGACTAGGTATATATAAGTCTGAGTGAGAAGCGGCCCGATTCATATCTCGATTTAAAATTTATCTCGATTATTCAATTTCTCATTTAAAAATTCGTCGTAAGTAATAACATTTCGTAGTCAAATATATTTTTAAGTCACGGGCAAAACGTTCTAAGTTCACAATACTTTTTATGTTTTCTGGTAATTTATTAAAAAATTTAATAGCCATTGATTTAGGGCCCATATTTAGCATTTGTAATCTAGCTTTAGAAGTATTTAGTTTGTGTGGGAACCTGAGTGGGTATTTGCGCGGGATGTCAGCTACTTTTATAAAATATTCCGGGTGTCTCATTACAAAGTAGCATGCCTCATAATTAATTAATTATTAAGCTATTATAATATATAGTTTATTAATTAATTAATTAACTTAATTAAAAGTTTGATAGGTAGGTAAATATAAAAATAAAATTAAAAGATATTACTTATGTGATACAAGAAATGCATCAACAGTATTGTTCCGTCGGACATACAATCCCTACACATTATTTTATGTACCTACTAATACCTACCAACTTACTATGGCAGTAGGTACTATATTGTTCAGCAGTAAAAACTCTCCAACTTTCCAACCGGGCTCGTGTGCCATTCTTTCTGCCCTATTTTCCGAGTGTTCACTAATTGCCGTCAGTTTGAAGGGCCCTTCATTTGGCGCACTATTATACGCTGTAAAGCATTATAGCTGTAAATTAAAGTGTTGGCTTACAAAGGCACAGCCATGAGCTCCGTTTGTGGAGTAAAACAAAGATTTGTCTACGTACGTTTAACTCGTTAAATTTATTTAATTAAGGAAAGTTGGACGAACTCGTTATTTCACGAGTTTTGAAAGGCCTAGGTAATACCTGCCCACGGAGTACTAAGTAGGGAAATTAGTATGTCTCGGTATTTAATGATGCTATAGTTATTATTCAGATTAGTACCGTGTATGCTGCAGGTAGGTAACATATACATTAAGCATGTGAAAAATATATAGGTAACAATAAATTTAGAAACCTATAGTTGGCCAATAAGAACTAGAAATAATAATCTGAACTTACCTATAAATAAAAATATTGGTTTACAACAGGTAAATTTTGACAATGCAGGTAGGTACTACTAATGTGTATCTACTAATAAAGGCTACGTACTAATTTTTATGTAGTTTTATACATAAGCCAGACAGTAATTATTGAGCCCGCTTCAATGTAACAAATTTTTTGGTGCAATGCCTTTACAATCGTTTTACGCGAATTCTCATTATAAGTCTTGAAACAAAAATGTACGTACCTACTTACTAATAAGCTCTCGAAAGTTTTGGACCATGTAAATTTATAAAAAAAAAACTATGATTTTTACATAACACCCACAGGTAGAGTAAGAATACCTATAGGAAATTGAAAATATAATAATCATCCATCACTTTGAGTAGGTAGATACCTAGATACCATTTCGGCACAATATGGGTAGTAGGTAAGATATCGATCAACATCTTATCAAAATGATCTAGAAGTTTCGGTTTTCTAGGATAGGCAGGTACATATTTATCTGAAATATTGATAAATATTAGGTATGACTATGTAAGTATTTTATATTTTGTTGCATCATTCAAATGATAAAGCTGTCTTATTAATAAAATTAGTTAGCACAATTGACACAATCTACCTTAGTAGGTACTAGTATTAGCATTAAATCGTCATAAAAAGAGGATTGTCGAAGTACCTACATACATAGGTAGGTACTTATATAAACATAACCTAATTTATTATTTACTAATGTATAGAATATAAATGATTTCCTTCCTTAACTTCCGAAACCCCTACAACGTCAGTAGGTAGCATAAGAAACTGCAGTCGTATTTAAAAAAAAATGTTTAGGGCAAGTATCAAAGTCATAATAACCCTATTGCAATGGATATCTCAAGTTATAGCGTTTAGGTTTGTCAGGTATTAATTAATAAATGCATTTTGAATGTTTGGAATCAAGTTTAAGAATCTAATTATGGAACAGGTAAAAAAAAATATCACTTAGGTAAACGCCTGAATAAGTTTATTGAGCAACAAGCTAAATACATTTAAGAACCGTTGAGAAAGTGGTCCTTTATCTTTTTACTAGTGGAAAAATAATCTATTTACTATAATTAAGGAAACGAAACTTATGTATCTAATATCTATCTTAATGTATGTAAATATGTACCTATGTATCACTTATGTATCTATCTTTACTAACGTATGTAAGTATGTACAAGTACCTTCTCTATTTCAGAGGTATACGTATGGGACAGGTAAGTAAGCACATAATTTACGATTAGGTAAGTAAGTTGGTATGATGGTGTGAGCTTAGGGTTGCCCAATTAATCTTATTGACTTAGGGCCGGATTTTCCGCTTACTTAACGGTGTAGAAAACATCAGGAAATCAAAGGAAACCTTTGTCTCTACTACGGCTTGATTCAGAAAATGTTTGTTTTCGCTGACCAATGTTAGAGATCCTTATCAGATAAGTCCGTAACTTGATAGGTGGCTCGCCTTGTGATTAATGAATACCTATATATTTTACAACTCTTTTACATAATTTTTTTCTATTTTTTCTTGAAATAAAATTCGAAGCTCTTTCGAAAAATAATACCATTTAGCCAAGGCCATTTATCAGTTTTCTAGAGTACGAATTGCTTGCAAAAAACAGTTCTAAGGAATCTTCTTCTTATCGAATAAGAGTGGCCAACTCTGGTGTCGAGAGTTTATCACCGCCCTAGGGGCCTCTGACATGGCGTAGCGACTGCCGTACTAGACAAACAGCCGGGACCTAAAATTAAAATGTCATCCGAAATATGAGTTCAACGGGAAGAAAATGTATCGCTTTAAAAAGTATCTGCCAATGCAAACGCGCAGTATTACATCCTTTGATTAATGAAAATATTTTCGGAATTACTGATTGGCGGATTCTTAGCTCAGCGGAGGCAATCACCAAAGTTAAGCAAATATCGACACATCCTTTAGATGGGTGACTAAAAAGTGGCATCTCATTTCAGGCGCTTCCATGTGTCGGATTACTTGCCTTGCTGTTTACGATAGGACGGCAGTCGTTAAGCCCTCAGGTTGGTTTAAAACTCTGACACCAGAGTTGGCCACTCTCAAGACATTACTTACATATATGTTTTTCATGTAGGTACCTATGATAGCATAATGAAGTAAAGCTCGACCTCTTGTCATCAAATTTGCCAATTTCGCCATAGGTATGGTATAACACGCCTTCATGAGATCAGTGTCCCCATACATTAGGTACGAACTTGGGACAGGGTGACCACACGGTATAGTCGATGGTAATGGTAACCCCCGCATTATTTAGAGTTTGTGTTCCGTGAAAATGTACTTTATACTCCATAATGGCTTTTGCAGTTTAACTCTGAATATTTAGCGAGAGATGGCTAGGTAATCAATTTTTACTTATGGGCGGCTTGTCAAACTAGACACCAGAGTTGGCCACTCTCATTCGATAAGAAGAAGACTTGAGGACGTGCACAGTTTATTTTAATTTACTTGATAAACACATCTATGGATACAACATTTTTACTATTACTTTACAGAGTGTGATAATAATTAAAATAAATAAGTAATTCAATATATACATGTAGGTATTTACATTACAGTAAGTAGGTATGTAAAGAACGGAAATGAAATAACTATAGCTAATAAAAATGTTGAAAGAGCTATAAAGAAAGAAAAGAAAAGAAAGAAATATTTATTAAAATCATAAATATTACAAAACATAAATCATTACTATTATTATCATGTAACACTATGATTTCTTGTCATAATATATATATTTTTGTCTTAATTGTTAAGTAGATATGAATTGTTAGGTAATAAGCTGACTCACTCTCTTTGTGCCGTATTTCCTCATGACTGAGGGTCGTGACTCCCCAGCGGAGTTAATTCGGCGAGTTCTTTTGTACTTGGCTACGTCGCGGCGGGAGCTCAGATCCTTCCACAAAAGGTGACAAAAGACACATTTCCTCGGATAAAACACGGAAGCTGATTTTAGAAATGTGAAATTCATTGTAGTTTTCCATCTGTCCATTCCTAATTGTCAGTTTTGCGTTAAGTACTAAACTATTGTTTGTAAACTATGCTTAATTAGATTTGTTTAAGGTTGTTATTTGTTTAGTGTTATTCACGCGTTTCAGAGTCAATATTTGGGCCATTATCCTGAAATGTACGCGGACCACGTGTCTATCGAATTGACAATAATAGAATACAGGTAGTTTAAGTTTTTATGATAACAGACATTATCTTAGTTTAAATATGAGGATATTATACCTATATAATATATATATGATATCTTTATTTATATGGAGGCCTTTGCCCAACAATGGGACAGTGCAGGCTGGACCTGGGCGCCCACTACGATGTATCTGCCCCTAACGAATTAATTCTGCAGGGGAGTCACGACCCTCAGTCGAGAGGGAGAGAACAGCTTTATTATGTGTATAGATAGATATTGCAACTATGTTCTCTTAATAAGTGTTGCCACCTGCGATTTTTCTCTACTCTCTTTTCTCTCTACCCACACATTAGGTGTTATTTGTAGGTTTAACGTATATTTATTGGTGTATTTACTAAGCAAGCAACCCTCTGGCAAAAGCTAACCTTTTCTTAACAAAAGTGCTTAACTGTAACGTGTTTATCATCATCCTACGCGTAGGTATTAATTTTTGTACTAGATATAGAAGTCCGTAAATTATACATATACAGTATAGGTAATAATTGTATGAATAGTTATTACACGGTTTCCCAAAATCACAAATCTTGCCGACTAACAGTATAATCTCTCTCTATCTTGAGTCGTGTTTCCTCATGACTGAGGGTCGTGACTCCCCCGCAGAATTAATTCATTATGGGAGTTCTCTTGGGCAGATACATCGTGGTGGGCGCCCAGGTCCTTCCACGGAAGACACATGTCCTCGGATATTGTGGTCCTCAAACATGTCGGTTTCCTCACGAAGTTATAATAATACAACATATATTTATTTATAGAAAAAAAAACTACAATAACACAACATGTTTTTATGACTTTTGAGAATCCGCGTAAAATAAGAAAAAGACATGAAGCTCTGCTTCGGGTCCGATCACTTGTTGATTCATTGTTTACTTGATAGGCTCACGCTGGACTACAACACGCTTGATGTTAAGCGACGTTGTAATCTAATGTAAAGCATGAAAAATTGGATGCCACATCACAGGAATTGACCTAGTGTGATATCCAGGGTTTGCATATTAGTGTATAGTAATCCATAAATCCTAAGTTAATGTAATCAACCTTACCGTACAACCTTTTTGAAAGCTCAAATAAACATTTTTATATTTTATTTTAATATAAGATTTAGCGCGAATTATATTATTTAAGAATACGATACGTAAAATGTTTGTATACCTAGTGATATATATGTATCTGAAATGTCTGAATATTATGATTATGCAAGTGCTTACACTTGATGCTTCATTTTACTAGAGATATCATATCGTTAACGCTTCAAGATATTGAGATTTGCATATCTTGGCTGTTGAAGGTTTAATCTTAAAAAGGTAGATAACTACGTGTTATGATATGATATAAAACTTCGGGTGGTACAAGCCTATGTAGGTATTGTACATGATACAGCTTCTAGACTAAAAAAAAATTTCGTAAGTATTATGAAAAATATCTGACCGTGAATTTAAACATTAACATAAACATATCTTTATTTTGCATCATATACAGTGTTTTTACTTAATTGTAACCCTGCCCTCTGCACTAGGCGCACCTGTGTCGCGGAGGGTAGTTGCTTAGCGACCGGACTGTAATTGTCTTTTTACATCAATTAGTCTATTAGTAGTATTTCAGAGTAAAAGGTTTGTTTAACTTAAACTTTTATTGGAAAGTGAGCGAAAATATTCACGACTGGCAGGATTCGAAACCTGCGTATTTATATTTTTATTTTATTCATGTTGGTTAAGGCGTTCAATATCATTGAGGCGTTCTGACGGTAGCAGAAATACGCAGGTTCGAATCCTGGCGGTCGTGATTATTTTCGCTCATTTTCCAATGAAAGTTTAAGTTAAACAACCATAGTGCGGGTGTAGCACTTGACAAAAAAAAAAAACTCTTAATAAAAGATTTGTGCTAGGCAGATATGCTTAATAATTATGAGCACAGCTTATCTTGTATAAGTCAAGCTAAAGTGGAACCTTAGCCTATTAAGCGTCAAAAAAAGTCATATAGGTAAATCTATTCTAACCAATGTAATCCTATAACAGACAGACAGAATATCAAAGATGACGATAATTAGCTCTTTGGGAGCACATCACATGACAGACAACTTTGGCGTCGATTGTTAAGATAGTTTATCAAGCCATGGCTTGGTATATTATTATCATTGATTATGTATCTACAAGTAGGTACTATATACTTGGTGAACCGTAGAAATAACTTCAACAAAAAACGATTAACTTGTCAATATAAAATTTATTGTTACCTTTTATATAGTGCATTATTTTGATTGTAAGAATTTCTTAGAATACAGACATCGTTATATATGCCTTTAATTGACTTATCTTGCTCGTCTATTCCAGTCTTTATTTCAAAGGGATAAGGTTCAGAATAAGATTTAAGGTGTATTATTAGGACGAAGTAGGCGGTATCATATCGTCCAAGTGCACAATAAAATTATTGGAACAATCATCTCGGGTCTAAAGCGAAGGAAACAAACAGAGATGCTATCACTCTTCAAATAGACGACCGTAAATGATCTTATTTCATATCTTATCTGGGTATTACCACTGTTTTGTGGTTTTACTGTTACTTCTAGGTCGTCCGGTTCACATTGATAGTTTAATGATGCTAGATGGCGCTGTGTGCAATGTCCCGGAATATTTATTTATTTATTTAATGTTGTTTGTGAAGTTAATGAATTCTATAGTAATTCTGTCCAATAATAGTCTAGTAATCAATTTAGTAACATTACATAAGTGGAAAACTTTGGTGTCTAAAATTTACAAACCACCTTAGGGGGCTCTGAAACAGCTTTGAAATATTACATTTCATCCGAACCAGGGATGTATTGGCATCTCACTGGATTCACCTAGAAATAACAGGTAGGTTTTGATAATAGTATGTAATTATTATTATTATCTCTCTGATGTTGGTACTAGGGTGGTAGAACGTAAATTTCGACACGAGACGTTGCAACATCTCTATAAAGTTGATCGTACGTCACGTTTATGTATTGTGTGTGACATCCGACTCATCCCATACAGCGGCCTTAAGTACCCACAGAGGATCTTAAATTATTCCAGTGAATATTTGAACAGACCGAGAGCAGTGCCGCGTGGGCTCTCCCGCCTCATACAACGTACCAATCTGGCCATTAAACTCTAATTTTCCAATAAAAATAAATAATACAACCAAAGCAGCGGTCAAAATAGCCACCACTTACCGGCTTCCGTACAGTCGCCATTTTTGTCGACGCACGGCAGCTCTATTTTCGAATTTTGCCGCGAAAATTTCGCCTCTTTCATTAATCAAGGGATGATTGGCTCCGGGCGTCGTCGCGCATTCAGCCCGTGACAGCCTAAAAACTTCCGCGGAGTGGTCGAACTTTTTCAATTTTTGTGATAAACAAAAACTCACAGTGGATCCGTTTGTGAAGAGAAAGATGAAAATTTTCAAGAAGAAGCTAAGGTTTTCGATATCTTTCGGTGAAGTGTAGACTTTTTCTTATTCATAGACTCGTTGGTTATAATATAACGTCAGTTTTGGATATTTCAGGTACGTTTTGAATACAATACTGACATAAATACATACAATATAAATATTATATACATATGTGTTTTTCAAAATGTATAGTTATCTGCGTTATTTTCTATGATGATTGATGCCCAATCAGAAAACTCAAAAAGTAATAGGTGGAGTTACCTAGCAGCATCCTAATCTTATCATAAAGCGACGCACGACATATTTGAGAGGCCTAGTAGAAGCCTAGTGACTGTGTTTCTATCGATATTTTCCAAGCTAAGTTGCCTGGAAGAAATCACTCCAAGTGATAAGGCCGCCTTCTGTCCCAATCCTGTGTTCTAAATTACCGTGTGCTTGTGTACTTTTGTTATTGGTGTTCAATAAAGTATTTTGAATTGAATAACTGTATTCTTTCTTCCGTTCTTTACAGTTCATAATAGTAAATCAGCCGTAAATCGTAAAAGAACATATTAAAAATAATGCACAAATGCTAAAAAGATGACATTACTATATATTATGCTAATGCTTAGTATACACTCACAGTGTTTTTTTTAAGTTTGAACAAGTCGTTGGTGTAGGGCTGGGATGCGACTCCTACATAACCACCGTAAATCCTCCTCGGTATTGGCACCTTTAAATGGTTTTCCTGGGATAAAAAAAGCTTTCAGAAAACTTGATAACCTCTTTTTTTGAAGACGGTTAAAAAGTACTGGGATCAAACTGAGTTGCGTCAGAATGCAAGGCAAACGTTCTCCACCGTACTATCATCATCTGTCCACATAATTTAGCAACATAAATAAAAAAACGAACATACAAATTTAATAGCTAAATTTAGTGGCTCAGCAGTTCCAGTGTCTGCTTTTCATCCTGACTCACCCTGGTTCGAATACGGCCATACCAATCACTTGTATTTTCAAGTGATGTGAGGATTTGCACTCGCTTAGCGGTGAAGCAAAACATCGTAAGGAAACCGACATGTTTGAGGACCACAATATCCGAGGACACCACGATGTGTCTGCCCAAGAGAACTCCCCTAATGAATTAATTCTTTGGAGGAGTCACGACCCTCAGTCATAAGGAAATACGACTAAAGCGAATGTATAAGTACTATACCATGACAGAATACTATATGCCTGTGAAACTAACAAAGGGTTTGCGTTAGTTACTGGTTATTGTATAAAAGGAACCATTGTTATTTATATTATTTCTATTTGTAGAACAATCCTAATATTATTTGGACATAACATCTCACGTGTTTAAAAGCGTGTGTACAATTTTATTATTATAAAATTTTGACGTATATTATATATCTATTATCTATTACATGGAAATTCATATTTATCTTTATGTAAGCAAACATTATCGGCAAAATTTGTGAAAAAATATGTGAATTGTGCAACGAAATTAAATTGTTATGTCGTTGGAATTATGTATGTAAAATTGTATATTTATATTATATGTAATATGAACATTAGGTATATTTTTTTGACACTGTCACGTCTAAATAGATTTGTATAATTTTTTGGTATATAAATAGGTAACAAAATAGATTTACAAGTACCTACTCTAATTTTCGTATTACAAGGTTGCATAATCATTTTGCACTAAACAATCAATAGAGCGCGTCTTTTGAATTTGATTGAGAATAATTTAGAATTGGTATTTGTAAGAAAAACTACTAATATAAAAAAATATCCATTAAATATTATATTATAATATCACCATGCGATTATTTCTCATGTTTTATGTTATTGTCATTTTTATTGTTGTTTTATACGCGGGGTGCTATGTGAAATTGACATTTCATAAAAATCAAATAAAATAGAAGTATATAAGATAGAGAAATTTTTTTTCTTAGTTTATATAATTTTTATTCAGTGTTTAGACAACAAAAAACGCGAAAACACGATTACGTATACTTTGCTCGATAGTTATATTTTTTGAAAAATAGTTGTTTTGAAATATTTTTCACCATTTTTTCCAAAAGTAGTACAGAAATGTAAACCAATTTAATTATATCTAAAAGATAATGTTATTATTTAGAGGAGTAAAAAGCCATAAATAGAATATTCTGAATTGCTGACTTTATATGATTTTTTTTCCTCAAAAACTTTAGCAAAACTGCTCAAATTGTGCAAAATTGTTTGCGTGTGAACAAGACTCGTCGGCCGGAGCTATGCGCGCGATGCTCGCCCTTGCTTTCATGTTAATACGGCGTGGAGTTGCATGCGAAAAAGTAACTGTAGGCATTTTACCAAGCGCAAAGCGTCTTAGGGTGAAATATCGTGGCCATTGTATAATTTTATGGTGAAAACGTGATCTTACAAAGAGCTATATATGTAAAACAGATAGCTAGTGTTACTTTGAGTGTTTATTAGTTTACAAAACACGGTTTAATGGTAATTCATTCTAGATGAACATATGTGGTCTAGATGATTTTATACTTATTTATAATTTTATGACGTGTATTTTTCTTGTGGAAGTAACTGACTAGGATATTGGTTTATGAACAATGTATGCATACTACTAAGAACCACACTAAGTAGTCGCTTGTCGCTAGTTTGATACTGAATTGTATTTTATTTTTTTAAACTTTAAGCAATATAAGGCTATAATGATATTTTTAAACTAGGCTTACCTAAGATGATCATGCTTATTGTCTAAGTTGAAAACATACTACCATCTAATCAAAAGTTGCAGGATTCTTTGGATCTCGTACATCACACATTATTATTTATTACTTGCTATAGACCTAAATTATTTTAACTAAGTTCTTGACTTTTTCTATTATTTGGTGTTCTACAATTGAATTTTCGTTTCATTCTTTTTAAAAAAATCAACATTATAAGCCTTTTTCACGCTCTTATCCGCTTGCTTGCCCGTGGCAAGTAGTAGTTAAGAAATCGAGAATTTAGAATTGACCATGCCCAGTAGTAGTTAACATGATCTTGAAGTAAGCTTAGCCCGTGTTAACTGGTAGTTGACATAGAGTGGTCACGTTTTTTTCGTGGGACATTTTAGATAGGCACGCGCTTACCCCCCTTGGGCAAACAAGCGGTTATATGGCAAAATTGGCAACACAGAAAATGAACCACACGTGTAGCGTTCGCGTGATATCCTCGGCCGTCTTCATTCATCAAAGCCGCTTCATGCTTGACATTCTTGCCATGCAAATAACGCACTTATGACTCTATTGATAAAGACGTTAGCGGGCTATTTTTAGATCCTTGCGAAGGTGAGATGTGGGCAGTAAGTCATAGATTAAAGAGTACAGTAACACCTAACTCGTTTAAGTTTAAAATAATGTTATAGTTAGCAGAGCAGAAGCGTTCAAGTTTATCAGCAGTCATTCTTCCCAAATTTTTTGCAGTTTATTGTACTTACTTCTTTGGCAACACTGAATTTAGGTATTTAAAATAGATTATAATATGTAGGTAGTATTAAAAAGTACGGTTTTCTATTTAAATAAATTTAACTAGAAAACAATACTTTTTAGTTGTGTTGTTTTACAATACAATATATCTAAATTGCACACCAAAAATAAATTACAATATTAAAAAAGGACTTAAACTATAAATAAATGTAAGTACAAGTTTTACGTTGTTTTGTGTAAGTTTTTTTAAGTTTTGTTTTTAAGTTTTAGTGGTTTTAGTGAAATGTATTAGTAAAAGACTTATAAAATATAGAAAAGTATAACCTATCTCGTGTATATGAGTGTCGAACATGACATATGTCTTCCGGCTTACTTTTGCTATAATAAGCCTAACCTCTTTCTCTCTATCTCTCTCTCTGAGTAGCTTTTCCTTGTAACTGATGGTGTTGACTCCCCTGCAGAATTAATTTGTTAGAGGATTTAGGCGTATTTTCAATTAGATATCATTGCAGTAGAAGTGATATTGGAGCGATAGTTTGATCTTGATTCATGCGGATGCCTCAATAAATCATCTTAGATCGGTTTGATGACGCTATGTCATGCTATGTCAACTATGCTTGAGTGACGTTATTAAAATTGGTAGTTTTGTTAATTTTTTATTGCATGATAAGCTTACGCTTGACCACAATCTGTATGATTTCAAGTTGTGGTCTAAAATGTAGCATACACGTCTAGAAGAAACAGTCACACCACACACACAACACACACACCCTGGATTTGAAGACCCCTGGGTTATAATTCAAGGGATAAATTCTTAGATTTTGTTTTTATGTGGTCCGTCGTACATCACAAGAATTGTTTCGTTTTTGGTTTTGAATTAAAATAAATATTTTAACCCAAAACGATTGAGCATTATATGTCGATTTAATACTATCTCTATACCAAATATCACAATGTTTCAATAATTTGGTTGCGCCGTGAAAGAGGATCAAACATAAAAAAAAAACAATAAATTTCCGTCACATTTTATAAAATAGTATCATCATCATCATGAGTCGACGACATTGTACAAGTCACGGATTCTCTACGGATGAGGTCTGCACAAGATCGACGCAACTGGCACATTCAAAGAGAGAGCTATGCCCAGTCGTGGGATAGAAAAGGCTGTAGATGATGATGATAATCATAATCAGCTGTGGTCAAGTTCAAACCGATTTAGTATTTAAAAAAACAAGTTCATACCCTGTAAGTCCTGGGTTTAGTGTGGCAATTGACCAGATTGGAGCACAATGCCAGCATTCCGGTGCGCTGTGTGTACGCTACCGGAATGTGACTCGAACGATACAGGTACGGATTTCTCGGGATAAAACATGTTTTATGAACTTTTTATTGTGAGTTTTTGATTTGCTATCGTCATCATTGTGATGTGAACATTTTGTTTATTGTGTGTTTTAGACTACCGATCGTGATCTTTGTGATGTGAAATTTTTGTTGTGTGTTTTAGATAGCAATCGTCTTTTTTTTTCTGTGTGAGATTCAAAACTTTGTTCTTAATTTGCGATCGAATTTTTTGCAATTAGCATATTAAAACTGGAATACTTTATTGTGTTGTTGAGCTTTGGTCGTCTTTTTCGCGAAAGAACAGATTTATTGCGTGTTTTTAAATTTCGATTCTTTTTTGGGCTGTACGTGGATGTTGATATATTTTTATTTGTTCTTTTGTCTTGTTAGCTGAGCTCTGATATAAGTAAAAAAAATCAAATACAAGTATAATTTGTGTTTTTTTTTGTGGAAACATAGTTTTATTGTCTTCATCTTTTTAAAAGGAAATGTGAATACGGAAAATGTGAAGTGATAAGCTGTGTCGTGATTGAATTCTTAAGATTTTTTTTTAAATAAGTGTTTGCCTAGGTGACACAACATAGTTTTTGTTATGTCTATTGGGATTAAAATGTAAGTGTGTAGTATATAATATTGTTGATATTTTTTAGTAATATACAATAAGACGAATGAGCCGAGTGTCTGATGGAAAATCATGGCTGATTAAAACATTTTCAAATCCAAGGATAACATATCATTACTAATACTATACCATATCTATTAAAAGATATTGTAAGAATACATTTTATGAAAAGCGGATATTTCTTTACATTTATTGCATGCCAAATACCAAACAGGTTATGCACTTTACCTCCATCACAGAATAAATATCGCCATAGCTTTTAACTCGAGGGGAATTCCTGTGAGCGGACTCTTCGCCCACATAATCCACACTATAAAATACCGGTCCATTAAGAAAAACCCAGAATTTAATAGAGTGGTTCTAGCTTTACCTGCTTAATCTTTAAGCTTTTGCCTATTCTTTTTTTTCTTGTCAGTTAAATTTGAGCTGTAAAATTAAAATGTGTTTGCCCAATAGATTTCTCCTAACAAATTAATCGTAGGGGGAAAGTCACTAAGATTTTTGACCCTACTCAGCTTTATTATACATGTACATTTATGTATAGATGTATAGACTAAGGAAAATGATTCGTTTCAGTTTATTAGAAAACAAATGACTAGCCTAATTACCATCTTAGTTAGGTAAACTAAGACTCCTTAAATAGCATAAAAGACAAAGCACTACAAACTTAAGTTTTACAGTAATTTTGTACGCACTCACTAACTAGCATGACTAATACTAGAAATTATGGTTTACGAAAGAAAAGAAAATATTTTCTTTAGTTCTCTCTTGAGTAGTATTTCCCCATGCCTGAGGGTCATGACTCCCCCGCAGAATTAATTCGTTAGGGGAATTCTCTTGGGCAGATACATCGTGGTGGGCGCCCAGATCCTTCCACGGAAGACACAAGTCCTCGGATATTGTGGTCCTCAAACATTTCGGTTTCCTCACAATGTTTTCCTTCACCACTAAGTGAGTGCCAATCCACACATAACTTAAAATTACAAGTCATTGGTAGGGCTGGATTCGAACCAGGGTGCGTCTGGATGAAAAGCAGACACCGGTATGGCTCAGCCACACTCGCTTTTTTAAAAAACTAACTCGCTTTCTTTAGTTTGCACTTAATTTACTCTAGTGGTAGGCATGTTAATCTTTTTGTAAAAAAAATATATATGCTAGATATGCCATTATTTATTTCGTGTTAAAACATTCATATTAATAAATAGTCGGGACATTGCATGCATAATTTCACACAGTGCCATCTAGCCTCTTGGTTAATTATAGTACTTTTTTAGATACACACCTACTCACTTCCATCAGTAGATATTATAAATATTTGTAGAAAAGTTTTCCTCGTTTTCTACAAAATAGTACTCCGTAAATAAAAACAAAACAAAATAAATTTTTGATCCGACGCCGTCCATTCTAATTTAAAAGGTACACGGTGTTGGATTTTCACGGCATTTTCTTTAAGGCCTTATTACTCCCTCATTTACATACTTAAGGCTGCCCTTAAATACTTAAAGAAATGAGGTATCCTTTTTAAAAGTCAAATTAAGTCGAGCCTCTTTTCCATTACCTCGCTGCGTCCATTGTAACTTAATTTTAAGTTATAGCAAAGCTTTATAAAGTGTCCAGTCTTGGACACTATCTCCACACTTTTAACTCCTGCAACTAATTAATTCTGCGGAGTCACGACCCTAAGAGTACGACTAAGAAATACGACTCAAAGAGAGAATGTTCTGATATTGTACAGTAGTCGGATGTAAACAATTTAGCTAACACTCTGACTTAAATGAATCAGACATTAGAATTCGGGACCATTCGTACCTACTATTAAGGCTTTGCAGTTTACAATTGTGCCACAGAAGGTCAGGCAATAACTTGACTTGGTAAGACATGACACTTTTAAAAAGTCCTAATGGCATTTTCTGCTAATTAGTTTAGTCCGGAATTCCCCCCATTAAATGAGGTATTTCCACAAATATTTCTTACCTACTTCAAGTAACTCAAGTTGTATTTTATTTTAGCTTTTTTGTGCAAAATCTATCACGTGCTAAGACACACGAGCGAGTTCGACAAACTTGCATTTTGTAACTGGTTCTGTAGATGCACTAACCAGCTCGACCGATCATCTTTAGATGCCGTAAAATATAAAAATAGCTGATTCAATCGTCATAAACAAGTTAGCTCTATTATACTTTAGTCTGAGATTGTTCGTAAACCGCTTCTTTAAGTTATGATAGAGTAGAGGTTGACTTGATGAAGAAAACTTTATTTTTTACAAATTTCTAGCGCATCTGTGTAAACTATTTATTATTTAATTTGTAGTATCAAACTAACATGTAAAATACTTTACAAACATATTAGATAATGTATCTCACTATCACAATCTTTAAAAATTATAACAATGTGCTTCAAACTGACAATCTCAGAAAATAATTATTGATTTTTAAAACAAATATTTTATCTACTAAACAACAATTTCACAATAAACTATACATTCCGTTACTCCGTGTTACACATCATAAACCATAAATATGTAATAATAACAGTACTACACATCGGGGAATATAACTAAACTTATGAATACGGCAAATGAACAAACCACAAAAGACCAATTATTGCTGGAAATCTTACTACACGTTTCTCAACTTTTTGCACTTAACTCGTTTGCAAGCATTCCGAACAGGACATAACATAGACAATAAACTCAAGTGACGCATAACTACGAACCTTACTAAAATGTAGTGCACAGACATCATCATCCAGATTTAGACGTTCAGGGTTAGGGCCCAATCAGAACGCTCCACACCGTCTCGCATAATTTCCCTCGAAAATCTGTTTTCGACCAAGAAATGTTGTACCTTTACCCCCGAAATTTGTGACCTACTTATTGAACCTATCGGCCGACACGATACGACTACGATAACGATATGTTTAACTACTTAATATTTCAACGTTTTTTTTATTAAAAACTGTTTAAAAAAACATACGTACAAGTGACGTGAAAGACGTATCCAGAACAGATTTCTGGTTGGTTCTGTGATTTTTGAGATTAGCACAAACGCATAAACTAATCTTTTTTTCACAACTATTGTAAACGAAGTATAAGTTATATGTGCATTGGAATTTTGTTGCAATTTTTAAAATATCTAGCCCCATGTTGAGACGTCTATGTGGTTTGGTTACGTTGGAGCAAAATAACGAAAACCCAGGGATTCCCAGTACGGAGGCACTGGTAAAAAGCTGTTGACAGTGAAATATATGTATCTTTATTGGTCACACGAGTGATGGACTATTTATTGTTAATGGATACAGGTTTTGTAACTGCGTTTTTTGTTGTCTTTTAATGTACTGAAATTTACTGTAGTTTTACGGAATGCAGATAATACGGATGTTTTGACAAATGAATTAGTTGTTGATGAATGCATTTTTTATTATTATTGAAAGCTTTGAAATTTGACTGAAAAAAAAATTAACAGATAAACATTTTATTGATAATTTGATGAATTATAAGTCAATTAGGAAAGGCAAAATTACAATAAAATTTCTATGAAATAATCATAATCTAAAATAATCATACTTATTACAAAAATTAATAGGAAATTGCATTCATTATAAAAATTTCGCAATTAACATTCGTCTATTACTATTGGAATAACATTCTTTTTCACTTTGAAAAAATTCGTCTACACTGTAGAAAGTCTTTTGAACGAGCCAGGTTTTAAGTCTGTTTTTAAACACATTATCGCTGACTGAGTTCACAATGTCTTGTGGTAAACAATTATATACTTCCGGCCCCATAGCATGTGCCAACCTATTCGACTTGAGCAGTCTCGTCGGCACCAGCGAGAGCGTGCCATCTCTGCGGAGGTTCATGTCCAACGTTCGATTATCTCCACGCTTCTCTAGTGCCTCTAGATTTCGTCTCGCATACATCGCCAACTGCATTATTACGAGTGAGGGTAGTGTTAGGATCCCCAGCGATTTCAACAATGGTCTCACCGATGTATTACGCGACACTTTTGCAATGGCCCTTACAGCACGTTTCTGCATCCTGAAGACTCGCAGCCTGTCGGCGGCGTGCCCCCAGAGTTCTGCACCGTACTGTAGCACCGAGTGTATGGTTGCAAAGTAGCAAGTGCGCACCACATCGGGAGAGACCACTTTGGACAGTCGGCCGAGAACGAAACAAGCACTACCCAACTTCGCGCAGAGCTTTTCGATGTGCGAGGCCCATGTCATACCACGATCAATTTCGAATCCGAGAAATGTGGTTGACTCTACTTGCTCTATCTCTATTCCATTAATATTTACCCGTAATCTTTCCGTTTTTCTGCCAGATATGGAAAATCACAATTAAGTAAGTAGCTACTCAAATTATAAAATAAAAAACCAATACTAACTATCTATCTCAAATGATAACTTTGTCAATGGACAGCCCTGTTGTCAGGACTTTTGAAAACTACAATTTACACTAAACGCGAAACTTTTACGTACCCCTTTTTTCTCTAAAAAAACCTGGCCTGCAGCAAGTCCTCCTGTTTGTGGTCGCCGGCGAGTCCTGGACGCCTCCTGGCATCCAGGTAAAGTCCAAGTATCGGAACACACAATATAGATGTACGGGATCACTGATTAGGTTATAACACTCGCGTGATATTTTTAGATTGTTTTGCATAACGTACTTTCTGCTCAAGGGTTGGAGCAGCACTGTCGATGTAGGTAAACGTCATTCTTTTTAGAGATGCGCAAGCGCGGGGTAAATGCGCGAGTGTGATACATATTCGATTTTACATCGACTTGATGAGTGTAGATTTTAGGCAACCCAAGTCCCTACATTTCCCCCCACCAAATCCGACGTTCGGATTTCTTAGTTCTTACTAGCAGTGTCACTGTAAAGTGTGCAAGCAGCTAGTGTTAACATGTAACTAAATGTTGTACAGTATTTCTCGTTGAATGTGATGAACAAGAATATTTTATGTAGCTCGAGAGCGTGTGGACTGTATACAATGTTAATAGGATAAATGTTTGTATAACGATATGAGTGGACTGTATAATTTTAGGTGTAAAGATATTGCTAAGTCTAATGTCTTAACTAACTTACTTCTAGGGAATTGTGTGAATTTACATAGAATTAACTATGAGTCATCGTCCAAGGGGAGAGGACTCAATTTGACCACGGGTCGAGTAAATTCACTATTCCTCGTGCGAACAGTGACAACACGGGTCACATTATCAGCTCCCGGATGGAGCTTTGTAACTCTGGCTAAAGGCCATTGAAGGGGAGGTGCTTCGCTATGAATGAGCACTAAGTCTCCCACCTTCAGATCTCGACATCCACTGAACCACTTCTGACGTTCCTGAAGTGTGTGGAGAAAGTTCTTACGCCATGAATGCCAAAATTTTTGTGCCATCTGTTGTAAGATTTGCCAACGCGTGAGTCTATGTACAGGAGTAGATGTTATGTCGTATTCCGGTACGCTGAGAAGTTCGCGGCCTATGAGAAAGTGAGCCGGCGTGAGTATCTCGAACTCGTCAGGATCTGATGAGAAAGCGCAAAGAGGCCTTGAGTTTAGAACAGCTTCTGCTCGTGCGAATAATGTTGTCAACTCTTCGAGTGTTAGAGACCGGTCGGCGACCGTCCGTTTAAGCAGATCTTTGCATGAACGAATCGCAGCTTCATATAATCCGCCAAAATGACTACCGGTTGGCGGGTTATGCTTCCATTCAACATCTCGTGAAATGAAACCGGCCGAGATTTCATCTGTATGAGTACGGAAAAAGTGTGAAACTTCAGCTAAGTGTTTGCCCGCAGAAATAAAGTTGGTCGCGTTGTCAGAATTCAGTAACTTACTTAATCCGCGCCTAGCAGTAAAACGGTCATACGACGCGAAAAAGCATTCCGTACTTAACTGCGTAAGAACGTCCGTGTAAATAGCGCGAGTTGAACAACAAACATATACACATAAATAAGCTTTATGAACGCGCGCGTTTCTGAGAGTAGACTCTTTTATGTGAAATGGACCTCCTATATCAAGACCTACAGCACAGAACGTCTGAGCATCTTGTGACCTAAACTCAGGGAGTTGAACCATAATAGGTTGTCTAGTTGTCGGTCTAGTCTTGAAGCAAGCAATGCATTGTCTTGTTCGCAATCTGATAACATTGCGTGCGGAAACGATCCAATATTTTTGAGTGAGTATACCCTGCAGTGTGCGGGGGCCTATATGCATATATGTGACGTGATAGTAATCGATCAGTCGGTCAGTGAAATTACATTTTTTAGGTAGCAGCACAGGATGCTTCGCATTAAAGGACAGCGTGGAATGTGCTAGCCTATCCCCCACCCTCAGGAAACCATTTTCATCAACAAAGGGGTTGAGTTTCAGCAATGACTGCTGTGGTTTCTGACCTTGAGAGAGGGCACGTATATCTCCAGCATAATGATGCCGCTGAACCGCCTTAACGATTGTGTCCCGCGCCTGACGAATATCACCGAGCGTGAGCGTAGTTTTACGCTCGACTTTGGGCGCGCGACAGTTATTTATAAACTTATGTATCCAAGCTACAACATTGACTAACTTATTGTAGTTGGAACACTTCTCAGATAAATCATAAATAGGATCCGATGGCACGTTCCTAGTGACCATCACCTTTGATTCGTTCAAAGGTCTCAACTCCGGTACTTTTTCGTTTTTAAACTCGTCCATTGATCTGACTGGCCAGTCTGGACGCGCGAGCCAGCTAAGGCCATGTGTCCCTTCTGGCATGGCGAGCAACACGGATGGAGTAGCTTCTATAGAAAGTACATCAGCGCACGGGTTATGTTCAGCGCTGGCGTTAAGTACTTTTGGAAGTTCATCTTCGGGTTTCATTGCCCGGTCAGGTGGTATATTTTCAACTTCCCACAACGAATTCATCACTGTAGTCAAGTCATGAGTGGGTGAAAACCCAGAGGAAGTATAATCGCAAGGGACATTGACTTCCTCAGGTTGATTCAGCCGATTTGGTGTTGATTGTAGCGAAGTTGACAACGTGGATAGAGGAACAACACAAGGGTCGTTGACCTTATCGCGTAGTTGATTCAATTCGTTTATATCAGAATCACCTATTTTTGAACAAGCTGAAAAAGAGGCGCAACTTGTGGCGCGGGCGGCTACTTTTTCGCTGTTCGATTGGACTTGATCTAATGCATTTGTTTGTAAACACTCGGAGAGGCATGCGGGGGCATTGACCTCTGCGCTAAGTACATCCAAATCAACATGCCCAGTGATAACGTATCCGTAAATAGAATGCAAGGCCGGGGGCATTCCAGGAATGTCTGAAAATATTTTCACACCGTCATAGACGTGCGGGAATATGTCCCCTGATATTAATAATTGCACGGGGCCACAATTGAGGAAGTCAGGGTCCGCTAACTCGAAATGCTGATAGTGATGTAGTATCTTGTCAGGAAGAACCATAGTAGGTAAATCGCCTGCGATATCGTCTACTATCACTACGTCCGTGGAACGCAGTTTATCTGATCCGTCGCGCGGTCGAATTCGACAAGTGGTTTGACCGTGGTTATCTACAGGTATTTTACCTAACGCCGTCGGTAAGAAATCTAGTGCGCGTCTGTTTAAGCCTAACTGTTCACTTAGCTCGGTTGTCATGTAACCGGCCATTGAGCCTCCATCAATCATGGCACGCACATCGTGAAAATGACCCTGAACATCTTCTACCTGCACTATAGCAGTAGCTAGAAGTACTGTAGTATCTGATGTAGAAACTAGCGCAGCCGATCTCCTTTGACACGTGAGCGTATCTACGTGCAAAGATGAATGGTGGCGAGCTCCACACACGACACACGACATTCGGGACGGACAGTCCGTGACACGGGTGTGACTGCCTGTCCCCGTAGGAACGTGCCTTTTCAAGCAGTTCCCACAAAGGCCTAGCTCGTTGACCTTAGCAGCGCGGAGCTGAGGCGTGAGTGCGTTATATATATCGCACTTATATATAGCGTGTGGCTTTTGACAGCAAGGACACTCGTTGGATTTCTGACGGTCGACAACGGCGGGAGCCTTGCTGGCCACAGCTGATACGAAAGTCGATTTCGTACGAAGCGGTTTGGTCGAGTCTGGAATGTTAGAACTAACGTAGTTCTTGTGTGCAGTATTTCTAGGCGGTGGCATAGACGGCTTGACGTACACCGGCCTAGCATCTGACATCTCCAGAGCACGAGCCTGTTTTTCGACGAAGTCAAGTAACTGCCCGATAGCAGGAATTTCGTCTTGATCCATACTCAATTCAAAAGCACGGCGCGTGGTTGGATCCAGATTCCGGATTGCAAGTTTGAATAACAAAAACTCGGATAAATTTGCTAGTTTTAAATTACGCAATGCGGCTACATTTTCCTGATAAACCTGTATAAAATTGTTTAGATTTTCAGTCGAATCTGTAGTGAACGCCTTGTATAAAAGAATCTTATCAACGAATGAAGACGCAAGCGCACGTCGGTTATCAAAACGCTTTACAAAACATTCCCACACAATAGGATAATTGTCCGACGTGACTGGCATAGATTTCGCTATAGATAAGGCGGAACCTGATACAGAAGCGATTAAGTAATAAAACTTTTCAATGTTTGAAAGAGTATTATTTTCGTGTATCAAACTACGAAATGTATCGCGGAACGTAATCCAGTTTTGTAATTGACTATCAAATTTAGGTATTTGTAATTCGGGCAATTTTACTCGTCGGCGAGTGCTGTCACTATTTTCATTAGAGTCCCGACGCACCGATGATGGCTCAGATATACTATCACAAACCGTGCGAATAGAATAGAACAAATCATCAAATGCGTCGACTTCGGTATATGTTGGTATATAGCCAGGTACAATTTGTTTATAGAATTTATTTCTTTGATGCAACGATTATATTCTACACGTAAATCGTCAAGGTCTTCAGCGCGAGATTTGAAATTGGGTAAAATCGTGGGATCTAAAAGAACCTTGGTTGACAAGTCGTACAACTTTTGTACACGTAAAAAACACATTTCTTTTGACGTAAGAAATAGTTGCAGCATTAATTCGAGATCCATAATATCGTCCTCTTTTTGTATTTTTCTTTTAGTTCTATCGGTCATTTTGATTGATTAAAATGTTCCCGACTACGAATTTATTTAAAAGTAACACAAAAATGAGAGTAGTTTTGGTTAATTTTAAGAAATTGCAAAATCACACAAGTCCGAATATTACGACATTTCAAGACAATCAATTCATTGTACAAATATAGTAAAGTAGACCTTATGACTATAGTGATAAAGTCCAAACAATGAAACAATATCGTTAGCAAATCTTGGGGTAGATAGACAGTTTTTAATGGAAAAATGTTAAAAGTGTATTAGTATATGTAATTTTCTATAGTTTAAGCTAGTAAACTGAGAATTCCGACTCGAAAATGGACAGCCCTGTTGTCAGGACTTTTGAAAACTACAATTTACACTAAACGCGAAACTTTTACGTACCCCTTTTTTCTCTAAAAAAACCTGGCCTGCAGCAAGTCCTCCTGAATGTGGTCGCCGGCGAGTCCTGGACGCCTCCTGGCATCCAGGTAAAGTCCAAGTATCGGAACACACAATATAGATGTACGGGATCACTGATTAGGTTATAACACTCGCGTGATATTTTTAGATTGTTTTGCATAACGTACTTTCTGCTCAAGGGTTGGAGCAGCACTGTCGATGTAGGTAAACGTCATTCTTTTTAGAGATGCGCAAGCGCGGGGTAAATGCGCGAGTGTGATACATATTCGATTTTACATCGACTTGATGAGTGTAGATTTTAGGCAACCCAAGTCCCTACAGTCAATATGTATTATATTACTCCTAAATTAAATAACTTAATTATATCTTACATTTTTATAAAACAGCTAAGTACTCGAAATTACGTAATACATATGTGGTAATATTAAACCCGAAACAAAATCTCTGGCGCCAAAAAGATATAATATGTAATGCAACTATTACACAACATATTTATGGATACCACATATATTGATTCGATTAAATCTTTCCAACAGGTTTTTAAAACTTAAGATTAACTTATTGACATAACTTGCAGACATTTTATAGTCTTGTTGACATAATTAACCGTGTTGAATTTTAATTAAGTCAGGTTTTAATTCGTATTATTTGTTTGTTATTAAATGGTAGAATTATTTGTGAGTAATGGCTTTTAAACCTTAACTTATTTAATAGGAATTTTACTCTTTTAATGTCTTCGTCATCAGTGGCCATAAAGCCTTACAAATGATTGAAGCAGTAATCAAAAATTGTATTTTTTTACATTAATAAAGCCATCCTATTCCACTAATGTTACAAAAGCGTAAGTTTCTCTCGTGTGTGTGTTATCACGATTAACCTAATAAACCAATTTAGATGACATTTTGTATGTTTAATGTATAGTTTAACTCAAAGGCCACTTTTAAAGCGCGCCACTAGCTTATGATAGCACTATTATAATGATCGGTTCGGTGTTTATGACAACTACATATGTTTAGGTTTCATGGAAAAATGTATGTAACAAAATTAGAATCATTGAACTCGAGTATGAATGAGGAATGAGTACAGACATGTAGTAGGTAGACAACAGATTGTTTAGGAAGCAGCAATTGAGCCAATTACAGCGAAGACAGTCCGTCTGGTCGCTTCATACGTGGCTCATGACGTCATAATCTACGCCTGCTATTGGCTACGTCATACTTCTTATTTTGCTCCAACTTTTTTATTTTTGGGTGGATTAAGGCGTTTATTTAAAAGACAAAAAAGGTATGGAAAATATTGATTTATAGTTATTTTTTTGTGTGAGAAGTGTTTTTTTTTTAATAGAAGCTGTTGAATAAAAGTACTCAAAAACATAGAAGGAACTTATGGATAGTTAAATTGTCTTTTAAAATGTGCATAGTTAAGTATTTTCTTTGAAGGATATATTTTGCTCAGAAACAAATGTAATGTAAGTACCTAGTTAATGTAACACAATAAATTAGACTTCGAGGTCAAGGTTGTATTAAATGCATTGTTTGTATCAATATAAAATAGTATAGAATTTTCGAGTCAAAAAGAAGTTTTTATCGACGCGCTGTTTTGTTTTACCAATTTTATTGTTTGCACAAGACTAGCCCTAAATTATTTTTTATGCAAGAAAATTTAAGATTATATCTACTATACTAGTGGGTGCTCGCGGCTTCGATACTTTCATCCCCTATTTCACCCCTTTAAAAGTGTCATTTTCAAAAATTCTTAGCGGACGCCTATGTCATAACATCTACCTTCACCACAGAATACATAATACAACCAGCACGCCAAATTTCAGCCTGATCCGTCCAGCGGTTTGGGCTGTACGTTGATAGATGACTATGTCAGTCAGTTTGAGTTTTATATATTTAGATTTTTAAGCATATCTACCCAAAATGTAAACACCTTTATTGTTTGGAATGAATGTCATCCCTTTATAGCATACCTTGAAGCGCCCGTAGCTCAGCTGGCGGAGGCAATCGCTTGCGATTACCAATGTTAAGCAATTGTCGACGCGGTCAGTCCTTGGATGGGTGACTAAAAAGTGGCATTTCATTCTGGGCGCTTCCGTGGGTCAGATGACACGTTAATTTGTAAGTCCCGGCTGTTTTTCATAATACGGCAGTCGGCAAGTCAGAGGCCCTTAGGGCGGCTTGATTAACTCTCGACACCAGAGTTGGCCACTCTCATTCGATAAGAAGAACTTTAAAAAGTATATATACCTATCTGACTTAGTCCATGACCGTGGTCTAAGACTGCTGTCACATGTTTTACACAGCTCCCAACTTTCCTGATAGCACTGGATAAGATAATATAAAGTATCTCAGCGGTTGTGAAGTATTTTCAAATACGCCATCAGTTTTTGATAAGATACGCGAAATGTTAATTTCAAGTGTTTTCCTAGATGTATATTACATTCATCTAGTTTTGGTGTGAAATATTTGGGGCCTTTTAAGGAAAGCATATCATGGGATTTCGCAATAGCGTTGTTAAGAATCTCTAACACAATCGCGATTACAATTTTACAGTTTTCGACGTTTCTTTCTTGGAAATCTTAGCTTTGCTATAGTCATTTATATTGGTTCCTAATCAAACTGATTTGTCTATATATACTAATATTATAAAGCTGAAGAGTTTGTTTGTTTGTTTGTTTGAACGCGCTAATCTCAGGAACTACTGGTGCGAATTTAAAAATTATTTTTGTGTTGGATAGACCAGTTATCGAGGAAGGCTTTAGGCTATATAACATCACGCTGCAACTAAAAGGAGCGAAGAAACAATGGAAAATGTGGAAAAAACGGGGAAAATTATTTATCTTTGAGGGCTTCGTTGCGTGCACTGCGAAAACTGTTTAAGATTTCAAATAAATATGTATGAAAGAATTAATGCCCAAAATAACTATTCCACGCGGACGAAGTCGCAGGCACAGCTAGTATTCTATATAGACCAACATATTTTAAAAATACTTACTAATTTTATTCGTTCTTCTAAATAAGTCGTAATTTCTCAATACCGAGGGTCGTGCCTCCTCCGCAGAATGAATACAATACGATAGTATTCAGATATATGGTGGATCTAAATTAGTAAGCACAAATGAAGGCGATTAAGTGTGATTACTTAAATATAGATGGCGCCAAAATATCGTCACCTTTCCCAGTGCAAGGCCGCGAGATGTCCTGCTTGTGCTTAACAGACGAGACATTAAATACATGTACCTAAATAAATAAACAAAAAAAATGATTATTTTTTAAGGTTTTACATATTAAATTTGTATTGAGCTAATGGCTTATAATATAAATATTATATAATTATAAATAACATATTAGTTTTTTTAAAATAATTCGTTAAAAGTTTCAATCTTGGCGAAAAAGTTAAAATATCTACCTAGCACAAAACATTCTTATTGGTTAAATAAATATGTAGCGTTATAATGTCAATGACTTTTAATTAGGTAATTGTTATGTATTTTCGGTATTTTTCATAACAAAAATATTAACAATCATAAAAATCCACCGATTACGTCCGCAATATACTTTAGCTTTGCCTTGCGTTCCGCATTAGCTACAAAATTTAGCTGCTACAAAACTCTAAGCACTAACTCATTTTCTGTGTCTAACTAAATTATCAGTAAAAAAGTAAACCATATCTAACCTTTACCTTCATGCATGACGCGTACATCTTGCAGATAAAAAAAATAACATAAGAAACAAAAAAGCATCACGTGTGCATCGCCCCGACTTCGATAGACCGTGTAGAGTTGTAGAGATGCCGGCAGTCAGGTGAACGCATGCTCATTTACAACCAACCGAGCACGTCTACGCAGCGAACCGCGATTCCATTTACAAATTATTAAATTTTCAAACATTTAAAAAAATAAATAAAAAGTTTTTGTACATTTTAATACATTTTAATTTTGAACGTGATAGTCGATTTCGTAAAGTTGTGTAACTTTTTATTTATCTCTTTTTTTTAAAGTAATGATAGTGATGTGCCAGTGTTTTCAGGACTACTAATATATTTTATGTAAGTATGTATTTTTTAAAATTAATATTTCTCATGGAAATACATTAATACGTATCAATAAATCTAAGCAAAATAAATGACTTAATAAATAATTTAGAAATGTAAATAAATAAAGCAAAATAAATTATTCTACCTGAAAAATCCGAAAACAAAAAAGCAATTATTTACTATTTAGATTGCCTACATTTCATTATTATACAATAATACATTATATCAGGTAAATTAAGTGAAATTAATTTAATTTCTAATAACACGAGTCTAGTCATTTACCTATTTATTTTAATTGATCGATGTTTAAATTATTCTAATCGATAAATATTTTCGCACTTCCATTATCAACAAGTATTTCGCAACAACACTACAACTCTCACTTTTATAATTAAAAAATTTGTAAATTAGACATCTAATTTACATATTTATAACATATTCGTACTAGATTCCAATCTAAATCTCACACTTGTCCTAAAATAAATCTTTATTTGTTAATTACTGCTTTACTAGTATATGTCCGTGGTTTTGCTCGCGATGTATCGAACATAATTAATGACATTGACATTATACACACATTGACAGGACCTTATACTACCAGCAAACAATAATCACGATGATCTATCGCTTGTTGATGCGTGAAAAAAGACGTTTTAGTTTTATTAACCGACATCCAAAAAAAGAGGTTATCAAGTCTTCTGAAAGTTTTTTTTTTACAATTGTGGTGATAATTTTTTTGAAAACATTTAACAAACTTATCTTCTTATTAGAATATGATATATTAGAAATGTTTTTACAAAACTTATTATCACAATTGTACAAAAAAACAAAAAAAAATATAAAACAAATATTTACGTACGTATTTCTTCAGCATCATCATCATCGTGTCAGCCTGTGTTCACCCACCGCTGAGTATAGACCTCAGTATAGACTACTATACTGAGGTCTATACTCAGCGGTGGGTTGTGAAACAACAAAACAAGTAAAATTAAATGTATTATTGTTTACCACAATTCTAATTATTTTCTTTAACGCAATGGATATAAATCATAAGCATAATTTATTTGCATATGTACTATGTATGTGTATTTACCCAAATTTAACCGCTTGAAAACAATCAGATGATTAGGTATTTCAAAAAAATTAAATAGAACAATTACTTATATCTTTGATTATTACTAGCACAAAATAACAAAAAAAAAAATACTGAACTCTGAAATATTTTCGAAATTTTGTAATAAAATAATGAAGAAAAAGATAATGAAGAATATAAGATCTGTAAAAACTGTAAAAATTACTTAAAAAAACATATGAGTATAATAATATTATTGAAATTATTTAAAAAAAATAACGTTTGGACAAGCTTAAATCCAGTTTCAAAACAGTTTTACCATAAATAAATAGAACAATTAAAATAAATATATGAGGATATATATCACACATATCACAGCGCCATCTAGCCTCATACTAAGCTTACGCATGTACCTATCATGGCTACTAGATAACGGTATAATACATACATATATACTTTTCTTTCATAAATACATACCTACTTATTTACATAGACACGACCAGACTCAACACAGGTAAAAATATTTCAATATTTTATTTAAAAATATGGTCTTTATGGTGAAAACAAAGTCAAATGTATTTGAGTGCAGTTTAAAAGAATGGCAACGTGACAGCAAAGCAAGTAAAGTAAAATGTGCTAAAATCTGCATTATAATATTATTGTCAAGATATATTATATTCTCTCAGCTAGTTTTAAAAGCGGTTCTCAACTTCTGATGTGTCATATTATACAATAATGGACTACGCCTAAACTATTAATTTAAAAATGAATTCACATGTAACAAAATGTCCACATATATATTTATAGTAATATATGTGTATGAGAAACGAAACAATAATCATTATTGTATTCATAATACTATTTAAACTTTAAAAATATGTAAATTTAGGTTAAAAATAACCTTTGCATAACACTGGCCTAAATTTCATGAAATGGCAACTTAAGCGAGACCTAATTTGATAAGCCTAATATTATGTACATATTTGGTTTTCCATGACAGTTAAAGAATTTTTACAAAAGGAGTAAATACAAAAGGTTTCTAAAATTGGAAATAGACTTGCTCTGAGCGTTTCAATTAACTACATTATATAAAAAAAAAACTTAAAGATTATCTAAGTGTTTTTTTTTATTTTGCGGATAAAAACATAACCGAATCAATTTTTTTTTATAACACACAAAAATTATATACTGTCGATAATATCCCTCACATCTCTTTAATTTTTTTTTACACGTCACCTAAACCTTTTTTGATCAAGAACCTTCCATACATTTAAGCTGAGTAAGTAAGTTTTAAGTTGCGACACAAAAACCGTCCGGTCTTAGAACTGACCTCGCCCAAGCTATGTAAACTAAGTTGTACTTAGTAGGGCCAAATTACCCATTCACTGTGACATTCTAAGCACACAAGATACATTACTTATCCACTTTACTCGTAACTTAACTTGGGAGCCATGACCTGGCTTTTGAAATTTGTGTTGGTAATATTTTAAGAATTACTTATTACTTATTTGTAGCTTGTGGCTAGTAAGCTGTACTTAGACTCGTAGAAATGATAAATAAATGGAGCTATTGGTAACTTAAGCAAAGTTATATACCTACTTGTAAGAGAATCTTTACATATATACTTGTAAAAGAATGTTAAGTACATCTATGTTAATATTAATATTTAATAACGACATCATTTTAAGTGTTTTCTGTGAAGTTCGCGATAGTTCTCGGTTTAATTTAATTTTATATGTAGTAACTAGTCGCATAGACACATATAACTAATCATCATCATCATCATCATCAGCTTAATGAGACCCACTGCAGGGTATAGGCCTCCTCCCTCTTACGCCAATACTCCCTGTCTTGCGCTGATCTTGCCCAATAATAACAAATATTACATTTTAATTATTACATCATTACTAGTATTATTCATACTCATATAAACTTAATAAAACACAACACGCACGAGATGAGAAAATTTCCAAAATATATACTTAAATACGTATAAAAAATAATTCACACAATGATTCACAAAACAGAACAAGTTTCAAATCTAGTCCAGTCACGTGTTCATTATAAAAACACTCGATTCAATAAATTATTCCTAAAACTATTATACTTTTTGTTACCACGCGATTAGTGTTAACTTACAGCCATGATTATTGGCACGTCTTTTAGTTGTACTTTTTTTAATGCCTTACTTCATACTTGCACAATTTATTTTTAATTCATTGCGATAAAATTACCTGTGCGAACAGGCTATACTTTTGTTTCTGATTTTCTGAAGAACAAAAAACTTACTAACTACACATTTCCAAAGTTCCAAAGTCTCGCACGAAGCGCTTTGATTCTACCTTCATAGTAAGGACAGCGAGACTATGGAACTCTCTACCTGGAGCCCTGTTCCCAGAAAATTATAACCCAGGGGTCTTCAAATCTAGAGTAAATAGGTTTCTTCTAGGCAAGCGTGCTACATCTTAGACTATAGTGGCGCTTAACATCAGGCAGGCTCTAGTCAAACGTAAGCCTATTTAATGTAAAAAAAATATATATCCTTCTATACATCTAATAAAGGTGAGGAGGGTCAAAAGTCTTAACCCTAAATATATTTAAAAAAAATGTTTGGAGATACTTAGACTCGATAACAGGACACCTTCCAACAAATTATAGAAATTTTGTCTGTTTATCTGTTTCTCTGTGTCTCTGTTTGTCTGTTTATCATACGCTCATCATACAAAAACGGCTTAACGGATCTTGATGGTTTTTGATAGGTAGTATGAGACCCGGAAGTGTCATAGGCTACCTTTTATCCCGAAATAAAGCAAGCAAAGCCGCGGGCGTCAACTGGTTTATATACATATACAGTCAATACAATTATCGTGAAAATAGTGAAGTAAAAACATTTGCTATTTTTTTATGTGTACTGACTTCTTGTTCCCTGCGGAATATAATCTTGCACGTTCCATCCTAAACAGTATAGATCGCTAACCATCAGGCAAATTATGGTCAAGTGCAAAACCATTCCGTGTAAAAAAATATATATCTGTTACATACGAAAATAATTATTATTTAGGGTGACGTGCTTGTAATTTGCGCTGGCTTTATTAGTTAAAACATGATTTGTACCGGACACAGTTAACACGTGTTAATTTTTATAAAAAAGTGTAATCCATACGATCATTGTTAAACAGTTTATATTTTTTTGTAGAAACCAATTAAGCTAGGTAGGTATACCGTCTGGCTTTGCATATACTTACGAAATTAATTCTTATTTTAAATAAATAAAATAAAATAAAAATAGACTTTATTTCCCTTTGAAGTTATACATGCAAAAAATTTTTTAAAGCTACAAGTTTCAATTGATTTCTATAAAAAGTCAATCACAAAAAAAATAAAATGTCACCGTTTTGATACAATAAATGCAAATTCCATAATATGTTACAATTATTCCAAGTCAAACCAAAGTTCTTATTTTGAATAATAATAATAATTTTGAATAATAAACATTATCTATAAAACGATAAAAACGCTCTTGCTATGTAAAATCAGGGAGCCGTTAGGATTACAGTATTTTTTTTTAAACGAAATCTGCTATAAATATATATTAGGTTTCCCGTTTTTACCGTATGTACGGAAACCTAAAAATTTTAGACTTTGACAATTCTACTTCATTCTAAGAAATTCTTATTATTTCTTATATCTTTTCAAATTGCATTTCGATTGCACTCGATTTCAGCAACCGTAATGAATTTTTTATGCCACTTTAGATTTTATCAACGAGGCTAAATCTCAAAATCTCAGCAATAATTCACATGAGCTAATACGTTCTTATACCTACTGTAAACATTATAGTTACATATACCAGTTGAACAGGATTCTGTTTGTTTGTCCAATTTAATGAATATAAATAATACTTTTTTTACATTTTTACCCATAAATATTGTTTTGGCATGAAGTAGGTATACTTAATTTAATGTAATGAAAATTTTAATTAATAAATTAGTAAGTATTATTCAAATCAATACAAGGAAGTAATTTGAAATTAATTTCAAAGTGAAATTAACATAACATTTATATTTATTTTAAATCTCTACTAGGAACTGTAATGAAACAAAACAGTTATAAATTTCTACGTACCGAGTACATTTAGATTTGAATGTGTGAAAAGTATAACATAATTATTAGTTCATTATAATACGTGTACTGATAAAAAGAAAGAAAAAATATACATATGTAGAAATATATCTTCAAAGCGAGAGTGAATCGGTTCTTATCGGGTAAGCACGCTCCATCTTAGGCCATAGCTTTTGCTTAGCATCAGGCAAACTATAGACAAGTGCTAACCCGTTCTTGTTAAAAAAATAAAAACAAAAACCAGTTTATTACGAGAGAAGTTGAAAGTCGAGAAGGCTATTACTATAACTAGTCTCGTGATAGCCTAGCTTAGTTCTATTACAGCTTTTCTATTAGAAATACTCGTCGTTTTTCTAGGTAGAAAACAAATAGGTAAACAACTAAAAGAGATACATATGTATTTGGATAGTTATGTCAATTCAAATACAACGATTATAAACAGCCCTTACTCTTGAGCTGCGCTTTATCGAGCCCCAAAGCAAAATGATAATCACATCTAAGCGATACCGTCAGTCAGATGATAAAAAAAACTTGTTGCCTGTAAAGTCGGTATACGGGCGAAAGTTTTACGTGACAACGACTTTGAGTGGTAAAATAATTTTAATGTGAATATTCATTCGTATAGTAGGAAGAAGGATGAAATAATAGTAACAATTTAAAACATTTATTTATCTCTCTCACTCTCTCTCTCTCGCTCTGTCTCTCTCGCTCTTAGGCGGGCTAACTGTGCTCGAGTGGAAGGGACGCGTGCCTTTCACTTTTTATGTCTGTCTCTCTCGCTCTTAGGCGGGCTAACCATGCCCGAGTGGAAGGGACGCGTGCCTCTCACTCGCTCTCATTGTGAGCGCATAACGTGAGCGGAGCGTAACGCAGTTTCTTGAAGTGTCACCCGGCAAACCAATTTATAAGACGTTGTCACGTCAAAAAATGCGATTTACACGTGAGTGAAAACCGTTTAGTTAATATATAGAAAAAATACTTTTGAAGATTTGATAGCCTCCTTTTTTTGAAGTCGCAAAACTTGCATCCCCTTCGAAAGTCGTATTTCCAAAAATCCTTTCCTAGCAGATGCCTACGTCATAACATCTACCTGCATGCCAAATTTCAGCTCGATCCGTCCAGTGGTTTGGGCTAAGCGGTATCTTTGATTTCTATATATGTATATACTATACTAAGCCAGAACGAATAGTATCGTAGTATTACGACGTAGTCTTCAGCTACAAAACAGTCTTTCACAGTGTAATGTTTATAAGTTTCAATGTCAATCCAAACCGCAGTACGTAGCTAGTGTTATTGCCTAACTCAGAGCCTTGACCGCTCGTCTCGTGGTCTCGTGGAAAAGAGCTCAACGCGAGCAAACACACGAATAATCGTAGACTAAATACAATACTGAACACCTAATGGAGGATCCGAGGAGTTACCGAGGTAGTTTTATTATTGAAATAAAATGGAAAACAATAATCATTATTGCATTAATATACTGACGAAGTTGCAAGACCACGAAGGCGCTGTTTCTCGAACAAGCTTGCGTCATATTGTGATATGACGTCATAACACTCAAAACACCCTGGTCCAGCTCACGCACAAAAGATGCTTGATGTTTAATTTTAATTGTATTCATTGCTATACAACTCCTTCTCCTCTAGGCGATAGCTCAATGAGCATCGAGATGACCCCGACCAAAATTGTGGACCATTAGACGCCATTTATCACGGTCGGTAGCTTCGTGTATGGCAGCACTTCAATTTCAATTTCAATTTTAAAGGTCTTTATTGATTCATAACTTATAAAACTAGTACAACACAAGTGTAAATTTTAATCCTAGTGGTACAATAAACTTGATTTACTTACTGGTTTTTCGTACACTGGGCACTTTTAAAACAAAACATACTTGACAATAACATAATAAGCTTACAGATATAATACACTTTGAAACATGAATATCAAATTACGTAGGCTTTAGTGTAGGCACTGCGTTTTTAAATACTAAATGGTTGAATGATATGACCCAAATTCCTGGGGTAGTTCGATAAATTGTTAAATTCGCGCCGGCCGAACTGTCACAAAAAGTCGGAATCCGCCGCATCACGGCTTAGTCACGCACACATGCGCGCGCGCCGGAACGGCGTCCGCCCATGCCACTTCAGCCTTTATACGCGCGGTAATAAAACTGAAAGTGGCGCAGGCGACCACACGCACCACGCACACACGCCTATGCCAGTGACGCGGGATGTTCATGTACACAGCAGTCTAAGAACAAGTGGTGAGGGAGCTTATAACGATTATAACTATCGATAAAAGTTAAGTTTTTGCGTCTTGTTTTGCAAATGTTTTGAATGAGTTTATTTGAATTACGAGAGTTGGTAAATAGATAAAATTTTTCCGAAAGTTTGTAAATGTAGACATCAATTTTTGGGAGACCAATTTTTAGATGCAGTTTTTGCAAGTTGGTACGGAATGGAGTAGAGTAAGCGTATTTAAGAGCTTTATTTTGGACAGTTTGTAGTTTTTTTATGTTAGTCTGGCATGTGCTGCTCCAGACAGGACTAGCGTAAGTAAAGCATGGCCGTACTAGCGTACAGTAAATGCGCAGCTTGGTGCGGCTAGATAGGCAGGATCGCCTGTTTAAGATTGGATGTAGGGCATTTAATGCTCTCATTCCCTTGAGGTGAAATTGTTTTGTGTTTTCAGTCCAGTTTAGTTTTTTATCTAATGTTAAACCTAGGTATTTCACTGAATCTTTCCAGGGTATGGAATAGCCATCCAGGTGTAGTGTTCTGATTGGAGCTTTTCGTTTTCTACTGAACATTATAGCCTCTGTTTTTGTGGCGTTAATTTTAAGTCTCCATTTTTTGAAGTAGGCGGCAAGAAGGTCAATGGACATTTGTAAGCGACTGATTATGATATCAAAATCAGGGTCAGAGGTCAGGCACGCCGTATCATCGGCGAAGCATGCTAGACTAGTCCTAGGCTGGATAGGAATGTCATTCAGGAATAACAGGAATAGGTAAGGACCTAGGATCGACCCCTGAGGTACACCTGCAGGCACAGGCATAGTTAAGGAGTGTTGATCATCACTGATATAAACGGAGAAGCTTCGATGCGACAAGTATGACTCTATCATTTTGACTATTGAGAGGGGGAGATCCAGCTTGAGGAGCTTGTGCAGAAGGGCCCCGTGCCAAACGACGTCGAATGCCTTCTCAATATCGAGAAGGAACATTCCCGTCGAGTTTTTGAGATTTAGGTTATACGATACTGTTTCAGCAACTCTAGCTAGTTGCTGAACAGTCGAATGTGCTTTTCGGAAGCCAAACTGCTCATTTAAGAGACGGTTACTCGAGGACTGTAGCAGCCGGGTATAAATAACTCTCTCAAACAACTTCCCCAGGCAAGGGAGTAAGCTGATTGGGCGATAAGAAGTTGGATCAGAAGTGTTTTTGCCAGGTTTATGGATCGGGATCACTTTGGCGGTTTTCCAGGGCTGTGGGAAGTAGTGAAGTAGGAGACAGGCATTAAACACCTTCGTTAGCAATATTACTGCCTTTTGAGGTAAGTTCTTTATGAGTAAGTTAGTGATGTTGTCTGGACCGGGCGATTTCCGTGATTTAAGACTCGATATAACTTTTTTGACCTCGTGTGGCCTGACTAACCGATTGTTTTCAGTGGGTGTGGAGCTGTTAAGTGTCACTAAGGAGCTGGAGACAGTAGGTTCCTCATCACTAATCCAATCATTTGTCAATAACATGTTGCCAAGAAACGCATTTGCTAATAGATTGCACTGTGCTTTCTGGTTGACTGTCAAGCTGCCATCTACCGCCCTTAGTGCAGGTTAGGGCATGGATTCCGGAATTCCGAGATTTCGTAACTCCGAAATTTCGGACTGTTTTTTTCGATATTACGATTCCGGAATTGAAGTCAATATCGTAATATCGCAATCCGATACTGATTTAATTATTATTTTTTACTGATGGAAAAAACCACAATCAGTAACAGAATTTTCTATTGCGAAATGTTACCGCGCGCGAAGTTTGGTTTGAATTTGCCGCCATCGACGCTTGTGTTTGTTTGTAACTCGTCACTCGGGCGCTCTCAAGGACTGCCGCCTGCAGGAGCCGGCCGGTGGGCCGCGCCCAGCTCCTAGCGACGCCAGGTACTTCCCCTCGTAGCCGCGTACTCGCCCAGTCGCCAACCAGTTCGCGCCGTTCTCGCCCGGAAGTCGGGAGTTGGTAGTTGGTATATTGCAGTGCAACCGCGGCGTGCCGCGTACTTCGCAAAATAAATCATAAGGAAAATATGTAAGTTATGGCTTTCTTATTTAATGTAATGTATTTTAAATTCATTATTAATTTTACTGAAGTAAAGTTTTATCATGCCACAGTGTACAGATTTACTAGAAAAGGTCAAAGTATTAAAACATAATCTCACTTTTCACATTTTAAGTGACAAAACACTTTGACTAACCTGATTTATTGTTTATTTACAAAGTAGTCATTGTTATAACAGTAATGTAATCAATTTGTTTAGAATTATTCTTACAGACAGTTTATTCTTGCTTCTTTTTTGTTGTATTAACTTAAATTAGGGATTGCACCTAGTATTACCACAACTTGTTGTTCCGCAATACTAGGGATTGCAATCCGGTATTATTTTCAATCCGGACGGATCCGGTCGAATTGAATCTCTAGTTAATATGTCCACTTTTTCCAATGAAAGGAAATATTTTTCATGTGCTGCAATGTATTCTTAGTAATTTAAAACGGATCATGAGGTATAGATATTTTAATTTTATTTTAAGGTCGACTTCAAAGAAAACTGTCCAGTATGCGGAATTTTGTAACAAAAGAACAACGACAAACATATGGAATCATTTTCTCCGTGCAAGTGATGGCCAGTCAGTAAAATGTAAAATTTGTCAAAAAATTTTGAAAACTGCTGGGGGTGCCACCACAGCACTACATACGCACATCCGAACGATCCATTTGAATATATTTTTGACTCATAATGAAAGTGAGAATTCTGCATCCACGTCAACTACCGTGAGTCCCACTAGCCCAGCGAGTATGCCAACTACCAGTAGTTCTAAGCCCGATACACAATCATCAATAGCTCAAAAACCAGATACATCAAAAAAGAGAAAATTTATGACAGATTTTTTCCATTCTAAGTCTAGTGATCCAATGGAAGTGGTTGTTTCTCGCATGGCGGCGCTGGACGGTTGTTCTTTCCGATTTTTTACTGAGAGCCAAGATTTGAAGCAGTTATTCAAGAAAAGTGGCTGTGAGTTACCCGCTTCACCAAAAACTATAGCAAAAATAGTTTATACTCAAGCCGAAAAAGTTAAATCAGAGATGAAAAACAAAATCTTAGAACTGAAACTAGCTGGTCATAGATTCGCTCTCAGCCTAGACGAATGGACGTCGTTGCGAAACAAGCGGTATATGAATATAAACTTACATAGCATGGGGTTCGGTGGATATAACTTTAAAAATCTTGGCCTTGTTAAAATCACTGGTACGATGCCGGCTCTTACAGCGTTCAATATGTTACGCGACCATCTTGCTAAATTTGGAGTAACGTTAAATAAAGATGTCGTTAGTCAAACCACCGACGGTGCCAGCGTTATGGTCAAAATGGGAACTTACTGCGAAATCAATCATCAGCTATGCCTTGCTCACGGCGTACAACTAGCAGTCATTGATACTTTGTACAAAAATGCCAGAGAGTTGCAACCAGCACCTGTTTCTATGCAGCAGGCATCAACCGATGGCTCTGAATCTGAATCAGATGGCGAAGAAGATCTTGTAGCTGATCAGAGTCGTTTTGAAATTGAGAACCTTAGTGTTCAGCAGTCCCATCCAATCTTATACAAGGAAGTTATTGAAAAAGTCCGACGTCTTGTTAAAATAATAAGAAAATCTCCTCTCAAAGCAGACTCACTGAGAGAATATGTCATAAAAGAACATGGAAAAGACATACAGGTGCAACTTGATTGCCGTACGCGATGGTCAAGTATGTCGGATATGATTGGTGTATTTCTCAAAATAAAGGACTCTATAATGAAGAGCTTGATAGATTGGAAGTCGGAGATTTCATTTTCGGAAACCGAAGTACAAACGCTGACTGATATTTATCAGAGTCTAAATGTAGTGAAATTGACTGTTCTGTCTTTGTGCAAACGTGACGCAACTATTTACACTGCTGATATTGCATTAAAATTCATGCTCAAAAAACTTGATGAACAGAAAAGCTTCTTGAGTACTAAACTTGCAACAAATTTAAGGATTCGGATCAAACAAAGACGTCTGTTGTTAGCTGGTGTATTTCACTATTTGCATGATCCAGAAGACTTCTTCAAACAAACCGATGATGACGTTTTTCGTAAACCTAATAATGAAGAAATTGAGAAGACGATCATTACTTTGCTGCAACAATTAAAATACAAGGATAATAACATTTCTAATGAGAATAACGAAGAAAGTGATGCAAAAGAAAAAGAAGGTGGTGTTGAAGAAATAGCAGTCACTGAATCGACATCAACACTGCAAGAACAGCTAGATAAGGAACTCAGTAAATGCAAAGGAACCTGCTCAAATCAGAAACGACATTTCGATCTTTCTGGATTTGTAAAAGTTGAAAAAGCCATGTACGATAATGGCGGAGAACGTGGTATTTATTTGACACAAGCGTACAATTACATTTTAGGTGTTCTTCCCACGAGTGTTGAGAGCGAGAGAGTATTTTCGAGTGCCGGGTACTTTTGTAACCGCATAAGAAGCTCGCTCTCAGACAAAATGCTAGATGCCCTGATAGTCTTACGAACACATTATCAAGAAGAGCGATCGTTTCTGAAAAAGTGATTTTTATCTCATTGAGATTTATTTTTAGTTTCGTAAGTGTGATTTAATTGATCTCCGATTTCCAAAAAATATGATAGCGCAAGTATTTTGCTATTTAATGTAATAAGAATTTTTATTTTTTTCTTAAGGATGATCTCTAAAGAGGATAACACTTTGTTTAGTTTATTGTCGACTGTTAATTCATCATAACTTTATCCAATGCTTACGAGTATATATAATCAGTTATTCAATAAGCTATATTTTAGATATAGGAGAAAGAGAACGTGTCGATTTTTCTAAAATATTTTTGTAAGTTGATTAATTTTTTTAATAAGACTGTTTATTTGAGTTCTAGGTTAAAATTTAGAGATCTCATGGTTCCTTGTAAGATTTCATTTATTAAAACATTTTAATCCCGATTTATTGTTTTTTTTTTTAATCCTGTAATTCCGGAACTGACTCCGGAATTCCGAAATTGAACCAGTAATATCGAAACTCAGTTCCGGAATCAAACATCATCCGATATTACATGCCCTAGTGCAGGTATAGTACGTTCTTTGGGAGTTCGCAGATTATTAGCTAGACGCCAGATATCGTGACTCGGGTTGTCGACTCTTTTAAGCTTTTTATTCCATTCAGTATCCTTATGAGACATCAAAGCAGTCTTTATTTGAAATTTAGCAAAGTTTATTCCGTTTAACAGACTTTTGCGGTTATTAGGTTCAGTTTCTTTCGAAGCACGTCTGCGGAGACGGTTTTTGTTACTTATCATACGTTTTATTCGCCGTGGAAGAATAGAAGAGCGCCAGGGCTTTAAGGTATTTATTGGAACACATGCATCCCTGGTTTCAAGAATGGTGGTTTGTAACTTAATGATGACGGAATCGATCTCATTAGGGCTTTTGTAGGTATTCTGTGTCAAATCTATACCAGTATTTATCAGACGACGGTACCTAGCCCAATCTGCTTTACTATAATTAAGTTTCTGTAAGGGTTTACAGTAAAAAGGGCTATTAAATTTGACTAAGACAGGAAAATGATTTGATGATAATGCTGGGATTGTGAAGATGTCGTTAGGAGGGTCAAAGTGTTTACACAACATTATGTCCGGAATAGATTGCGTGTAGTTCGCGGTGTAGTGAACGAGTGTTACTTCGCTCGGCGCATATATCATGTAGTCATTGCGAAGCATATGTTCGTATAGCGTTGAACCACGAGTATTGGCTGGACCGGGTGACCACAACGGGTGTTTAGAGTTGAAGTCCCCCAGGACCAGTACTTTTGGGCCTGCTGATAGTATGGAGTCGATATCACTGGATATAAGAGGATGGCTAGGAGATTGATAGACCGAGTAAATGGTGACGTCAAAGTGTTGGAGGTTTAGAGAAATTCCGACCACTTCAATTTGTTTGGTTGCCGGGGCAGAAACTAAGGAATGATTCAGGTCTGAACGTACTAAAAGTGCCACACCCTGGCCTATACCAGAACTATGACTGTCTCTGCGATAGCTAAGAAATCCAGGGATGTTAAGGGTTAAACGTGTCGTAAGTTGGGTTTCACAGACTGCTACGACATGAACATCTCTACTCACCATGAGATCTGCGAGTTCCTTCTGCTTGTGATAGACGCCATCAGCGTTCCAGTACAATATACGTAGCTCAGGGCAGCTAGACATAATGTCCAAGGTGAGTCAGGATTAATATGACTTTGTCCATAAAGGTGGAACATTTGACAAATTCTTGCTTTATGGATTGGATTGTGGAGAGTATTTCCAGCATTTCCATTGTCTCAAGGTCTTGTTGAGGTTTTCCGACGGTTGCTCCGGCATACGTGGGACGCTGTGCTTGTTTTCTGGATGTGAGTAAGCTATGAGCTTGTGCTGTGGACGGTAGTGGCCTATCAGCAGCAGGTGGTGTTGGCAATGGGTCACTTGAGTCACTTTGTTGTGGTAAATTCTTGCGGCTTGTAGAATTAGCAACTTGAGCCCTCGTTTTAGGTGCGTCCGAGCTTGTCCGAAGTTGATTTGAGTGCATCTTTCCAAGTTTTGTTACACTCTGGGTAGAACGCTTTGATTCAATACGACTTATATATTTTAGTCGTTCACTGCACTGGCCAAAGTTTGCTGGGTGGTGTTCTTGGCAGTTACAGCACTTAGCCGGTTCGTCCCTGGTTTTCTTTGTACACTCCCATGTAGGATGTGGCTCTGCACATTTGACACAACGGGGCGGCCTATTGCAATTACGGGATGCATGTCCGAAACCTTGGCAGCGGAAGCACTGAGTGCCAATTCGTTTGCTTGGTTTGAAGCGGTCGATGGTCACCACGCAGTTAGCCAAGTACTTGATTTGTTTAAACTTGCTCATGTTGGTACCATTTGGCAGCTGCACAAGCACAGGAGGACATTCAGTGGTATATGATGTCTTGATTTCGGTTACTGAAGCACCAGTAAATCCTAGTTCATCCAGTTCTTTGCTAATTGTAGATTGCACACATTTGGGTAAACCCTTAATGACGGCTTTTGGAGTGGTTTCATCCTTCCTGGTGAAAGTATGAAATGGAATATATTCCTTGACCAATCCCTCCCGAAGCTCGTGGTGGTTTTTGGAGGAGTAAACTTGCACTCTGATAATATGACGGCCCCTATGTTGAATGTGGTACTCTTTGACATATTTTCCGATAACATCACGAATTTTTTGGTGTGTCCACTCACCCATGAGCTCGACCACAATGGGAGGCGTATTATTTACCACTTTCTTCTTACTGGCCTGCACAAACCGGTCTTGTTCGGGTTCGTCGACTGGAAGACCATCGAAGCTGTTAGATGTTGGTGTGGTCACTTTTGAAGCTTTTGCGGTGTTCCTTGAGTTCGCCAAGAACTTTTTCGAGTTCTTCTGCTTATCGGGAGGCGTAGTTTCTTCTCTACTTCTTTTGCTCGAGGATTGCGAGGAGCTGGATCCCGCAGTCTTGAGGTACTTTTCAATGGTAGGTTGTGACATTTTATCGATAGGTATCGATATCGATATATCGATAAACAATCTCAGCCCATCACTATTTGGATCGACTTCCAACGCAGTTGAGCAGATGATGTACGCAAACGTGCGATGCTAGCGACAATCGCGCGAAGACTGACCACTGCAGCTTCTTCTGGTACTTATGCTCTCCACTCCTTTTGCTGTTTGTTCATTGGATAGAGATTCGGCTGGTTTACTTCCAGTCTTGATGTAGATTTATTCAATAAGGCCAGTTTTAAAATATTCTTTTTCTAGTAACTTTTAACAAATATTACAAAGACTTCTCCATGGTTCGATTGTATTTCCTACTCGTCCGCTTTCTTTCTTTGTTCCGGATTTAATGTATGAAAACTTTATGTTTACTTTACTTTGGCTGGTGCTGTGACCACGCCGGTTTCTGCCCTTCAATAGGTACTAGAAGATGCCACTCATCGCGGTCTTGAGCAAGGTCCTATTATCACTGGGATCACGAATCCTGTGGAGATACTCTTCGACCCGATCCTTCCAGCGATATTTATAGCGCGCCACCGGTCTCTTGCACCACGGTCGCCCTGAATATACGCGCTTTGCTCATCTTCTGTACATGGCCATGCCAGCGTATGGCAGCACTTGCTTTGGCGCCAATGTGTTCAGCCACCTGATCGGACCATCTTGTAGGGCTTCGACCTCTGGAGCTATACAACTAGCTGACATGAAAAATTGGTACTGGATAAAAACATATCAAATTAAGACCTAACTAATAATAACATCACTCCGCCATTGTTCTACATGAAGCGAAATTTTGCTCGACAGTGGACTGCGGTTGGGACGGGAATTGCGGAGGAGTATTGCTCGCTTGCCCGCGAAACCCGTCCTTGCCGAGGTGAAGGGACATCGTGGTAGGTTTTAGTCGGTAGTGGAGTCCCATTAGCTCCGAGCCCGACATACCCCGCTGCCCCCCCCGGGGAGAGTGCGGGGATGCAAAATGCATTTCCTCCACGAAAAAAAAAGGTGAAACTTGAAAGTCCTAAGATTTAAGTATAAATAATTTTAAGGCTGTTTTAGTTTTGGCTTATAATTTAGGTTTACTACAATCCTAAACTAGAAATCTTTGTAACCAATAAGGGGTCTATTAGGTATGATGTTGTGAATAATAAACATTTTAGCAGTCACGCTGTTTGCGTCTAGGCAATACTAGGCATTGCAAAGCTATTTAGTAATGCTCATGTGTAATTAGCTTTGCTTCTACCTTCATAGTAAGGACGGCGAGACTATGAAACTCTCTACCTGGAGCCCTGTTCCCAGAAAATTATAACCCAGGGGTCTTCAAATCTAGAGTAAATAGGTTGCTTCTAGGCAAGCGTGCTACATCTTAGACCATAGTGGTGCTTTACATCAGGCAGGCTATAGTCAAACGTTAGCCTATTTAGTGTAAAAAAAGGTAAGTACTTACTATACTTATTAAGAAATGTTGTCTTCTTTTAAAACATTGTACAAATATATACATGCTGTGGCACTTCAGACGATAGTAAAGTATAAGAAACCTACTAAAAATATACATTTGGTAGGTAATTTTGTAAGTACAAACAATTTAGATAAGCAAAAAAAATAACAGAAACAATTCGATTCAATAATACATACCTCTTGATTGTTTTTGCGAGCACTGAACATTTTTAGAAGAAAAAAACAGTTGAAAGCTTCCTCGTCAAGTCAAGGAAAATTTCATTAGTTTTTTATTCACAGGCGCGGTACCATAGAAACCGTGATTTATATGATTTCATGGGATAATTATGTACATAATACTCATCAATTACCTACAAATTACGATACATACCTACCACGCATGATCAAGGTCTGATTGTCCAAGGTCACACAATCACGCTGCATACTAAACTCGAACATACCGGATCTCAGGGACTGGGAAAACCTCCAGGATATGACCTTATGTAGACCAACCTCCGTGATCTAAACCTCTTTGTTACTGAGCACAACTTTTTGCTGGAGATAAATACTGGCTTGATAGAAATGTCACCTTGAGGAAAATTCGGCGGGAAATGAATCGAATGATAAACAACCTCCATGATCGAAGCCGCTTTGTTTCTAATTTAAACCTTTTTGTGTGTTGTCGTTTTAAAATAGAAAGAAAGGTCACCTTGCTGAATTTATACTGAGTAACTCATAAAAAGTTAATCCTAGCAAGACAAAAATATTTTCATTAAAAACCACTTAACAGTAAATTTGTTCGCTATTAACTTTAAATTCTGTAAATCGAGCTAATTATTATTCTATATGGCAACGCTGACCTCGTTCAACATCATTATAATAATAAATTCATCTAATAAATGCATGTATATTATTCCATTCATAAATTAATATCTGAGCAACGTAACAGGAAAATTGCATAAAAATGAGCATCTCTTGAGTTTTCCTCTATAATAAGGAAAAAAACCAACGTGCTTTATGAACTCATTTAGTCATCATTTTACTAAGGCCCCTTAAAATGTTGTCAAAAATAATAAATAAAACATACATGGATAAAAAGGAATTATGTTTTTTGTATAAAAACTGATTTTTACGGAGATACGAAACGATACACAAACATGAAGCTTAGGTTGCAAAACAAAAAAAAACAAAGCAAGAGAATAAAACGCAAAAAATTACAAAATTTGTTGCAATCCAGGAAAATTTATTGAGATAAATAATTTCAAACTTTAGATAATATCTACTTACCATTATACAAGTGAGTATGTTTTTTGTTTAGCCACCACATCAAAAGCCTTGTTCAAAAGGTTTTTATCTGTTATGAATCAACCTTATGTAAAGAACCGCATGATTTCTTATTATAAATAAACATCATCAGACCATCCTTGATTGTTATTGGCAAAACCGATGACGCGAGATAACTATTTATTTAGTAAGCTAAAAACTATTTGGAATAGGTGGTATAGTAGGTACGCAAATATTGTACTTCCCCCAAACATACAGACGGAATAATCTTCATTTTACTTAATATAATTAAGTTAAATATTATAAAAACCCAAGGAATATATGCAAACAAAATATATGCAATGTAATTTGCATAATATTTTGCTTAAGCTTTATATTATGGTATGAATAAATTTAATTTAAATACAATTAGACGAAAACGAGTTAATGACACACTTTGCACAAACATTTTTCCTTTTGACATGGGGACAGTGATATTCTGACGTGATATTTTTTTATAAATAGAAAGAAGACGTCTTTTAGAGATTTTTTCAGCCACTGATTATATGATGAAGTTTTTTTATCCGTGGTTTGATTATTTTGTTATATATTCATTACTATAACATTGCATCAGGATATTAATTATACATTGATAAAATAAATAAATATACATAAATATAAATTCCGGTACATTGCACACATCGCCATCTAGCCCAACACTAAGCAAACGCTTGTGTCGTGGGTACTAGATAATGGATATAATACTTATATACTTTTCTTTTGTAAATACATACTTATTATACATAGTACAAACGACCAGACTCAACACAAGTAATTATAAATTTTAAAATTCATAAATACTTGTCTCACGCGGAAATCGAACCCGCAACCCCTAGATTAGAAGGCAGAGCCACTACCAACTAAGCTAACGGAGCAGTTTGATACTACCACCATATAAAAATCACGAGTATTTATCACTATGTTACGATGTCGATGCGAAAGAACAAACTGACAAACAGATACACATTCGCTTTTTATAACGCATATTGGTATAATTAACTTTGTTGTATAAAAAATAGTTTAAAATTAAACATGGCAAAGAACCAAATATCGAAAATTCAATTAGGAAGAAACGAGGAAAACTGTGTATTTTGTGACTAAGATAAATAAAATATTCATGGACTCCGGAGACTATTTTTTTTCTATTAGTCATAAGGTAGGTATACCATTTTATTTTCCTTATTGAAAGGAAATATCAACAATTAATATCGTTGGTATACATTAGAGGACTTTACTTTCTCACCTACGATGTTGACTATAAAGAGTTTAAGAATTGAAGTCTACATTATTTTAGAGACTTTTTTAATGAACCAAATATTATAAAGTTTCAATAGTATCGTTAGTATATTTTTTTTAACTAGGAATTGGTTTGCGCTTGACCGTAATTCGCCTGATGGTAAGCAATCATTACGGTCTAGGATGGAACGTGCTTACCCAGTAAGAACCGATTCACTCTCGCTTTGAAGATCACAAGGTTATGTTCCGCGGGGAACAGGGAGTCATGCAGGGAGTTCCACAATTTAGCAGTTCGCACTATAAAAGTGGAAGCAAAACGCTTAGTGCGAGTCTTGGGAACTTGGACCAGGAAGCGGTGACGACCAGACGACGTCTTTACAATATTTAAGGCATTTTATTTGAGCTCATAGCCTTACAATATCTTATAGATAAGTTATCTTATGCGGGTTTAGTTACGTCAAGTATAAAAATCACGTACGTTTTAACAAGGAAGCAATAAGTAATCTATTTTGTTTCTATGTATAAAATATTTACATAAATATTTACAAAAGGAAACTGAATATGAAATGAAATGAAATGAAATTTGTTTATTTTGCATTATACTTATGGCATAACATTGAATGAAAATCCAAAGGCATCCGAACTAGTTTATAACTGTGTTTCGGTTGCCGATGGCTTCTCCCCGTTTAGCTTGACATAAAAATAAGTAAGAATATGTATGTATTATATCCGTTATCTAGTATCCATGATAAAAGCGTTTGCTTAGGATGGGGCTAGATGGCGCTGTTTGTTTTGGATTGTTCTTGCTTCGTATTATTATGCAAATTTATATATTCAACAAACATTCATCTTATATTCTAATTCCATTGCTTCCAAAATAATTCGATCACAGGCATCCAATTATTTCGGAAGCAATGAAATCGGAATCCTTAAAATAACGAACAAGATTTTCCATAACGCTGTTAGCATTACCACGCTGCATGCTAACAATTTCCATGAACTAAAAATATATCTATTCCCTCATCCATCCAGTTTCGCGCTAACTAATTAACAATTATCTAAATGCTTAGACCAGTTATCCCATCCGTTAGGAATCGGTAGACTGTGGAGTAACTGACTGATTTTTTAATATTATGATAATTTTTTCTCGTTTCTCTATGCATGCACTACAGATTGAATAATAGTTGCATCCACACATTTGCAGTTATATCGCGGTGGAAGTGGCAGTTTAATTAAAATGATTGATGTTTTATTAAACTGATGGCATAATGGTCCGTAAAACAAAGCTTGGGCTTTTTGCTAGGTTTACTGCAGTTTTTGATATCTTCGTATGAAAATCTACTTTATTTTATTACTAGTGGACGCCCGCAGCTTCGCTCGCATTATTTTAAGATAAGAAGTAGCCTATGGCACTTCTAAGACCTAACTACCTACATAACAAAAAATCATGATGATCCGTTCAGCGTTTTCGCGTTATAGGCGTTTAAATAAACAGACAAAAATTCTAAAAACTCCTGAAAAGTGTTCTGGATAGTGAATGAAGTGTATGGATTTCAAGTGTACCCAAAACATTTTCTTCTTGTATCTTCTATGTTCATATTTATGATCCTCTTCAGCTTCATATGAATAGATTGTAATAATATATCGTCAGTGCTATCCATTGTGTTATAACTACGGTTTTTATTGGACTAGTCGCGGATCCTCACGTCAACCTTAAATGTTTCGCAAATATGTTTTTATCTGGTTAATTTATTTTATCAATCACTATTTTAACTAGTTTTCAGTTAACTGACCAGACGATGATCAGGATGCATGTATAATTCACAAAAAAGAAATAAACATCATGCATTCAATTGGTTTAGGTAATGCAAATCCGTTCAATGTAAATATAATTAAAAAAACTCAGTAATAACACACATACAAAGTACAAGTAATATACAATGTAACACATTCATACTTATCACGTCTGAACTTATAAAAACAAAATTACCATATCATCAGTTGCTCACTAAAAGGCTAAAAAATGTCTGTCATTTTAATTATATTTCTTTTACATTTTGAAAGATAGCACTGGTACGTGCTTAATTGTATGCTTCTTCATCAATAAAGAGATACATTACTAAAGCAAAACATAAACAACAGATATAATGTTTGTCCTGCGATGTAAACACAAACACATTCATATATTTTATTATCTTCTTTTAAAACAAAAGATGAAGAAGAGTAATACTGTCATTGTGACCGTATCTAACGTGGTAATTAAATTTTATCGTCCACTATAAAGCTTTAATACAATGCTTTTCAATAATACGCATAAAATAATATATTGCTCATTAAAAGAGTATAAGAGTAGTAAGCAGTATAACACTATAATTAATAGCCTTAATATAATTACAAAAATATTTCCATTCATGTAATGACACAAATACTAACACGAAAACTGTATCTGTAAATTATTATTTGTGCCTGCTGCAAATTATAATTAACTATATTTTATCAACAATATGTACCATTTGTATTACATATACTTATAATAATTTTCAGAAATTTATGTTCCATTTAAAAGAAAAAAAATACCATTACATGAATCTGACGATTAAAATGATTATGTCATATTAACTATTGCCTGTGCCAACTATTAAAAAATACCCTGAAAACCTTGCAACTCAGAACAACTCAAAATGTGACCAGATAAACACATCTGCAAAAACATTCGTCAGATTTATTTCAGAGAGAGAATCAATAACAGTTTTGTTATTATCGGGTCCTGTGTTGAGGCTAAAATTAGCTCCAACACTTAAGCTACAGAAACCAATATTAAACTTAGCCAACTCTTCAAAACTTCATCAATAACGAAACCGCAATACCTTTTAGATAAAAGGAAACAATTTAATATAACCACAGGTTATTAACCTTGCTTGTTGCAGCCTTCGGTTAAAATTAGTTTCGCGATGGTACCTACATCACATTATCTTAAGTGTTCAGTACGCTTTAAGGGTGTGTCTTATTAGTTAGTGATAGAGTCTATAATTGTTTAAAATCTATTCAATTGTGTAGCATGGTTTAACGCATAAAGCCTTCGATTGTTGATGATATTGACATTGAAGTTTTGTTGTTTGATGCTGGAGGAACAACGCGTTAATTGATTTCACTGCATAAGAGTACTCCTCCTTAAGTCGTATTTCTTATTACTGAGGGTCGTGATATCATACCTGAAATAATACATTATAGATTTTTTTAAATTTTATTAAGTAGATGAAATCGTAAAATATTATTTATTATATTTTTATTTTTTTTAATATCATGCACTCAATCAGATATTTAAATATGGGCCACTGTTATGTGAATCACTTTCTAATACCATAAACTTATAAACATAGTATCATTTAAGTATAGTAACATAACATCAATCTGACAGTTAAGTGAAACAAGTAGGTAAAACGTCAGAGAACGCCATTGACACACATTCAGTTCACGTAATGATGCTCTGCTTTCATGAGTGTATAGGGGGGCCTATTCTGGAAGGCTGTAGGGTGTTTTTTTTTTTTTTTTTTTTTTTTTACAATAAATGGGTTTGCACTTGACCGCAATTCGCCTGATGGTAAGCAATCATTACGGTCTAGGATGGAACGTGCTTACCCAGTAAGAACCGATTCACTCTCGCTTTGAAGATCGCAAGGTTATATTCCGCGGGGAACAGGGAGTCAGGCAGGGAGTTCCACAATTTAGCAGTTCGCACTATAAAAGTGGAAGCAAAACGCTTAGTGCGAGTCTTGGGAACTTCCACCATAAACCGGTGACGACCTGCTGTACCCCTGCTCGTCCGGTGGTAAAAAGGGGCGGGCGGAATTAGATCGTGCAATTCCGCTGCACACTCTCCAAAGTGTAATCGATAGAAGATCGATAGACAGGCAACTTTGCGACGGTGCTCGAGACTCAGGAGTCTCGCCTCGCACAAAGCGCCGTTCCCAATGATCTTCTTAGCTCGCTTCTCAATTGTCTCTAACGCCTCTAACTGGTACTTGGCTGATCCATCCCAGAGATGCGAACAGTACTCCATGCAAGACCGAACTTGTGCTTGATACAATGTAAGCAGCTGTTCCGGCATGAAGTACTTTCGCACCTTGGAAAGGATTCCCAGTTTTTTGGCTGCAACCTGAGCCTTAGCCTCAATATACGAGCCAAAATTGAGAGTCGGAGACAACGTCACACCGAGAAGGTCGAGGTGGTTAGTGATCGGTACAGATACACTTTGGAAAGAAGGAGCCAAATCAAATGGCCTCTTTTTTGCGGTAAAGAGACACGCCTGGGTCTTTGCAGCATTAAACCTGACTAGATTGGCATCGCCCCAGTCGGAGACTGCCCTGAGAGAAAGGTTTAAGCGCTCGACCATGGCTTCCCTGAGAGTCTTGATTTCAGCCGCGTTAGCTCGTGCAGAAGATGTATAACTCTCGACAACTGTGCTGTCGTCTGCATACCCAAAGGTACCAGGTTTAAGCAGGTCGTTGATGTGCAGCAGAAAAAGAGTCGCAGAGAGCACCGATCCCTGGGGGACACCGGCATTGATAGCCAACAGGTCAGACGAGCAACCATCTATGACTACTCGAATGGACCTATCCCTCAGAAAATCCGAAATCCACGCACGGAGACCAACGGGCAGGCCGTATGAGGAAAGCTTGCTTATAAGGCCGTCATGCCAAACCCTATCAAAGGCCTTGGAAATATCGAGGGAAACCGCTAGGGCTTCCCCGTATTTCTCGATGGCCTCACTCCAGATGTGTGTGGCGTACACTAAGAGGTCCCCTGTAGACCGGTTCCGGCGAAAGCCATATTGCCGGTCACTGAGGAGATCATTAGACTCTAGGTACGCCAGGAGCCTGCGGTTCAGGACACGCTCCATACTCTTACAGAGCACGGACGTGACCGAAATGGGCCGGTAGTTGGTAGGGTCGGCACGACTACCTTTTTTGGGCACAGGTTGCACGTTTGCAACTTTCCACGACCTCGGCACTTTACCAATCTCAAGGGAAAGCCGAAAAAGACGTGTCAGAACAGGAGTCAACTCAGGCGCACAGGTCCTCAGAACTATGGCTGGAATACCGTCGGGTCCGCTGGCTTTGTTCACATCAAGATCGCGTAGCGTTCTTCGCACCTCTGCTTGTCGGATGGTGATGTTGGACATGACTGTCGAGCATCCGTTTGGAGAGGATGGCGATGCGCTACCAGCATCTAGACGTGAGTTATCTGCAAAAAGAGAGGCAAATAAGTTTGCCTTCTCAACCGCAGAATGAGCCAGTGAACCGTCAGGTTTCAGCAGTGGAGGCAGTGAGGGGCGGCAGAAGTTCCCTTCAATCAACTTAGCCAGGGACCAAAATGCTTTACTACCCGCTGGGTACGAAGCCAATTTGTTCCCTACTCGGCCAATGTGATCGAATCGAGCCTTCTGAAGTACCTTCTTGCAAGATTTGGCAGCTTTGTTGAATGCTTTCTTCCTGTCGCTGATGTCCTTGGTTTTACGGTGTCGCGCATCAACCCAGGCTAGGTATGCCTTATGCTTTAGTGCTTCCGCACGTCCACATTCAGGCCCAAACCATGGGTGAGCTTTGCCGGACTGAGACGTGTCCGAATATGGAATGAAATATTCCATACCCTGCCTGATCACGTCAGTCACGGCATCCGCAGTGGTCGAAGGATCGCCAGAAGAGAAACAAACAGCTTGCCAAGGATAAGACGCAAAGAAAGACCGCATCTCATCCCAATCCGCTGACCTGTATCGCCACATCCGACGGTTACCCTTTGGGCTTGGGTCGGACGGGGAGTACACGGATACAGACTTCACCAGACAATGGTCGGATTTACCTAAGGGTGACGATACCGTCACAGAGTACCGGTCTGGATCTGTTGTCAGCAGAAGGTCCAAGCAGTTAGGTGTGTGAGACTCAACATCAGGCACCCTAGTAGCACCTCGGACCAGCTGAGTGAGATTTAACGACAAAGCAAGCTTACGCGTCTCTCTCCCAGCATGGTCAGTGATCTGGTATGGGTATAGCCACTCCTGGTGGCGTCCGTTAAAATCCCCCAGAAACACTAATTGGGCTGCAGGATACTTTTGTTGAGCCTTATCCGCCGCCTCACTGAGGTATTCAGTGAGCCTAGTTGTCTCCTGGTCACCGCTGTGCGATCGGTAGACACAGGCATATAGAATTTTTTCTAATCCTGTGTCCACAAGCGCCCAAAGTACAGAGAACCTGCGATCCTCAAGGTTGCGGAGACGCTGACAACAAATGTCATCCCGGACGTACATACAGACCCCAGCCCGAGCTTTAAAATTGTGCTCAAGGCTGTAACCCGGGTATAGTAAGTACGCCGAATCCGACGGACATTTGATCTGCGTCTCCGTCAAAACCATAAGTGCAGGTCTTTCGGTCTCAAGATGGTGATGGACCGGAACGAGATTTGAGTGCAACCCTCTGATATTAGTCAGGTGCACTTTCAACGAAAGGGAGTGCTGTCGCTGTTTAACTCTCTTCTTTTTGCTCTGTACCATAGTGCGATAAGTGAATTCGGTGGGGAGAAGGCAGTAGGACGAGACTTCAGGCAGTTGACCTATGCAAGCACAAAACATACAGGCCATCTAGGGGGATCTAGCACGGAGACTGCGGGGACGCCCGTGCCCCCCCTGGGATGTCCATCGGGCCCTTTCATCCGGTCGCCAACCGGCACGATGGCGCATCCCTGGGATTTTTCGCGAGTTGGCGGGACAGCCTTTCGAGAGTGGCTACCCCTCTACTTGGGTCCCCTACTGACTGCGGTCGGCCAGCGACGAACCGTGCCACGGATCCCGCTACCCTCCGTCACTAGATACCCGATGTCCCGATGCCCGTACTTGCAAGACAGATCCTTACTACACTGAAGTAACTGTCCCGACCCTACTCCCCCAAACGGTGTCATTGGACTACGCTCCGGAACACGGCTAGGCCGCTTGGCGGTGCGATTAAGTCCAATGGGTGGTCACCAACCTCGGCCGAAGCCTACCACCGGTAGTTTGTCGCCTGTTTTGCACCACCCGAGGACCACGTGTGGGGATACGGATAGCCGGGTATTCTCCCACGGACGAGGGCGACTCAGCTCTCAACTTAATAAGTACACAAACAATAAAATGATAAAAAGAAAAACAGATACCTAACCAAAAAGACAGGAAAGAATATTATGTAAAAAAACTGAACATTTTAAACAATATAAGTTGGCCATTAAATAATTGGCTAAATAGTAGGGAGTTGTGTGGGTATAACTTTTTAGATATTGTACTAATTTAAATTAAAAAAATATACAATATCAACAAAAAGTTGATACTCGTATAATAAAGATACATAATAGCCTTCCTTTTTGAGTCCCAATAAAAAAAATAAGGTGGTTTTTTAAACAAGTCAGTACTTTATCACACAGACTCCTTTCGTGTGTCCATATAAAAAAAAAACAGTATTTACTATTTTTTTTACTAGACATTAGTTTCTCTTCTGGAACCTGGATAAGACCTTGAGTACCGTACAAGGAACTGGGAACCCAAAAAAAAAATACAGCTACTATTGTTTGTGAATTCGTGTTTATGAATTTTGCGTATTGAAGCGATATTACATATAGGTATTAACATTTAAACTTATAAGTAGTTAATAACTAATTCCGATACATGTTATAATTACTGTTTAGACGATCAGGTTACCATGATTTCCTCAAATTCAGATCTACAGGTTCACTTCATCCTTAACAACCTGAATGTTCCAAATAGCGTTATTTATTTATGTTTTCTTACGCACGATAACGCTTTAGATTCTTATCTTGATTATTGTTTCGACAGCGACCTCCGGAATAAGGCCGGGGGTCATTCAACGGTAGAATTACATCACAATGATGCACAACACATGAAAATGACATGTAATTTATCATTTTGATGACATTGGCATTGTTTAGATACATATTTGTGTCAGGTTACACGCAATATAATTTATTTTTTGTATCATTTACAATTGATATCATAAAAAAATATACCCAAACGTGTGTAGTCAATTACATTTATTTAGTTTGTAACACTCACTGTCAAGTCTTCTTTCGAATAAAATAAAACTAGATAATTGTGATCTATACATTTGTTTGCAAAATAGGACACAAAATGACCGATAACAAGATTTAAAAAAAACTTGCACTTGACTACAATTTGTTATTCACATTTCAATATACAATCAAGCACACTCGTCTAGAAGAAACCTATTAATACACAAATATGCCAACTCATAAACCTCTTTTCTACTATGAGGTGTTAAAATAATGCACTTTACATAAAAATGTTAAGTGATTTGTCATCAAAATGACATTGAATTTGTTTAGATATTTTTATGAATGTGCGATGTCAGCCGGGCCTTGAGACGTCAATTAATGAACACGTTTAAACTATTGCTAATATTTTGAATAGTGATCCACTGGCAATATGGCCTTAACATTTGACCCTAGAGCTTAAGTTGTTTACATATATTTTTAGGAGTAAATTAAATAGGTATATATTATAAAAAGTACGCTTATTTACCTAGTAAGATTTTATACACATATGAAGACCTCTGGATAACAATTTCTGTTTTTTTTAGAACACTAATTTCCTACTTGGAAAAAAAAATACATACGAGGACATAACTACTACGTATATCTCCAAAGTTTCATCTGCAATGGATTTCCGCGAAGTAGTGCCTAATTCAATATCTTTTTTTAAAATAAATTGTTTTAGGTGTGATTCTGTTACTGATAAAGATTATTAATTGTAAATCTCTATATATATTACGTAAAATACAACTTGTATAAGCCTACAAAATGGAAGCTGCACTGCAGAATAATTGTTTAGCAATTACTCTGTACCAAGAATTTTAATAATGACCTTGAATATACACTATTCTTGCTACTAATTGTAATTTTACAACGAAATTTTAATCAAATTTGAATTTCAACGAAATCTCAGATAAATAGTGAACTTATTTGTTCAAGCTTATTTGCTTATTTGTTAAAAAAGCGAGTGTGGCTCAGCGGTTCGAGTGTCTGCTTTTCATTCAGACGCACCCTGGTTCGAATCCGGCCCTACACCAATGACTTGTATTTTCAAGTTATGTGTGGATTTGTACTCGCTTAACGGTGAAGGAAAACATCGTGAGGAAACCGACGTGTTTGAGGACCACAATATCCACGGACATGTGTCTTCCGTGGAAGGACCTGGGCGCCCAACACGATGTATCTGCCCAAGAGAACTCCCCTAACGAATTAATTCTGAGGGGGAGTCACGACCCTCAGTCATGAGGAAATACGACTCAAAGAGAGAGATTTGTTCAAGTATTGCCAGCGTTTCTCAATAAAAGCAAACTATTGAACGCTGCGAGAAATAGCGGGATGGTATCATGTACAGACAGATACTTGTCATTACAGTAAAAATATTCTTGAACAATATTGAGAGCTAAAAAGGTTGGGTACGAAGTTTCAACGCGGTCACGCGGCGAATAAGTTTCGAAAAGTTGAAGAAAATAAGTTGCTGCTTTTGAGATAAGCCACCTATATGAACGTATGCGTAAATTTTATATGTTTTTTTGACAATTGTTGTAAAAGTATAATACCTAATCTCAAACACTTCTTCTAAGCTAGCAACGCACTGCAATGCTTCTAGTATGCAAGTGCCCGTAGGCGATCGACGCGACGGTGCATGTTTACAGTTCGTCAGTCTGTTTGCCATTTATAAAACAGTAGAAAGAATAAGATAAGATATTTCTTTAATGCACACCATAAAAAAAATATATAATGAAAGAAATTTAGAAACTAATTTAATGCACATTGAGCGGCCTGTATTTGCATTTCTCCAATGATCTTTCATGACATGTCTTTTCTCCTCTTCAACTTCATCATCTTCCACAGCCTTTTAAATCAAACAGCTGGGTAAAGGCCTCTCTATGTACATACATATATGCCATTTGCGTCTATCCCGTTATTGACGAAAACTATTGACGAATAAGAGAACCAAAAGTCTAAGCTGAAAATCCTAAGGACCTCGTCCACTGTCTTTTAAATGAAATAAATAAATAAAATAAATAAATAAATATAAATATTTCAGGACATATCACACAGCGCCATCTAGCCCCATACTAAGCTTACGCTTGTATCATGGGGACTAGATAACGGATATAATACATATATATTTTTCTTTTGTAAATACATACTTATTATACATAGAAACGACCAGACTCAACACAAGTAATTACAAATTTTAAATATTCATAATTACTTGTGTTTTGCGGGAATCGAACCCGCACCCCTAGATTAGAAGGCAGAGCCACTACCAACTAAGCTAACGGAGCAGTCCTAAGCAGTCATAAGGCTTTGTTCTATTGTCTTTTATTCAAAATTAGGGCATCTAGTTGCCAAGTTGAGTTATTTTGGCTGCGAACTGTACCAATGTTCGCGAGTTATAACGAGATCTAGTTAACTTGTTTGTGTTAATATTTCGTAATGAGTTTATCTGCGCAGACTTGCAGATGACTGTTTAAATACAGACTTACCTACTTTTTGATTAATTAACATTTACATTTTAAAGACGCTTGGGGTACTTGCTTTTTGCTTGCAAACGATTGAAGAGAAGAGTATTATTTTCCAAAAAAACAAGTCCTATAGGAGTATGTGATCACTTTTTACTATGGAAATATGCGAATCACTTATTTAATAACTCATTTAGACTAAATTAACTAATCTCTAAACACTAGCCTACTCGTCTACACTATATAATCTATTGGAACACATAAATCTATATTTTTTATTTTATTTTATAGTGGGTGCTTGCGGCTTCGCTCGCATAAGAAAGTAAAACTTGCATCCCCTATTTCACCCCTTTAAAAGTGACATTTCCAAAAATCCTTTCTTAGCGGATGCCTACGTCATAACATCTACCTGCATGCCAAATTTCAGCACGATCCGTCCATTGGTTTGGGCTGTGTGCTGATAGATCACTATATCAGTCAGTCAGTCAGTCAGTCAATCAGTCAGTCACCTTTGAGTTTTATATATGTATATAGAAGATAATGCACAAATCTATATAATAAGTTTTTGTCATTGTGCTATGCCATATACCGGTGTTTTTGTTATAATAAATATTTTTATTTTTACCTATAGGTATTACCTAGGATCGGAACGACTACATAGTTAAAAATAATTAATAACAATTTTATCGCGGAGAATCTAACGTGAAAAGAGTAAATTTTTTTAAAGGAAGATATCACAGAATTTTCTAGCTACCTACATAACATTAGTAAAAGATAATAATACTCGTAAGTAAAAAAGGTAGTAATAGTAAGTAGTAAAAGGTAATTTCATCAGGAAATATGTTGTGTGTGTCTTAATATAGGAACGGTTCCATATTTTGCTCAGAAACAACACTAATTAACAAGCTAATACATAAAACTAATACCAATGTGGTTTCTTATTTCCAGATCCAGCCAAAATGTTTCACAATAGAAGAATCGACTTTATCTGGACGATAACATTGGCTGTTTTTATCAGTAAGTATTATTTATTACTCTCTCTCTCTTGAGTCGTATTTCCTCATGACTGAGGGTCGTGAGTCCGCCGCAGAATTAATTCGCTAGGGGAGATTTCTTGGGCAGATACATCGTGGTGGGCGCCCAGGTCCTTCCACGGAAGACACATGTCCTCGGATATTGTGGTCCTTAGACATGTCGGGGTCCTCACGATGTTTTCCTATACCGTTAAGCGAGTGCAGATCCACACTTAACTTGAAAATACAAGTCATTGGTGTAGGGGTGTTATTATTAATGTTAAGCAAATATAAGTAGGTTATGATTGGTGTATTGTCTGGTTTACAGACCTTAAATTCTAGGTACCGGCTGTTTTTAACCGACTTTAAAAAAGAAGGTCAAGTAGTCTAAAAGTATTTTTTTTATAGTCCGGTAGATGATAAGCAATCTTATCAAACCCTTACGACGGTTTGAAAACTCTGACACCGGAGTTGACCACTCTGATACGAGTTTTTTGACCTTAAAAAAGACGCTCTCTGGCTTGGATCAAATGGGTGACCAAGAATTGGTATTCTATTTGGGTGCTTCCGTGGCCCAATGACACGTTAATCTGTAGGTCCCGGCTGTTTGTCATAATACGGCTACGGCTGTCGCTAAGCCATGGCAAAGGCTTAAAAATGTCTGCGCTAAAAAAGGTTAAAAATCTGTCTACGCTAGAGGTTGTGACTCTTATACTACAAAGAAGATCAGTAGGTACCTACATATTTATAAGGCATAATTAACGTCTAGGTCATACTCTAGGCTATAGATCTTGAATCTTGACCTAAGAGGTAATGTGTAATTATACCATTATAGGGAAATCATTTGTTAGTTTGTGCGCTGTTTTTATTAATGTACGTTATTATAAGTTTTCGTCATAAAATAGGACACAAAGACCGAAAAGTTCAAAATTCCGTGAACTAAAAATAATACTTTTAAAGGTAGGTACAATTAAATTCAATATGACTTCTTGGTGTACTACAAAAATTATTAGTAAATTAATAAAAACTATAGTATTACATTAGGTGGCGTTATCGTATAGAATGATTTCTTTCCGGCACACGTTGCTTGAGTAAAGAAAATAATAGAACTCAGAAATTATATAATACATTTTCCCTTTCCACATGCAAAATTCCCAGTGCTTTGTGCAATGTATATTTATATCTTTTATATTATTAAGCGTGACTAAAAAAAGAAAGCTCGTTTGATAGTGACCAACTCTGGTGTCAGAGATTTCAAACCGCCCTAAAGGCCTCTGATGTAGCTTAATGACTGTTACTAAATATTATTTAAGTACTTACAGGTATTATAATTCATCCTTCCACAAAATTATGATCAGCAGAAATTTTCTTTATTATTTTGAATTTGAATTGCTAGTAAAACTTAATTGTTTATTAGGAAATTTATTATTAATACGGCATAAAAAATATTAAAGCACACAATAATGAATTCCCAGTAGGGTTGAAAAATTGTAGTAACGCTATCTAAAATAATATAATATAATCTTAGTGAGTTTGTTACTCTTTCATGCGCATAAGACTTTACTGATTTGGATTAAATCTGAAATGGAGGTAGATTAAACATTGGAATAGCAAAATTTCATTAGTGGCATTCCATTTTGGGTGTTTCCGTGGGTCGGATGACACGTTAAATTGTCTGTTCCGGCTGTTTGTCATAGTACGGCATTTGTTAAGCCAAGCCAGAGGCCCGTAGGGCGGCTTGATGAACTCTTGACACCAGAGTTGGCCACTCTCATTCAATAAGAAGAAGAAGCAAAATTCCCACCACAGCACGCTTATAGTAATTAATAAAGTAATTCTGGAATCATCTTATAATGGCCTTTATATTGATTAATCAATGCAACCTTAATCAGTGATCCTTCACCTTTGGCAAGTTTTATAATTCTCCAAACATTCCTAGAATACGTCATTACAATAATAATTAGTATGAGTTCATCTCATCGTCATATTAATGTGCACTCTTAATTAATTCTATACAGAGTTAGTAGAAAATAGCAGTATAGTCTGATGAAGCGCCCTTAGCCCAGTTAGCGGTGGCAATCGGTTGCGATTATAAATGTTAAGCAAAGGTCGACACGGTCAGTCCTTGGATGGATAACCGAAAAGTGCCATTCCATTTTGGGCGCTTCCATGGGTCGGATGACACTAAAAGAGACGCTCAAGGGCGCTAGCACGTCCGAACACGCAAGAACGCTCTAAGTAACTGCTCACGCGCCGTTTACATCGAGCGAGCATTCTTAGAGCATTCTATAGAATCTTTGCAAACGCACTAAGAACAACGATAGATCATAGAAAGCTTTACGCCTGTTTACACTAAAAGAATATGACGTGTGGGGTAGAACGGGCGAACGCTCGTTTGATGTAAATCCACCCTAACAAGTAGGCGCTAGGCTATAGATGAAGCAAAGGAATAACAGTCGCCGTTGCTTGCCATAACTATGTCTGTGTTTTTGTAAAATTTTGGAAAACCAGCGCAAGCATGATATGTTATTAATTATTTCTGACGCAACAATTTTTTTTCTAAATCAATCAACCTTAAGGCAAATAATTAACTGAAGCCTGCTATAAAAGATCCGGATCTTTGCAAAATAATACTTATGGATTCTCAAAGCTTTTTGTACGCATGAAGTCATTTTCTCATTAAAAAGTTAGCGATGGTGATTCTAGCTTTGATGTTTTTTTGGTCATTACAATGTTTTATAAGTTGTTAAAAGTAGGTAATTTTATCAATAATTATGTATCTCTTTGTTTATTTGTATGTTTAAGATTTTTCTTATTTTATCTGCATTTAAACGTTGGTTTTGTTATTGTATCTAAGTACACAAATCAACTTAAAAAATATAACCGTGATACAAAGATCATTGACATTTCTAAACCAACAAAGCGTAATTACATATAATATTGTGATATCAGTAATTTGTATATCATTTTTTTTTTACAGTAGGTTTTTGTTATGTTACAATAAACCCAGAACAATGTTTTGGCTTTTCTATTTTCCACATTATATTAAAAACTCGACACGATTTTTTGACTGGGAAACGTTATCATCTGAGATTTAATGAAATTATACCAAATTAATAATTAAAAAGATAATTTCAAACCATGTCAAACTAACTTAAGAATAAAAACTCTGGCCTTGTTCTAAAATCCGCCCAAATTATACAAAAACATATTTCTGAAAACTTTAATTGAAAATCTGTTCTTATTTGAAACTTGTAATTTGCTTCAATGTTCAGAAAACTTTGAGTCGAAATAATTGAATTAGAGTACATCAACAATTTGACATGATTTTATACCTAACAAAATAGCAAGAACAAGTCTCTAATAACGTTAACACCTGTTTTAGTACATTTTCAGTGTAATTATGAATAAGGTTTTCTACTCGACACAGACATTATTTATCTAGTTACTAGCTGTCCCGGCAGACTTCGTACTGCGACCTAAACTTTTGTATAAATTAATTTATTTTTTTTTTCCTTTTGAACCTTTCCTAGACCTCCACGAACATTTTAAGAAGAAGATAAAATAAATCCGTTCAGCCGTTCTCGAGTTTTAGTGAGACTAACGAACAGCAATTCATTTTTATACATAGGTATATAGATTTTCCCAAAATCATGACACTTTATACCTAACCACACAGTCTTTTTAAACTACCATCTTCACCGTTTCCCAAGTATTAAAATCCTAGTAGGTATTTATAATTCTGGGTAAATAATTTTTGTCTATGTGCATTTGTATGCACTTGACAACTAGGTCATTTGAAGTGACATCCGCACTAGGCACATAAGCGACTCGCGACACCAAGATACAGGCTAACGCCTAGTTTGGTATCTAGAGTCATCACTTCATGTACATGTACTTTTTTCTACACCAGTATATAATTTTAAATTTTTAAAGTGATTGAGTATTCTTATATAGGTCCTGAAATTAAACTTTCTTTGTCTTATTCTGTCTCCAGGCTAAAGCTATATAGGTTCTTATTTCTCAAAATGTTCATTTCAGTCAGTCTAGTGTCCTTACAGAGATCTCATCTCAATAAACAGGACAACTTCCATTCGAAAACCTGAGAAGAAATCAATCATTTCTTATTAACAATTCAAATGTTTTGTAATGACACTCCGAATAGAATTCTGAATTATTATTCATCGAAATTGGATTGAGAACTTGAATAAGAAACGTTTCCGAGAATCTGGGAAGAAATTGTGTTCTGGTTATTTTATTAGAAAGAAATTAGAAAAAGATTATAATTCAGTTAACCGACGAATGACTGGCAAAAAAATTAAAAAATACACGTTTATTTTAGTTAGTGAGTTACTTTAATGTGATAAACCTATTTTCTACAGATTTTTATGACAAAATAAGATCACTGGACCTAAAAATAGACTGTTGTTTATTTTGACAGAGAACAAAAGTTAGCCGGCGGTACTCTTTATTTCGCTTGATATATTATTTTAGTCGAAAGTCCCTACGCTAAACAAGCCAGCGGAAATTTTTAACTCGTACAATATCAATAAAAAATATTTGTGCTGTCCGTCATGTAAAATATCTCCTCACGTTTATCTTCAGGCAGCTTACATATATGTTATGTATTGTACTAATAAAAACTCTTATCTTTACAGGTATTAACGGGATAAATACACAGCAAGATACAAGCGCCGTTGAAACAACAACAGATTTTTACACGACAGAACCAACATATCCAACAACAGAGAAGGTTGAACAGTCAACAAAATTAAATGAAACACAAACAATATTTCGTCAGACAAGAAGCCAAAACTATACATTGGACAACGTCACCATAGAAAGTGATGAACCTTCAATCACAAATTTAAATAAAAATAAGCCACTTGAAAGTGCATCTAGAGTCATAGAAGCCGTGAATAATACTGAAAACAACATTAACTTCTCCAATAGGAAAGTCAAACACCCAGTCAAAGAGTTGAAAGACGAAGATCTTAGAAGCATTATAAATAGAAGTAAGAAGAATAACATAAGAGCTCATGTGCAATACGACGAAGTGACGGGAGAATTGATTGGAGGAGACCATCCCTGTCAAAGAGAATGTCGGGAAGGGGAAGAGCCAATGATTTGCTATTATCATTTTAGTTTAGAGTGGTATCAAACGATGAGTAAGGCATGTTACGACTGTCCCTATAATGAGACCGACTGCCTCAGGCCAGACTGTATACCGGCTGATGGCATGAACAGGCCGCTTAATGTGGTTAATAGAAAAATGCCCGGACCTGCTATTGAAGTAAGTATGCCTAGATTGAGCAATTTTGATTTATTAGACGATTTCGTGCGGAACGAAACATCATCCTATTAAAAGTATGCAAATATGTAAAGTCTTTAACCAAGGCTGCTATTTATATCCGACAATACAAAGATACTTATTTAAATTAAATTAAAATAAAATTTGATACTAATTTTAAAATAGCATGCGGAAGAATACAAAAGACAATTTCATTAGTCTCTAGACCTTCATGGTTCGTTTCTTGACGAAAACCTTGGCGATGCAGCAGATAATAATTTACGAGAGGGGACCATTGTTAAAAAAATAATTGTGAATTGTCCAACTTAATTTTGGTTTCCGAGTACAGTATTTAGTACTTACACCGATATCATAGAAAACCGTTGTGTTAGTATAAAACTTTAACAAAAAGACGATTGTACTTATTTTCTACCAGAATGAGGCCAATGTCATATTGAGAGACAAGCTTATATTCAGCAGTAGAACGAAACCGACTAATGATGATGATGATGTAGTGTACACCGATGTAATTAAAACCTACTTACAATAACACTCTTTTCATCCTCAGGTCTGCCAACATGACCGCGTGATTGTAGATGTGGAAAACGACCTGATGACGGAAGGTACCACGGTACACTGGCACGGCCAGCATCAGAGAGGGACTCCCTACATGGATGGAACACCGCACGTCACACAGTGCCCTATCTTACCTGAGTCTACCTTCAGGTAAGCTTTTGTTCTACTCTTCTTATCAAATCGTTAGAGTTAGTTTAAAATGAATGTATTTTTCACTAAAACTATGAAAAAGTAGACATAACTACATAGTAATTGTAAAAAAACATAGAGTAATCAAATTAAACCATTGTATAAAGAAGTACATACTTTATTACTTCATACAAAATGCCCCTTAAATCTTATCTATACTGTACAAATCAGCTGCTAGCTATCATATTAACGGATTTCTCATGTAGTGTCCTGTAGTATTTTGCACTACCATTATTTGGTAATTCTTTGATCCCAACCACATTATTGCCAATTATTCGAGCGCAAAGCATTAGCTTTGTCTGGTTTGAGGAATGATGCTACCGTTAAAATTACTGAGAATTCAGGATGTCGATTATCCTGTTTTTTACATTACGTAATTTTTTTGTCATTGTAAAGACTAAATTGTGCCTGGTTTCTTCAGGTATCAATTCAACGCGAGCCACGCCGGGACCCACTTCTGGCACTCCCACTCGGGCATGCAGCGAGCAGACGGCGCTGCTGGTGCATTCATCATCAGGAAGCCAAAGTCGCAGGACGCGCACGGACGCATGTATGATTATGATAGGTGAGTTTTATTGTTAAGACCCTATAAATATCATTTAAAAAGCATAATTATAATTATTATAGTCATCTTATCAGAGATTTTTTCTTTTATTTATAAAGGTTTGTAAAGTCTCGACGCTAAAGTTTGCCACTGTCATGTGTATGAACTAGCACATTTTTTAAGCATTTGTTCCGGATTAAGACATCCGGGATTATATCATATTGATATTCGAGTAATTCAAACAAGCCATAAAAATCCACGCTTTCTTCCAAAATACTGCTTGAACCAAACAAGTCATATTGGGACTTTCAGGGAACAATAACTACTTCAAAACTATTTACCTAAATGATATCAGAGCCATATGGCAACAACTATTTGTTGCAATAAAAATTTCATTCAGGAATTGGCCGAAAAGCGAAGTGAATGGCGTATACTCCACAGACAAGAGCATCGCTCTTCAATTTTGAATGAATGAATGCCATTCGTTCTAAGAGAGACCGCGATATGCGCATAAACTCGTCAACATTACACATTTCATTTAGTACGCTTTTAGTTGTAACTAACTAAGCCCACACACTTATCTGTAAAAGCCAACCTAGCCTAGCAATCTGGCTTGCCGTATCCTGCCCCCGAAACGTTCCGTCCAATCTCCGTAAACACAACTTTGTTCACACAGGTTAATTTAATTCATCGGATTTAAATCGGCTCCGAAACCAGAACGCTGTTGGTTCAGAGATCTAGATCTTTCTAAATTGAGTTAAAATGGCTTTGTGATAAGTTTTAGTGCGTTATATGATCCTATTTTTGACTGCTCTGTTAGCTTAGTTGGTAGTGACTCTGCCTTCTAATCTAGGGGTTGCGGGTTCGATTCCCGCATGAGACAAGTAATTATGAATACTAAAATTTGTAATTACTTGTGTCGAGTCTGGCCGTTTCTATGTAGGGGAGAGCGGGGCTTGTTGTAACAGGGGTAAGTAGTAACAGGCCTTTTTCAATAGGAATTTAAACTATATTCACGATTTTTTTTTACCTAATCTTAAAATTATAACGCGCCACGCCACTTTATCACAGCCAGTGTCCCGCCAGGCGGCGCAGTGAGTGGGTGTGTGCAAGCGCTTCGTTGGTGACAGGTAACCTATTATTTTATTTTCGTAAATTTTTGGTTAACTTTACTATTTTCGACTAATTTAAGCTTTATGTATTTTATTTGATGCTAAAATATAACTATTTATGATGTTGTGTAACAGTTTTCGAGATTACTAAGTTGATTTAATAGTTATCGTGATAAATATTAAGAACTATACCTAGGGGCTAGTTGTAACAAAACCTCGGGGTTTGTTGTAACATGTTACAACTTGCCCCCAGATTGCTGTAAGTTACTGTTATTATTTGTAATGTGACATACCTTATTTGTTTTCATTTAGAATGAGAGACTATAAGAGAATCTTGAACATCCAGAACTATTAGATTCTGCTCCTGAAGTGGATATCAGCACAACAGAAATTATACACCGCATCGAAACTGCGAATGAACCAACTCCAAGTTGCTCTGGTCAAAATCAATTTTCCCCATCGAAGATTAGACCATTACCAAAGGCACCACCACGAAAAATAAATACAAATTGCAGACGCAAAAAGAAGTCTGCTGTTTTGACAGATACGCCTGAAAAAGAAGCTTTGAGAATGGAATATGAAGAAAAGATAAAGAAAAAGCAAAAAAGAAGATGATAAAGATAAGGGAAAAGAAAAGCGAAAGGGGAAAGGAAAAGGTAAAAAATCAGCGAAAAATAAAGATGGAATAAAAAGAGTTACAAAAAGGATTCTAAGTTCAGATTCTTCTGATTCAGAGTATGGAGATTGGCATTGTCTTGTTTGCGATGAAGCGTATAGTCATTCAAAAGGTGATTGGGTAGAATGTATTATATGTAAGATGTGGGCACATATAGGATGTGTCACAGGAGATACTATTTTTTTTGTTTGTATCAACTGTAATTCAGATGAAGACTAATTTCTTTGATAAAGAAACTGAAGAAGGCTGATTATTGTAAGATGTATGGTAGAACTAAGAGATAACTACAAGACTTAATTTAGAGGTTTATAATTTAATTTAAGTACTGTGATTATAAAGTGCCATGTTGATATTATATAAGTGCCTATTATGTATGTACATAAATACAAAATAAGATATATAGTTAAAAACTTAAATCTTTAATTTGTTGATTATATAAAAAGTATGTTTCAGTTAACTATTCATTAAAAAAATACATATTATAGAAATAGCTAGTTACTTTTTGTTGTAAACAAAGCAAAATGATCCAAGATGTGAAACAATTAAAGATTGAAGGTGTCACATTTTTGTTTTTTATTCTTGTTACTACTTGCCCCAATAGATGTTACAACTAGCCCCAACCACGGGGTAAGTTGTAACAATTCCCTTTTTTTAAAAAAATAATAATTGTGAAAGAGTTACCTGTAGATTTGATATTTTTTCGATTTGACTTAATAGAAGAATAGTTAGAGTATCAATCAAAATTTAGTTAGTGGTAATTTAGTCAATACACTTCATGATATATAATTATTTGTTACTTCTGTTACAACAAGCCCCACGCTCCCCTATAATAAGTATGTATTTACAAAAAAAAAGTATATAAGTATTATATCCGTTATCTAGTACCCACGACACAAGCGTTAGCTTAGTGTGGGGCTAGATGGCGTTGTGTGCAATGTCCCGGAATATTTATTTTTATTTTATTTATTTATTTAGATCTTATGTTTGGAAAACCATGATTTAAATTTAGATACCCATACAATGTGTAATTTGTCGTATAATATATGATTAAACGAACTTACAAAGTGAAGTTCGATCAATATTATATGAGTAAGTTTCGTGCGAAGATATAATAAACATGGTAGTACTTTTATCCTACAGGCAACATTGCACGAATTTAAGAGACTGATTTGACTATAGTCAATACAAGTCAAGTAAAGTCCTTCTAACTTCACTTGGAAGCCATCTTGGTAACCATCTTGGATGTCGTCCTCATTCTTTTTTCGTGCACGGCAACCAACGCACGCGCCAAGCGCCTAAGCGCAACTTCAAAATTTAAATTCAATATCTTCTTAATTCTTTTTTTTAAAAGTCACAAGTTTCAACGGATTTAACATTTTGGAATCAAATTCGTTCATTTTTAAATCGTCATGAGATGCCGAAGATAATCTGGGTGAGTCGAAATAACTTCGTATCTACCTACCTGCAAGAAATGTTACCGACTTTTCGAAAGAAAATTGTGCTCAAGTTTTTAAGTGATATAATACTCCCATACCGGGATTAAAGTAAATTGGTAAAATCATAAGTTATAACGGAAGCAAGATTTTGAAAAGAAATTCGTTAATTTTAATAAATGTCTAACCCATATTTTACATCTTAGATGATAGGAATGGTAAAAAGATTGAATATTGGACATGTAACTTTTTTCCAAAATGTAAAAAGCATTATTTATTTTTATGTTTCAGGTTCAAACTATTTTATTGATAAGGGTTATTTTAGCTTCTTTTTGACAGAATAATATTGTAAGGGTGTTAAAGTAACAAGTAGTAGACCAACAAACCAACAAAATAGTAGCATAATTTTTACATTATACATTTTTGTATTATATTTCAATTCTATCAAATGTATAAATCTACTCCTGTGAGTAAACAAAATTTTGGTGGGATTGCAGTGCTCAGTTTCATTTCCAACTGGAATTGAACAGCTTTTAGTTAGTGCATATTGAAAAGTAATGGATTTGTGTACTTTTTACGACTAAGCGGTGTTAACTACTATTTTGGAAGGATGAACTTATTTTCAGACGAAATCTAAATACAATATCAAAGTTAAGCTAAACAGTTTCTACAAAGTCACTTAGTTAAGTTAAGTTGACGTAGTTTAAAAATACAACAGATTCAGCTTATAAAATTGCTTCGTTCTTTATCGACAGTAACTCTTATTAACATCTACAGTGTTCTGTAGACCTTATTTACTTACTTACGTTTTCTGGTCAGTTTTTAATCGTAAGCTGATTGGCAAAGATGCTAAATAAGATCACAGTGTTTGCATGTGCGGGTGTTGTTTTAGGTGACCGTCCGAGGAAAAAAGAAATCTTTATTAAATAGACATCACACAAAAATACTTCATTCTATATTGCTGTTTTCTTTCATCTCTGTTTTAAATCATATCTTTGGTTCGATTCCCGCATAACAAAATGTAACTTTATATAAATAAAAAAATAAAAAAAATTGTGTTGAGTCTGGTCGTTTCTATGTTATTATAAGTATGTATGTATTTACAAAAAAATAGTATATGAAGTATTATACCCTCCATACAAGCGTTTACTTAGTGTGGGGCTAGATGGCGCTGTCTGCTATGTCCCGGAATATTTATTTATTTATTTTATATTACAGATCAGACCACGTGATGCTGGTAACAGACTGGATCCACGAGCTGGCGACCCCCATGTTCACCGACCACCATCACTCGAAGGGAGACAACAAACCACCGACTTTACTCATCAATGGAGTGGGACGCTTCAAGATCTTTAACGAGACTGGACCGAAGTATATGAGAGCTGCGAGGTTTAATGTGGAACAGGTACGATATTGTGTCATACACCTCCCAAAAATCGTAAAATACTCGAAAGTTCGTACAAGATACTGCGTAGAACGCAAGACAACTGTGGGAGTTCCGACTAACAACGACAAGAAATAAAGCTAGTTATTTTCTATTGGGATTCTGGTTTGTGATGTTCCTATGCCCAAATATGTGTAAAGGAACTAGTATTATACTATTTTCCGGCCGGTTACAAATGCTGCAATGTGGAGGGTCCTATGCGCCCACCACGATGTATCTGCCCAAGAGAGGAAGAAAAGTTGCTTACATTACCCAAATCTAATTTTATCTGCAACTTGTTAAAATAGATAATTAAAATGACTGTTCAATTCGTAATTATGGATATTATTTGTTTGGATATGCATACATATTATATATTTTATGTAATTTCTATAATAAACATATATTGTGTATTTGTAATATAATAGTTTTATGAATTCATATTCCAGGGCTATAAGTATCGTTTCCGGGTCATCAATGCGGAGTTCCTAAACTGCCCCATCGAGCTGTCCGTGGATGGACACAACATCACCATCATTGCATCCGATGGATACGACCTGGAACCTATTACTGGTCAGTACATTATAATATTAGCCATTATTAAGTATATAAGTATTATATCCGTTATCTATTCCCCGCGACACAAGCGTTTGCTTAGTGCGGGGCTAGATGTCGCTGTGTACAATATCCCGGAATATTTTTTATACTCTTTTTCTGGATTGCAGTAAAGACGACCTACAATATATGAACTTTTTAGGATTTAATATGTACCTACCTACATAAATATTATTATCATGAGAACAGATTTGCAGCAAACGAAAAGTACCTAATCATGTTTTGCTTAGAATTTCTACTAAATAATTAAAATATTGAATACTAATGAGATAATAAATTGCGAAGGTAATTAACGTAATTCTCGCGGTTCAAATGTAGATTTTGGTATCCGTACTTCATTTTAATAATTCATTTGAGTTATATTTCAATGGAAAGATCAAATTCAAAACCAATACAATACAGCTGCAATTTGAATGGAATTAATCAAACGGAAGGGAAGCTATTGAAAAATGATTGTAAATTGAAGTGGAAAAGCCGTGGGTTAGACCGTTCTAAAAATCTAATTGAAAATAACAGCAAACGTTACGCTTACGCTCCAGTAAACAAATATAGCTTTCAATGTTTTCATTCGATTAATATTTTTAAGAGAAATCTCACTTTGATTAACATACAAGTATATAGGCAAATTATTCGTATGTACAATACATATACTATTTAAGGGTAGGGATTAGGAAAACTAGTTATTAGATTTGGTATATTATTTGGCGGTAACTCATTCTTTTCGTTACGTTTGTAACTTGCCTAGGCGTTTTCTTCTTATCGAAAGAGAGTGGCTAACTCTGGTGTCGAGAGATTATCAAGCCCCTCTAAGGGCCTCTGACAAGGCTTAACGACTGCCGTACTAGACAAACAGCGTAAGTTTCGTAGGCGTTAAAATAATATCAATGAAGTGGTCATAAGCCTCCTTTTACGCCAATAATCCCTGTCTTGCGCTGTTCTCGCCCAGATTATTCCTTTAAACTTTCTTATATCTACCAGCTACCGTTGCACAGGTCATTCTACACTTTGCTTGCCAAAATTGTTATACTTCTGTTTTGTGTACCATTATAAATAAATAAATAAATAAAATAAATTAAACGCGGGTACATTTCTATAAAATATAGATAGATAGATATGTCTTTAATACACACCAAAAAAAGTATAACTAACTTGATTGATCTCTTCCATTACAGCAACATCGCTGGTGACCTACGCTGGAGAGCGCTACGACTTCATTCTGGAGGCTAACAACGAAATAGACAACTACTGGATCCGGTACCGAGGCCTCATGGATTGTGACGAAGTGTAAGTTGAGTTTTATTTATTTTTATATTTCGTTCTTATGCCTAGCAGTGGGATAAGGGAGGCTGTAGATGATGATGATGACGATAACTTTTGAAACTCCGTCAAAAATGAGGGATTTTACAAACTTTATCTATTTTATCTTTTTTATGAGTTTTTCTGCTGTGAAATCATAAGTCCTAAACAAATGGTCATAATGGTACTACTAAAATAACACTAATTAATTATTATATTTATTGAGGCTTCACTAATATAATATCTCACATGCAGCCTAAGTAACTTTATAACAAAAAGAGATTATAATAATGTTATTCGTTATCAGATATTTAAAAGTTAAAACTCAGATTAATGAAGTCTCTCACAAAATCAAAATAATAACTTGAGATTGACGATTTCACCCGAACTTACACATAAAGTAAAAACAAAGCTAACCATACTTTATTTTCAGATTCACAAAAGCGAAACAAGTGGGTGTCCTTCACTACGAGGGTGCGATGGAATCTGAGCCACCTGGCGACCCGACCTGGGAGGAACTGCATAATGAAGGATTGGTAAGGAATCTCTTTCTCATTGAAACGTATTTCCTCATAACTGAAGGTCGTGACTCCCCATTCGTTAGGAGAGTTCTCTTCGGTAAATACATCGTGGTTGACACCCATGTCAACCACGATGTATTGTATGCCCAAGTCCTTTTAAGGATAGTAAAAAATAGGAATCCAATATTTTAGTACAGTCATAGGGTTAAATGTTTTTGATCACAGACTGAAACGGTGCTTAGCATCAGACGAGTAGTAGCTTGTAAGCCTTACACTAAACATACATTTTTTTTATGTATGTTTAGTTTAGAATAATCTACATTTTTATTTAAAATGTAGATTATTCTATGCTCAAGTACCTAATAATAATCGTATTGACTGAGGATACTATTTCTTTCTTTCTAATAGAAGGCCTAAACTAGATCACAATTCAATTGATGTTGAGCCACGAACCGATCTAACATGTCTTGTTTATTGAACGAATCACATGCGTCAGGAAAATAACTAGTTTGTTAGCATAATATATTAAAATTTGTTTTAGCAACTGAACGCCTTGAATAAAGGAGAAGAAGAAGATGAAACCATCAGCGTGGCCGAGATGAGATCTCTGGAGGGACCCGATGATAGTTTGAAGGAGATAGCTGATTACCAATTCTATGTGGCTTACGATTTTTACGCGAAAAATAACTCGCACTTCCACAGGACACCTTACTATGGGTATTACCAAGGTGAGTTGAACAAGCAATATTTGCTAGGATGTTGAGATTATCCGTTTTAGCTAGACGCAGTCAGCACATAATGAATTAAGGCTGGTTTATTTCAATATATTTTTATTAAAACTATTAGCCATAATTTCCATATTGTGTTGATTTTGGTCAAAGAGTCTTCTTATATTTTCATTAAATTATTATTTGCTGCAAATTCTAGCCAAACGTTCATACTGATTTATTGACTGTACCATTTTTCTTTCAGTTCCCCACAAGTCGAACCGCCTGTACACGCCACAGTTGAACCACATCAGCATGAAGATGCCTTCAAGCCCCCTCCTCCTCAGCAGGCCTTCTCCAGAAAACTTTTGCAACTCCTCCTCCATAGACGATGAATGTAAGGCGGGGTACTGCGAGTGTCCTCACGTTCTCTCCGTCAAACTGAACTCAGTAGTAGAAGTCATCATCGTAGACGAAGGAGTAACCTTCGACGCTAACCACCCGTTCCACCTTCACGGACATTCCTTCAGAGTCGTAGGTCTAAGAAGGTTGGCCACAGAAACTACCATAGAAGAAATCCAAGCGTTCGACAGAGCAGGACTCCTTAAACGTAACCTCAAAAACCCACCGATAAAAGACACAGTCACCGTCCCAGACGGTGGTTACACGGTCATCAGATTCAAAGCAGACAACCCTGGTTACTGGCTCTTCCACTGTCATATCGAGTTCCACGTGGAAATAGGCATGGCTCTAGTATTCAAAGTTGGAGAGCATAAAGATATGGCCCCTATACCGAAGGACTTCCCCACCTGTGGCAGTTATATGCCTGACAATATGTTAGAACTGGCCACCACGGAGAAACCTAAAACGGACAATCCGTTAATTTCCATTTCACATTGGTGGCCAGTAGTGGTCGTCAATAACACCACATCCTCAGCTAACAATTTAAGTTTATCAGTATTCATGATTTTATGTTGTCTTTGGATATCAAATTTAAGTGGTAGATAGCTTGTCCGTATACTTTATTGTTTGGTTAAGTGATAATGGTAGATTTACATTGTAAATTATCGTATCCAATACGAATTTGTACTTACACGTAGTGTTTAATTTATTGTGTGTATTTCGATGTATTTATTTGGGTCTATTCTGATCTATAAAATGTTGCAAAACATTAATTGAAATAGTACTTACCGACTGTATTTTATCGAATCCGTTTCCCCCCTTTGATATTATGTTTGACTGGCCTGTTCGCCTAGTTGGTAGTGGCTCTGCCTTCTAATCTAGGGATTGCGGGTTCGATTCCCGCCTGACACAAGTATTTATGCATTTAAAAAAATGTATAATTTCTTGTGTTGAGTCTGGTTGTTTGTATGTATAATAAGTATGTATTTACAAAAGAAAAGTATATAAGTATTATATCCGTTATCTAGTACCCACGACACAAGCGTTTGCTTAGTGTGGGGCTAGATGGCGCTGTGTGCAATGTCCCGGTATATTTATTTATTTATTTAGAGGTAAATTAAACTATTTATGTATAATGTGTTAACATCAATACTGATTATGTTTCAAACCGCGAAGAATAGCTTGCGTGAGTGTTGTTTCCACTCTACCTATATGTATTTCATTGAAATGCATATTTATGTACCTACATAATTCTTATTTTTCAGTTTCTATGTGTTTTTTACAAATGATTACGCCATGAAAAAACCCACAATGATGGCGGTTCTAGTATAAGTATCAATTGATTGTGTATTAATGTGTGTTAAACTTGAGATTTTTCTTATCTGTGATTAAGACTTGTAGCTTTTCTTCAAATTGTAAAACATTTTCTAAAAATGTTTCAGTGCGTCTATTTTTATAACTCACGATATTTGAAATGTCGCTGGTGATATGTGATATTATTTAGTTAAGGTAAAATTAATTTAGTTAGACATTATTATTTTGAGTATTTTATAATACAAGAACATTATTCAAGCAATGAAAAAGGTTGTTTTATTTTATTTTTTAATTATTATAGGGGCACGGATACGGGCAGAGCTTAATAATAATAATAATAACGTTTATTTGACCTTAATAAAAAGAAACAGGTATAGCAATAGTGAACATTTGAAAATTGTACTAACTATGAAATAGGGCTTAGGACTATACACTAGTTGGTGAACCCTGGACATCAAACTAGGTCACCACCTGTGTAATGATGTCCAGTTATTTGTTATAAACAAACAATAAATCTAGTAATAATAGCTTAGCTAGTATATTAGCTAGTGAGCTAGTGTATATTTTAACACTTTTTAGTTAGACCGACTTTTAGATTACATCTTGTTATAATATTAATTCAGTAGTTTGTTACATTCAGCGTAATATTAAATCATGATATGCTATTTATGCCTAAGACTAGGATGATTGCAAAATTAAAAAAATAACACTGAAATTTGAATTTAAAACATGTTTGTAAGTTTCATTGCTTCTTTAGTCATTTGGTTTTCACATTGATTGATGATCTTGCTCCTACGTCAGCTCAGTCGTCATATTGTTTACCATACGTTTTTCACACATTTGTAAAATCCCAAACATTTTATAAATTATATTTTGTCCTTAAGGTACTGAAATTCCCATAGAACTATTACCTCTTAAGTCATAAATCAGAAGTACTAGGAAAATGTGGCATTTAGGTCTCAAACAATATATAGGTCAGTTTTAGGCTGCAATATTTCAGTACGAAGATTCATGTTATTCAGAATAATTCTAACAGTAGAATTTCTAGTGCATATATTTAATCATTTATTATTGTGAGGTAGATTTTTGTGATTAAATTAATATATTATTAATATAAATTTATTTTAATTTTAATTACTTGTTAATTTCACTAAAGTAATATCAAAACTCAATAATTCTTAATTCAGGTTCTTTCCTCAATTGTTAGTGGCAATTGAATTGAATTGAATACGTCAATAATCAGGTAAGTACCTTCATTTCTTAGTAATACAAGTCTGTTATTATATTGTTGTCTGTTATTATCATTTGGTCTAGTTTATAACAATTTAATCCTCTAGTGACGCAGGCTGCTATTCTTCTATAATCTGCATTATAAAATAAATTTCTATTTATACATCAATGACATGTGAAACGTGATAGAAAACAACACGTTCTCCTTGTCTGCATACATTCATTTGAAATTTTAAGACAAGTGATAGGTTTTTGAAAATCCCTTTTGATCAGTAATAATTTAACATATTGTCGTTTTGGTTTAACAGAACTTATAACTTAACTTCGTTATGATTGTTTACGTTGTTTTTTGCACAACAAAATTTCAGTTTTAATATTAGATGTTTAGTATTTATCAACAGGGTTTTCCACTCGTCTTTGTGGATAAACCAATAAAGTTTTATCAGTGTAATAATATTTTCTCAACGATTTAATATCACCATATATAAAATCGGGAAACAGAAAGCCTTTCTTCTCAGTTACATATAGTTTAGTGCTGTAGTTCAGTTATGTAATACTAAATTAAAATTCACCAAAACAGGTGGATATATTAATTATTTAGACTTACATACTTCTAAGATTAATTAGTGATAAAGATATTTTTTTGAATGGAAATAAAATAAGAATTCGATACTGTAATTTAAAAAAGTGTTATATCATATCCCTAATAGAACTGTTTATTCTTCATATTTTCTCGAAAATAGTAAATTTTAAATAGTGTTCTTTGGTCTTTTTGTTTCAGAACCATGATGTCTTTTATATGGAACTTCTGTATTCTGCTATTAATTGTTTTGAGTAAGTAATAATTCCATTAATTTAGTACCTATTACAAAGTTTTTTATAACGGTTTAACGTTAGCTTTTATTGGGATAATATACGGAACGGGCAGGCGATGAGTGGGTCATCCGGTCGCGAGATGTGTCGACGACATCGTCGAGGGTCCAACCTGGATGATGTCTGCACAAGATCGACGCAGATTGCACATACAAAGGGAGGCCTATACCCAGGACCGGGCCCTAAGAGTGGGTTTTAATTTCTAATTAGTATTTAGTTTAACAATTATGACTTTAACTTACTAGCGTCGCATAGATTATAAATAGTCAATATACCAAATTTCATACAAACCTGTTTGTGGGTAAATAAGGAACAAACACCCTTCTTCTTATCAAATGAGAGTGGCCAACTCTTATTTCGAGAGTTTAACAAGCCCTAAAGGTCTCTGACATGACTTAACTTAACTGCCGTATTAGACAAACAGCCGGGAAACGCCCAAAATGGAATGTCACTTTTCGATTACACATCCAAGGACTGACCGCGTCGACCTTTGCTTACAAACACTAACTTACGTAAACAAGCATTCACACTCGCCATTATCTAATTATTGGAATTATAAATAAAGATGAATTTTTTCACTGAAAAAGTAACTCGGAATTAATAACAATATTCAACTAAAAGTAAATTCCAAGGCACATTCAACCGAAACTGTTTGTTCGGCCCAACCTCTGGTGCTAAACAAACAGCTCCGTGGATTATATTCCCTATTAGAGTTCACTTCAAAGGGATACAGCCACTTGTATTTACTTACCCGAACATATTGTGTATGGTTCAACGGACGACCGTCGTATGTATATGTATAGTCAGGTCATAAGTATTGTCACACAGTAAAAACTTTTCTTTTAGAATGCTGGCCACAAAAAAGTTTATTGAATTCGAATCTCGAATTGTTCATGAAAATAAAAATGTATACTTTTTAGAATTTTACTCATTTTTAAATATGGAGTGGACGCTTAAAGAAGACCGTGTTGCAGTTATTGCATTGCATCGTTGCGGTTACGCGCCAATTCAAATTTTTGACATACTGAAAAATTTGAATATAACCAAAAGATTCGTTTATCGTACCATCAAACGATACAATGAAGACTCTAGTGTAGATGACAGGTCAAGAAGTGGTCGCCCTCGGTCTGTTAGGACTCCAGCAGTGATAAAAGCTGTGAAGGCGCGAATTCAAAGAAATCCCAAACGTAAGCAGAAACTGTTGGCCCTTCAGATGGGGTTAAGCAGAACCACGTGAAAAGGGTGTTAAATGAAGACTTAGGGCTTCGGGCATATCGAAGAAAAACAGGACATCGTTTTAATGCTCGTCTAATGGACCTGAGACTGAAGAGATGCCGCGCTTTGTTGAAGCGGTACGCGGGAAAAAAATATCGGGAAATTCTTTTTTCGGATGAAAAATTTTTTACCGTAGAAGAGAGCTACAACAAACAAAATGATAAGGTGTACGCACACAGTAGTGAAGAAGCGAGCAAACGTATTCCGCGTGTCCAACGAGGTCACTTTCCATCCTCGCTCATGGTATGGTTGGGAGTTTCTTATTGGGGCTTAACAGAGGTACATTTTTGTGAGAAAGGTGTAAAAACGAATGCAGTTGTGTATCAAAATACAGTCCTGACGAACCTTGTGGAACCTGTTTCTCATATCATGTTCAATAACAAGCACTGGGTATTCCAACAAGATTCGGCGCCAGCTCATAGAGCGAAGAGCACACAAGACTGGCTGGCGGCGCGTGAAATCGACTTCATCCGGCACGAAGACTGGCCCTCCTCCAGTCCAGATTTGAATCCTTTAGATTACAAGATATGGCAACACTTGGAGGAAAAGGCGTGCTCAAAGCCTCATCCCAATTTGGAGTCACTCAAGACATCCTTGATTAAGGCAGCCGCCGATATTGACATGGACCTCGTTCGTGCAGCGATAGACGACTGGCCGCGCAGATTGAAGGCCTGTATTCAAAATCACGGAGGTCATTTTGAATAAACTTTATTGTCATAAGAATCTATGTTTTGTTAAGTTCATTTTGGTATATAAACGGTTACATAAAGAATAAAGTTGTTTCAATTATTTTATATTAAACATGTGACAGAATTTATGACCTGACTAGGTACAGTTGTATAAATTTCCGGTCAAATCAGTTTACATATGCCTATATATACCTATATATTACTAGGTGGACAAACCTGCTATCCGCATCTAAAAGAAGCAGCCTAAGAACGGAGAGAATTTTGCCGATTGACCTCCAAACTTCTATACAAAGATATCACACGATAATGATGCTGATATACGTATCATATAGTTCAATTGTCATCATCATCTTCAGCCCTAGTCAACCCATGCTGAGTATAAGCCTCCTCTCCCAGTTGTTAATTGCGGTTGGTCTTGTGCTTTTCTGTTTCATGTAGATTACATAAAATATATATACATTACAATACATTACATTAAAACATTTTACCAAAAGCTAAGTCAGCAAAAAATAAAATAGCTCGTTTTGGAATTGATTGATTTGTTAAAGCTATGTTTTTAGTTTCTTTCTCACTATCATGATCTAATAAATAGACAAACAACTAGAAAAAGATTGAAAATGAACAATGCCATTTTAATTTTCATATATGTTTTTGCATAACTTTGGATTTATATCTCAAAAAGTATTGAATCGACTCCAATCTAATTATTACTGTTCCCAAAGTCAAGTTTTAGTTGAGAGTTTATACAATATATAATAATGGACACATAGAATCACCCTAGCTAGCAATCACAAACGAAATTCGGGTTTTTTAGTCTTAATTTTGTCATCAAATAGAAATTTTGTTTCATTCTGGCCTCCGGCAAAAGGAAATTTTGTTTCATACATAAAGGTCAAATATATTTAATAAATTCGCTATAAAAATCCCGTAAAATATTTACATATTTCCTATCCATGGTAAAGGTGTCAAGCGGGTCAAGAGCTGACCCCACTTGTTTGAGGGCCCTTCATTCACTCGTCAGTGGAAATTAGCTGAGCTGGAGATTTGGATATCACCACCTTGCTGGATTGAAGAACGTCAACAGGTTTCGGGGAAAAAATAATTTATTGAGTATTTTTTGAGCGAACGAACGAAATGCTCGTAGCTATATTCTTTTTGTATTCTTGTTAAGTACTTCGGCCGATGATTGTCCATCATTTAGGGATTATTTTCCACAGAATCTTTTCTGATTTCATAGCTCATGGTCACTCTTGCCATGTTTGTTCCTTGCAATTACGCCAGTGTCTCGTGTGTGACTGTCAAACTGAGAAATTTAACACAGTTAAATATCAACGTAGGTCTTGTTTGAATTTTTTGACACTGTGGTACGACATTATGCTGCTTATATGCAAATACCTACTTCTTAACGACTGAGAGTGGCCAACTCTGGTGTCTGGAGTTAATCAAGCAGCCATGAGGACATCTAGTTTTATTTGTGTGTCCAATAAAGTGTTAATCTATCTATCTATCTATCTGACATGTCTTTTGGACTGCCTTTTGATATTCTAAACTTATCTAAATTATAACATTTTAAATGTAAAATGTAAGTTACCCAAAAAAATCATACAATAATGTTATAAAGTCTGTTAGTAAATCATACGACAAAAGCTTAGCTATGATTCATAAACTTTGTGCTCTAAATTTATCCTTTAACCCTAGGCATAATATTTCAAATAGCTTTACACAAATCTAGTCCTACTTAAATCTGGCTAGGTACGAGTACAAGAGAGCACGGATCAAGTTAGTAATCCTTAGGTGTCCTTTACGTGACAACACCTGAGATTACACGAACACAAAGCTTCAATATTCAGACCTAGGTACAGAATAGTTTGGCCTATAATGTTATAACAGAATGGAAGTTATTAAAAAAAAAAATTAACGGAATGGGTTTGTAGTTTGCCATAATTCGTCTGATTATAAGCTGTCCTTCTGATCTGAAATAGAACATGTTTCATAGTATTAATTGATTTGTTGTCGATCATGAATTTTTTTTTTTGTATTAAGTATACCATCAAACGTGTTGAAGGTAAAAAAGTAAAGTAAAAATATGTTTATTTACTTATTGAAAAAACTTAACCTATATATATTACAATTCATGTTTTGGTTATTATCTAAACTATGTTACATTCTTAACTATATCATGCATATAAGTGGGTAGGTACGTTAGAATTATACTATAGATATATATACATATACTACTTCAATTAATTCTTGCTTTACAAATTGCTGTTAAAAGATTGTCAAGTGAATAAATAGTTAAGCTGTGTGCAATACAGAATAATTAGTGGATCCCAAACTAGGCTATCAGCCTGTATCTTGGTGATCCGTATTAGAGTTTGACAATTTAGTGATTCGCACCAACATTTTACAATTTCATTTCATACATTTCTTTTAGTAGAACAGAATTTGATAACACATTATGCTGGCATTGTAGGCTGAATGTGGATATGAGGAAGTTAATGTAAGCAGGTACATAAGTAGGTCGTTTTTTGTTGGATAATAATAAGGTAAGAATTAATTTTATTTCTCCTTCAATTCGCAATAGAACGACAGCTCATGGTATTTTTTCTATGAAGATAGGATTATAAAACTTGTATGAGATAAATTTCGGTAGACGAATTTATCATCAAAATTGAAACATTTGAATCCAGAAAAACATCGACTGTAGCATTAAAATATCTTTATTGCGATTTTTTCATTGTTCAATGACTTAGAATCGTTCTCAAACTATACATTTTCCTGATTCATTAATGGCAGGATTTAAATACCTGCCAATATGAATATTGTATAAAGGAATAGTCCATACTGTATTTAAGGCGGCATATGATGGTATAAGCCTCGCCTTGGCTATTGCATTGCATCTGCCGTAGAATCACCTCGCGCAGTGAATGAGTGAGAATATTGCACTGCGATAGCATGGTTTTGATAGTTGAATTCGAAGGAAAGAATGAAGAATTTAAGTATCTTTGTATAAAAAAGCAGAGTTACAAGTATGCATAATCTTTTATGTGCAGCTTGAGAACGTCAAAAGACCAAAAACAATAGCATTTGTTACGACTAAAGGAACAGCCATTTTTTCGCGAATTATTATCGGTCGCAGAAAAAAACCATGTATTTCGACGAAATTAGGTAAAACACACATAATTATACATTATATAGGCATTTAGTTTTTTATGCGGCACGCATACAAAGTAACGTCTCGAGGCATCACTCACAGTTCAGGACACTACTTATGGTTCAAAGTATCAATATCGTTAGATCAAAGTATCAAGACCGGTTAGATGAATGGTGCGATTAGCCGCTCCCAGTCAGTACATCTTTGATTGGTGGCGCTCGAACCAAGGAAATGCTATCCAATCGGATCCAGATAGGCTTTTGATGAGATTTTATGAGTTTTGTTATATCTGAGTATTAAGCATTACCTGCAATAATAAATAATACATCAAGGAATGTTCTAAAAATGCTACAGTATAAGAGCTGTTTGTTGCGACTAAAATAACTAATTTATCAGGCTTCTTGGAATGTTAGGGATTAAAGTATCCAATATTTGTTAATGGCTACTTGGCATTGCTACATCAGTGACTACGCCTCAAATAAAATACCGCGTTTTCATGCTTTAGTTTAACTCACACTTCAAACGGTATGAAAAAAACATTCTAAAATAATTCTTCTTTTTTACAGACGGTTACAAAGCCAGCATTATTCATTTACCCACAGTCCCTCCTCAACCATCATCATCATCTTCATCACCACCACCTACCAACCTCCTCCCCTCAATCGACGATCTTCTAAAAGACGGAAAAGACCACCACTGTTACCGACCATGCGATGGTATAAGTAGAACATGCTACTACCATTTCCGGATAGAATGGTACCAAAGTATGAGCAAAGCATGCTTTGAATGCCCCTTTAATGCTACAGATTGTGGTAGAAAGGATTGTGTGGTCGCTAATGGGTTTGGAAGGCCTATCACTGTGGTGAATAGGAAGATGCCAGGACCTTCTATTGAGGTAAGATTGTATTTTCAAACTAGTTCTAAATAATCTCAGTGTCTTCTTCCTAAAGAGAAGTCGTCGTCGTCAGTCGATTGACTGCTGATCAACAGTGCGACTATCAAAATTACAAGCAAATAATCCATACACCGAAGTAAAACTGGTTACTGTAAAACCAATCTGAACTATAACGTAACTTTATATTAAAAAAACGGTGCCCGCATAGGTACTTACACATATTTGTATAAACTAATGATTGTGTAATTCTGAGTATCAGTCATCTATACTGGTATTCGTTAAATTTTCAAATCGTCCGCTTTCTCTTGAAAAATAGAATGAACAAAATATTTCCAGGAAACTGAATTGAACAAAAAACAAGTCACGAGGACGGCGATTGTGCAAGACAAACCGATTTTTATCAATGGAATTCATAAATATTTGGGAAAATAAATAAATAATTAATGAAACATGTTTGTCTGCAATGAAATTGATATAATATAATTATACGTAGCTATATTTTATTCCGCCATTTTCTGTAAGAACGTAGCTTTTAGACAAATAATTATTATACCAATCAAATATTCAAAGAGTACTCGTTTATGTAGTAGGCACAATTCAATATTCATTTGGTAAAAGTAGATGAGTTCCCAAACTATATCAATAATACGTATTATACTACGACGACGTTACATGCTCGAGATTTCTTTATTAACTATGTAGTCTCACTTCTGTATGTACTAGGTGTCACACTTATTATAGCTGTGAAAATAAAAACACAAAAAAAAAACTTTTGAACAAATGTCACTGTCAATGTCGCGCCTGTAGCGCCGTCCTCCTGTCAAACCTCATTCATTTCTTGTGTGCGGGCGTCGCAACATCATAAATTTCGTTGAATTTTACTATTTGAATTTTTCGTGGAAAAAAGTGTTTATTTCATGTGTTCAAGTGGTAAATTAGGAAAAGGAGCATCGGAATTTTAAAATAACGTCGAAAATTTGACGTTTGGTACAAAAACTAAGCAATTCATCAACCAGCTCAAAGGATAAAGGTTAGTGCAACTACTAACTTACCAAGCAATCTTACTGCATTTATTCATCATCGATTTTAATTTTCTTGGTACAATCTTATATTTTTTATAAAACTATACCGAATAGATCGTAAATATAGATTTTTTTTCAACAAATGATATAACGATCTTTTTTTGAAATAACTACATTTTTGTCATGTAGATCGGAAACATGACTTTTCTAGCAATGTTTCTGTAACGATCTTTTTTCGATGTACTTACCGATATTTGTTGTTTTTGTTACAAATAAAATACAACAAAATATGAATTTATTTATTACCATTTTCTTACATACCTTGTTCTACAGTTTATTCAATGTAAAAAGAACTAGATTTTCTGACCTATAACGGTTATTTTGTTTGTGATTCATATATATTTGAGCACGGTTAATAACAAACTAGTCTAGTGGCATAACGTGATTATGTACAATGACTTTAAAAGTGTACTGCTTCATAGCAAATTAGTAAATGTTCAGTTTAGTGGAATACAATACCAACATATAATAAATGTATATATTGGGCGTTGAATAAAGCACGATTGATAAAGAGTTAGTCTAGTGGCGTAACGCGATTACGTACAATGACGAAAGTGTTACTACTTTATAGCAAATAAACAATTATTAAATTGAGTGGCATACATTACCTATATTCAATGTACATTGAGGCGTTATACTCCGTGACATTAGAGCGCGGTTGATAACGAATTAGTCCAGTAGCGTAACGTGATTACGTACAATGACTTTAAAGGTGTTACTGCTTTATAGCAAAGTAACAATCAATAAATTTAGTGGCATAAAGTACCTATATTCAATGTACCCTCGTTATACTCCGTGACATTAGAGCGCGGCTTATAGTTTTAACGAATGAATCAAGAAGTAATTGTATCACCAATGTTTTATTTTTTTACTCTTCTTTATACTGTCTATGTAACAAAGAAACAAAAATCTTTTGATTATCTGATAATCACTCGTTGCTTTAGTTTGGACGATAATTTACCAAATACTTTGAATCACTGTGATATTATGAAAAGTATTAACTGTTAAGTAAGTGATTGCCTTATGTAAGTTATTGTACAATAATTTGCTAACTGCTGATATTTACTTTTTAGAAATTTGCCACCACCGGTAAAACCATTTTTAACTGCTAGGAAATCAATGATTGATGCTAGTTCTGCTACAATAAGGGCATAGATTATCAACTGCAAGTTGCAGCTGACTTTTCTTTGTAATTGTATAACGAATAGGGATATGTAAATCATTTATAGTCGCCAAAATATATAAGCGCCTCATTACAGCAGAGCAGATGAGAGTAAAATATTTTCACAGAGTCAATTTTAATTATAAAATGTGATAAGTTGATCCCTTGTAATACAAATTTATATTTGTAACTTATTCTTCAATCTGTATTTTTTTTTCTCAAATAAGCTATTGTTAGCATCATTAGGTAAATTTTGTTCACAATCAAAGATCTAGCAAACTATAAATTAGCGTTTGGTATGCAAGCATTACGATCTTTGATACGTGTTGGTCTCGTTTATGCTAAAGTGCTAAACATCTACATAGTTAATAAAGAAATCTCGAGCATGTAACGTCGTCGTAGTATAATTAATGGTTAAACTAACTTACCTTAAGTGAAGTTCGACCATAATTATACGAGACGACGTTACATGCGAAGAGATTTAAAGTCCCACCCGGACCCTGTAAATGTCAACAACATTGACTAACCCGTGTATTGTTAAATAGCACAAACGAGAGATGGCAAGCAGAGCATATATTAGTACTCCATGGTAAGACTCTAAAATGAATGAGGTTTGACAGGAGGACGGCGCAACAGGCGCGACATTGACAGTGACATTTGTTCAAAAGTTTTTTTTTGTGTTTTTATTTTCACAGCTATAAAAAGTGTGACACCTAGTTCATACAGAAGTGAGACTACATAGTTAATAAAGAAATCTCTTCGCATGTAACGTCGTCTCGTATAATTATGGTCGAACTTCACTTAAGGTAAGTTCGTTTAACCATTAATTACAAATAGTAATAAATTAACAGTAACCCGGTTCAAAAATCCTATCACTAACTCAGTATGATAAAATCCGAGACATTTATCCCGGTAGTACCCAAAACGACACCTGTCTAACGCGGTGAGAAAATAATCCTAACGTATGTTTATTTTGAGCGTGTAGGAAAAAAATGGCGGTATAAAAACGTCATTTAGTCCGCGTGCTGTGGCCACTGGTGATTTATGCGCAGTATGACAAAGTGGGAAATGCTCATAAAATGCGTGAAACATTTTATACATTGTGGACATTTGGTACTCTAGTAGAAATGAAGCTTGTTACAGACAAAAAAAATAGCTTGGAGTGAAACGCTATTTTGTTGCCGAAAAGTCTGAGTTGTTTGGAAAATATCAGGTTAACTGATATAATAAACAAAAAAATAAGTACGGAACTATTCGTTTCACAAAAAACAAAAACAAACAAGCATTCATGTCACATGTTTCCTACGAAAAAACATTTTAAAATTATTTGTGAGCCGTATACCAATTCAAATTTAACAGTATTTTTTTCAAGTTTGGTGGCTTATTTGTTTTGGCAGTTTTGCTTTGATTGATATAATACAATTGTTTCAATATACATTTAATTTGATAAATTGAGACTTGTGAATAAGAAGTAATTAACTGGAAGTGGTTCATCAACAGACAATAAATATAGGTAATGAGAAGGCTGACAGAGTTTACTTGCTCATAAGAGTGGCATTCCAGTTACTGTAGTTGAGCTAAGTCAGGGCACGGAGGGGTGCGTGGATCGGACTACCTTCACGTTGGGTAAGCCCAACTAATTTCATCTCTCCATATGGGGATTTGGGGTTAGTTGGGGAGGCCTGGTGCACCCCGTCCACAGGTTAGTAACTTCCACAGTCCGGTGGATCTTGCTAGCCTGTGTCCAAATGTCCGATCGAGTGGGGGCCCTCGCCTATACCTCTCCTTGGAGAGGGCTGGTGTAGGGCCCGGGGCGTGGAGCTCGCCGCACCTCGCGGTGCAGGTGGAGCTGGGTGCTCGTTCAGAGCACCCGAGGTGGTCGCCGAGAGGCGAGAGGAGTTCGGAGTACCGGCCGAGTAGCGGCGACACGGGAACCGAACTCCGTGCGCAGAGGGCGCATTGGAGGAGGGCGGCCGCTTTGGCGTGCGACTGCCTGACTCCTGGGGGCTCTGGGTGGCAGGTCGGGGAACTTGTTGCCCTAAAATGAGTCCCCACAGGATGCACGACGTGTCCCGTGTTCTGACACGTCGTCCATTGAGGGTTGAGCTGAAGCTCCCCGAGGCGGGGCCCGATGCCGGGCCAGCATCACCAGGGCTGCGGATGTTTGCATCGCGCTCTCGTGGCCCTGGACCAACGATGCGGAGGTGGAACACCCCAGGTTTTTAGTGGGTATGCCGCCCTTATGGAGTGGGGCGGCGACTCCCACATAACCATCCGCCCTCCCCGGGGTTTTAGGGTGGTACCTGTAATAGGTTTTCCTGGGCAAAAAAAAAAAAAAGTCAGGGCACGGAATACATGTCGGGGCTGCTAATTGATTATAACTTTTTTTGTTTTGTTTCTTTTATACAAGTATTATTCACTCTAAGTGAGGGTGCTTTGAAAACTCTGACACCAGAGTTGGCCACTCTCATACGCACTTACTTTATTTAGCACTCTCATACAATATTTTTTTATCAATGTTATTTTTATTGAGTACGGTTGTTATGCATACATGTGTTTCTAGCTTTATATAACGGCCAGTCCTGCCTGCTAATTTATAGCTTACACCAACATTCATATAAAAACCCCATTCTCTCTCATGTTGCAGAGATAAAATAAAAATTACAACAGTTTTTAGTTTTTTTTTTTCAAACCGCATTGTTTGTAACAATGCTGGAACAAGTTGGCAAAAAACGACCCTTGTGCAATAAAAAATGCTTTTTCAACGTTTATTTTTATCGTTTTGTTAATTGTAAACCGCTAAAGAGTTTGCTTTTCACCGGTGCTAGAAATTTACAACTTTTCTAGCTTTACAGCGTTTGTTGTTTTTAAATTAAAATTAAATGCTCGTTTTGTTTATAAGAACTTTTGAAAAGTGGTACTAAATTAATAATAGCTAAATAATATCAGTTCTGAAACTGCGATTAGCTCAGCAGTTCAGAAAATATATTTTTGTATCCAAATAAATTAGGTATGGTAAAGGACATGCCTTATTTATAAACACATAGTAATGTGTTTCTTGTAAAGGACATACCGAATTTATTTGGATACAAAAATATGTTTTCTGAACAGCTGAGCTAATCCCAGTTTCAGAACTGAAATACTAGGTAAAAGTTTGTCCGTATGTTCATTGAAGGTAAACTTGACTGACAACATGACTTTATAAGACTGCCCTAAACTGGTGTAAAACGTAGTCTATTAAAATATTTGTTCATGACAAACTAAGATATTTGTTTAATGCTATAATAATACATAAGAACAAGGGAAGAAAAACTAAACATACTTATTCTAACTACTGCAAAAAAAAAGGGACACTAAAAACTATTTAGTAAAGCCTAAGGATACATTTTATTTTACATGTGTTTTTGTGATTTTGTCATTGAAATACATCATCATCATCATGTTCACCCACTGCTGAGTATAAGCCTCTTTTCCAACGTGCTACATAGTACGGTCTCCAGCCTGTCTGATCCATTGAATATTGAAATACATACTAAGTTTTTTTTCAGGTGTGTCAGAACGACACTATCATAGTGGACGTGGAGAACTCCCTGATGGCATCTGGCACTACTGTCCACTGGCACGGCATGCATCAGAAGGAGACACCGTACATGGATGGAACACTTTACGTCACGCAGTGTCCTATACAACCTGAAACTACTTTCAGGTGAGAACCTTTTTAACTGACTTCCAAAAAAGGAGGTTATCAAGTCTTCTAAAAGTTTTTTAAACACTGAATAGGCTTGTGTTTGACTATAGCCTGCTTGATGTTAAGCACCACTGTGCCTAAGATGTAGCACGCTTGCCTAGAAAAAAGCTATTTACTCTGGATTTCTTTTTTTACTTACCTCCAAAACAGACGTTTTTGTATTTGAATTTAGCTTAGCCACCAAACATATTATAATAATACAGTTTTTCTTCATTTTTTTATCGAACACTAGTGGGTGCTCGTGGCTGCACTTGCATTAAGAAGTAAAACTGCATTTTAACATTTTCCAAAAATTCCTTCTTAGCGGTTACCTACGTCATAGCATCTAACTGCATACCAAATTTCAGCTCGATCCGTTCAGTGGTTTGAGCTGTACGTTGATAGATCACTTTGTCAGTCAGTCACCTTTGAGATTTATATATTATTAAGAAGAGAGAAGATTGGCCAACTCTGGTGTTGGTGGTGGAGGTGGTTAATCAAGCCGTCCTAAAGGCCTCTGACATAGCTTAACGACTGCCGTACAAAGACTAACAGCGGGGAAAATTTTATAATACTGTTTATAGTCAATTATGTAGTTTGGAGCTCACAATATTTCATCAGGCAACAAACGTCAACGTCACTTGGTAAACTTCTACAGGATTTCAACTGACAATTACCAAGTCAGTACTTGATTAATAAGCGTTGAATTTTGTATAGAGGATTCTTGGAACTTCCTTAACATTTTGGTCTTTAGTTTATTTTCTTTGTGTAGGTAGGTTGTTGTTGTTTCTCGTGTAGGTGAGACGAGTCTGCCTCATTGCCTCTAGGCGTAGACTATCTAATTTTATTAGGCAATCCTTACTGACTACCTTCTGATGCAGCGCTATAGAAAATACAGAAAGACGGGTCACAAAATCATTTCTAAAATTCGAATGAGTCTAGCAAGAAGTTAATAAAACTAAAATATAATAAGTCATTTATCTATTTATAAGATTGAAGTGGTTGTTAGTTTGACCTAATCAAAAACGTTATATATATATATGTATAAATACATTCATAGCTTCGTAAACATTTAAATCCTTACTGAGTTAACAAAAATATATGTAGCTCTATGATGTATTATCAATCCTGGGAAATCTTTAAAAAAAAAAAACATAACTTATATCGTATCATGAGATAGCACGTACACAGACAGGAGTCTCTTCATCTTGCTAAATAAACAACACGACGTACCTAAATAAGTTTCTGAGATCCTGCGGCACAATTTTATACATGAAGCTTTTATTCAGCGCGTAAGATAAACCTTCCAGTTGATGAAATCAAAATCTTGACTTTCGTGGAAACGTTTGAATTGTACAATATGTAAATGGCAAAAGTTTATCTTTATATCTCAGCTGTAGTACCCGTATTTTGTTAGGTTTGTGAATTTTTGTATCTCTATTATGAGCGAAATATTTTTTCGATCTAATAAATAATCCTATTGAACACGAAGAACGATACAATTTGAATATCTTAGCGTTACTTTGGTTTAAAAATGATTTCTCTTACAACCATTTTTGAGATATACGTTGTTGATTATCTAACCTTGGTTTTGATTCCAATCGATGTGAAAATTTATGTAAGGAGGCGATAACCTTTAATTTTTTCTTTTGTAACCGACTTCAAAAAAAAGAGGTTATCAAGTCTTCTGAACGATTTTTTTTTCAGGTATGAATTCGATGCAAAGCAAGCCGGGACATACTTCTGGCACTCACATATAGGTCTGCAGCGGGGCGATGGAGTGAACGGGGCTCTCATCATCAGGCAACCGAAGAGTCAGGATCAGCACAGGAACCTGTATGATTATGATAAGTACGTTTATATTTCTTAAGCAGTACTAAAAGCTACAGTAATTTATTGTTAGTTTCTAGGTACTTTTTCTACTTACTGATAGATATACTATATAATGTACTATGTATGTATTTAATGTATTTTTTTATTCATAATAGACACAACAACAACTTACAAACTAATACTTATAAAATAGGACATGATCTCATAAGATTATTATGTGGAACAATTGTAAAAATATCCATCAAACTAAATTTTTATCGATAAATCTTGTCTATTTATCTCATATTATTTAAGTCAATTAGCAGTAGGATAGAGTAACAAACGTATTGGCATCCACTAGAAAAATATAGACTAGCTTCTGAAACAGTCAAGTTTTTATTTAGAACTATTATTTTTAAAAGACACAGGATAAATCCGTAGTGGTTAAACAGATTTACATTTTGAACAAAATTTAAGTCCTTTCAGTTTCACACAACAGTCGTTTTCTGAAACCAGTCTCTTGAAACGGTTTGAAAACCAACAAGCCTATTTATGTCCGGTTTTATATTTTTTTTCAGGTCAGAACACCATTTATTCATAACAGACTGGAGCGACCGCCTCGCCGTGGCTCAATTCACCAACCACTACCATTCAGCCGGAGTTAACACACCGTCTGCTTTACTGATCAACGGACTTGGTCGGTTCCAGGTGACGGACGGAAACAGAACTGTGGTTACAAAACCTGCGGTGTTTGATGTGGTCAAGGTAACATTTTTATTTGATGGTGTATGTTAACTCCCTTGTTCGCCGTAAAGTAAGACTTATTCGCCTACAGATTTTTCGCTCTGTCTGCTTTTGGAATATTTTTCCTAAAAGACATAATACATATTGCAAGTGGTTACTTTACATTAAAAGAGAAAAAATATTTTACCAATCATAATTATGTAATACAGCTATCAAACTACTGAAACAAATTATTTACTTGTGTGTAAACTCTCAAACATCAAAAGGCACCAAATCTCAACACACTTATTAAAAGAGATTTAATTAAACTAAATTACTGACTTAAATTAAATTAAATTTTTTCGTAGAAAATAGGTATCTACTGGCGGAACGAAAAATGGTTTTTCCTCGAGCTTTTAAGGCCTAAGGAGCCAGTAAATCAAAATCACTGTCAGCAATTCAGCATTAGCGCACATTAGGTTCAAAATCGTGAACAAAAGAGCACGTTCCTTTTGTCCAAGTAAAATGTTTCCGTCCGAGCATTATGAACCATAAAGAAGAATAGGAGAAAACTTTTTATTATAATACTTATCTGTGTCTGGGAATAATTTGAGCTTTATTTGCAGGGGTATAGGTATCGTTTTCGCGTGATCAATGCAGAGTTCCTGAATTGCCCCGTAGAGTTGTCGGTGGATGGGCATAACATCATTGTGATGGCTTCAGATGGGTCCGACTTGGAACCTGTTACCGGTAAGTGATCGTTCCACGTTTATCGTTTGAAACAATTGAAATGGGTGCGGCTCTTAATTGTCCTTCAATTACTGGCGGGAAATATAAAAAAAAATACTTCTTAATTTACTCATTCAATTAACTAAACCGATCTTGCTTTCTGTTTGATTTACGTGCGTGTACATAGTTCTTTGTATTTATTTTGCCCTGGCTCAAACTTTTTTTATATCGCTTTTGGTCACTTCAAACTTTTTTCGTAACCAAGTATTAGTTTGGCGAACCGCATTCGATGCTTTCTACAAATAGCTCTATTTTGTGCAATTTTTTCTTGACTACAAGCACAACAAATTTGTTATGCGAAAAACGAAATCGTTTTTTTTCCTTTTGCACGCAATTATAAAGCTATAGATCATCTTGATTTTCGGTGTAAATGTAGTGCAGTATAGTGTATTGGAACGAATATCAATTCCTTAAAAATCCAGGGCTAAAACTTAAGCCCAACAATTCCTAAACCAGTTATTCAATCAAGCTTAGCTATATCAATCAATCACTACATAGCAAGACAATGCTTCATACACATAGTGGTATTATGCAAACTGCTCCCGTTTGTGCCAAGACTCAGGCGGGCTTACATCTGCCAACGTTATATGCATGTTATATGTAATACGGTACACATAAACTAAGGAAGTAATGCGCTTCCGGAGACGTCGAAGACAATGTATGGGCACTGTGACGAGGTTCGTGGATTTAGTGGGGAGATGGGGGAACTAACAATGTTGACTGGATTCTTGGAATAGGCTAGTGTAAGAATAGTTTTTTGTAACTAGCAACTTGATGAAATTTTTGAGCAGATTTAATAGAATATCTTTTAGAGTCTAACTATTTTCTTAATAATACCCTTGGCTAAAGAATGAAATCCTGTATCGAAAATAATCTCTAAAGGGGGCCAGAAGTAGTTGATAAGTCTAATTTATGTGATTATGTCAATGTTTGATAGCAATGTTGATTTATACATAGCAAGTAGTTTTAGTTCTTATGATAACTGTGTAGAATACAACAACTTTATACTATAAATATGAATATGTATAGTTTCTTTGAATAAAAACTTAACATTTATTTGAGCAAATAAATGTACTTAACAGAAGCGTAAAACGTATTTATGTTTGTCTTTAGGGCAAAAATATTTTTCAACGCTTTTATAAATTTACAAAAGTTGAGCACACATTTATCTATCCAAAAAAGAGAGATCCTACCATAATGAATTAAACAGCTAAGTCCAATCTCGACGAAATTGCATCACCAGTGAAAAGTAAGCAGATAATGAAGGTAAAAAGTAAAATGTACCTGGAAACGAATTCGGCCTGAGGGACCTTAAAATACGGGGTGGAAATAAAGCTCTTATGTCATGTCTTTGGAAAATATATTTTACTGCTTTTTCATTTCCATTTATAACAAGTTTTTTTATTTTGTATATATTTATTTATGCCGATATTTTAATATGATTGTATGGAGTGAAGTGACGCGTAACATTATTTGAATAACGTGATGATTTAATTATTTCGGAATATTGCGTGGCTGAATAAAAGCTTTTTAACTTTTTTATACTTTTACAATCTATGTTTGACTTTACGCAGAGCCTAAGATTATTACAAATCCTAATAATCGTTATAATATATTACTAATGTTAATTAGTACGCATATTTTTTGTCTGTTTCTCTGTTTATCTGTGTCCCTATTTGTCTGTTTATTTAAACGCTCATTACTCAAAAACGGCTGATCGGTTCATCATGAGTTTTAGTATGTAGGTAGTATGAGGTCTTAGGGGTGTCATAGGCTACTTCTTATCCTGAAATAATGCGAGCGACGCCGCGGGCGTCCACTAGTGTTAAATATCACGTGATAATTTACTGGAATATAAGTCCCCGTATTTTATCTTTTTAATACACCCTGGCAAAATTTGAATTCAAATAGACATGAAAATGAAAATAAACCAAGAGGGGAATGGGCCTGACTCTTGTTTTTCCCAACTTTTACTTTTGGATTGGAATTCATTATAACTGCCGAACGAATTGGGTTGCCTTAAGCCTCGTCGTTTGTTAGAAGTATTAACAATTTTGTTATTCCATAGGACCTAATTACCTATTCGACACTTTTGAAAAGTAAATTCTTTGTTCTGCTAATAACGCTGATTTGTTAATTAAGTGTGCTAACGAACAATGTTTTAATTACAAACAAATACATATAGATCCTAGAGGATAAATAAGTGTTTGCGCAATATTAATTGCAACTGGATTTATATTGTGAGTGAAAATTCTGCTTTTACTATTTATCCATCTAAGAAAGCGAGTGTGGCTCGGGGGTTTCCGCGTCTGCTTTTTATTCTGACGCGCCCTGCTTCGAATCATGTACTATACCAATGATTTGTATCTTCAAATTATGTGTGGATTTGCACTCGCTTGGCGGTGAAAGAAAACATCGTGAGGAAACCGACATGTTTAAGGACCACAATATTCGAAGATATGTGTCTTCCGTGGAACGACCAGCTCGCCCACCGCGATGTATCTGCCCAAGAGAATTCCCATATCGAATTTATTCTGCAGATGAGGCACGACCGCGAGAGAGAGAGAGAGAGAGATAGAGAGAGAGAGATAAGTAAGAAAGTGAAGCTGACATACTTATGTAAGAATATTACAATAATGTCACGTTATAATTTTGGATTTTTTTTAATGGTAGATTAAATGCATTTCCCAACACAAAATAACATTCGAAAAGCAGAGCATTCCTGACACAAACAGAAGGAATATCAAAGTGTTCGATTATCTCTCTCTTTCAACAGCTAATGCATAATACCCATCCCGTTCCTACATACTAGTACTATCACAGATAAAAAATTCCATCAAGGAAATTGGAAAAGTTTCGTCGAAGCACCATTTTCAACCAAACGTAGGTACAGTCAGTAGCAAAGTATGCTTCTTCAGTTCTTCACAACTTGTGTCTATATGCAATCACATTCTGAGTTTACTGTGTCTCTAAACTATTAGATAAATAAATAAATATTCTGGGGCATTGCACACAGTGCCATCTAGCCCCATACTAAGCAAACCTTTGTGTCTTAAGATGCACCGTAGTTTCTAAGTTTGTGGCGACCGCTTTTGATAAAGCGGTTTTGACCCTGACAGAGTCATTCACAGGGGTTTTTGTAAATCACCCATGGAAATAATATATAGTACAGAGAGGGATGAAATAAAAAATCCTTGAAATCACCTTATTCAGTTATAAAAGTAAACGATACGTTTAACTGAATAAGGTGTGTGTGTGTTTTTATTTCGCATAATAATTTAATAAATTTTTGCTGTATTACAAACTCTATCTTGTAGTTTATCGTGAGTTCAGTTTGAACATGTTCCTATTGCATTAAACTTTACTCAAATAAAATAACATACTGGGTTGTTAGAGCTATCAACAATAGGAAACATTTTATTTTAAAAACAAACCGGTAGCAAAAATCACTGTACACATCATAAGTGATCGCGAGCAAAACAATGGATTTTTTATTAACAGAATCGATGGTAAAAATTAAAAAAAAAAAATTACATAATATCTCTCCAAAACACTGAATGACAATAGCTTTAATAACTTTACATAATAGTATATTAACACTATGGAGTAGTTGCTAAATCACGCGTAGTGGACGCCCGCGGCATTGCTCGCATTATTCTAGGATAAAAAGTATCTTATATTTTTGTGTCTTTTATAAATAAATAAATAAATGTGACTCCTAAGACCTCATACTTAAAGACCACATAGCAAAAATTATGATGATCTGTTCGCCCGTTTTTGTGTTATGAGCGTTTAAATAAACAGAGACATATAAACAGACAAAAATTATAAAAAACTGGAGAAACGTGGCTTACTATCGATTTAAAGTCTACCCAAACATTTTGTTCTATGTACAGATTTTTGACCCTTTTCAGCTTTATTATATGTATAGATTGCTAAACATTATGTGGACAAGTGTACCTACATGCAGACAGAGTGACTGAAAGTGGCTTAGACGAAGTTTCCGCTGTGGTATCCTATTAGATGCTACGTTATGCTTTATTTAGACTATTTATATTGCGAATTCCGCCATATTAAGAGCATGGAAAACTTAGAAGCTTCGTTTTTGTACGTATGCATGAAAATAATCATTTCCTATTGATTTTTTGGCTTTAATGATGTTATTTTTTTTGCCTAAAAAAAATTTAGAAATCCACGTAAATGAAGAAAGATTAAAAAATATTTATAGTTTTTACAATTTAATTTCGTCATTGAATGCATTTTCTACATAGAATCATTTTGTCTTTCCAAATTTATAGCAACAAACAAATAAAAAAAAAACCGATTAGTCAAATATTAAAATTGACATGTTATTACCTAAAAGAATAAGAACTATTAGAAGATTAACCACTCTTCCTAGCCAAACAATCTAGCTTACTTAATCATATGATGTTCTAAATAATATTGACATCCCAAAAAGGCTGTCGGTAAAACATTTGCTACAATTTTCCGAGGATTAATAACGATTCATATTCGTTTCATATTTACCCAGAGACCGCCGTATGAGCTCAAACTAAACTAATATTTGAATTTAAATCAACATTAAATTTTCCTGTAACGGCAAACGCCGACGTTTGCGAGTCGCTTTAGAATGGTTTAGCTGCTGGATTAGTTAATTGACTAATTAGAGAGATTGTTTTTTAAATGAATCACTCTTTTCTTCTAGCATTTACTGGGTCTCGCCTATAATGACTCAGTGAGACATTGATTTTTGAATACATAATATCTGAATATAAATCTTTTTATAATTAAATAAATAAATATTTAATAATAAATATTAATTAAACAAGTAGGTACAACAATATTTGAAAAAAAAACATAAAAACTATACCTTCCCTAATTTCCACAATATAAAAAGCACTAGTTTTCCAAGGCTTAAAGTTGGCCTTAGTGCTTCAGCCTACTGCCAGAGGGCAGCGTACCAAGCTTACTACATACAAATAGGTACGTACGTACATTTTTCTTTTAAAGAATGAAGCAATCATTTCATTTGGAATACCTATAATAGACTAAAATGACAACTAGGTCAATCCTTCATGAGGGTAAATATCATCAGTTACCAAGTAATATTCAAAAAGCAATTTCTTATATCCGTTTTCTTTTGCTTCTTGCTTTCTGCATGCCAGACAAATAGAAAAAGCCATGCGATAGTCTTTTTGGCCAGTATCATTGTAACCACAGTCGACTGGCCACTGGCTCAATAGCTCAGCACACTGGCCAGCGGTAAACTGACCACCGCCATTCAGCCCCGTGACGTCCATCCTTCCACATTTACATATTCAAATTTCCAGCAGGGATCAAAGAGCTACTAAATTCGCCACTGGACAGATGCTTCCGCAAAATGTTGGCTCGAAAATACAATCAAAAATACGTTTCAAACCTTCACACAACGGTATAAAGCTCAATTTGTAACAGCCATAGAGAGTGACGTTAAAATTTGAAAACGGCAGCAAAAATTCCCGTTTGATACGTAGTGATATAATTTTTGGTCTGGCTCATTGGTTTGACGCATCCAACTCTTTGTTGAAAATACCCGGAATTTCATGATTTGCGAATTGAATAGTTCGGCGGGAATTACTGAATGGACTATTTTGCGTCGATGCTAACAATAAATGTCTAGTAAATATTTTTACTATTACCATTTCATATGGTATGTTATTTAAGTATCACTATTACTTGAGTTTATGTATATCAAATCTCCGTCTCTGTTGTCTTTATTAAGTCACTTTAAAAAAAATCCCAAAGCGCGAAAATAAATTAAAAGGAATAAAATCAAACCCAGAAGCTCGTGCTGACGATATTATAATAGAATAAAATTACCTAACTTCACGGCATGCGTATCAAAATTAGACAAACTTAGTTAGTCAGTTGCCAAAGTCCTTAATTATACACAATGTTGTATGCAGAAAACTTCACTACAGTATAATGCAGAATACTTTGAAACCCAACTGGCGTAATCACTGTTCTACAACATTTCGTCGACAATAATGTCGTTTTGTTTCCGTGAGCGTGGCTTTAGGAAATTTTAGGTTCTGAACTTCGCATTTAAGGCGAGGCATTTTCGCGCGAACTACGATTTTAGGAGGTGAGGTGTGGGGGGCTGCCCGCGCGTCTCACTCCGCGCGCTGTCCATTTCTCGTAACGTTAGCACTACGCCACAGTATAAATATTTCAGCTGTTATACTATGATCAACTTCTATTAATGTAAAATGTTATTTTTGTCAGTTTTAAATAAGCTAAGTAATAATTTATTACTTTATATCTATAAATATAAAACAAAGTCGTGTTTGTTGTTTGAAAAAAAATACATAGGTTATATTAATAAAATTGCCGTGACTTTGTATATTCGCTGCTTAGATAACATGCAAAAAAAATATCACCACATTTATTACGTTTATTATCGTATACATTCTGTTTGGATATTCTGCTTGGATCTGTTTTTAGGGTTCCGTACCCAAAGGGTAAAAAACGGGACACTATTACTAAGACTTCGCTGTCTGTCTGTCTGTTCGTCCGTATGTCACCAGGCTGTATCTTATAAACCGTGATAGTTAGACAGTTTTTTTTAGAAGATGTATTTCTGTTGCCGCAATTATTTTATTTATTTCGAACACGACTGTATAGTCGTAACAACAAATAACAACAAATATAAATTACCATAATTATTACGTTTATGATTGTATAAATTCAGCTTGGTTTTGTGTATTACGTGACAATCTAATGATGTTATAATATACTCACTCATCATTGATATTATTGTTAAGTACATGATCCACTTACCCATCTGTCGTTGAAGTATTGAAATTCACAGGTTGCAATTCTACTAATGGACTGGTAGTATTAGATACTCGTGACTGCTTTTTTGACCTAAATTAATTAATTATAGGGTACTCGGTACATAGGTACATACTTTTGGTCATACTGATATAATTTAGTCTGTGGCAAGTAATGACGAAAATTTACGAAATCAACTAAAATTATAGAAAATTCTCATATACCTGAAGAGAAACATAAAGAATAAAAAAATTGGGCCACTTTTAGAAATATTGTTGCGTGCTTAGTAATTTTACTTTAAAAAAACGAGTAAACTTCATAATTTTACTATAAAAGGGAGTAATTTACATACTGTTTCTTATAGTTCTATTTCCCTGTCCTTCTTTTAGATATTAACACTGATTTCTTCCTAACTTTTTTTTTTATTAGCCATTTTCAATTTTTACACTGTGGCAAGAATGTAAGAACGGGCGGAGAAAATTTGGCACAGGTCTAACGTTGGCAAGAGCCCGATTGCGACTGACGGGGTAGCGGGCGGCGCGGCGTCTTGTCAAACTGCTGGGAAATATTCAAGTTTTGGGATTAATAATTAACTCAAAATTATAGGACTTTAGTTGAAACCCAAATTTTAGCAGGTTCTCTGTAGTATTTAAAGAGAAACATTTCTATATAAAAATGATGTGTAAAGTCAGAAATTTTATTAATAAGATATTCGATTTAGACTTTTACATTAAGCTGTCTTTGGAATTTTTTATGATCGAGTAAAGTATACCCTACCGTGTAACAAATTAGCACATTCCTCAGACAATATCCTTAAGTATATTGTATATTTTTTGCAAGACCGATATTAAGGAGTAAATACCTAAAAAATTTGATATAGTAAAACGTTTTTCTCCGCTTTTTCACTGGTGACTCGCCTTAAGAGGCTACCATGAGTACCGACATACTCGTCGACTTACGCAAATAAAGTTATTATATTTTTAATAATCAAAATAAATCCTTTATTGTTTAAACTTACGTGTAACGTACATGAATGTATAGGTATATGACAATAACAATGTGTATGCACTACTTTGGTAGGTGTACTAAGCCCTGTACTAGGTATCACAAAGGATCCTGTGTTACGGGCCTATAGTATCCTTGCCGCGGCAGGCTTTCTCCTGCTATATTGTTGTTTAAAGGAATGATTATCATATGTAATTTTAAAGATTTAGCTGTATACAACCGGCTAGTACTTACGTTAAAAATGATTTCGAAAAATTAAAGATAAGTAACATCCGTACAAAAAAAACTTGACGTACAATAAAATTATACTTGTTGTATTTGTTTTTTTTATCATATATTCGTACTCAAACTATCTCAGTTTTCCGTCATAAATATAAACCACCAAATATTCAAATACATTTTATTATTCTAGCTGCTTTATTCATACCAATACACATTTAAAAAAAAATACGATAATTTTTAGTTTAAAAAACGAAAAAATACATTAGTGATCATTCCTTTCAAACCCAGCAACATCTGAAAAATGCAAAGCTAAGATATTTCCGTCCATTCTTATTTCCCAAGCTGTCGTCCAGAATATTGCACTGCAGTGTACGCTAGTAATGACCTCAGTAATTTTAAAATCCTGCCGGAACACCGACACCGTATGAAAATGATTTTCTTGCATTCAGTATTTTCAACGGGCTCTCGAAATTTTCGTACTGGTTGAAAACGTGGCGATGGTACATTGACGACATAATTGAAAGACTCGTAAATAACTAAATTTCCGTATCTATCACATTACACTAATACATGCTATTTCAAAATTTATATGTTTCTATATTCGTTTATGGAATCATCTGCGAAATTATTGTCATTCCTTAATTAAACAAATGGTTTTAAAGACGAGACATCCAATCACATTGACCTAGTCACATTTTCTTGTTATTTGCTGCTTGAAGATTATAGCCCAAAAAGTATACATGATAAGGCGGTTGTAGTACTTGTACAATTTATTTGTCTATTTTCTGACTATCACACTGTTGTGATCACGAAAAATGTAAGAAATAAATAAAAAGTAAAAAAGACGATAAGGTGTCTATTGGAAATGTGGTTCCATGAAAGTTTCATGTTTCGTAGTTGTGATGGTTTTAATTATCGTTATGATTCTGGGGTGTGTTTTCTTATTGTTGTTACTGTTGGAACAATGCTGGTGTTCGGATGATGGTTATGTACTTTTTAGTTAGTTATTTACTTAGAGCAGGAATATGGTAATTTCTAATTTGTGTTGCTTTATGCAGCATTGACGCAAAAAGAGAATGGATTTATTTTAAGATTGACCAGTGTAATATGTCAATGATAATATTAATGTTAGTTGGGTAGTGCGATTGTTGGTATTTGAATTAATAAAAAGATATAAATGAATAAGCGGTGTAATTTCACGTAACTTTTGTTGATAGTTTTTTTTCCCAATTTTCCACTCTATGTTTTAAGCATATATATTTGACATTTTTAAATATTAAGTATATAGGTTTGTTACCTTGTTACAGCTTCATCATTTGTGTCGTATTCCGGAGAACGCTGGGACTTCATAATTAACGCAAATGCTAAGGTTGGTAATTACTGGATTCGAGCTCGCGGACTTCTGGGATGCGCTAGAGGGTTAGTATTCCTTATTTTTTTTAATTATTTGTTATTATTGAAGAGTAGCCTGACAGTTCACACTGGTCTTTTCTTCATGTAAGTTACACACAAGGAATTTAAGGCTTTTCTTTCACACAGTACAAATATCGATAAGGTCCGTGAGCGTACTAAAAACAAAAATATAATAAGCCATCTCGTCATGTACATTATTATACATAAGTAAACATTCTTAAATATTATTCTCTTGTAAAATAATAAAAAAGCGTAGAAAAAAAAAGCGTAAAGCGTAGAAGAGAGGCCTATGCTCAGAAGTGGGCGAGAACGGGCTGATGATGATGACTATAAAAAAAAACAATCACGGTCTATCTATGGTTTGTTTTTCCAGAGCAAACGCGGTGAGACAAGTTGGTATACTTCACTATCAAGGCGCTGACGCCGCTGAACCGCCTGTATTGACGTGGGACACACCTAACAATGGATTGGTATGTGCTAACTTCGTTTATTGACACGCCCTAGAGGTCTCTTATATGGCTTAGCTCTCTCTTTTCTTGTCGTTATTCCTCATGACTGAGGGTCGTGACTCCCCCACAGAGTTAATTCGTTAGAGGAGTTCTCTTGGGTAGATACATCGCGGTGAGCGCCCAGGATCTTCAACGATGGCTTTGCTACAAGTATTTTTTTCATAACTAAATTTCTATTTTACATCATAAGCTATTCTGTAATATATAAAGATCTCGTGCTATTTAATACACAGAATTTTTCAATGCAAATGATATGCTTTGTTAAATGCTCGTATGAAAAAAAATCATTTATTCACCTGATCCGCGTAGTTTATGCGTTTACGCGGTCTATACTATTATTTTCAACAATAAATACTTTACTTGAGTTTACACAATACTAACTTTAACAAATATGTAGATTTAATTAACGAAAAAAGATTTTAAGGTTTCTTAATATCAACCGTTTTGTAGTCAAGCGTGAGCCTACAAAGTTTAAAAAAAAGAAACAAAATGGTAGACATTTTTTTAAAGATTCTAAATGTAGCATCTGCGAAGTCAGATTGTGCAAAAAAGGGCCTGAAAACCGTTACGCAAGGATTTCTGAATCGTCATTCACGGGTTTATTTAGTTAAGCACGTCATCAAGAAAGAGATAAAGATAAGCGTTCGAATTTTAAGATAATGACCGTAGACTCTGAGCTGTAAGATCGTTTGCTGAAAGGCAGGAGATTTTTCAAGGAATATTTTCTAAGGTGAGCCTCTATTCTAGAGATTTTGTTCTCAAAGCACCTCTTTATGCTATTGTTTTTTTTATCTGTTTCAATATTTTTGTTTTCATAGTTGTACCAGCGAGACTAAACTAATTACTTTCTTTTTAAAAAATATCTTTCGTTTGAAATACCGAATTAAACCGGTTACTACGAGAATATAGTGACAAACTTGGAGTAGTATATCAAACGTTAAAGGTGCCAAAACTAAGTTCAAATTCACCAAATTATGTTTGTCACAATTTCGGGCCGTCCCTCGTTGCCGATTCATCGTGACATAGTTTTTATTGCCGTTGAAGCCACTAGTAACCATTAGCTCCTCAAATGTTACAAATTAGTTCGTTTCCCAAGTCATTATCTACCTACGCATAATCAATTGATTTGATTGCCGTTTGACCAATCATTTGAACAACTGTTTCACCGTATCTAACTCTATACAGTTTAGTCAGCTAAATATTTGATAGTTATCCGGTCACGTGAGATTAGGCATTCAGTTCGCATCACGAAGTCGGAAGGGCACTATCTGTGAAGGTCATATTCGGGTTATAAAAAGTGTATCGGGCCGTCGTTTGTATCGAACATGTCGCGCACACCACGCTCCCTCGTAAAACGTGGGCTTTTGTCCAACGAGCTGGCGACGCGATAATACGCTAGGAGGATACGGTTAGAATCATTCTCATCATCATCAGCCTAATGCGATGAAACCCACTGCAGGGTATAGGCCTCCTCCCTCTTACGCCAATACTCCCTGTCTTGCCCTGTTCTTGCCTTTTTTTTTGTTCTTCTTTCATACTTTCGGTTAGAATTACAATATAGTTTATAGTAAAGAAGAACGTCTTGGAACAGCCGAGCAATACTATTAATACCTATATAGGTACCATTAGTAACTATCATCATCATATGGTGCCATCTTCATATTGAAGTTCGGAGGTCAGTTGGCAAAACATCTTGCAATCCCATGCTGCTTTTTTAGATCAATTTCAATTTCAAAATATCTTTATTCAATAATTATTATATCTACATACAGTCACTAGTGTACATTTTATCCTAGTAATGCATAATCATAACACATTCGTTCGTTTAACAAGCTAAGGCTTATTTATAAACTTTTGATATTCAATTTTATAAATAACTTTTACTATGTACAAAATTATGCTTAGTCTACATTAAGACAATCCATAAAATATATACTAATTTAGCAAGCTTCAGTTATAACATTGCTATTCATAACATAAACCTAATTTACAGTAGAATCAATACCAAAATGCCAAAATGCTTTTTTAGATGCGGGTAGCTTAACTTCGTCCATTTCTCAAAGTCCAGCCATTTTATTTTTCTACATTAGTTGCTATGTTAAACGATTAATATTATAAGATTAGATAAGCAAGAAAAATGGTGTCGTTCTGTGAAAAAAATATATTGACAAAAATGCAGATCTGGCCGTCGAAGTGACTTCATTCTTTGCCAAACAATTATTAAGTGTGCATCAGCGGGATACATTTTTTAAAGATAAGTATTTTAGTTCGCTCCTATATTAGTGGAACAAATGGTCCCCGTTTACCGTGTTTATAGTCTCAGATTATGGCGTTTCGAAGCTCATGCTATATCTAAAATATAACTAAACACAAACAAATATCTATGCAAGTGGGAATTTCATTTAGTTTTATGTTCGAGCATAAAAAATACGTAAAAAGTAGAGGTTGTTTCAGTAGAACTGATAATACTTGGGAAGAAATATGTCAAAGAAATATTTATAGCCGGAAAGGCATTTTATGCCGCGCTCGCAAAAACATACAATTTGGAGTCTGTACTTTATTTGGAAATACGGCTGACATCCAACGTAATAATGCAGGTTGTATGTTCAGGCCAGTGTTCTGTAAACTTGAATATATTTGTTGATTAAAATGGGTTCGCACTTGACCACAATGGGCGTGATGGTAAGAAGAAATTATAGTCTAAGATTACCTATTAAAAAAGCGCTATTTAATATGTAACCGTTTCTTTTTAGCTTGAAAAGGATGTAAATTCATTTATTGATTTCCTTTTATTGAAACTTTTTATTTTACATCCATGTTTGTACTGTATGAGGTAAATTCGGGTCGCAACTGTAGTTTACCTCAAATAACATAAAAAAATATGTAATATTTATTATGCTTCTGGACTAATTTACAAAACACGTTGCTTTTATGCTTCTGCTACAAGACCGTACTTTCAAAGAAGCTTCTTTCTAAAACACATGTCTAGACAGTGATATATCTTATTTGTTTTTTTGTCCTGAAATATTTATATTTGATCATAATGAAATATTAGACTGGTTTTTTCACATCTGATCAAAGATCAAGGATAAAACCCTTTTATGGTTTCCCTAGACAGTTCCGACTTTCGGACATTTCATTACCCTACTTATGAATAAAAACACTAGCTCCACCACATAGGAAAAAGGGTAAAAACTACAATATGACATTCAATAGACGTCTACTTACTTGTGTAGAAATAAATATAAATCTGCTTTTTCAATTTAGTGGCATGCATGTCTTGAAAATATCGGTTAGGTATATGCTTATTTATGTCAAGTTTTTATATTAATTATGTGAATATTTACGACTTGTTTTTGTTTTCAACACTATAATACCTATACCAAAGATCACCTAGAAACAATACGAGCTAAGTTGATTAGTGAAAGCTGTGATTAGTCTTTTTGCGAAAAGCCTAAAAAAATATTTGACACCATGATGAATAGGCGTTTTAATATTAATTTCCTAAAAGTGGGATTTGCTAAAAATTTTATAGTACAGAGTTATGTTTTACTTACATTTTTTATAGGTCTAGTGGTAGGTGTTTTCATAGGTGGGTTGTATATCTTTAAATCAAATTAAAGTACTTACGTACAAGTTTTATGTATGATATAAGATTATTCAAGAAAACATACATATGTGTTCTGATATCTCTGAATTATATTATGTATGGGTAAAAACTACCTCTTATCACCCTAACGAGGGCGTTACGGAGGTCACAAAATCAAACGACAGGCAATGCGGTACGGAAGTGGAAGTAGATTCGTGTAGAATGGTTTAGCATTGTCAAGAGATTTCAAACAGTATATTCTTATGAGGGATACTTATTATAATAATCAAAGATTTTTAATAAATATAAACAACATTGTAAAAGCTTTATCTCGGATTAATTAAGAGGTATCACTAAAGTAAATAAATGATTTAATTGAATTGATTACTACATCACAGAAATCTAAATAAACCTGTTTATTTAGATCTAAATAAACAGGTTTATTTAGATTTCTGTTGATTACTACTTACTAATGTGGCGCTGCGACCCAAAGTGGATCCTGGTTTCCGACACAAAGAGACGCCACTCCTCTCGGTTCTGCGCCATCTCCTGCCACTCGGTAGCATGGAGTTGTTGCAGATCCTCCTCTATCTGGTCCTTCCAGGTACTTAATTGAGTTGATTAAATTAATTTAATATTAAATTACAGACATATTTTATCTCAAATTTTTATTGGAAATATATTCTATCTTCATTAATTCTATGTTAACATCCGCTAGTCCGTAGTATTTGAACTCTGGCCTACAGCCAACCGGTATAACATCGAAGGCTCTGCTAGATTAGAATAATGTACCTGATAATATACTTACTTAGCAGGTATTATATTATGTAATGCGCTGGGATTATGTAACAACTTTGAACGGGCTAAAGTTATGGTCTTTTACTTAATGCTTTAATATTGTATACAGAAACTAAGTAGTACTTCACTATTGCTATACCTGTTTCTTTTTAATAAGGTCAAATAAACGTTTTTTATTATTATTACTTAAAATTTATAATAGGTGGGATGATATTTAATATTTTACAATACTAATGTCGGTTTCGCTTCTTTTTCTTCAACCGACATGTTTCACGGTAAAATAAGCTATGTTTTCCTTCACCGCAAAGTGCGTACAAAGCCAATCCTGACACAACTACAAGCAAAACATTAAAGCATACTTTCACAGACCCAAAAACGATCTTCTTCTTATCGAATGAGAGTTGCCAACTCTGGTGTCGAGTCTATATCAAGCCACCCTAAGGGTCTCCGACCAAATCGAGTAGGTAGGTCTATACGAAAACCGCAGACAAATTCCACATTGTTTTTACTTTTTTTCATTCTGTTTGTTTAAATCATTTGTTACACTCTAACCATTTTTATGTTATTTTTTTCAGGAAATAAACGCTGTAAACCAAGCTGAAGAGCAGAATGTATCCATTCCTGTAGCAAAGCTGAAATCCTACCTTCCCTACGATGATAGTCTCAAACAAGTCCCAGATTACAAGTTTTACATCGCGTATGACTTGTATGCGAAGAATAATACGCATTTTAATAAGTACCCGTACTATGGATATAATCAAGGTAAGTCAGAACTTAGAACTTAGTTATTAATCTCACTTTATTTTTATCTTTATGTTTAAGTCTTTTTTGTATATACTTGTGAAATATATGTAAATATTAGTTAGTTATTGGCAATAAATATACGGTTAAGTTTATCTCACATACATTGTATATTAATATACATGGAAATTATTACTTGTCAAATTTATTTTTCATATCTTATTGAAATTCATTCTACGAATTCATAAAGCTTAAAGTCGCTGTAACGTACATTAAGTTAACAAATATAAAGATTCCCGCAAAATAACACATGATTCAATATCTTATTTAGAATGAAGAGTACACAGTTACAAACATAAACTAGGTAAACTTCAATGTCAATTATTCAAAATTAATGAAATGGCACAGTACCTAAATTTCTGATTTCCATTACAATCCCGGAAAAAATCCTCTATAATTACAAATATTCAAAGTACACTAATTTTGAATTTGTTTTTATTTTCAGTGAAAGCCGGTCTCGGCTCCTCTACTCCTCAACTCAACCACATTAGCATGAAGCTCCCCACCAGCCCGCTTCTTGTCTCCAAACCTTCCCCATACTACTTCTGCAACGAATCCACCGTCCGCCAATCATGTGACGTAGAATACTGCCAGTGTCCCCACGTTCTATCTGTCACACTAAACTCTGTGGTAGAACTCATCATCATAGACGAAGGAGACCCGTTTGACGCAAACCACCCCTTACATTTACACGGGCACAGCTTTAGAGTAGTGGGACAGAGAAAGCTAGATTCTCGCACGACCGTCGAAAAAGTGAAAGCGTTTGAGAAGACTGGACAGATGACGAGAAATCTGGTCAACCCTCCTTTGAAAGATACTATCACGATCCCTGATGGAGGATACACGATTGTTAGGTTCAAGGCTGACAACCCTGGATATTGGTTGTTCCATTGCCATATAGAGTTTCATGCTGAAGTGGGAATGGCGCTGGTCTTCCAAGTAGGAGAGAACTCAGAAATGTTACCAGTTCCTGAAGGTTTCCCGCAATGTGGGGACTTTGAAAACGGTGGCTTTAGACCTACTCCAGAGCTAGTGAAAAGTTTCAAACTGTGACGGAAAAATATTAAACCCATTAAAATAGCTGACTACATGTGAACCAAATAAATAGTAAAATTTTATTCTGTAAAAAATGTTAGCAGAAACTTATAGTAGACAGATTTGATTGTTTTACGCCTTGCTGGTCAAGAGCGTAAAAATATTTAAGTACCAGCCAATTAACATTGCAGTGAACAGGACTTGAAATATATTTAAATATTATAATTTACTATGGTCTTTCCTTCACCCATCCAACAACGTTACAAAATTTGCGCATTTCATTCCAAATCAACCATAAAAGAATGCACAACAATCCGATACATACTTACCTCCCGTAGAATCACAGACGGCGGCCATTTTTCCAGCATTTACCCAGCGGGCTCCACCAATCTTCCCTATATTTATCACCGGCCTTTCTTCCCGAGGCTTGATTTAGGCCGCACCTCTTGCTATCTTAATTGGCAAAGTTCCCTTGAGATGCGATTGTATTGTGATCTATTTTTCTGATAAAAACGGCTAAGATCCCATTGTGAGATAGTGTGAGGTGAACATGGGACTTATGTGCGGTTATAAGGCATACATGGTTTGTGATAATGGGATGGAAAGTTGCAAGGACAGCGCGTTCATAAATAGAGGAAGTTGTTGTGTAGGAGAAAGTTGTGGAAATTTAAGGTACATTTTTATTTGATTTTAAGTAAACAATATTTATGTACAAGAAAAATGTAAGTCAAACAAGGTGATAAAACTAAGCATACTTCTACCTAATATAAAATATAATAAGAAAAAACTTTTTTATTTTTAACCGAACCGATTTATATTAAATTTGTCATGTTATGAAAAGAACTTACGAGAACTCAGACTTTGAATTTGAAAACGACACACTTAAATTTATTTGCCAAAACTAATATTTTTATAAGTAGGTACATAAGAGTACATTCCTTGAAACTGACCTTGGAAATATTTCACTTCATCCTGGTAACCCTGAATATACTATGTGATACTCTTCCGCGCAGGGTTCATTTGGGACTCATTCTATTTTATATCTATGGTTGGGTATGGAAAAGTTAGTGAGGTACTTTCCTGTACATTTTTGCTATGAAGATTTTTATTGATTCACTTACACACAGCGGTCTTATTTATTGATAAACGAAATATATTTTGATCTTCATATTTATACGTTGATATTGTTTATTGCTCGTAGCAATATTTTTTTCTTAGAGTCTTAATGTTTTTTTTTGCATAATAGACTATATTATGAGGGCATTGAATATATAATGATCTCTAAGGCACAAAATAGTAACGAATTTTATTATTATTATCAGAAAAGTATTTTTTCTCGGAATTTGAAGAATTCCGATAAGCTAACGAAACATCACGTTTATTATTATTATTATTTTATTTAAACTTACATATAAAATAGTAAATAAGTTACTTGAAATATTCGTATTAACATTATTATATATTATACATTTTAATTACATCTAGGTAGACAGGTGATATAAATCAGTAGGTATATTAAATTGTTATCTTATCGTTGTCGGATAAGCAAGTAGCAAATTGTAAAAGATTTCTTTTAAATAAATTTTCAGACTTGACTCAGGAACAATTTGAAATAAATCTCTTGAGTAGTTTGTTATTTCTAACTTTTTATCTTCAAGAGCATTAACCAAAATGTAAATAAACATTAACCTGCCACTCTTAAGATCGACTCGTAATCTTATAAAATCTCTTTGGCTTCACAAAGAGCCTTATGCATAACCAAATGTAGGGTAGCCTCCGGGAATAGATATTTCAACGAGAGGAAATGTCGTGAAGGATCAAGATAATAAATCTTTCTACAGTTTGAGGCGCTATTTTTTTGGTAGAATAGGAAAAATGGATATTAAAATGCTTGGAAAATTGTAATGACCTTTTCATCTAGGAAGGGAATGTATTAAGCGATATCAACCTTTTAGAGCACTATAAAATAATCCACAAACGCCTCGCATACAATTTTGTATTCTTCTTCTTATCGAATGAGAGTGGCCAACCATGGTGTCGAGAGTTATTCAAGCCGCCCTTAGGGCCTCTGACATGGCTTAACGACTGCCGCACTAGACAAACAGCCGGGACCTACAATTTAACGTGTCATCCGACCCACGGAAGCGCCCAAAATGGAATGCCACTTTTTGGTCACCCATCCAAAGACTGACCTCGTCGACCGTTGCTTAACATTGGTAATCGTATGCGATTGCCTCCGCTAGCTGAGCTACGGGCGCAATTTGTATTGACGAAAGATTAGATTCATTTTTGTCGCTGTAAGTGCAAAAGAAAAAAATATATTCAGAATTGTTTTTATGTATGTCGGAAAGTAGTAAGTATTCAGCATCTACTATAATATACATATGTATATATTTTAAAAATAAAGAAAACTAAATCATATTTCTTTGTTTACGTAAGTATCAAGTTTCATTATTAGATTAAGATTGTTAGAAGTCAATTTTGACATTGAGCCAAAACAAATAATCACAACCGGCAAGATTAAAATCTACATAATATTTATTAAATGGCCAGGAGGCTAGAAAACATAATATAGAGAGTCTACGTTTTATAAAATTTAGATGGTTTTTTGAAGGAAAGTATTGTTTTCTTTGTTTTTATAAGCTATACTTATCTACATATATAAAGTAGGCAGGTACATCTAACCTAACATCAAAGACGTCAGCAAAACTTGCTACAACTTTTACCTACCTGGGAAAATGGATAGATTTCCCGAGAGAGCGACAACCATAGGTTATATGCTTATAGATTTGATAATTTAAATAAATATTGAATCTGTGTAGGTAGTAACAAATTGTAAGTAACTAAAGTATTTGTTTTATGTTGTTGTAGTATTGTGCTATCAAAAAAAAAACAAACCAAATTATATAATTTTGTTTAAACTGTGGAATTGAATTAATGAAAATCGCTCCATTGATAGTAAGTATCAAAGTTATTAGTTATTAGAATTTATCCAAGAACTCATTATAACCCATGCAATGTATAAAAATAAAAATATTTTAAAAAACAACTAAAATAGTTAAAGATGTTTATCTTTGTTTAGTCTTCACGCTTAAATATTTTTAGTTTTTTTACTTCTTGAAATCAAAATTTGATTTTAATTTGAATCTACTTAACCCAAAAAAAGAAAGAGTGAAAAGATTTTTATTTGCATTATTTTTATACATTTGTTTACATTGGTGTCCCTAGCAACCACTGTAGGATTCCCTGTGTCGCGGAGCCAGGGTTCTTCCGTTAAACAAAATTAAATTATACATTTGTTGTTATCATTTAAGGATTCAAATGACTGTTGTTATAGATTAAATTGTGGGTTAGTATGTATAAATTGTAATTAAGTATCTATGAGCAGCAATCTGTGTACAAGCATCATAACGTACTATGAGGGGGACGAGATAAAATCTTACTAGTTGAATAAATAAAATAACAAAATGTGTAACTGAAATCCAAATCTATGTACGTACATACATTTACTATACTCGTATGTACATATGTAGTTATTTAGGTACCTCTGTAATGCATTTTGTAGGAACATATTCAATATTTGACTCGTATTTTTAACCGACTTCAAAAAAGGAGGAGGTTTACAATTCGACTAAATGTTTTTTTGTCAATCCATCTACATTTAAAACAAAATAATTAGGCACGCTGAGTTTTGATTCGAAATGAATCTTGTAAAAAAAAAATTGTATTGTACTTAATACGTAAAAATTTTAGTCTAAAGAATTGTCGTTCAAACATGAATACAATACTCAAAAGATATTGCTTGCTGGTAGTGTAGTACTAGAAAACGAGTAAACAAGTTCCACGCTTTCAATTGATACGACACCTAATAAATTATGTCAATTATACTATCTACATAAACTAATTTGTCTAAGTGTGTATGTTTGTCTCTTCTATCAAAAAACTCAACTGATTTGGTGGAAATTCAGTACGAACACAGATTAAACTCTAGATCAACACTTATAATAATATTAGCACATCGATACTATTCCCTAAAAGAAAACAGACTTTCCTTAACTTAAAAAGTAATCATTTAACTTTATTCTTACAAAATTGCAACACAATGCTTCCTAACTGTATTCTTAAAGGCCTACAAGATAACAGTAAAACGGTAGTTAATTTCGTAAAAAAGAAATCATATTTTACATTTTTCAGATAAAAATCCTTTTTTGTGGGACTATTAAACGACCATCTCGTAACAGAGAAATTTTAGCGAAACCTCCCAAGTGTTTCGTTAAAGAATATCATTTTCTTAGCAAAAAATGCTTTCATAAATTCTTCTTATAAGGGTCGTGATCTACTATAGCTACCTCTGACGTCATGAGAAATGAAGTTGTCTTCTTAATTTATTGGAAGCGTGAGTTTACTTTCAGGATAGGTTCTAGTTCCTAATATTGCCTTAGACATAAAAATTAAGCCCTAAATATTAGTAGTTCAATATTAAGTATATTTTCACTCATTTAATTTTGTGTCCCATTTCCGCACTCAAATCTACAAGAAAGCTTTTTTATTAATTGCTCAAAACTCGTTTGTATTATAATTATCTATATTTATATTCATTTATTTACAACTATTTTTATTTTTTTTACAATATATGTATAAAATAATAATAATAATATAATATAATAATAATATTTATATTATTATTATATCTATATTATTATTATAACATTGTTTGAAAACTAACACATCAATAATATAACTCACAACATAGTAAACCTTGCACGTTCTTTTTTTTTATTTCTCTGTTCTATGTTTTTTTCTATTCCCCACGCATTTAACTTGTACCTTATTTCGCATGTATTTTATGCGTGCATTTAAATCTATTTTCGTTCCCAGTGCGATCAGATCCCTAGAACCGAAGCACAGCTTTGTGCAATAAATAACGCTTAAAATTAATTATCCTCGTTAGAGCTGCTCAGATATTGAAAATAGAAAATGTGCTCGGATTTAAAATAACTGACAGAGACTAACTTCAAGCAACGACATCATAACTAATAGCCAGCACAGACTAAGACCATCTTTATGCTTTTTCCCCTTTTTAACCGACTTCAAAAAAAGGAGGTTATCAAGTCTTCTGAAAGTTTTTTTTATAAGGTATTTTGTAGTCACTTTGAAAATACCACTGCTAACTACTAAGTAAAAAGTATTTATTTATTAGAGATCTTAGCAAAACAATTATAGAATCATCATCCTATCCATGAGACAAGCGTTTGCTTAGTATGGGGCTAGATGGCGCTTAGTGCCGAAATATTTATTATTTATTTATTTATTAAGTTATATTAGCTATTAGGAGTCTTTAGGAATATGTTGTCTATTTAAAAGTTACTGAGTGACGTTTGAGCTTTATTTCTCGACATAATTTTAAAGAAAACACTTTGTGATTTCTTATAAATAAAAGGAGTAGGTAGTTATTTTACTTGAAATGATGTTCATTGGTGTGAAATATTTAAATAATAATAATATATAATAATAAATAATAGCGCAATTTGTGATTTTTTAAATTAATTCACAATATACTATTTTAATATTTAACAATGATTTTTAGTAAAAACTATATCAGTAGAGAAATAAACAAAGTTCAGAAAAAATCCATCTAATCTATAATTTAAGAATCATTTTGAAGTATTGTAACTACGTATTGTAAATTAACATACCTTTGAATATACCAGGATATATTTCACACAGCGCCATCTAGCTTCATACTACGCAAACGTTGTTATAGTTACTAGACAATGCACATAATATTATATACGCATACAATTCCTCGATGGATTTTATACGCAACATATAAAGTTCTTTGACGGGACTTAAGTTAATGTATTATCACACCACACGGGCCCTCATTAAATCTTCATAAGACCATCAAACCCAACCGGAGTCTAACCCGTGACCCAGTTACAAACAATCGCACACAGAGATATTTATAAAAAAGCTGTACAAACATCCCAAACGTCCTGAAGCCTTCATTTTTCTCGCTTTTTTGCTTTCAAAGGCTTGCAACAATAGACTGACCTCTGTTAACAACTCACAATAGGAATATACTGGAGTTCTCTGTTATTGCTCAGCATGCCATTATTAAGAAAATATCCCTGACGGGATATGGGCTGTATTAGAATGCTATTTTTTATGTCAAGTGGGACGATTACGATTCGTAAGTAATCGAATAAAGGTAGTATTTATATCAATATTGTTGTCCGCTTAGTGTTTCGTCGTTTGAACTAAACGCTTGATAAAATCTGGCTTTATAGATTTACTTTGTATTACGCGTTTGACCAACAATAAAGCTGTTTGTGTTAGTTGTTGTTGGCTTTAAACTTTTTGTTTTGTTGTAGCAATCATAATAGTTCTTAAACTAACTCTTACATAAAAAAAAGCTTATATTTAGAGAAGCTTTACCATATTCATACGCCAATACCCCTAAAGTGTACATCAAAAAGAATATTTAAATATACACATCGTAACATTCTGCTTACCAACACACACATATGATAAAATATTCTGAAGTAAAATAACATACATTGCAGAAAATCCATAAGCAAGGGTTTGCAAATAAATCTAGTACTTATACGAGACCTAAACTCTAACAGTACTTACTATATCTCAGAGCAGACCGCACGAGCGATCTCTACTTCTCATATTACACTTCACTTGGAAATGTTGCCAAAGAACACTGCTTGTAGAATTCGCATATTACAATAGAAGAAGGATATTTCTTTATTTTGAACAGCAGAAAATTGAGTATAATTTTGCTTTATCACATTGGCGATTTACAAGTCATTTTAAAAATCTAAATGCAACTGATATCATAGCTTTATATTTTCGGTTACCAAATAAGATAAATTGAAGACGAACTTGAGCCGACCCAGCATAAAAAAATAAAATACGAATGAGTGCCTTACCTACATCATTATATAGACATACCAGGCATAGCAAAAAATGCTCACTTCTTTCTATGTTTTTTTCAGATTCTTACTCCATGATTTCCTACATTGTAATATCAGTTGTTCTTTTTTCTTTATCATCAAAACGAAAATTATGTAAAACAAATGTGTCCTAGGACTATTTTGTCGTTATAAATGACATGCCATTGGCGTAGGTACGTTATAACCAAATTAGAAAAAAAGGAGTTCGCATTAGAACTAAATGTTTTTGTACATAATTTTTCTATACAAAGTTTAAACATTAGTTTGTTAAACAGAATCTACATTCAGACTTAAGAGTAATCTATACCATAACCCATGTTTTTCTTGAATAAACAGACATTTCATTTCATATTCTGAAAATGTAAACATTTTGCAAGCGAGCTGTTGAAAAGGTGCCAGGATTCTTCCGAGTTTGGGATGGCTTCGTATGGGTATATTGTAACATGAATTTTAGTGAATAGTATACTGAAGATGTAAGCAAAAATATTTGCCTGGCTATATACCTAAACCAACAAACCATCAAAACAATATTGCTGAGATAAAGGTGTTTCAACAGTAGGCACCGGTGAGCGCAATTATATTAATCTTAAGTACATATGTAAATAAGAAAATTATCAGTCTTTTTTAACGATTTCGATGTAACGTGCAATTTATTTGTTCTCAAATTATATTTGGTAGGTTTTTAAACGACTATCTTGTACTAGGTAAGAGTTTTAATGTTCCCAATTATGATTAAATTTAGTGTTTTTTTAATGTAATTTTTTTTAAATTAGTGTAATTTGTAAAAACGATGCTAATACAGCAAAATTTAAAGTTAAGCGCGGACAGAGATATATATCAGTTTGCAAATATTACGGTTTTCACTCACGTCACGTCTAATCGCGTATGTTGTTTACGCGTTTGGGTGTGATAACTTATGACACCCATCTTCATCTTCCATTCAGAAAATGGGTGTCATTACACCCGAACGCGTTAACAACATACGCCAAATCAGACGTGAGTGAAAACCGTAATAGTTACATATTGATAAGAAATATAAGAATATCTCACGATAATTTTAATAATAAAAGAGATAAATATATTTACAAAACATCGAAAACATTAAATATCTTAAAGGCTATCAACATTTATTTCCCCCAACCACTGATTACAACTTGTTGACTAACAAAGTCGCATCAAACGATTACCTCGCAAGCGTGCCTTCCTCTCAATGTTGGCAAAGAGTCCTGAATTAGGAGCAGTACAAAATTGTAAATGGAGCCACATTAAGGGGTTGGTTGCGATCCTAATGTGAAGGTAGAGAGCAAACCACGGGCTCATATGACTTGCTGTACTAGAGTGATGTGGTATAAGGTGTAAGAATTTGCGATTATTCATTTTTTGTATGTTTCTTGCAGTTTCCCCGCCAAATTTTTCATTTTATTTATTCTTTTGTTGTAAGACAATTTAAACCCAGGAAAAAATAATCCAGGAAAATGATAACTCAGGGTCTTTAAATCCAGAGTAAATAGGTTTCTCCCAGGCAAACGTGCAACATCTCAGACTACAGTGGTACTTAACATCAGGCAGGCTGTAGTCAAACGTTATTCCGTGTAAAAAAAGAGGAGATTTCAGTAGACTCACAGTAACGCCTACAAAAAAGAAGCAAGCAACGCGTCAACCTTTGCTTGAAATTTGTAATATGCGACTGCCTCCGCTAGCTGATGTTCCGCTGTAAGTTCTTATCTTAAATCTCCTATTTCTAGGTAGGCATTACATTAGTAAAGCCCGTCCTCCCACAGAGAGGTACCGACTGGCCGTCGATTTATTTACGCCATGATTGGCGAATTTTGCTTCAAGCCTAGTATAGGTTGATGCTAGGAAAGACATGTGTTTGGTATGTACAGTATTGTACAGGGTTTGTTAGTTTAAAGGACGATAACTAACAATTGTATTATTAAAATTTATTAAAAAAAAGCATTGATTTGTCAACCTATTTTACGTTCACAAACCACCAATGTCAGTTATTAAATTTATTGATCGTTGTTTTATAAGGCTATAAAAATATTTCAAACGACAAGCTCCTCCTTGTGACTGCAGTGAAAACGCAGTGAATAACATTGTATTCTACTGCGCAATGTGAGAGTAAAACAAAATAAGAGAATTTCAAAAGTTTGTTTTACTGATAAATAAAACTGCACAAGCGACTAGTATATTATATTCAATGTTTTTTTATATAAAGAAACATAATAGATAAAAAACTTCTTTTTACATGAGATAATATGTTTGCGTTTGTCTACTAACAGCCCGCCTAATGTTGAGCATTGCTGCAGTAAATGGAATAACACGGTTATCTGGAAAGTACCTGTTAACTCTAGATTTGAAGACCTCTAGATTATTGTTCGGCGGAAATACAGCTCTGACAGTGTTCTAAAGATTTGCCTTCTAAATAATACCAGTAACAGTCGACAAAGAAAAACAAGCATAATATTCATCCATGTACATATATTAAGTTGTTGAAACTAAAACTGCTCATCTCGATGAGGTAAAAGGTTCAAAAAAATTAACATTTAATTCTAGTAAACCTGTATAAAAGATAGACTAGAAATTCATACCGTGACCTTTCTAAAGTACTCGAACAATACTTTACATCATTAATAACAGAATACGTGTACCGTTGGTTTACTGACTTCAAGAACTTTGTTGAAATGAACGTTGTTAACTAAATGGTTTCATTTGATTAAAATCTAGGTATGCTAAAGCTGAATAGGGTCGAAAGTCTGAACATTGAAGATATTTAGAAGAAAATGTTTGGAGATACTTCGAATTGATAGCAGAACATGTTCCAACAATTTTTAGAATTTCTGTTTCTCTGTTTGTCTGTATAATTAAACGCTCATCACGCAAAAACAGCTGTATTTTTGCTATGTAGGTAGTATGAAGTCTTAGGAGTGTCATGGTACTTTTTATCGTGACATAATCAAGCGAAGCCGCGGGTGTCCACTAGTTGTTTATATAAATGGTTCAGGAAAATTAAGCATATGCCAGTCTTAGACCTAATTGCTACGAGTAGGTTAACGTAAAGTTGAAACAAGTAATTTTTTGGTAGGTATAATGTTTTCTGTCAAAGAAACAGCCTGGAGTGAATTGTTGGCACGTCGTTAAAATACTTGGCAATATCAAGAAGTCGAATAATTTTACATTAAGTTGGAGATATGAGAAAATAAGAACCAATTTCTTGTAAATAAATAAATATTTCACGACATATCACACACTGCCATCTAGCCCCATACTAAGCTAACGCTTGTATCATGGGTACTTCACTACGGATATAATACATATATACTTTTTTTTCTAAATAGAATAAGACCTTTATTAATAATGAAAACATTTGAGTGAATGAACTTTAGAAATTCATGATAATTTTATCCGTGTACATAATAATAATAATAATACATACTTATTATATGTAATCATAATCATAATCATAATCACATGTTTATAGAATAGAAACGTCCTTACCGTCTTCAAACAATCAAATAGATACAAGACCGATTGTAGATTCCTATGCCTTTCTTTACTGACTGTCTGGTTGCGCAATTACTTAGAAAGCGTGGTGACTGGCAATAAAGGCTGAGCACCATCGAGCCATGGGGCTTTTGTAATTTCATTCGCGTTCACGCCTTGAAAGGTTTTCAATACATTGCTTGACCACCACAGGGTGTATCTATCTACTATGATACCTTAGGAATGTAATTAAGTTTTATTACAACTATGTTTTTTATTTATTGTTGCTAGTAAAGGCTGGAACGAGATGGCAATCGTACCGCGACACAGGTTCGCCTAGTGCGGTGCTTATGGTACATTTCTCTCTCTTGAGTCGCATTTCCTCATGACTGAGGGTCGTGACTTCCCCGCAGAATTCATTCGTTTGGGGAGTTCTCTTGGGCAGATACATCTTTATGGGCGCCCAGGTCCTTCCACGGAAGAGACATGTCCTCGGTTATTGTGGTCCTCATACATGTCGGTTTCCTGACGATATTTTCCTTCACCGTTAAGCCAGTAATCCACACATAACAAAAAAATACAAATCATTGGTGTAGGGTTGTATTCGAACCAGAGTGCGTCTGAATGTAAAGCGGACACTAGAACCGCTGAGACACATTTATGTACCTACCTATAATGTAATTTTGTTTTTGGAACAATAAGCTATTTGTAACCAATGACCGCAAGGAAAAACATAGCAGGTATTTTTTAGCACAGAATTACCTACATAATAATGATATTTGTATATTTGCCATCAATAACTGCATGGATAAAAATGACAGGGAATTTTCTATCCATAACTTTAAGATAAGATAAGATAAGATATTTCTTTAATGTACACCAAAAAATTACATAATGAAAGAATTTTAAAAACTATTTTAATGCACATTGGGCGGCCTTATCGCCTTAGGCGATTTCTTCCAGGCAACCTTTGGATGGACAGGATTTAGAATTATAAATAGGCGGTGTACAAGAATACGTAAAATAAATAAATACTTAATACTTTATTTCCGAAAAAATAAATATTTTATTCGAATATCGTTACATCGTCAATCGGAAGTCGGAAATAAAGTTATGGTGCGTAATATTTGTAATAAAAAATACATTTTATCTCCAGTTATTTACCGTTGCATAGCTCAGAAGTCAAAAGTTTTAAAATATTCAGGTTAAAAAAATATTGTTGACTACTTTATTACCTTGTTATCTCTCTGATCTCTTATTATTTACAATAATAAAATATAAAAACAAGGGAAGAAAAACTAAACATACTACTTCTGACTACTACAAAAAGGGGCACTTAGAAAATCTTTAGAAAAGCCTAAAGATAATCTAAGTGCTCCAGCCCACTACCAGAGGGTAGCGTGCCCAGCATATTGGCCGCATTACCACGCTGGATGGCAATGCTGATACGTTGAGCAATAATCTAAAATAAATAATCTAATCTCTTTGCTTACAAAATAAGACTTACAAGAACGTCTAGGTCAAGATCTTAACAAGTAAAACAAAGTTAAAAAGTTTCTTTTTTATATATTGCGATGCTTCCGTAAGTATTTGTAATATTGAGGACGCAAATTCAATTCACACTTGATTGGTTAAAATGAAAAACTTTTTAAAATACCGTTCAAAAACTGCAATAATTTTAATTGAAAATATCAGTTTTAAATGGAATGTAAATACTGTAGGTTTTAATAAAATTGCCATTGGAGCCGTATTAATTGAGATCTGACGCCAACTTAAATGGACTTTATTGGCAAGAGCAGGAAATTCTGCGCGACTTTACTTACTTTATTTTATAGTGACAATGAGAGTATATCACTATATGTATTTTCATTTATGTATTGGCATATCGTTAAATAACTGAAATATTTAGCAGTAAGTATAATTTACTTAAATAATTATTAGTTTATTTTATTTCACGAGCTTAATTTGGTAATAATACTATTCTTATTTTGATATCAAATGATGCACAGGGTGCATAACATCTTTAAAATATCCTACACTAAAAAACAAGCAATATTGTCATCATATGATACTTACATATGTATTCAATAATCTAAAAGGGCCTTACAAAGAATACGCATAAACATCCCTTACCGAACATTTTCATTATGAATTTTCCCAAATTTTTCATCAAGATATCATCAGACAGAAGCGTTCATCTTGACCCTTCTTATAAGGTTGGATTAACAGATTTTAATCTTAATATCGCCCTTAAGGACAATATTAATGGGACCTCAGAAGGGCCCAATAAAACTTGGAAGAGTACGTACCTACAGGTAATTTTTATTCAGAAGTTTAGTGGCAATTTTCATAATTTGATGTCAAATTGGATGGAGCCGTGTCTAGGGACTCGTTTTATGAGAGTTGGGTTTATATTTTATATTCTGTTTTTGTGTAAATTACTTTAGGAGAGTTTGATGAGCTCGATTGTAGCAATAATATAAGTTGTTAAAGAGTTGTTTCCAGGTAATAAGGATCAGTTATTAATCAAAGTCAAATTAATAGGTGAAGAGTTTGTAGCTTAGCTATTCTACAAGTTCACACGTGTGATTAGCAACTATCGATGTTATGTGTAATTAGATGGGTGACCATTAAGTGACATTTTATTCGTACGTTTCTGTGGTTAAGTTGTCACGCTAAATTGTAGGTTCCGTCAGCAATCGTGCGCCGTCGTTAAACCATATCAGAGGACCTAAGTGTTGTTTGAAAACTTTCGAAACTAGAGTTAACTCGTATGCGCTTAGAACATTCATAAATAACAAAGCACAATTTAAAGTCCGGAGTCCAATGTTCAAGCGCTGGATCTCTGTTCACAAGAACCAGAATAAAAAGTGAATCATGCACTTTTTTGTGTTTATTTTTTATTTTTTATAATTTTTCATTGTTTAAATTAGTTTTAGTAACTTTGGGTCAAGCCTGAAATAAATGTATTTTGTTTATTTATCTTTAGGCTTTTGTAAACATTTTCTAAGTGCTCCTTTTTTATCTTGTAATTAGGAGTAGTATGTTTAGTTTTTCGTCCCTTGTTTTTATTTGTTTAAATATAATCAAACTGGAATTTAGGTACCATGTTTATTTTGCGACTTGTATCGATATATTTCGGTCGTCTCAACTGACGGACACATTATTCATTTTTTACTCATTAATATAATAGAGTATTTATAAAACAACTAAGTCACGAGCTGGATAAATAAAACGCGGTTAAAAGTCAGTATTTCCTATCTCGTAGTTTGTTGGCAAACTCGCACCCGCATAAAAGTTGCAATAGTTGAGCGACCCTGGCGTATATGAAGTTAAAAAATAACAAAACTTCATAGAGTTCTTTTGTTCTTTTATAGTGTGTTAAACAAAAAGTGGATATGATAAACATTAAACCTGTTTTATATGTAATTAAAGAGTGTATTTCTTTCTGACATATTAAGCTACGGACAAAATCATTAACATCTTAATCAATAAGTCAATGCGTAAATTCTATATCTACCTATCTCTCATTCTTAAATTCCATTTGAAGTGGAAATATTGTTTATTAATTATTTATAATAGCATCATAATAAAGTAACTGTATAGAGATATTTTCTCTATGAGTTTATAAAAAGGTAATGTATTTTAGAGAACATTATTCATGAAACATGTAAAATATATCAATTTAAATAACCCTCTATATGCCTTTTTTTGTTATGTGAAACCAAATGAAACAGTACACAAACACATTCACAAAAATGAAGTTAATATCAGCTTAACCACATCCCATATTTTAACGTCTGTAAGTCCTGAAAATTCTTGCAAACTTTAATCACCAAATAACCACCATCAGCAAAAACGGTAACTACTCGTTTTTCTTAATCGAATTCTCGCCTTTGTTTTACATGTGTTACAGTTCAAATTGCCATATATTAAACTTCCGCGATCACATTTGTACCACTCAAATTTAGACTTAATAAGAAGGTGGTTAAAGTTTATTTTTCCTTAACAATGTAAGAAGTAACAAGTAGATAGTATTTCACACTGTCGCAGCCCTTATCCAGCCATTTGTCGGTTTTCTTCGCCGTGGAGAATATATAGGTGGCACGCAGGATATATAGGTATATAGGTGGCTCGTATAGATTAGTGGTGATTGTTGCAAGTTCTTTAATTTTTTTTAACATTATTCTTCTAACTACTACATAATAATAATAAAAAACAGCTTAAGAACATCTTCAGAAAACTCTAAATATGGTCTGTGCTCCAGTCCACTGCTAGAGGGCAGCGTGCCTAGCTAACAGGCCGCATTACCCCGCTGGATAGCAGTTTTTATTGAATAGCTGCATTGACATGTTATATTCTAATCATTACGATGAAAGCTCATTTCTGAGCTCTAAAATGAGGCAGTTACCATAATTTACGTTTGGCTATATACATATAGCTGTTTAGCACCACAGGGTTATGGTATTGCCTACAAGAAAGATAACATATACAGTGTATGTATACCAGATAAAAATAAAAATGAAAGAAACGATATTTTCGAGACGTTTGCTTCGGCTAAAGCGCTGGAGATTTTATACTTTTAATATGTATGTTTTTGATGTATTAGGTTTATAGCGTTTATCCCAAAAAGTAGTTAATAATGAAAGTAGTTGAAGAACCACCGTCCTAGTACTCTGTAAGTTGGTTACAAGTAAATATTTCCTTATCATCAGCTGACAAAGTTTCAATCGCCGCAGTCTCGCAACCACTGCACTCAGCCGGTGAACTCAGGACATTACTTTCAAACTTACAGACGCGGAGGAAAGATGCAGAGGGGCAACTTATACGTTTTTGTTAAAACGGTGGAAATAACATTGTATGTGAGGTATTATTATTCCCGGAATATTTATTTATTTCTTTACTTATTTATTTTATTTTATTTATTAGCTGTCATATGAAACAAGACCTGGAACTAGTTGTATAAAATGATTTAACATATACAGATATGTATCCGAGACCTGGTTTTATAGCGACTCAGGGAAACGCCTAAGTATAAGTTATGATGCCTTGCCTTGCCTGATTTCAATCTACACGTATTTAAAGTTTTTTGACTAAGGCAAATATAATATAAAATGTAAGGAAAATATTTATAACATGAGTGACGTTTGCAAAATTATGTACATTGCATGCACATTAAGTCCAGAACCGTTACTTATTTCAAAAGGAAGTCCAACAAACGGTGGTTTTTTTGTATGCAACAATAAATTATGCTCTGCGTGCTACCGAAGACTTAAATTAGCATATGCACTGGTATCGAGATAACACCACAGAGAAAGCGCTGAAAGAGGTCTTGTGATACAAGATGCACAGCACAGTGCATATGCACAATTTGAGAAAAATAAGAAGGAAGTTCTCCATCTGTCTCTTTTATCTGTTTCTTAGTACCCAGTACATATCATGTACTATACCAACCTACACTTACACTTACTTATTTACAAAGTAGTGCGGCGAGGCGACAAATAGCAAGATTAGCACCGACATGGAAACATCGACCTGCTTGGGGTTACTCGTATATTACTTCACGGACTTTACTTGTGTTTTATGGAACCTACTTTAGTGAATTTAGTGTTAGTAATGCAGGTTTGGTTTTTAGTTTTAGAGAAATGATGGTCTTGAAAAATATGGTACGCAAATTAATATATTAACTTATGAATCTATAGAAATGAAATGTGATTACAAAAACTTCAATATATTTACAAAAATATAGATTAAAAACATTTAATTTAACTTCAATACCATCTTCATAAAATATCTAAAAACATGTTCGGTAAATATGTCGTTTGTAAATAAATAAAACACTAACCTAAACTAGGATCGACTCAATGTATTTGGTCAATATGGTAAAAAGTTGTAACTGTAAACGAATAAAATACTAGATACGCTTAAATCTAGGATCCACTCATATGTATCCTAGACCAGGCTCTATCGAAAGAGAATCTAGCTATTCTCCATTTTACTCCTAACCATAACATTATTATCTAAACAGTCCCCAGGACCCAAACAGATGGGTTGTCGCATATTATACCTACTTTCTCATATGCCACGTACTCTAGTGTCATTTATAGTTTTACTTATGGTTATGAAACTCAACCGCAATATGACCCTTACACACTTACCATAAAGTCTAAGTACGGCTTACAGTCAAGTATTACGACGGACCCGAACTGAAAAGGAATATTCATATTTGGTAGATTCATTTTATATCTGTACCTTGTGCTGTTAAGTATTCCGTGGGTGTACTATATTTTTTACTGTGATGATTCTGAATTTTATGCATGCGTAAAACCTGCATATTTTGTAGTACCTATCCACCTAGGTAGGACCCTTATATAGAAATGTGTCGTTAAGCAACTAAGTGTGTTACAGCAAGTTCGTATGAGAGCCATTTCGATTTCAGTGTTCAGGTATATGTATTTTGACCGAATCTATTCCCCTTGAACTATAATTTATCGGTCTTCAAGTCGAGAGTAAGCCGGTTTCTTCTAGACAAGCGCACTAGATCGTATATTATAATGTTGCTTAACATCAGGTAAGTTGCAGTCGAGCGTAAGCCTATCTGATGTAAAAAAAACCGCATATTTTTTTATGTCATGTATCATTCTTAAATATCCGCCATAGAGCGAAAAAATGACAACGAGAATAAAGTTTCCATCAATCCGAGGGAAAAAATACAGATTGATCTAAGTACGCACTATTTACTTCCGGTTTCTACACCAGACAAGAAGTAGTAAGTAAGATAATAACTCAATTTCACAACATAATCTTTTCACATAAAGCAGTGAAGCCGTAAAGCAAGCATTGTGTCAGTTAAAACAAGAGTTTTACGCGAGCTGAGTTAAATTAATCAAACATCCAGAATATTGTGGAGTGTACTCATCTGCCTGTATTACTCGGTTCAGGGGATATGGCGCAGGTGAAATGAGCAGTAGACAAAGTTGCAAGCTCAGAATTCAGAAGTTCTTTCTGTATTCTGACGTTGCAAGTTAAGTTTTGAACAATACAAATACAAATATATTCAAACAAAAACTTCCATAACAGTGCATGTCTTGTCAAATGGTGTCAGTGTAACAGGATTTTGTGAGAGCATTATTAGTTGACTAAAAAAAAGGTTTGTTTCATTTCCATTTTGTAATATTTTTTGTCATAATGTATTTTTGTTACAGATTCACTTTGATCTTAGCTTAAAAATCGAGAAGCTAGAAGTGCAAAGTGGCCTTTTTTTTCTTGTTTGACTATGTATGCTGCTCTTAAAGATTTTTCAGTTCTTGACACATAACAAATTTTAATGTTTTTTCTCGCTCGTTTCGTGTATGAAGTCAGGTCATAAAGTGCATGTCCACTGTTGACTGATAAATAATACCATTAAATATAGCGCTAGATCATAGAGTTTAACATAGCTGAACATCAGGCGAGTTAAAGTCAATCGTGAGACTATCTTATCAAAAAAAAAATGGGTCAACTTTTTATGTGACCCACTGATGAGTGATATAGAATACATTCTGTAACAATGCCCGACTACACTCTACATACTGTGGCTCCCTTAAAACGTAACCGCTACGCTTTTAATTCTTACAAATGGTGGCGAAGACAGCGCCCTCTGCAATGCGGCGAGAGCTACGGATATAAATTTATTTTATATTGTTACGATCAATATTACAATGTCGTGCTAGTAAAGAGCTATTGTTATATTTCTCGACTGTATACTTTGAGTAAAACACAAGATCAAAGTAGTCGTAAGTTTCAACGGTCAAGTATCTGAGTTTATTTTTGAACCATTACCGATTATTATCGAGGGCCATAACTCCCCCGCAGAATTGATTGACTAGGGGAGTTCTCTAGGACGAAAGACACACATAATTTGAAGGTAAGACTTTGGTGTAGGTCTGGTTAGAACCAGGGTGCATCATTCGAGGCGGGTCCACCTGGAATTAGGCGGGTCCGCCTGGACAGTGGACTGCGGTTGGGACGGGAATTGCGGAGGAGTATTGCTCGCTTGCCCGCGAAACCCGTCCTTGCCGAGGTGAAGGGACATCGTGGTAGGTTTTAGTCGGTAGTGGAGTCCCATTAGCTCCGAGCCCGACATACCCCGCTGCCCCCCCCCCCGCCCCCGGGGAGAGTGCGGGGATGAGTAAATGCATTTCCTCCACGAAAAAAAAAAAAAAAAAAAAGTGTGCATCATTCGCCAACTGAGCCACAGTCACTTTATTTGTTCTACAATTATGTAAATTAGCGGGAGTGATAAACTTATTTTAAATTAAATTAACTCTATTTAGTATCTTCTCCACTAAACCATAGTCACAAATCTCTCCATCATATTAATCAAGAATTCGAAAGCATCAAAAGGGCTTACCCACACACTAAGACAAACATCCAGAACCTCTCTACCCTTATCCCCGATTCCCAGAAACAACTAAATGCTAATACTATTTTCTGGGAAGTGACCACATCAACTGTCGCTAGCTCTAACAATCACGTAAGATTACATTAGTTGTATCGAAGCAGAAACTAATCAAAGACTCAAACTACGAAGCTAAAATTCCTATTTCGAGAAAATCCATCAAATTAAAATAAATCTCTTTGTTTTAAACTGACATTTCTCTTGTTTTATTGCCTCAATGGTTCCGCAAAGGTCTTATACTGTTTATTTTAAACGCTTATTTACACCAGACATGAACGAGGAAGATTTTATTTGAAAACTTGGAGGGTAGTTAAAAAGCAGTAAAGCGGTTTGTGTTATGAGATTGAGAGTTTGTTTATAATCTTTTTTATTCGAAATGCGTAAGATCTGCAAAAAGCGTGTTTGATGAATAAATTGTGTATTGAAGCCTAAGCGAAATTATGATGTAATTTTTTCAGTAAAAGTACTATCAGAATACTTTATTGTGTTTATAAATATAATAAAAAAACTGTTTTACAGGAAGATTGAAAATGAAAAGTAATACGGTGCGATCTATTTAAATTATAATAAGTAGGTACTGTTTATATTTTTGTGTGCTAAGATTTTGGTAAAATTATCTGTGTTTTGTAAGTTGATATTTTTTGCCTGTATATTTATGCAAATCTATATTATAATATTATAAAGCTGAAGAGTTTGTTTGTTTATTTGAACGCGCTAATCTCAGGAACTACTGGCCCGAATTGAAAAATTCTTTTTGTGTTGAATAGACCATTTATCGAGGAAGGCTTTAGGCTTTATAACATCACGCTGCAACTAATAGGAGCGAAAAAACAATGGAAAATGTGGAAAAAACGGGGAAAATTATTCATCTTTGACAGATCCCGTTGCGAACGCTGCAAAAACGGTTCAAGTCGTGGGTAACAGCTATAATTTATAAGTTTGCAAAAATAAATATGATGCCCTAAATAACCGCAGGCACAGCTAGTTTTGTATATATGTCAATAAATACAGAATGACGTTTATTACATATAATGTTTAATCTACATTCAAAAACCGTAAAAATAAATCCGTTTAAACATATTCACTGTAAAAACGTATTATTATTAAAACATTTGACATTGAAATATCACTCCGCAATTTAACGATAAAATTTCACGAATAAATCAAATGTGAGACTCTTGATTTGCTGTAATGCATTTCAACTGTAAATCGGATTATTCGGTTATGTGGAATTTGTAACAGGTTTATATGATCATAAATAACTATAATCTTATAAACTTATTTGTTCTACTTCAAGTGTTAGCAGTTTTCAACACAATAAAGAGCTTATCACAAAAGTTTTAAGTTCAAAAAGTCTGTCTTACAAGAGCTTGGTAAGTACGACTCTATGAAAACTTTGATTATTTAAATGTGAAAGATGTAATTATATGTTTTATAAAGAAAAGGCCATACAATAATGTTTGCAATAATTAAAATGTACGATTAATGAGAACAGTCAGTACGCAATTATGTTTAGTTTTAATTTAATTCAGAAATACCATGACCAATTTTTGCAAAGCAGCAGTGGAGTACAATTAATCTTACATTCAAGTCAAGTTCTATTATTATTCCAATTAAAACTAGCCTACGTAAAATGAACAATTTCAAAACCTACGGTGGACCTTGACCTTGCTTTTAATTTTATTAAACTCAAAAGTAATAATCAGAGAGATACTTAATGTAAATAAACCATAAATATATAAACACCTTATTATATACATAAATTTATCAAGATATATATTTAAAAAAATCAGTATTTTCTTTCATCATCAATTTGCTTCAACGTGCAAAATAACTATGCACCATAACAAAAAATATCTATGTACGACGCTTCTATTTCTAAAATCAAAGAATCTAATCAAAATATTTGCAAAAGCTGTGACCATAAAAATAAACTTGACGAGGTAAGAGAACAAAATTTATACAAACTGCAGTGTTAAAGTTTGAAATAGATTTTTTTAAACTTCTCTAACTTATTAGCAAAGTTGTAATCGTTGGATCTTCAATTTAGCTAGCGAAACTGAAATAGCTGAAGTGAAAATTATTCTGTCATATTTTTTCGCTTATTTGAAATTATTTTAGTCCTTTTTTATATCTTTTGGGAGCTGTTAAAGCAATCTACATCACCGGTTTTTTTTATTTATATATTATGTTTTGTAATTTCTAAATCTCTGCTGTTGGAACAACGGAAAAAAGAGACAGCTTAGCACAATGCATATTCAAAAATGTATACACATAACCTGCATTATTTCCAATACTCTAATAACTTGAAACCCGTGTTGGTCTCTTTTATCCGTATAAGCTTATTTTAGTCTGGTATACATAATATGGATAATTACTGAGAGAGTCCTGAATAAAAACAAGACAGGATCCTATATACAATACAAATATACAAAATACAAATACAAAAATTACTTTATTTTCAAAAACTTAACTTACACCCTTATAAACTAATTTATATATACAATCATGTCATACCTGTAATAATGTTGGTGCATTGGGATCCTCTGCAATCTCACACTAGGAATCGAGGACCCTGTGACGTGAGATAGCAGTTTACGCCCGCGCGAAATATGCCGCTTTTGCTCATACATTATTTAACGTTAATTAAAGTAATAAAAACTAAAATATAATACTAAAATCTAAAACATTAATAAATTTCTCATTAAAACAAAACAAAACAAACCTATACGAAAATCTCCAGAACTTTCCACCAAAACAGTAATCAAAACCACTGTCTACAAATCTTTATCATTAAGTACTTCTTATTTCCACCTTACACAAAAATAAAAGGAAGTTCGCTTAAAAATTACCCAACCAATTCAAAAGTCGTAATAAAATACAAAGGTTCAAGATTCGTTAAAGTTTCCACACAATTCGGTCGACGCGACAAAAACAAATGTAGCGCACAAGGGGTCCATCATTTGCGACCTTTGGAATTATTGCCCTCAGAGGGGTGACCATGGTTTGTATAATTAGGTGAGATGTGATGTAATTATCACGCATGTACGATAACTTTGTGACATCTTTTTCACACTGCAGATTTAGTGGATCTCTATCTGTCAGAACTTGATACACTCTCGACACCAGAGTTGGCCTCTCTCTCTCGAAGAAGAAGATGTGTATCTGACTATTAATAAAGAAAGAAATGAGGAAAAATGTAGCAAAATATAATCAAAATTATAAAATAAGTTAATTGCAACAGAATTGAAATTCGGTTGTCTCTTTTATTAAGGTTAAGTTATTTGAAGATTAAAATAATCAGTAAGCAAGCGTAGTAAATAATAAAACAAAAATTAAACTCATCTTCTACTCACTCTCAGCTGCATTGAGAAGCCAAGGTCACTTTTGAGATCCTTTACTATCACAAATAGAAAACTTGCATCAATTGCACGAGGATCACTTGCACCGCTTTGCGTTATGACGTGAAAGCGGAACAAACATATTTTTTCCTCCACATGTGCTATGATAATGATAAAAAACTAGAAAACTTCACCAACCAGTAAAATCTGCGGGGAAACACAACTTTCAGTAATGAAGAACACAGGAGGATGATGAATATTATAATGTATACTGGAAGATGACTCTGGCCTCGTAACACAGCCTAACGGCTACCACGAGGTCAGAGGATTCGAAACCTTTGGTGACAAAGTTTTTTTGGCAAATAAATAATTTTATTTTTGTATGGAAATCCCAATCTCATGGAGCATCTACAGCCCGGTCAACAATTCTGCCCCACGAGTAAAAACTTCAGAAATGGTAATCCTGAGTTATTGGGGTGATAAATTGCCACTGCATTTTACGGCCCAATCCGGGGCCGTAATGACCGGACGGATTTAGGCTCATTACCTTATCTTTGATCCGGAGAATGATGACGGACGTCAATGATGGAGTCTAGGGTTGATCGTGTTTTGTTTAGGACTAAAGGGAGATTAGACGGGAATGTGGCATGGCTGTTAGTACACCTTATGTGTGTGTTCAGGAGTTATATATAGGGCCTAGCCTAGTTATATCATGTGTGTTCAGGAGTGATATATAGGGCTTTTTATCTGATTAAGAGCGACTTGCTATGCCCAGCTATTTACTTGTACATACATCAAGAGTTAATCAGAAACGAATAAGCTATAAAAAACGTTGATTATAAAATTTATGTAGGAAGAAACGTTTTATAGTGAATTCTCGAAACGCGAGAATTGAAATTTTTGTTACAAAAAATCTGTTCATAAATGGTTTTTCACTACTCACTAGGTACGGCCTAACTGCAAATAATCCTGTATTGTAGTTTAATGTTAATGTTAATTACGGTAATAACAAAAAAAAAAAATTATACTTAATGCAAAGTTTACTGAACGATTGCTAATATCAATAACCTTTACGTAAACAAAATATAAAAGTTTATCACAGGGGTATGTCACAAAAATCGTATTCGTCGACAGCAAACATGTATATTGACGATTCGACAAATATCAGCTAACGAGACGAGCTGACAGTCTGCTCGTTGGAGCCGCGACTCGTTGGAAATTGTATGACCTGGGAGTACTATCAGTGTATGTGCGTCTGCGTATGCGCGCGAGTGTGTGTGCGTGTGTCTGTCTCTCTCTCTCTCTCTCTCTGTATGTGTGTCTGTCTGTGTGTGTGTGTGTATGTGTGTGTGTGTGTGTGTGTGTGTGTGTGTGTGTGTGTGTGTGTGTGTGTGTGTGTGTAAAAGAATGATCTGGGTGCCCCCAGAATGTAACTGTACTTGCCCAAGAGATTTTTTCCTTTGAAGTGATACTGCAGGAGACACGCATTAATGAGAATAAATATGACTCGAAGAGACAGGGGGAAATGAAGGATCTTGGCGCCCACCACGATGTTCTTATCTGCCGGAGTCACGACCCTCAGTACCTATTACTCAGTAATGAGGGTTATTAATTACAACCCAGGGGTCTTCAAAACCAAAGTAAATAGGTTTCTTTTAAGCATGCTTGTAAAAAAAACGAGTGTGGCTCAACGGTTCCAGTGTCTGCTTTTCATCCAGACGCACCCTGGTTCGAATCCAGCCCTAAACCAATGACTTGTATTTTCAAGTTAAGTGTAGATTTGCACTCGCTTAACGATGAAGGAAAACATCGTGAGGAAACTGACATGTTGGAGGACCACAATAGCCGAGGATATGTGTATTCCGTGGAAAGACCTGGGCGTCCACCACGATGTTATTTAAAACATTCTAAAGCATGTCAAATTTAGCATAACCTAGATGACATGCTACATTTGATATCAGGACTAATCATCATTCTGGGTTAAACCGGCGTCGATTTTTAATGGTTTTGATGAGTTTTTCACTTACAAACTTTTCAAAGTCACTGGAGTGACCATTAACTTGAAAAACATGATACCCTGCGGTATATACTCGTATTGCAACAAAATATAACAAATAATGAGTATTTTATATCGTAAAAAAATACTTAATCCATCAAAATTCAACTCACAAACAAGAACGATTCGAGAGTTTCAATATAATACAAGTTTCGATCGAAACTCGCTAAAACTAGTTTGAATTCTGCACATCGCCCTTATTTCTACTTATTTTTACTTGTGAGGCGCTACAACTTTATTCAATAACTACACTTCAGTTCATTCGTAAAATATTGATTGAGACAGGTTTTATGTAGCAAAAATCAGAAAAATCGTGTACTTATTTTTTTGTTTTGTTCCAAACATTTTATAAAAAAAATATATTGTTTAATAAATAAGTATGGCTCTGCATTTATTCTTCTACCTGAAACAAGCATTATTTATTAGTGGACGCCCGCCGCTTCGCTCACTATTTTAGGATAAGAAGAAGCCTACGACACTCCTAAGACCTTATGCTACCAACACACAAAACATCACGATGATGCGTTCAGCCGTTTTTGCGCTATGAGCGTTTAAATAATCAGACAAACGGAGACACAGAGAAACAGACACATTAAAAAAAACCGCTAAAACGTGTTTCATTATCAATTTAAAGTATACTCAATTATTATGTTTTCAAATATCTTCTACGTATGTAAGAATTTTAACCCTCATCAGCTTTATTATAAATAGACTATAACTGACGTGAGAAAATGTTAAAAAATATAAACCTCTTTTATGTGGAACACAGTTAAGTAAAAGACCTTCATAAGAAAGTCTTACAAAGGATATATTTCATTATAGTAAGCAAACACGCAAAATAATCAAAGACATGGAAATGAATACGTTGGAAACAAAGCAAATAAACCTTACTTTTGGAATATTCTATCAATGTTTATCTTGCCCACTGATTGTTATGATTGCAAAGATAAGCTAGAGAACCCTAACCTTGCTAAATATTAAGATTTTTTCCGGATATGAAATTATTTTTCTTATTAACAGTAAATTTTCTAATTCGTACCAAAATAAAAATGAAACCAACATAATATTTGAAGATCACAGTCAGACTGGTGTAAAAATACGTAGAACCTCTTTATTACATTAAATATTGTGTGGTTCATGTTGCCATTGAAATGTTTCTTTATATTAATTATTTAATTAAATGAATTTATTATGCATGGATATAAACAGCACACATAAATTGTGAACTGTCTTTATAAGGTTAACATAGACTAAACATTTAATTTGGTGTTATATGAAATAGTAATAAAAGCATTGATTTTATTTAATGAAATGTGGTGTAACTTAATCACAGTCGCTCTAATTACAAAACGTAGTTTAATTATTAGTCCAAGATTTTGAAAATAAAAAGTCGTCTTGTTGTTCAAACGTGATATATTAAACAATCAAATGTCAACTTAAAATTGGGACATTGATTTATCATTGGTAATCATTTGACAGTTTGATTATTACGACAGTAGACAGACAAATTTTAAACAGCAAAAACGGACTGCATATTTTTAAAGTTCTGGGCTCAAGCCCACTCAGTTCGATCTATCTTTCATTTTCTTTGATCACAGACATCGAGTATGCGGTATTCGACAAACAAGGGGTAGTGGGTCGGTAAATAAATTTGGTAATGCTACAAAATAATCAATATTCTTTTTGCTTTCTTGTGTAGGTATAACCTAAACCTACTTATAGAAATATGGGTATACAATGATTGTTTACTCTTTTATTCATATTATGAGCAGTATACGTTAAAGTTTCAGTAACCTGTTTTATTTAGTAAATAATTGTGGTACTGGAAAGAGAGGGATGAAAAATCCTTGGGTACTGGTTAAATCGTATTTGAATATTAATGACAATAATTATATAACATTCTGTGACGTATAGAGGTACGTAGCTACATTCTTAAAAAAGTTAACTGTCAGTGTTCCGCCTGGTCCCCGTGGTTCGGGACGTCAATGTCAATGTCAATGACACGTGAGCTTCTTTTCGGCATTATACTCGACCTAACCTACCTGAGGTTTTCTCTCTTCTGTTTCGGAATATATATCAAGATTGATTGCACCCTTCGGACTTTTCATTGCTTCACCAGCACCAACAACCCCTCGCCAGCCTGCGGAGGCCCTACATAGTGCTATAATAATTAATAAGTTTTATTCTTATACGATTGGACATGTAATATGTACCCATGTATTACCAATAAATAGTTTATCTTGTTTATCAGGTTTAATTATAGTATATTTTGCTGAAAAATCAGGAATTAGTTTTGTTATTGGTCACCTGAAGTGATACCCGCACTAGCGATTTTGTGGTCTAAGTTGAAACGTATCTGTGCTGAAATAGAACTGGTTCTCTAACGAAAAGACTAGAATAGGTGTACTTGGCTACATAATTTTACATTTAGATTTTACAGATAGATAGACGAATAATATGCTGTGGTTTATCATGATTTTGTAAACATGATTTGCCATCCAAGCCTATATGACTTGGGTACTATACTTCTTCTTCTTCTTATCGAATAAGAGTGGCCAACTCTGGTGTTGAGAGTTTTCAATCCGCCCTAAGGGCCTCTGACATGGCTTAACGACTGCCGTACTTAACAAACAATACTTATACTGATAACTGCAGATAAACTATAAGAGGGCATTAAACCAAACCTATTAAAAATAAATCTTGTTCCGATGTTCCAAATATAATAATTATAAACCTGCCATGATTTACCCAATTTAAATTTTGTTATTACTGAACAAAGTTGCAAAAATTGTTAAGCTCAAGAAGTCTACAATTGGTCTACAAAGTTTGGTATTTGTTCGTCACAATGTGTCACTGTCAGGCGAAGAAAGCTCCGGTACACAGAAAAAAATATTATTCGGATCAAAAACCTTATTTATTAAATAATATTTCAGGACATATCTCCCAGTTACATATATCTAGCCCCATACTAAGCAAGCGCTTGTGTCGTTTTATAATCAATAGGAAAACAAAACAAGCAGCAAAAACTATAAAATGTAAAGGTAAAAAAAATAACTTTATTGAACTTTAGTTCTCAACTTACTTTAGTAATATAATGTATTGATCAGTTGTTTTATTTTATATAACAACTAATGAATATATTTCAAAGACTTTTATCTACACTAATGTTGTAACATTCTACTTATGTTTCCAATACTTGACTTATAATTACTACTGTTATAGCGCAAAAAACAAAAAACTCAATTTAAGCAATTTCACATGATGGTATAATATCCACATCGATATCGTAATATATAGCGCAGCTGCGCGCATCAATAAAACGCGACCAACCTGATTGCAGGGCCAATCAGGTTGGTCGCGTTTTATTGATGCGCGCAGCTGCGCTCTCATTGGTTGGATTTTAATGGCGGCAAAATCACTGTGACAATACACGTACGCGTGAATTTAATTTAATAAATTAAAAGTTAAAAATGGAAAGCGACGATGATATTTGTACGCCTCCGGATATTCTACAATTGGCAACAAAAGTAACTCACAATCTTTTACCAGAAAAATCTAGAAGAATATATGAAAAAATTATAAATAAACTATTGTCAGCTTTTACTCTTGTTGTTTGATTAATTGCATTAGTGAAGATGAAATAGTGTATGCAACTGCATATAACTCGGGTATTAAAACACGAGTGTGAGTTTATGAAACTCGCTGCGCTCGTTTCATAATAGTAACGAGTATTTCATTATATGACAGTTGCATAAACTACTATAAACTAACCCGCCTCACTGTCTAACGATTTAACTTTGTTCAGCCATGAAAATGTTATATTCATTACAATATTATTTCATGTGTGGACTGTTTTGTCTTCGTCAACTTTTCTTACTAGTTCCAGCCCACTGTGGCTTGGGATTTTATTATAAATCGCCATTCTGAAATGTAGGTACGATCGATCTTTCTGGAAGGGCTTCGAATTCAATGGATTGAGATGAATGCTGCTCGCTTTACCAAGCTTCAAACGTAGCAATGCAGATGGTATACATTGTATATGAGTGCGCCTAATTATTTATTTATCCAAGGAAATGGACAGTCTCTTTACTAAACAAAACTAGACATGTCGGTACTTTGCTGTCCGTACTAATATTTGTTTATATGAGGAAGTGAAAGTGTCTTTAGTTACAAAGAAAAAAAAATGGATGTTAAAATATGTAATAAAAGTATCAACAATGGTGGTACATTATTGCTCGATGCAAACAAAGAAGTGTGGACAACTGGAGATCTTTGAGTAGGTATGTACGTCCTACATATTACATAGTATATCTATATTAATATTATAAAGCTGAAGGGTTTGTTTGTTTGAACGCGCTAATCTCAGGAACTACTGGTGCAAATTGAAAAATTCTTTTTGTGTTGTATAGACCATATATAGAGGAAGGCTTTAGGCTATGTAACATCACGCTGCAACTAATAGGAGCGAAGAAACAATGGAAAATGTGGAAAAAACGGGTAAAATTATTCATCTTTGAGGGCTTCCGTTGCGTGAGCTGCGAAAACGGTTCAAGTCTTGGGTAACAGCTATAATTAATAAAGCTGAAGAGGTAGTTTGCAAAAATAAATACGATGCCCAAAATAACTATTCCACGCGGACGAAGTCGCGCGCACAGCTAGTGTATAAATATAAGTTACAATATGTTACATGCGAAACATCCTATTACTGGTCGAATGGATAATGTTTGTTCAATTAAATTATACTTGAACATGATAGGCTTAGGTTGGTTGAAACCTTTGCCTGTAGTACTGTTTGTGCGGTATTGTTGAAAGCAAACTAGTGGTCAATTTAATTTAATATTTTTTGTTTTGCAATAATTATTGTATTTTATTGTAGGTACTATTATTTTAATTGATTATTTTTTACTTGTATTTCTGTGACGTGTATCAAATATCTGATATGAATAAATGACTATGACTATGCCTGACTGTCACGTGTACTGCTTAAGGCCCAGACACATTATAAGTCACGATTTATAAATCGCGGCATAAAACTTACTAGAATAAAGTAATAGTACAGATACACATGTTTTTGAAATGGCAAGTTTATTAGCATGTTTAAAACGAGTGTGCTCTTTGAACTAACATTTTCAGTTTCGTTTAGCATGCCTTTTTATAGCATTATGAATGTCCATCAAGCCATGCAAACTGTCGGGAATTACCTGCAGACGCGCCCGACGAGTCTTCGGATCTACCTTATTCTTATGTATTATTTATTATACATATCTGGCGCGCTGAATGTTTTCGGACTGTGCATACTTTTTTCAAATTCAATTTAAAAATTTCTTTATTTATAAATTCTTTTGTGTCGTGGCTATCAGTCACGACTTACAGACGCGTCCGATTGTATGTCCCGACCTTTATTGGCAAAAGAGGGATATGACGAGGGCATAAAATATGATTAGATTCCGTTTGCTTCACGTATATGTGATTACTTAACTTAATAGCTAGCTAGCTTAGTGTGGGGCTAGATGGCGTTGTGTGCAATGTCCCGGAATATTTATTTATTTATTTATTTATTTATTTAATAGCTAATACTAAATACGTACCCTGCACATATGGTGTGGTGGTATAGCTGGCACATGACACGTCTAATTTTAATAATTAATAAAATAAAAATTAACGGTTGCATTCATGGAAAACGATGCGAAAAAGTAGGTTTAGTAAAAACATTTATTTTCTTTCCCTGATTTTAATTGACACGATTGCATTTCAAGTTAATTGACAAACAAATGACGGATACCTAATTAAACTGGTAATTTGACATGTGTGACCAATTAATTTCGGTCGGTATAAAAAAATATTTAACACGATTTTTTCTTCAATGGTGTTCTTAAAAGGGTGCAAAAATGACCAGTTTATTGTGTTTTATGTGTAAGTGTCACAATAATATTTTTGTTTTAATTAACTTTTATGATTATTTGTTAAATTTAAATCTGATCACTCATAAAAAGTCAATTTCATTGACAGATATCACTATACTGGCTTTATCAACGTAGAGAACGTTTGTCTTTGGTATAGCAAACATATCAAAGAGTTATATAATTTAAACTTTTGAAAAGATTACTCTATATTTTTGTATTTTATTACGCAAACAAGAGTAAAAGAATACCGTGGCCATGGTACTTTCTTTATTTTCAAACCACGACCTGCGTTAGGTAGTGTGCATACATCTGTATTTATCTCGAACATAAGCAGATGTTTGAAATATATTTCAGGTTTCTCAATTTACTTAATGATCGTGATATCGGACGTGATGCCCTCATCGCAGTATTTATCACAACTTCCCAAGAAATATATGTACAATGTGAACACAGGAAGGACAGTGCAACTACGTTCATTGCAGTAAGTATCTTGCTTTTATTTTACAAAAGAATCTCTTTTGTAACGTATTTTCTTTCGCCGGAAATGACAAACTGAAAACTGTTTTCATTTGACTGAGCACCACGCGCCCATTACTTCGGTTTCATATCGGTAACAATTTAAGATTTTTTCAAAACTTATTGAAGAAATGAAAAACAATAATAAGCAAAGAAAAATAAATAAAACGTACAGAAACTTGTATATTTTATTTATTTTTCTCTTGTTTTTCTTGTAAGTTCTTTCTACTACAAAATATTTAATGAATAGCCAGCCTCTTCTAGGCATAACCATTAGATCGAACTTAGGTTAGTACTCTGTAGCTTCAGCTGTATTGTAATCAAGAGTGAGATTTTCCCGATTCCACTTTGAACAATCTGTAAGTACTCAAATATTTTGAGTTTAATTTGTTGGTAGGCATTTCCCTGTGTCGTATACATTCTCACTTGTTCTATGCTTTCATGCATAGTTACAAAAGTAAATGGAATGAAAAATAAATATATCAGGACAAATCACACAGCGCCATGTAGCCCATACTAAGCAAACTATATTTTTATATTAACTGAGTTAGTTATTAAACTAAGTTAATTCCTTGACCTCCTTTTTCCAGTTCCCGTCAAAACAACGAAACAAACGACAATCCTGAGGGCAACACCGAAGCAGAGGAAGCCCACTACTACCCGCCAGCCATATGCGAGTGTTCAGAGATATACGACCCCGTCTGTGGATCCAATGAGAAGTCGTATTACAACAAATGTCAGATGGACTGCGAGCTAGGGCCCAATAGCAACGCTACTGTACTTCATATTGGTAATTGTATACCGTTTTGAATTGGGAATTATATTAGAGTTGCGGTGGAAGTGTTTTGTTTCTTTTAGAAAAGTTTTTGAAGTAAGTGGGATATGGACTAAACGCCATTTATGGCAGGCAAAAAGTTCCAATTCAATACAGAGTACAGACATACCCTGCCTTGGTTCATAGAGTTCGCTTATCTGAATGTCGAAGTGACCTAGTGGTTAAAAGCCAGAATTTAAAGGTAAAAAGTATAAATAATTACCCTGACATAAAATGCGTAGCATTTATGTGCTATTGTTGATACAGTAAGATCTCAATATATCAAAACAAGAATGATTATTATAATAGATAAAACTGAAATTATTAAATACAATTGTAATTGTTTACTCCTTATGATTCCAAACAAGTAAAGTTTTTTACTTCAATAAATAACGTAATTCCTTTATCTGAGATCATTAACAAAGACTTCAACAATAATTACCTACAATATAAATCAGTGACTATTTTAGTTTACTTACAATTCCCCCAGAACAATACAAAATCCTAACGAGGCAACTTTTGGTTAAATTTTCATAGACAAATAAGCGGTATGATGAGAGAACTTCAGAAATTTAAATTAACACGGAATATTAATAAGTTGTTCGAGAAGGGACTACCGCCCTCATAAAATTAGCCCAATAGAATTTATTTAACGGCCAATGGAATAAAGTATTCGTAAGCGATTACCAAAGTTCAGCCATTGTCAATATAAAGAAGTATTACTTAACTTCTAAAAAAATCTTCAAAAAAAATTTAATTACATCTATTAGTTACTGGTTTACGCAGTTACTTCACAGGTATTAAGAAATTTGAAAATATAACTATTAAAGTACTCATTAACGTGTTATACATAGGGGTGATTAATGCATGTAATCTCAGGGTAGGATTGTAAAGTCAATATCTGTAAGTTTTATTTTTATTCTACATCCTTAAAAAAATTCGAAAGCAATCCAACAAAACCTCAGCTAAGCTCCTAATCTAACATTGAATAAGTAAAAAAAGGAATTGGGAGTCGAAATAGCATTTATTCACATGTTTAATGCATATCTTGGGTTTTTTTCTGTATTCTCAAATACCACCTTTGAAAACTTCGCAGTGGCCTCGCCTGATCATTTTGACCTTCACAGTTTTATTCAGCTTCTTATTCAAGCAGTACAGCCTACATTCATTTGTGTATGTGTTGCCATCACTTCCACAGACCGGTATATATATTCTTGGACATAGAGTACAGTTATAGAATTTGCGTAAAGGTCTGACGTCGTAAACTCGTTCTGTGTAGAAATGGAAGAAGGAATCGGTTTGACAATAGATGTAGCCAAATATGCACGCGATGGTGGCTGTGAAAAAAAAGTATACCATTATATGGAACAGGAATTGATTTTATGTGTTATGCTGAGTTGGGGCTGTGCTGCGACAGTTTTTATGTTTCTTTGTGTAATGATTGTGAATTGTTTTGCCTGTAAAATCTGCCATAGTAAATGTTTTTTTCTTCTATTTGTTCCTCAATTACGCTGCAATTGAGAGTCACATACATAAGTGAGATTTTGAGTATGACGACACAAGTTGGTTCTTTAAACAACGCGAGCAAAGCCGCAGTCACCCACTAGTAAAATGTTAATTAGTTTTTTTTGAGGTGTCTCTGACACGGATTTCGTAGCTCACTTCTGTCGATGCAGTCAGTTTTTGGATGGTGACCAAAAATGTGACGTTCCGTTAGGGTTTTTCCGTAGGTCGGATGACACGATAAATTGTAGGTTTCGACTGTTTCGCTTGGCTTCTGTCATCTCATACCTACAACATAAAAAATGGATAAAACTTTGTTAAATCTATGTGTCTCACCAAATAAATGCCAAGTTAAATTAATAACAATCTTCATTCTAGAAAACTTATCTAAAACAGTGTGTAAAGAGGTTCTATATTAGTACCTACTACTAATTACTGAGCAAAACAATTTAAATTAGCCTCATAATTTTTTATCGTTCAATTTGTCATATAATTGACCAAATTCAAGGTAATTTGGTAGGAATTAAGAAATTTCGAATAATATGCAGTCAAACACAAATCAAATATGTCGTTTACCCTGACTGTGCCGATGAAGATTATGATGTTATTCCTAGGTAAGTTGGAATTATAAAATTTGTTTATTGTAACGATAATATACAAAACTACTATTACAAAATCTTGGCTGGACCACAGTTAGTCTCTTGAGTCGTATTTCCTCATGGCTGAGGGCCGTGACTTCCCCGCAGAATTAATTCGTTAGGGGAGTTTTTTTGGGCAGATACATCGTGGTGGGCTCCCAGGTCCTTCCACGGAAGATGTCCTCGAATATCGTGGTCTTCAAATATGTCGGTTTCCTAACGATGGTTTCCTTCACCGCTAAGCGAGTGCAAATCCACACTTAACTTTAAAATACAAGTCATTGGTGTAGGGCTGGATTCGAACCAGGGTGCGTCTGGATGAAAAGCTGACACTAGAACCGCTGAGCCACACTCACTTTATTTCACAGTGAGGAATGAATGAATAACAAATGATGACCATGAAATTATTCATAAATCTTGATTTTGTTTTTAGCTTTATCCGTGATCATACCATACACACGGTCTAGGTATCCTGGGAAGCAATGGGTAAAAATTCGATACGAGAAAGCGATACAAATGCACCATCTTGCGGAGCCTTGGCAGTTACATTCTATGCATTCTTTAGATGCCTCTAACTCCTCTGAGTGTAATTGCCCTCGAGTATATTCCCCTATTTGCGCTTTTAATGGCATCACTTACGTGAATGAATGTATAAGTAACTGTCTTAAGATTCAGAAGAGACGGGAAGGACCATGTATTAAATACAACAGACGCAACATGTTAACCAAAATGGCGTTCCCGACCAATTGGAATAATGATACAGAGAAAATGATACAAGTTAAATCTGTTGTGGTCCAAGATTTCGTTCTGTAATAATCTGTTTGTGAGAATAAATAATAAAGAAAATATTTATTGTGTTGTTTTTTTATTATCATAATCTGACGCATGTAAACAATGAATAGAATATTTATTTCTTTTTTCAGATATAATATTTCAGATGGTTCTTGGCAAAAGTAATAGGCACAGTTGGTATCGTTTCTTACCTACTGTGCCTATGTGTGTTTTTTGGTTTTGTTGAGAAATGTTTCAAAATTTGTGAAACACCCTGATGAAGGCTTTTGTCGATCTGAAACAATAGATAACATGCCAGTACTGAATTAAAATCTTATCAATCTTCAAATTCTGTATTTTATTTAATTATGTATTTAAATCTGTATCTTGTCAATGTGAAATTGATTAAAATATTTACTAACTGGATCAAAATATCTTGTCAATGGGAAACAAACTTTCTGTTGACAGGGACTCAAGAAGAGGTTAAATCTATAATAACACTACAATCGCAATAATTCAATAACCAATGCGGGGTAATAAAATGAATCATGGTTTCAAACAGTCGCTAAAACTAAAGCTTTATTCACCACAGTTCGGCTATAAAACCGATACCGCAATTTTTATCACAATACAAAATATCTATCCCAAAGCTCGTCTACTTTGCAATGCATAAAACCGCCATGAAATTTTTATGGCACCGATTGGTTGCACAAAACGTTATATAATATTTTTTTATTTGGTTATCAGTTATAAATTTGGTTTCGCACGATGAATTTATGATCCACTTTTTTATTTTGGTATATATGGGGTTAAGGAACACTTTGACATATTGAATTTTTTTTACGACGAATGCGGCCGCCTTCCGTGACTACGCGTGGAATATATTGAATAATTTTGCGTAGCTGATCATTTCTGTTTCTGCTGTATTTTCAATGTTGTTTCTTGTATTATGACTAAGCATCGTTATAACAGAAAATTTTTCATCTACCATCATTCCAATTCTCTTTAGTAGTGAGTATCTCTAAACATTACCGAGCAAGGTAAGGGACTAAGGTAATTCTTATACAACTATTTTATTTACCAAAGTAACGACTGTAATATTTTTTTTTTCCATGGCATATGTTTACATTTGACCACAGCCTGCCTGATAAGCATTGCTGCAGCCTAGGGTGTAGGCAAAAGTAAACATAAAATAGTTTTAATATAGTTAGTTTAATTTTAGTTTAATCTCATGCGGTCTTATTAAAAACGCGGTTTAAATATTAGTCCAGGACTTTGAAAATAAAAAATGGGTTCTTGTTGTTCAGACACCACATAAAAACAATCAAAATGTCAACTTCAAATTGGAACTTTGATATAACGTACATTTTCAGAGTTTGATAGTTATGACAGTAGACAGACAATTTCCAAACAACTAAAACGGACTTGGTCTAGACTAATATTTAAACCACGTTTTGTAATGAGGCCCATGTAGTCTAATCCAGTTTTTACGCTCCAACTATAGTCCTCTGAGCATCAGACAATGATGATCTATGATTAACTGTAATGACTATGTTTCGTCAATACATTCCCATTTTGTCCTTTTTCTCTATCCCGTAGTGCGTAAACAGTCGTCCGTCAACCGATGACGTAGACAAATAGCAGGTCTGCCTCAGATTAATTGGGAAAGACGAGCGACGCGACACCCCTGAGATACTAACTATTGTCATGGAGTTATTGTACTCGTACCTACGTATACTATGTAGATAGATATATAGGTACAACTATATTCCACTACTACTAATTATATTTGGAACGAAATATTCAGAGTTTTTAAAAACTGTCCTGGCGCGTGCTATTTAATTCACCAACCGGACCCGCGAGCTATCCCTAAGACAATTTATTTACTGACTGTAACCATGTAGTTACATTGTATTGTAATTGTTATTAAATTGTACTAGCTGGTGCGCGCGACTTCGTCCGCGTGGAATAGTTACTTATTACCATAAAAACGGTTCTAGTGAGTTAACTAAAAGATAGACATATACTGTTGCGGACATTTTGTTAGATCATTTCAAGAGGAATAATTCTTTCATACACACTTTTTTGATATCTTGAACCGTTTTCGCAGCGCACGCAACGGAAGCCCTCAGAGATGAATAATTTTCCCCGTTTTTTCTACATTTTCTATTGTTTCTTCGCTCCTATTAGTTGCAACGTGATGTTATATAGCCTAAAGCCTTCCTCTATAGGTATATAAAATGAATGGTCTCTTCAATACAAAAATAATTTTTCAAATCGGACCAAAAGTTCCTGAGATTAGCGCGTTCTAACAAACAAACAAACAAACTCTTCAGCTTTATAATATTAGTATAGATTCAATATATTTTAGTATTGTGGTTAAGATAATTTTTATTTTATTTATAATTCTAATTGAATTTGTTTTTATAATTTGAATGTATTTTTTAGTATGCCTTTGGCAACATTTACTATGGATTAGATTTTGATATTCATAGGTGTACAAAACTAAGTTTAGTTTTTACCTAAATGAAGAAATAAATGAATAAAATAAAAAAACACATGCAAGGGACTTTGCGTATCACGAGATAACAATTATTTACTCGTGTAAGTGAAAGATTTTTACCTAAAAGTTTTTTGAATACAAAAATACAACTAATTTCAATTTGGGCGGGAATAGATAGATATAATAGATTTCGTAACGGTGACCGTACTGTATATCAGTATGAATTATTATTCTGTAGTTTCAGGGAAGCTTAACGGCAGTCAAACGCATACTTAAAAAAAAACTGTTATCAGAAACTGATACATTACAAAAAGAAAGTGATATTTACGACATTACAATATTATTTTAATTTTGTATTTTATTCAACTAACATATCTTTAAGTTTCCTATTATGACTGTAATTAATAGTTAAAACTAGAACCACAAACAATTTCGTACAAAAGAAAAAAGGGAACGAAATATTTTTTTAACATCTACATACATAAAACAAATTGATGCTTTGAGACAATCTCAAAATAGCTCCAACTTATTTTCCTACTTTAAGCCATGGAAAAGGCTATCCCTTAGGTCACACTTAGCACTCGGCCTCTCTTTGTGGCCTTTGTCTGGCACCTAATTACGAGCAGGCAGGCAAACAATGGACACTATGTGTTGAGCAAGGTACTTCTTTATACATTCTTTGACGTACTTGCTACTTCATTTTGTAGTTATTTCATGAAAACAGTTCGTGTTTATGTGATGCATTGGTTATCTTTATAGCTTACTAAAGTGAGTGAAAATGTATACCTAGGTATGTATAGGTTTAATATTATTGATCATACTTTATATTGCCTTACATAAAGTTATACATAAAGTTATATAACCTTACATAAGGTTTTACTGAGTTTACTTGTTTAAGTTCAGTTGTAATTTACCAACAAGCCAACAAATATGACTCCCATTTTTACAGAATATCATACACTAATTTGCCTACCGTTTCAGGGATATTTTGCTCGTAATTACGACGTTCACAGCGAGATTTACCTCAACCTTATTTGCATATTTTCCTCGCTCCCTAAATATAATTTTGCATTTCTATTTTTTAACAAAACGAAGAGAGAGCGGGAGGGGAAGCACGAAAACTCTGTTAAAAATTCATAATATCCCTCGATTGAATAAACAAAGCAGCCTGTATGGAAATCTGACGAATGTGTTGCTTACTTCATATGTTGTGTTATACAGTAAACGTGAACGCAGTGCATGACGTGAAGAAGCTCTTTGGAAAACTTGTGGTTTCATAGTGAACTTGCCAATTTTTAGAGTGGTTTTCAAAGTTATTTATAATATAATTTAAAAACGATTTATCTCATTTTGATTTTAAATAAGATTAATATCTGAAAATCAGCTTTATGGAAGATGAATTTTATTTACGTTTGGATTAGTAGGAATTTAGTTTTTCGCAATGTGACCTTCTTTTTCGAAAATATTGAAATTGAAACGCTATTAGTAGCAAATAACTCAGACATTGCGAAATTCTGACTATTGATTATATTGCTGTTGTTGTTATTACCAAGATAAGTAACGGTTTTCCACAACCACCAGCGGTAGGATTATGGAAACCCTTTGTGGATCTGAATACGATGTGGAACACGCGAGGATTTTCCAAATTTGATACAGATTTGAGGTAAACTAGGTCTTTGTAACGCGAGACTTGTGATATTATACGTCTGATGTTGTGAAGGCTCAGTGGGGAGTTAGCGAGCTCGAGGTTTTATATGTTATCACGTTCTGTTGCTTTTATTTTTCCTTATAATGTCTATCATAAAACGAATGAAATAATAAATAAAAATATATATTCCGGGACATTGCACACAGCGCCATCTAGCCCCACACTAAGCAAACGCTTGTGTCGTGGGTACTAGATAACGGATATAATACTTATATACTTTTTTTTTGTAAATACATACTTATTATACATACAAAAACATTTAAATTCAAATATATCTCTCACAAATTGAGGAGGTTTATGCATTGCGGTAGATTTTAATGAGCTGCAGATGACAATAACATCTCCAAACATCTATACGAAATTCCATTATACTTGGGGAAAATAGTAAACAAACCGCCGGCTCTCAGAAAATCACTAAACTTTCGATGAAATCACTCCACTTCGGTATTTTAATAGTTCTTGGACACAAACGGTACATGTATGCTACTATTTACACATGTAGAACACTTTGATTCAACATAATTACGCTGTATTTCAATAAATTACGAAGACGTGATCAAATCAGCGAAAAATCTTTTGACAGCTTTGACAAACACTCTATGATAGACTTTTAACGTTGTCTATGTTTTAGTGATGGGAATGGTATTCAAAGAATGAACGTAAAATAAGACTAGGAGAATGAATGCTTTCATTTGCAACATATTATTATCAAAATACTTTTATACAATATAAATAAAAATATATTATATGTATAATATAATTACTGGGTTATTCGTGGCTATTGAGATTATTAAAATTTATAATTAAATTAATTATTAAAATTTATAATTTTAAAATTTGGTATGGCTATACGTCAAAAATATGTCATTGTACGAGTGAGAGATACGACTTGGATATCGTGCCTCTCGCTCGCATCAGTCTGAACGAGCTAGTAACGAACCGATAGCAGCATTCGTCTCGTAACTTCCATCGATGTCTTACGTTTCGGGTGCTCTTACATTTTTGATTTTCGACGACCTGGCTTTATTACGGACTTGTGAGTGCTTTCTGGATTGGATTTATTGTGATATTCTTGGACTGACGACTTATTGCTACGCTATACGGACTTGGTCTTATTTTGTGGTTGCGGTTTGGCTGATATTTTCACAGGTAAGCAATTTAAATTTAATCCATATTTAGAAATTCCAAATTTAAATTCGTGAACCCCCATGATGTATCAGCCCAAGATACCTAATTAAATGTATACCCTATAAAGCATTAAGCTTTAGTTATTTTTTCAAAAAACCACGAGTATGTTGAGGTAGGAAATATAGCTAATATGTTTGCATAATATTATATACAAATGCTTTGCTGTTTTTTTCCATAAATTTTGATACGATTTGGTCTATTTTGTAGGTATTATAGCCAATATGTTGTGCATAATTATATACAAATTTATTGCAAATTTTTTTTCATAAGTTTTGATACGATTTGGTCTATATATTTTGATACTCCTGTAGATGTTCACATTCTCAATATTCCTATTCTATGTGCCATTTAACACCTGGCATGGAAAAACAGATAAATGTTTCTACTTTAAGTAAGATCACATAAACAAGATTTCACCCACCTAGCACAACCTGTATCTGAGCAGGTGCTGTTTAATCTAGGATTTTCTGGTAATTTGTAGCTTCTAGGGAAAACAAACATGATTATAGGTTTTAATACATTTTAGGTTTAAATATTAAAAGCAAAATTTTTATTAAAAGTTTGTTCATACTTGTAAATAAAATAAATATTTAAAATATTAGATTCATTTGTTCATTCACTTAAATTCAAATTGTCGTTCATTCGACCTAACCACATCACTATTTGTTCACTATTTGTTCACTCTTTGTCTATGGTTTTGGTTTGTTTACTATTTTCACAAAGTATAATGGAATCGACATTAGTAGCGGTGGAGGTGTAATTTTGACAACTTGGATTCAGCCAGTCGTTTAATTTCAATACAATAGAATATAATAATACATTTAAACAGGCTTCAAGCGGTCAAAGTGATCAAATACCTGTATGTTGTGGAGAGATCACATTGACATATTTTAAATTAATTGCAAAATTAAAACGCAAAATAAGATAGTTGTAAGCGACTGCATACAAACGTACGCTTTCCGAAAGTAATAAAAATCCCTAGACAGTTGAAAAACTACCGTCTTGGTAATCCATAGATAAATAAAATAAAGAGACAAGCTGATAATCCAAGAAGCCAATCTTGCTCTGAGAGCTTACAACAAAATTAAGAACAAAAATAAATTCTGGATTCAATCTGTGCAGGATTGTGACGACTGGCGTACTAGATGAAAGACCTATGCTTGGCGGTGGGCGATTACGGGCTGATGATGATGATGAACAAAAACAAACTATACAAAATTTGATAATCAGTTTGGAAAACTCGTTCTCTACATTGTAAACGAAGTCACTGTAACATTATTCGATAATGTCATAACTTAATGAGACGTCACGTTGTGCGTGACAATGAATACATTATGCTTGACACCGGCTATTTGCTTAACTGGGGTATTAATATTATATTTAGGAGCTAAGGGTTTTAGTTTAGAGTGTGGCTCGGTGGGGAAGCGTCTGCCTTACAATCAGACCATTATTTTTGATCTTAGATTTAAGCAAGTGAGATATTTTTCAATATGTGTGAATTTGATTTCGATATGGATGTATGGACGGAAAGTGGACCGTAAAATCTGAGGAAAAGTTGCATCCGTGGAAGGACCTAAGCGCCCGGGAAAGATTTCCACTAATTAATCAATTATACGGGGGAGCCACGACACTTATTATAAAAGAATACACATGACTCTAGGATATGGAAGTGACGTTAACAACTTGCACAGTACTCTTTGATAACCTTTTTAAACAAATTCAAATCAAATCAAATTGTTTATTTATTTACAAAAGACTTAATACGTACATTCTTTAGGTACAGTTTACAGGTGCAGTGAATTATCTGGTACGCGAGGAAACCCTGAAAACTTGCACTAGGTACCGAAATGGTCCTGTAAAGCGAGGTTTCAGAAATAACCACAGCATCACAATTTTTAATTTCACTTACAAAACAAAACATAAAGAACATAATATAATTGGTATGCGGTGATGTTATGCGTGGTTGTATTAATCGTTAAGTATTTTTGTGTGCGTGTGTGTGTGTGTGTGTGTTGAGGTGTATTGGGCTTACAAGATGTGTAGTCAGTGACATATTAAGTAAATCAAATTAATTTGTGTTCCATAAGGGACTCGGTTGTGTCATAGTTAAGTGTGAGTAGATAATTTGTTAGTGTTTGATTGCAGCTATAATTTGTCAGGTTAACCATTTCAATTACTTTGCTTAGTTTGTTGTAAATAATTGGCCCAAGCATACAAACAGCCGTTTTACCAAAAACTGTGCGGTAATTTTCCGTTTTGAAAATGTTGCCTGGTCTTCTTCTATCATGAACCTTTTGCCGTACTTCTCGGGGGACTAGCCGATGTTGTAACTTAACAATTGACCTTATAAATAATTGTCGGACGTTAAGCACACCACAGTCATTAAACCTGTCATTATTGACATTATCAACAGTTATAGAAAAAATTATATCGCCATAACAGTACTCCATGAAACAACATAGCTCTGCCAGTGTCACAATACTCCATAACACAGAACAGAGATCCAGTGTCAATAATTCAAAATAAAATTTCGTGCATTTTAAATAATAATTGGCAGGAGATACAAAGAGAGCTTAACAAACGATCGCCGACACATTTGTGGCCTGAAAAAACAACGGTATTTTACTTTTCCTCTGTGTGTTCCCATTAATTGTTTCAGAAGGTCTTTGACCGATTTTACACACCATATAATCGAGGTAAGTTAAAAAATAAGTAAATGTTTTATTTGCTCAAATGTTTTAACGGTGTTGTGTTCAGAAGTTTTTTTTAAATAATGGGGAATAAAAAGGTGATTAAATGATTAGTGATTTTATACCATTGTTTGTATAAATATGTTAATTTTGAAATCGACTAAAAACAAATAATTATTTAAAACTAAAAGGATGAAAATTTTATGTGTGTGTGTATATTTTTATTTTTCTTGTAGAAACAGAGCAACGAATCATCATTATTTTTTGTGTGGAGTAGTGTGGATCTCAAAAGCGATTATAAGACTACTTTTTATCCAAATACCACGCACCTAAAGCCGAGGGCATTTCCTAGTTAAAAACGGTTTCTTGTTTTATCTAATAAAATATATGTGTCTAAACTAGGTATCACTGTATACAATACTAGCTGGTGCCCGCGACTTCGTCTGCGTGGAATAGTTGTTACCATATAAATGGTTCTAGTGAGTTAATCTTAAAAGATAGACATATACTGTTCGAACATTTTGTAAGATTATTCCAAGAGAAATAATTCTTTCGAACATATTTTTTTGATATCTTGAACCGTTTTCGCAGCGCACGCAACGGAAGCCCTCAAAGGTGAATAATTTTCCCCGTTTTTTGCACATTTTCCATTGTTTCTTCGCTCCTATTAGTTGCAGCGTAATGTTATATAGCCACAAAAATAATTTTTCAATTCGCAGCAGTAGTTCCTGAGATTATCGCGTTCAAACAAACAAACTCTTTAGATTTATAATATTATAGTATAGATTATGTTATGTTATATCTAATAACACTAGCAAAGAGAAGACAAATTCCTCTCTTAGAAGTGAAAGTTTCATTTCGTAGCAAGATTCCAAGCATATCATAACTCTTCCTTTACAAAACACAATGTACTCAACAACTGCAATGTACTATCTCTTCTAAAGTCTCAGACGATTCTTTAAACTTATCTAAAAGAAGTATCCTCGAGCATCTAACATTATGTTCACACACGAATACAGGGTAACTGAGGTATAAGATAACCAAACGAAAAGAATAATTTTTGACTTCGAAAAAGGAAGTTATCAAATTCATATGAAAGGTTTTTGTCCTTTCGGGAAAAGGTCTTAACATTTTAATTTAAGCCAACAAGTTGTGATTTATGAATGTCCCGTAGCTAAGATGGTAATTCTGTTTCTCGTTGGATGAGTTACAGGTTCGGTTTTTTATTCGAGCTATGTGTTGTGCCTGGTTGTTGTAATATGTAATGCTTTTACGCATGTATTGTTTCGGTCCTGTATTGTACCCATGGCTCAAAAGATTGTTTAGTATGGGGTTAGAAGGCACTGTGTGAAATGTCCTTGAATGAATAGGTATTTATAGGACTTTAAGAAATTTGACCTTACATTTCGTTAGTTCTGATGGCCAAATCCTGATTGCTCAGATTAAAAAAAAAACGCAACTATACAAAAGTCGTAGAAAATTGGATGTTGGTTTTACTGCCCTTATTGTCTACGTATGTTGCATGTAACCTTGTAAAGATATAAGTAAAGCTCTACCAGAGAGCTGGTTAAAATAAATCAGAGTTTAAAATGCTTCGAGAAAATTCACAATGTCAACTTGTATTTGAGCTTATGCGGTCAGATGCAAAATAGAAAGTAGCTAGACGTTTTTCGAGTAACAACAAAATTTTATGGTCGTCTTAAATTTTAACGGTTGAGATAGGGTATCTTTGTTGCAGGGCATTGTAGTTTATATTGTACTTTATTTTTTGTGAATCGAAAATGAATTGAAAATGTCTCAAGTGGCAATAATCATTTTTTACTTTTATGTATCGGAGTTTTTATTTAATCTAAATTGTACGCTTTATACCTACATTTTATTAGATTTAAAAAATGAAGGTAACGTTTTATGGTGCATTAGTTTATAGTCTCACATTAGATCTTATTCTCTAGAAAACATAATAAATGATAGATCTATGGTATGTAGTAATATATATAGGTATGTTGACAATTCTAAACAATACTGCTCTGAACCAAATAGCACGGCACGCAACCAAACTGCTAATAAAATAATAACATTTATCTACACTAATGTTGTAACATTCTACTTATGTTTCCAATACTTGACTTATAATTACTACTGTTATAGCGCGGCCAACAAAACACTCAATTTAAGCAATTTCACATGATGGTATAATATCCACATCGATATCGTAATATCTCATTATAACATCAATAAAACGCGACCAACCTGATTGCAGGGCCAATCAGGTTGGTCGCGTTTTATTGATGCGCGCAGCTGCGCTCTCATTGGTTAGATTTTAATGGCGGCAAAATCACTGTGACAATACACGTACGATAAACTATTGTCAGCTTTTACTCTTGCTGTTTGATTAATTGCATTAGTGAAGATAAAGTAGTGTATGCAACTGCATATAACACGGGTATTAAGACACTCGTTACTATTATGAAACTCGCTGCGCTCGTTTCATAAACTCACACTCGTGTTTTAATACCCTTCATTACATGACAGTTGCATAAACTACTATTAATTAAATGTGTACAAAATATTTAAATTACCTACTCTAAAAGGAACTTTTCACTTGTTTGTGTTCATTTGGTTAAGTACGAGTAAGAAATGATTTTAATCATAATAATATAATCTACATATCTCAACCCAATTTCACTTTAGTTCGATACAGTTTTATTAAATAGAAGCGAGTATTGTATATTCACGCTTAAAACAGATTTATTTGATCGCAAGACACAATGGTTAACGACTGACCTGTTAGCTTAGTTGGTAGTGACTCTGCCTTCTAATCTAGGGGTTGCGGGTTCGATTCTCGCTTGACACAAGTATTTATGAAATTTAAAAAAAATGTAATTACTTGTGTTGAGTCTGGCCGTTTGTATGTATAATAAGTATGTATTTACAAAAGAAAAGTATATAAGTATTATATCCGTTATCTAGTACCCACGACACAAGCGTTTGCTTAGTGTGGGGCTAGATGGCGCTGTGTGCAATGTCCCGGAATATTTATTTATTTATTTTATGGTCTGAAACTTGGAATTCAACTCAAAGGCCAATTACAAGAATCAGTCAATACCGTGATGAATCGCCGACCATGAGTTTCACAGATATACAAATTTGATTTTCTTGGACTGAAGTATTTTTCTTGTTTAATGGCCAAAATAAAATTATAGTATAGATTAATCTTCAACTACTTGTTATGTAGGCTTCTACTTGTCAAATTAGAGTAGCCAAGACAGGTGAATATTATATCTAGATATATAGGTATCTATCAAAATCTAAATAGAAAGAAAGAAAGTTAAATGTTCTTTCTATGTATCTTTTCTATTCATTTAGTAATTCAAATATGTTATGTCTGTAAATGGCCTTTAGAAGTAAATCGTTTCAATATATGGTAGAGACAAGATAAAAATACAATTAATTGGTAATTCGTAAAGATTAAACTGAAAACCAACGGAATCGTGTGACACAAGTAGCTGTCTTATCGCTATGAGTTAACTCTCTCAGGCAATAATTGGTTGGACAGCATCAAAGAAGAAGGATCATAAAGGGATTTTGAAAGTATTTGTCTATTCTTGATCAGATTTTAATTTTTTTATTTAGTTTTTTTTTATTCTTGATGAGATTGTATTTGTGCTGGCGAGAGAGAAGTCTTTTATTCCGCGGAAAGTACGAGAGGCTATAGAGATCAACCGCTACCCGAATTTCAACCGAGACCGTGGATGGGCGCTTCCTCCGGCGTGGGTCCCAGCTCTTAATACGATGACAAAGAGAAGGATCATTGAAACTTTGGATCAAGATACGGTCAGTTTTGTATGCGCTGGTACATCGGTCGATGTTGCTGTCCCTGATGAAGCAGTGGGGCGACCCGAGGACGAAGCGGCCGGGAGTAGTAACATCGCCTCGCCTCCACCCCCACCACCCCAGGCCCCCGCGCCCGTGTCCCGGCGGGCCGCTCGCGCGGCGGCGCGCAGTCTGCGTGCTGCTGCGGTTTCAGAACATACGTTCTGAAGATGGATGTCATAACATCCGAAACGCGTAAACAACTTACGCGATTTACACGTGAGTGAAAACCGTTTAGTTAATACATTCTTGATCATTTCAAAATCTATGGTAAAATCCTTTAGGAACTTGTGATCATAACTCTCCATGAAGTTGGATGCTAATTATGATTTCATTGGATTTATGGCTCGTTAAAGGTGATTGTGATTGGTTACGAATTAGTGCTGACGATGCTAAGACATGATTCGTTACTCTAACTAAAATCTGGTTATGGATGAGGAAGAATTTCAATAGCTCAAATATGCAACTATTACCAGTGAGAAACAGAAGAGCACATACAATATTCGCCGGAAACGATAAAATACAAATATTCTATGTAGGCTACCTACTTTGTTCTACAAAAATTAACACTTAACACAACTAACTAATATTGCTTCCTCCTTCCTTATGTTGCCATAACAAAATAATAGGGGCGTTGACACCGGAACAACCCTATTTTGTGCTACTGTTTGAGTTTTCAATTGTATGAATGATATTCAGTATGTTAAATACAAACTAGAAACTAGAACCTAGGTAGCTTATAAAATAAAGAAATCAATAAACAAACTATAAATTTCGATTTAATTTACAACCACAGTTGCTCCCCGCACAATTATAAGCTTAGATAGATTTTAATGCAATATTTATATAGGTATTATATATAATTAAGCACCTCTAGTGTCATCACAGCTCCCACTAAAACAAACAACTCAAGACAAAGTATCAAGTTCCATTTATTTCACTAATTGTGCAGAAAATAAATTAAAGAGCTTTTGAAACTTTCCCTGCGAACAAATTTTAAAAAAGCTTTTGAAAGCCATTCCGAGTGCTCAACTACCGATAAAAATTAAAATGAGCGGAAGTTTGCTCAATTTATTTTTGCACCGAAAATACATAAGGCGTGAACGATGACTATTTGCACAGAACCTACTCAGTATTTAAAGTAATACAAAATATTTATTACTTTAAATACTGAGACGCGAACAACGCGAGAATTAAAATAAAACATATTCCCATTAGTTTTAGTAACATTATGAATTATTTATTTATACACTAAACTAGACAGATACGTATCAAAAGAGTGGTATAATATAAACATTAATTACTTTCTAACTTCAGACTGTGTCATCTCTGACATTGGCAGTTTTTTACTGAAATCAACACTAAATGGCGTCCAATTAGGCTAAACGAGGCAATGTTTGTGTAACCCAGATTTTTATTGGATTTACAGGTCGAGAGATGGACAAACAACTATGAGTAACTATGGTCGTTCAAACCACGAAAGCCAACCAGTGAAAAACTTATGAGGCATAGAATACAAATAATACAATAGTAAGACACTACTCCGACTCTCTCTCAAGTCGTATTTCCTCATGACTGAGGGTCGTGACTCCCCCTCCAAATTGATTCGTTAGGGGAGTTCTCTTGGGTAGATACATCGTGGTGGGTGCCCAGTTCCTTCCACGCAAGTCACATGTCCTCGGATATTGTGGTCCTTAAACATGTCGGTTTCCTCTCGATGTTTTACTTCACCGCTAAACGAGTGCAAATCCACACATAACTTGAAAATACAAGTCTATATAAGGTGTAGAGACGGATTTGAACCAGGGTGCGTCTGAATGAAAAGCGGACACTCGAACCGCTGAGCCACACTCGCTTATACTTCGACGCTTTTGTAATTTTGACACTGTAACTGTTAAAATAATATATGTATTTTAAATCTCGCGCCTTATTATCAGTCTGTCAAACATGTATGCTCTGTGTGTCAAAGTGTATCTCTCTCTCTCTGACACATTATCCATAAACTTGAATTCATGTATTTCTTTTAAATTCTTTAAATAAATATGATTTAATTACAAATTGTTTTTTTGTCCACTATCAAGACGTTATCTTGTCAATGACTAATTTTTCAAATTCTGTGTAGATTTGCATGTTAACAAAAACTTTGAGAAAAACCGGCTTTTATAATGTTCACATGTGTAATACATGAACGACACAAATGATGTCGGAAAAGGCTAATGCTTTAAATTTGTTTAAGTATTTTATCTGTATTACATTAATTACACCAATACTTTTTTTATTCAGGTTTATATCAGAAAAACAACATTTTTCCTTAACCTAAACATAAAGTTTAAAAAAAATGTTAGGAAATTTTAGATAGAGTTTTTCAACTAAAAGCAAATAAATCTATAAAAAGGTATTTTTATCAGATATAAACGGACCAAAGCCCGCTTCGTTTATTTGTGATATTTTAACGTGAAAAATATTGGAATATTTATACAACACGAAAATGAAATCAAATTTGCAAACTTTCCACCAAAAAACATTGAAATTTCTTTGATTTAAATACACGGGATATTTTGCGGCTTGTTAATTAACTATATTTCACGTTTTTGAACCTACAGATATTTTTTGTTTCAGGATTGAAAAATCTATATTAACAAATTGAAATCTACAACTTACTAACGTACATTCGAAAAAAAATGGCTAATTCATACATTTGAAAAGGGAATTTCTTTCTATTTTTTTTCTTTTCTTTTTTATGTTTTTTTTTGCAAATATGCAAATCTCATAGAACAAAAGTTATTGCTGGTGTTTTGATGCACTAGATAAACTTTATCTTGCATCAGTTACTGTACAATTGATGCAAGCCATTAAAACGGTTAGATCGTTTGAGAGTAACCCTGGTGTCAGAATTTTAAGTGCCCAAGAGGCAAGACATTAGTAATCTTAACAATGCCCAATTTCTATTTGCGAGTCTTGAGTCCTCATTCCTTTGAGCGAGTGCTTATTACTGAGTGTCGAGGCTCCCTCGCACAACTAATTAATTAGGATTCGTTCTCCTCGGTACGTAGTATACCAAGTAAACCTGTACTCTGAAGGTTTGTAAGCAAAATACAGTTGTGAAAGCGAGAAGACATTCCCAGCCACTCGGAACACCGCCGGCGGACAAACTTGCCAAATTGCCAAACTTACCAAATTACTTTAAGAGTTCCTGGTTTCCCGTACTTTGCTAGTACGAGCGGTGGCATTTGCTTACCTAGTTCAATGTCAGGTGATCGTAGATTTGAATTAGGTAACGCAATTGTTTATGTACGAGCATATCAAGGCCGTGAGAATTTGCTGAGATTTGCATTAGACATGTATTTTTAGGGCTAAAATTCGATATTTTCTCATATGAGGATGGATCAGTAACCTTCTCACGAAATTTGAATATCAGTAATGGTTTGAGCCACATCATCATTTGATTTTTTGAAGCGCCCGTATCTCAGCTTGCGGAGACAATCGCATGCGATTACCAATGTTAAGCAAAGGTCGACGCGGCCAGTTCTTGGATGGGTGACCGAAAAGTGGCATTCCATTTTGGGCGCTTCCATGGATCATGGAAATTGTAGGTCCTGGTTGATAGTCTAGTACAGCAGTTGTAAAGCCATGTCAGAGGCCCTTAGGGCAGCTTGATAAACTTTCGACATCAGAGTTGGCTGCTCTCATTCGATAAGAGATTCGATTTTTAATAAGATGGTAGGTACTGCTTGTCCCCAGATTATTTTTTTACATTAATATAACAGTTGAACATTAGACTACCAGCAATATAATTCTCAGAATAGTTCTTGAATACCTATCGACCCAATGTGTGCTAGGCTTTGTAAAGATAATTTTAAGACATAGTTTTAACATTAACATACTAAAACATATTGATTTACAATAAGAGAGTTAGGCCTATTGCTTACCATCAGACAAACTATGGTCAAATGCAAAACTCACTTTAGTTTAAAAAAATATTCTTTAACATTGGTGTTGTCTCTACGTATCTTAATATTTTGGTGGCTACTCATTAAATACCAAATAACTTATATTTATCCGAAGTCCATAATTACGAGTATGTATCATTTTCAGTCTCTTTTTAATCTAGTTGGCGAGGGTATAACTTTAGAAATATCAAAATATCAAATCAAATATACTTTATTGTACACCAAAAAAAAAGAACATACTTAACATAAAGGTGGAAGGTAACCAGGGACATTGGGCGACCTTATCACTAAAGTGATCTCTTCTAGGTAACCTAGTTTGGACAACACTAGAGGAAATCCGTAAAGCTGGCGTACATAACACAATATTAAATAATTTAAAAATAAAACAATAAGAAATATAACATTCAAAGTAACAACATACAAACATACTTACACTCAAAATTACATAATATTAGGTACTTATATCTAAGAAACATATTATTCCTTTCAGACGCCTTTTCTTCCGTAAGACAGTTTCTAAATCAGTCATGTTATTTTATACCGGAGTGCTAAGTCATGTTTCAACTTACTATTCTAACCTTATGTGGTTATTTTTATCATTTCCCTATTGAGAGCGAGATTTTTACATTAGGTCTGAATGGTTAAGATGAATAGAGTGGCGCGATGGAAAAAATGTACTTACAGCTAAAAATACACTTATGTATACTCTTGTTATATAATATATAAATAAATAAATGTTTTAGGACATATCACACAGCGCCATCTAGCCCCATACTAAGCTTACGCTTGTATCATGGGTACTAGATAACGGATATAATACATATATACTTTTCTTTTGTAAATACATACTTATTATACATAGAAACGACCAGACTCAACACAAGCAATTACAAATTTTAATATTCATAATTACTTGTGTTATGCGGGAATCTAACCCGCACCCCTAGATTAGAAAGCAGAGCCACTACCAACTAAGCTAACGCAGCAGTATATGATGACTTGTTGCAGTTACTGGTGTTTAATGGACTACTAGTTCCATTAAACCAGTTCCATTAAACCAGTTCCATTAAACCAGTAACCAGTAACTGCAACAAGTCATAAAACTAGTTCAACAAAATAAAAAAATATATAAAATGAAATCATTTATTTTTGGGCACTACCGATTTATTACATACATCACGTACAAAATGATATCGTTCCACGAAATGTGAAAAATTGTAAAAAAAAATAAGTTTATCAACCTTCTTATTAACACCCCTTGTTATATAAATGCATGAACATTGGAGAAGCAAAATGGTGGAATAAAAAAAATATTATAAAGTATGTTGTTGTCTATCTGTTAAACCGTTAAAGATTATATTACATCCGTATACAGAAATATCTTGCATCGACTCTAATAACATTTTATCAAAATGACCGCTCGGTGTAAAAGCCGGCTAATGCGAGGTCAAAGAACCTATTAAATTGTAGGTGACTTTTCTTTAGAACCGAAAGTGAGTCTCTAAGGCGATAGAATTAAGGTATTCCGTGAATTAAGTGCTATTAAAAGATGGCGAGTGGATTATCTTTTAATTTAGGTAAATTGTTTCTTTTAAATAGATACCTTTATTTTTCACGTAAAACACGTTTATGAAATAAGATACATGGAAAACTCAGAAACTTACATACATATTATATACATTTCACAGTTAATAGGCGTTACTAATCAATGTTATATTAAACAGGGGTTTTTTTCGTGAAACAAATTAAATTCTATCGACCATTTATTCACACTAATAACCCCAATACTTACATAAATACAATTATTTGCTTTTCAACGTCAGCTAAAATTCATCTGACCACAGAGTTATTTTATCAGCCCCTCCTATTAAATTTGGTTCGGGCGAATTTATTGGTGTTTCAATCACATCCTTTCTGCCCACATGAGCCAGTTCATTAGGGAAGGTCTTGTATAATGACTTATGTAATTAAAGACTCTTCATTATAAAAGTAAAGGTAAATAAAAAAAACCTTTATTCCAACAACTTTTTAGGGTTCCGTACCCAAAAGGTAAACCGGGACCCTATTACTAAGCCTCCGCTTTCTGTCTGTCTGTTTGTCTCCAGGCTGTATCTCATAAACCGTGATAGCTAGAAAGCTGAAATTTTCACAAATGATGTATTTCCGTTGCCGCTATAACAACAAATACTAATTTTTTTTAAAATAAAATATATAGTGCCTCCTCCGTGCTCCTTGTAGGTGCCAGCGCCGTGCCGCGGTGTGGTGGTGGCGCGAGTGCGAGGAAACAGACAAAAAATTAGTATACCTACAAGAAACGAGATTTTCTATTATAGATGACAGTTCGTGCGCGAGTCCGACTCGCACTTAGCCGGTTTTTATTTTATTCCAGTCCTAAATCGATGATAGGTTTCTAGTTATTAAGTTTGAAATTGTCGAGCGAAAATGACGATTAAGGAAAAAACCATGAGATAACCGAAAATAATTCCAAATAAAATTTCGAGTATAAATTGTGGGAACAATAACTTCTTGGTATATTAATAAGACAATTATTATTGAAGATACGATTTCTACAAGATATAGAAAAGTAATTAGGCATGAGAGTTAAAATGTCTATGTTCTTATCATAAACGGTGCGTAATTTATGTTATTTATCACGGGCCCAGTCTGCGATCACGGGCCGAGTTAGCGATTTTGGCCCGATAATGTCGTCCCAATTATTTACAGGTCCTCGTATTTATTTATGCAGATTATAATATTGTAACTTATACAATACAATACAATATATCTTTATTGCACACCAAAATAAATGAATTACAATAAAAGGACTTAAACTAAAAATAATGTACAAGTGGGCGGCCTTATCACCTTGAGTGATCTCTTCCAGGCAACCTTAGCAAGAAAGCGGTGAAAGAGATCAGTTTGGTCGGTGGCGTACAAATAAATAATACTTAAATTAATATAACTTATGAGTAAAGTTAAGTTAAAAATTAGCATTGCCATCCAACGTGGCAATGCCACCAACATGCTGGGAACGTAGCCAAACAGACTTAAATTTTTATAGATTTTTTAATTTATTAATGTTTTTAGTTAGTTAAATACTTAATGTTTTTGTAAGTTATTTAGAATTTTGTTTTTATTTTATGGTTGCTTGGAATAAATAAAAAAAAAAACAAAGGAGTAGTTTTTATAGGTCTAAGTAGTCTCTAAAGTTATATTTTTATTCCACAATGTTAAGGCCTCTAAGTTTATAATAGCCCATATTTGTGTGGGTAAGTATATTAATTACTTTTGAAAACGTCTTACAACTTATTATTTCAGTTTTTTTTGTTATATCTAGGTATATCAAGTTTACATAACTACACATTTTAGATCGTAGTAAAAAAATTAAAACACATCTGAGACAGCAATACACAATAATTATTTCCATATCAAGTTATTTTCTCAAAGCAATGTATAGAAAGTTAGCCTATAATTACAGTCCGATATGGAAAGTGCATAATTTTCCTTTAATGACCATGTTTTTGTAATACGCTATTTACGTATAACGATACTTATCTGAAATTTATAGCAATAATAGTTATGGCATAGACTAATAAACTGGAGACATCTAACTGCATAATCTAATAATCTGTTTGAGTTGTATTTCTTTATGACTGAGGGTCGTGACTCCCCCGCAACATAAATTCGCTAGTCTGACCAAGAGAATTCCCTCTTGGTCAGATTACTCGTAGTCGACGCTCAGGTTATTCCTTGGAAGACACACGTCCTCGGATATTGTGGTCCTCAAACATGTCGGTTTCTTAACGATGTTATTTTTCACCGATGATTGCATACCTAATATAATATGTAGTGTTTATAGTAAGTGTATGAATTATGTGGTGTAAACTGTCTATCCTCAACTGAAGGTGTTGACGATAATAATTCAAACTCAAATATATATAAATGACAATGTGAGTATAATTCTTGAAATACCAAAAGTAACTTAGTATCTTTAAATTACAAGCTGGTAACTTCGTACGTCCGCTCGCCTCGAGCGCTAGATTTTAATTGCCGTCCGTTACGAATGTCACGCCCCACCAAGCGGCCACCAGTGTGGCCAGTCGATGAAATATTATTTACCGGTAAATTATCGGCAAATAACCGGTAAATTTAGGGTTATTGTTAGGAAACCTTACAGTGGTAACTACTAATGTAGTAATGTAGTCTTGGAGACATCTAGCTATACATAATTATTTATGTACCTATATGTTTCCAAGACGATTATGTAGCTCAATGTAACCTATTGGTATGAGTCAGTTTGTTTGGATGATTAAAAACTACCTTTCTTACAATAAGTAACATGAAGTTTAATGGCTTATTAGCTTATCAAAAAACGCGTTGGAAAAAGAAAGAATTCTTGGCTAAAAAATATACGGGAATGGTCTAATTTGGCTAGCGTAGATTTTTTGCTTAACAAAAGAAAGGGTCAAGTTAGCTTACTGACGGCCAACCTTCAAAATGCCCGGAATTCTCAATGCCAGTTTTTTGAGCCAGGTCAGTAAGCCAGTTTTTTAATAAACTGGCCTGGCACGGTTGTTCTGTTCCATGAAGCCAAATTATTTTAACCAAGCTTTTAATATTAAGGAGAGACATTGGAAAATGAAGACGAAGTTTATAGGGTGCAAGTTTTATACTATTAGGCATCTAAAGCTTGTGATGTCATTGACTAATGTTTATCGTAAATTGTTATCGGAACAGTTGGACGTGATTGTAGAATAATAGGGTTAAATTGAGCATAGCGCGTCCTAAGGGCAAATGAATGATGTGTGAGTATATTAAAAAAAACCCTTTGCAGTAAATGGAGTGTTTTAAAGATTATATCTTCTAGATACATTAGGTGTAAAAACTGTTATGTACTATTTCGCCTTTTTAGCAAAATATTACATTTTTGTGAAGACAGCACGATGCGATGATGGCACCGATACCAAATAATACGATTTCAACTAGTATAGGTACCTATAGGATTGTAAGTTTTAACATTTGCCAAATTCCTTATTAACAATACTGTATATTGATGTTGTAAAATTATTATAAATTATTTACTAACTTTTTGTTAAATAAATTTTAATAAATCACGTAAAGTTAAAATTTTTGATTATTTTTCAGCATGTAATTTATTATTTATTTTCCAAAGCCTCTCTCCATGCGCCATTAAAACCACGACTTCCTGTTATTCCCTTACAAAATCATTAACCCTCGTGGTTGCCAAGAAATTGGATTCCAATTTCCAGAAAATTGTGCCATAAACATCCTTTGACTCTAAGTCAGGAGCTTTAAGATCCATTAGAGATTCAAAGCTTATTTCGATATTGCTTGGTTTGGAGGTTTATCAACGATAGCCTAAAAAAAATTTTCCCTGTGTGAAACTCGTTTCTGTCTTCAAATTATTTGGAAGTAGTTTTTAAACGCGGTTTTTCTTGTGTCGTATTTAAAGAAAATTAGTATATCTGACATAGATGCTGATATTTTTATACTAACTGTCGTCATCTTTTTAAAATCTGATTCCGAACCGAGCTCGTTTTTCACATAAATGGTATATGGTATGTATTTATGTAAATACACATAAGTACTATAGTGTCGTGTAGTTTGTCAATTACGTATTTAATTTTTTTCTTTACCTGAGATACCACCAATTTTATGGTTGGTATTTTGCGTAATGTGGTATTAAATGTCTAAATGAAAATTATACGAGTACCTAACAAGCGCATTTATAGCTTTAGTGTTGAAGATTTATAGTCAGTTATAAATTGTCTGTACTTATCATACCGCACGGCTACTTACCATATTACGTCAATGGATTTTAGAATATAGTAAAGAACTAACGTATTCATACTTTTACTGTACCTATTATAATATCTGTAAACAATAATTCATTAATTAATAACATAATTGCTTATAAAGTGCAATATTATGTTTTTTTTTCCTCGAATCCAAGTAGCATAGCTTATATTACACAACATACTCGTATTTTTTTTAAATTACTATAACGCTAGCTATTATGCAGTCAACCTACAATACCTACGTAATTTCGTGTCTATTATCTCTCTACGTGACCAGGAATAATAAAACCTAGATCTGAAATTGAGCGCGGTCTGGTTCTGATAAGGAATAGTAAATACTCGTGTGATTACGATAAAGACTTCTGTTTTGAGTATACTATAATGTATTCCACTAATATCAAAGAGGCAATAATTTGTTTTTGTGTGTGTTTGTTGTTTTTTCAGGCTCAAACCACTCAACCTATTTTGACAATATTTCGACTGGAGGTAGATTAGACTCTAGATTAACCCAAAGACTACTTTTTGTTTTTACAGTTCGTTTTTTCAAACGGCGATAAACTATTTATATAGAATCATCATCATCATCCGGTTTTGTGCCACTGCTGGGTATAAGCCTCTCTCATAATATGCCATTGGCTTCGATCTTTAGCCAGCCTCTTCCAGGTTTGACCCACGACAGATGTTATTTCGTCAACCCATCTCATATAAAAAAGCTGATATTTTTTCGCGAATTTCAAAATAGAGAGACAGAGAAGGAATAATGGTTTTCTATTTATTAAAGATAATAATAAATTTATGAGTTACCAGTAAATCTGTATTAATGATTATTCCAAACATTTTTTATTGCCATTTCATCTAAAAATAAATACATGTTTATTTCCAATACATTGCAGCTAAAATATTCCAATTCATCCATTCATTTCTTCAATGTAAAACCTTCCACATCATTTGGCTGACGCAGAGCCTTCCCCATTAAGACATTCTGCAAACAATTTGGCAAAGACTGCCTTTTGCATTGAAACAAACTTAAGTAACACTCAATAAAGCCTAATTTCAACCTTAATTGAAAGGGATAAGAGTTAAAACTCAGTTTTACAAAGTATTTATGTATTGAACTTGTAAAACTGACGGCGGCAATGTTCTTCGCATACGTTTTGATGTTTACGTTACTATAATTTGAAGAAGTAAGCTAGTGGCTGAAAATGGATGGAAATATGTGACGATCAAGATAACTACAGTGATTGGGAATTACTGTGCTGTTCAAAAAATGTTCTGAACAATAGATCCTTATTATGAGCAATTCCATACAAAAGAATACATTTCAAATTAATAAAAAATTGTTACATTACATAAAGATCCTGCTACGTGTATGTCTTTTGTCCTTTCCAACCTTATTATACTACGACGACGTTACATGCTCGAGATTTCTTGATTAACTATGTAGTCTCACTTCTGTATGTACTAGGCGTCACACTTTTTATAGCTGTGAAAATAAAAACACACAAAAAAAACTTTTGAACAAATGTCACTGTCAATGTAGCGCCTGTAGCGCCGTCCTCCTGTCAAACCTCATTCTTTTCTTGTGTGCGGGCGTCGCAACATCATAAATTTCGTTGAATTTTACTATTTGAATTTTTCGTGGAAAAAAGTGTTTATTTCCTGTGTTCAAGTGGTAAATTAGCATAGAAAAGTGAAAAGGAGCATCGGAATTTTAAAATAACGTCGAAAATTCGACGTTTGGTACAAATACTAAGCAATTTATCAACCAGCTCAAAGGATAAAGGTTAGTGCAATTACTAACTTACCAAAGCAATGTTACTGTATTTATTCATGATCGATTTTAATTTTCTGGGTATAATTTTATATATTTTTAAAATCTATACCGAATAGATCGTAAATATATATTTTTTTCAACAAATGATATTACGATCTTTTTTTGAAATACCCATATTTTTGTCATGTAGATCGGAAACTTGACTTTTCTAGCAATGTTTTTTTGTAACGTTCTTTTTCGATGTACCGACATATTTGTTGTTTTTGTTACAAATACAATACAACAAAATAATAATTTATTTATTACCATTTTCTTGCATACATTGTTCTACAATTTATTCAATGTAAAAAGAACTAGATTTTCTAACCTATAACGGTTATTTTGTTTGTGATTCATATTTATTTGAGCACGGTTGATAACAAATTAGTCTAGTGGCATAACGTGATTATGTACAATGACTTTAAAAGTGTACTGCTTTATAGCAAATTAGCAAATGTTCAGTTTAGTGGAATACAATACCAACATACAATAAATGTATATAATGGGCGTTGAATAAAGCACGATTGATAAAGAGTTAGTCTAGTGGCGTAACGTGATTACGTACAATGACTTTAGAAATGTTACTACTTTATAGCAAATAAACAATTATTCAATTGAATTCAAGTTTCAACTGACCAAAGCACCCAAACTTTCCTGTAGCCTATAATACAGACGCATTCACAATAGACTGGAAGTTACAACTTATTATTTATACGTAATTTTCGCCAACGGCATAATGATCGTTTCATTTTTGCCTAGTAAGCCATGATATCTACTGTCATGTCTTTTTCACTTGGTTAGTTAATCTACTTGAGCCCAGAAATTCCATTATTATTATCGTCTATCAGGACTCTTATTCCGTTTGGGCAACGGTTTACTCTAATATTTTTAATATTTTCTAACAGAAGGTATAAAGACAATCCTTTTTTTATCTAGTGCTGCTCTTAATATAATAACATAGGCACTAGCAGAAAGCTCGTTTTAACAATATAATGTTACTGTTAATATATAGTGAGGGCTTTGCTGTAAGAAAACATAAGATATTTTATTTTATTATAATGCGTAACGTCGTCTCGTATAATTAAATAAATAAATAAAATAAATAAATATTCCGGGACATTCTACACAGCGCCATCTAGCCCCACACTAAGCAAACGCTTGTGTCGTGGGTACTAGATAACGGATATAATACTTATATACTTTTCTTTTGTAAATACATACTTATTATACATACAAACAACCAGACTCAACACAAGTAATTATACATTTTAAAATTAATAAATACTTAATTAATTATGGTCGAACTTTACTTAAGGTAAGTTCGTTTAACCATAAATTATATACTAATCTCTTAATGCTAATGAGTAGTAAAACTTGCATGGGTGGGGTGAAATAGTGGATACGTACGTCATAAGCATCCATTATTATTGATTTAAATTAGTCTTATTAAACTGACAAATCAAAATTATGTTATTTACTTTTGAATGATTGTTTGTTTATATTTTTTGCGTATATAATTATTGTGAATTTGCAAATATCAATTGATTTATTATATGTAGGTATAAGACTTATGTACGTAAATAAAAATACCTACGCTCTATCGACATGAATTAAGACATCGCTTTGACTGAAACTGAAAGACTTTGAGGTTTAACTTCAATTAGACTGGAGAATCGATTTGAATTCCAGAAAAGAGGTGTTACTATGAATCGTTTTACCATTATAGTTTTGACAGCTATAGTATTGTGACGTAATCTAAATTGGTATCATATGAAATGCTATATTGGTTAAAGAAATATTAAACAAACTAAAGAAGCAACTGAAACATATTACATACTTTTAGCGATGATAATATTTATTTATTGGTGTGTCACACAACTAAAATTATATATATCGACCGTGACTATTAACATTGTCGGATGTGCAAAACAGCAACTTTATAGGAGAGCGATTCAAAGTATAAATTGCATGTAACTTTTTACTTATTTTGAATAGGAGCATGAAAGTTTAGAATAATACTATACAAGTTGTTTATGTTCAGGCTAACATTAGAAGTAGCAGATATTTAATGTTTAAATATGAGAAAAGTCACTTGTGACCTTTTTAACGGAGTAAAACCAATTGCGATTTGTTGTAAGTGCCAGAACCGACATTGTTGCTTGTACAAAATTTATGATTGATTGTCAGAACTACCATTTACGACATTGTTAAGTTATGATTACCATATATGTTTGTGTCGTATCAGGAAAAAAACATCATAAATGCTAAGAAATTATAACCATTTATTAATTAAAATTAAATTATCAAAAAATGTACTTGGATTAAAGTAATCATCTAAAACATGATAGGCCCCGGTTCTTTGTCTAGTACGGCAGTCGTTAAGCCATGTCAGATGCCCTTAGTGCGGTTTGAAAACTCTCGACACCAGAGTTGGCCACTCTCATTCGATAAGAAGAAGAAGACATAAAACATGTAGCTTTTTTGGTAGCCAAGTTATATACCGTAAAATTTAATGTAGCCAACTTTCTTCTGTATTAAAAAACGCTCACATCTCCGTGTGATGTTATCAAAACTATTTCAAAATCAAAAGTAGCTGCTAGAACATTTTCATTCGACTTAGCTTCATCTTTATTTAACTGTTTTAAAAGCCACGCAGCTGTTTTTGCAGCTTGATGTGTTAAATAGAATATATCTAGATTTCTCTTCTTCTGTATGTAATTCTTTATTTTTGTATGTGTGACAAATATCACATACTTAGATCTTTGTTTGGCCTATGAAAACCAATATTAAAATTTGCAATAAGAATGTTCCTGTATTGTCTCTTATTTGCTTTGTTATTATATTTTTCAGGATCAAACCATTCAGTATATAAGTCATACATGCGAGACGCGCTTTTGCACACCTTCTCAGTATATATTTTTTTTAATTTTTTCGGATGTAATGTGATTCTACTAATGGAAAACATTTCACGTGATCACACGCGCTTTTGATCATCACCTCGTCACAGATTCGATTCTTAAGTTGATATTTGCTACGTCGATCATGTGACACAGAAATGTTTCCATCCTATTTTTTCCAGGACGTAGTGATAATGCACTCACCCAACGATCTAGTGTTTAAAAACAAAGTTTTGCACACTCTCAGTTTTTTACCATTTTTATCTGTAAGGTAATAATATAACGTATTTTTGCAGTCGTGCTTAGTAGTTTCCGTTATATACGTATAATGAATTCCCATTGACGTTGACGGCTCCATAGATCCCAAAACTTTATTCCAGATCCCGAAATTTTGGGATTCATCTAAGTTTCTAGAACATTTGTAACGACATTTTTCATTGCATGGCACTTTCATATCTTTTGCTGGTATTTCTTTTCTTCTAGCATTAATAAAACTTTTGCCCTTGTTCTTTGCACTTTTCCGCGCATTTACCACTCAGTTTTTTTTTATGTTCAAGCCCTTTTTTCCCTTTATCTCTTTTAAAAGTAGGTTGACGATTGAAAATTTTTGACAGAAGGGGGGTGTTAAAACTTGTTATCGATGTCACAGAAGGCGTAGGAAAATTTCCATACAGATGTCAACAGTTAAAATTGGAGGGCTATCGTTTTTAAAACATGCACAAAAATTGATATTTCATCATCATCGTTGAATACGTCGGCGAGTATATCTTGCATTTGAACTCTTTTTGAAAACTTTCTGGTATAGGAGACTTTTGAGGAACTAGAAAAATGAATGGATTATGAATTAATAAAAAGGAATAGAATTAAATGTAACGTTTCCATTATAATTTAATTATGTACCTAAGCGTGCACGTAAAAACTAAAATTTCATATGGCAACTTGACTACTGAAACGTTTGATTAGTTAATAAGTGGGATTAAAAAATCAAGCTTGATCCTTTCAGATATAGCTTATAATGGTATACGAAATTCAAATTTTCAAAAGTCAAATTACATCTGCTAATATTTTGAAGGTAATGTACTTTGTATAGTTTCTTAGTTTAGGTACTACCTACTAACTTTTTAACTCATCTACTAAGTATTAAACACCGTTACCGACATTTAATTCATTAAAAAAAAGTTAAACAACATCGGATGAGATACTACCAACACTAAACATATATGAAAATTAGATTAACAATGTCGGATGTGGCACTAACGACATTTAACACATTACAAAATACAAATAACAACGTCAGATGTGGTACAACCGACATTTAATACATTACAAAATACAAATAACAACGTCAGATGTGGTACAACCGACATTTATCACATTTCAAAAATCGATTAACAATGTCGAATGTGGGACATCCTACAATGTTGAATTACGTATTATGAAATTTTTTTTTATGCATATTATTTAGTATTAAATTCGCAATTGTGTTACTATAACAAACAATAATGTTAATAATACTATAATTTAAGTAAATACCTTAGATAATTATCTAAAACTATTATAAAAGTAATAATTACCTATTTCAACACTAGCTGGTTTTGCTTTGATCTTAATATTTTCTCCTTCATAGCGACCCGTAACTAGTTTGATTAAGTGTTTTGAAAGCGAATGCATCGTAAAAGTAATTACGTAAAGGAATAAACATAAACTGCTGCACAACAATAATAGTGGAAACAAGACGTGCGTCCATACCGCTAACAAGGTCGGTACTGGCAGATAGCGCGCGCTCGCCTGCCCCCGCGCACCGCTAATAATGTCGGTAGTTATTATCCGACATTGTTAGCGGCCTATGTTGGTAAGATCCGACTTTTTTAAAGTGGGTATATAAAAAAGTATGCATAAAATTATATTTTTCTTTTCAGCTGGTGATATAAATGGTTATTTAGGCTCTTTTTATGAAATAAACAAAAAAACGCGATTTTGTAGTTCCGACAATGTTAATAGTCACAGACGATATGTGTGTGTGTGTGTGTGTGTGTTATTCTATACCAATATAGGTTCTATTATAATGTATTTTTTTTATTTATTAGAAAATTAAACAAATATCAATTGCTTATGTTTTGAGCTGAACACTGTATAAATAAAAAATAAAACCAAAAGGGTAAAAACGAATGAGCAAGTAAATATGTTACCTAGAGTAGCCCCCAGCTTTAACTTGGCCCCAGCACAGATTCACTAACGAACCTAAGATTTGAGAACGTTTCAAAAGCAAACGATACCAAACTCGGTTCAAGGACAAAATGCTTTTAGCTGTGTCTTATCTTTGGTACAAAATCCACTACATAGCTTTTCTGTGAAATGAGATATATTATTATATTTATTACACATGACATTTATTCGCTTGGTATGGGGCTAGATGGCGCTGTGTGATATATCCTGACTAAGAAAAAAAAATATAAGTTTAACATACGTTAGCTAGTAGGTACCCATGACACCATCGTTTGCTGAGTATGAAACCAGATGGCGTAGTTAAAGAAAAACGTTATTGTTTCAAATGCATATTACAACAACAACAATATGTATGAATGTCATCATTTGTTTTCCATGAAAGCAATCCATGAAAAGCATGAACACAAAACGTGCTTTCGTATTTTTAATGTAACACAATGCCTCCCGAGGCGCTATGGTGGAACAAAATAGCGCAATCCGGAGTCGAATTATGACGATGCAAGCGGGATGGAAATATTGGTGCCTGGACTCACGGGGCATAAGAATAACACACCCCTCTTTTTGAGTCGTCTTTCCTCATGACTGAGGGTCGCGACTCCCCCCAGAATTAATTTGTTAGGGGACTCTTGTACGCCCAGGTCCTTCCACGGAACACATGTCCTCGGATATTGTGGTCCTCAAACATGTCGATTTCCTCATGATGTTTTTTTTCACCGTTAAGCAAGTGCAAATCCACGCTTAAGTTGAAAAGATAAGTCATTGGTGTAGGGACGGATTCCAACCAGGATGCGTCTGGACGAAAAGCAGACACTGGAAGTGCTGAACCACACTCGCTAACGTACATGTAATGAGGTACATTTTTAACCAGAACTTTGCCCACGAGTGTAGGAAATTCACATTAACCTAACTTAACCTTATTTTAATCACTTATAAAATACAAAATAACCTTTACATTTGGCAAAATCTCTAAGTGTTCCCATCTAAGTTTATTCATATTTTTCCCATCAAGCGTGCCATTCTGTTAAGCAGTGTGTCAAACACGTAATATCACTGCGGTTGTAACAGCTGTACTGGTTCGATCGTGCCGTGACTCGGCGCCGTAAAAGCCCTACGTACTCATATTGCAGAATTTTGCAGAATGCCCCTGCATTTGATTGAAGCGTGCGTTGAAAATAATGGGAAAACTGGCTAATTCCGACAAGTTATTCGAACTATTTTGTTCCATGCGCCATTTTGAAACGAAGTATTCGAAATTTGAAATTATTCCATAACTCTGTGATGGTGGCTTGATGGTACTATTCTGTCGTAACTTTTTGGTTGCACGTGTGCCTAAATTGCTTTGCAAACTTGACGGGGAAGTTTGTAATAGATTCAAAGCAAAGTACTGCTATATTACAGCAATGTTGTTGTTTTTATTACGCGTAGTTGGCAGAGTTTTGTTTGCAAAGTAACTTATTTGATGTTGTTTTATTGTTAGAGAGCAAGATGTAACTAGCAAGAACTCACAAACTATATAATTATGAAACAAAAGTCGATCATAGATTACTTTTTACGAGTACTTCCGTGATTACTACAGTGCCAAGAAAAGAATGATTCCATTGCAGTGTCAGTCGTTACTCTCATTATTATTCACATCAAGATATATCTCTAAAAAATATATTCACTCACAAAACTTTCAACGAGATAATCTTGCCAGCTACATTTACGTCTGTACCTCATAAGCATTCCAAATGACTTCTGAAACAAGCTCAAATTGCAACACTACAGCAACATTGTACTCGTACATTGTATGTATAGAAATATCCTTCCCCTCACATTTCCCTCTAAAATTGACATAATACAGTAATAGACCGTAGGCTCACTATTTTGTAATTGCACGGAATAAGTACTTAAATTTCTCATGCTCATGTTTTTTTTTACTGCACTTGACCATAATTCTCGTGATGGTAAACGATCTTTATAGTCTAGGATGGAGCGTGCATTATGCTGGTAACATGGGACTTACCGCAGGTAATCTGTTATGGCTGGCGTCGGTGTAGACATCAAACAAATATTGTATGTAAATATATACCCGATAGGAAAGGTATGTAACAAAATATTATCCCAGTTGCCCAATAGACACTTGACATAGTGTGAAGTATCGCGTGAAGTTTTTTATGTGATCTTTCGTATAATTTTATGTTTCCTTTGATTTAAAGCTATTTAAAAAAAATGGCAATAAAAAATATGACCATAACATTAAATATTGAACTTTAATATAGCAAGTACCATCCTTCTACTACACCATGTCAGTTCAAACTTGCCTGTAACATATCTGCAACCGCAACATTTCAGCAGCTTGCTGTGTCGTTAACTAGCTCGCACTGACTCGAACAACAATTATACTTAACAAACCCTGCAATGTATGTGAAACACTTGAAAATGCCACGTAAGTCTTACCAATTTACATTTGACGTTTTGAGGACGATGCATTAACATTTATATTGATGGTAAGTAGTAATAAGGCAAACTGCTTTTTAGAGTTAAATAATTCTAAAAACAGTTCGTCTATTTTATACACTAACTAGTGGACACTCGCGGTGTCACTCGCATTATTTAGAGATAAAAAGTAGCCACAACACTTCTAAGATCTCTGTTTTTTTTTCGTTCGAGGATGAGTATTTATTTTTCAAACGTTTTGCAAATTAGTGCTTCATTTTTTTTAAATAAAAAACAAAACTAAACCCTTGAAAACTATCAAAAAATGTATAAATACTAATTTGTAAAAATATATAAAAGAATCTGCTCTACATTTTATATAAATACATTCATAACAGTATAATACCATAATTTAATTGTTAAATAATTGTTATATGTATACCAAATCGCTCTCCTATCCACCAAGACCAGCCAATGCTAACAAACCGTCGCTTTGTGATATCACATAATGCCTTCATGCCTTGAAATATAATTGACTGCGCTTTTCCAACGTTTACATTTTAAATAGCTGCCTGTCGGAATACGCTCAACATTAAATTGGCGGTACTGATTAACTCCGTAGGGACGAGTTTGTGTTTTCTTTTTGTAGGTTTTTTGTTGTTGTTTTTAAGAGAAGGTATTGCTTGGTTTCACACTGGTTGAAGTTGTTTGAAGACAATTTATGAAAGTAAAAAATAAAAATGCTAGTTGGTAAGTTGATAGTTAGGTACAAATATCAGACTTTCGATATCATGGATTATTAAGTATTTGAAATTAGTGTAATTACAGAAAAGTAATATCTATGTACTATTCTTTAGAATAATAATGAAGATGTCTTCAATTTACCTAAATTAAAAATGCATGGAGTAAAAATGTAGGGAAAAAAAATCGGGAACATTTTATTCCGGCAAAAATAGCAATAATATCATCTCTAGAAACTTCATAAATCATTTAATCGCCCACTTGCTAATTATCGAGAGTGACTGAATATTTAATTAATACGGCTGGTAATTAATAATGCTAAATTAGGTTCCCAGATCGCGGTTAAAGATTGTGACGTGGTGAAATTGTTGTTCCAACTAATTGGTTGAGATTTCATGGATTATTAAATTAATTAGTAGTTTAGTAAAGAACCTTTGTTATGGCTATTAACATTTCCATACATTTAGTGCTGTGTTGTTGAAAAGTACCTAGTATTTTGTGTTGTTATATATGTTTATGTACACTAATGTTGTAACATTCTACTTATGTTTCCAATACTTGACTTATAATTACTACTGTTATAGCGCAGACAACAAAACACTCAATTTAAGCAATTTCACATGATGGTATAATATCCACATCGATATCGTAATATCTCATTATAACATCAGTAAAACGCGATCAACCTGATTGTAGGGCCAATCAGGTTGGTCGCGTTTTATTGATGCGCGCAGCTGCGCTCTCATTGGTTAGATTTTAATGGCGGCAAAATCACTGTGACAATACACGTACGCGTGAATTTAACTCTTGTTGTTTGATTAATTGCATTAGTGAAGATAAAGTAGTGTATGCAACTGCATATAACACGGGTATTAAAACACTCGTTACTATTATGAAACTCGCTGCGCTCGTTTCATAAACTCACACTCGTGTTTTAATACCCTTCATTATATGACAGTTGCATAAACTACTAATACTTCATCGATTACAATACGGATTCCGTAAGGTGAATTATGTTCAATTCTATCGTTATAAATTCAGACTTATTTTATATGCCCACTTGAGATTTGATGTGTTTGTGTGTTCGACATTCCTTCTTCTTCTTATCGAATGAGAGTGGCCATCTCTGGTGTCGAGAGTTCATCAAGCCGCCCTTAGGACCCTTCTTAATTCCTGATAAGTATTATTATATACTTAGAAAAGTATTATTATATGTCGTAAGAAGCCAATAATTGACATAAATTATCCACTAGTGGACGCCCGCAGCTTCACTCGCATTATTTTAGAATAAAAAGTAGCCCTTGATAATTCTCAGATCTCCTACCAAAAATCATAATGACCCGTTCAGCTGTTTATGCATTATGAGCGATAAATTGTAACTTGATATTCTAGTTCGGTCTTTTGCAGTGACGTAAATTTAGCTGGATATGACATTAATTAATTAATACTTAGACTTTAGCTGCTGCAACAAATAACGTTTTACAAAGTAGAACAGAAAAAAAACCCATCACCATGAAATGGCCTCCGAACGAAATAACAACTGTGACCCTAAAAAACCAAGTTGGGCGCCACTGTGTAACGCTTTTAGGTGAGAGGGTGTATATAAGAGCGTTATCCGTGAGGTTTGGCTACCTAAGTCTATCTAGAGGGTATTAGGTAGTCAATAAATAAAAGGTTAGACTATTGTTACTAATAATTTATGTATATTTAACTAGGTATTCAAAAGGTGGTAGTCTCACTTTACAATTTTGATTAGGTTTCTTATTTACTTTCAATTTACAGGTAGGTTAAACAATGATTAGATCTATATATATATATGGGCGCCAGCCTTAGCTCAAGGCGATAGAGAATGAGTACTCTTTAAATTACACAATTGTCCTCAGGGTCGAGGAGAAATGCCTACACCAGGGTTTCTAGTTGCAACCAGTATGCGTTTTAGTCAGTCAACAACACAATAAAAGTATAAAGGCACCAGGCATTATATATGCCTGGTGTTACCGGCTTAGTGATGGGGACGGAGTCAGGGCGGAGACACCCGCCATAGAGGGCTGGAAGAAGCTGCAAGCTCTCCCAACACGGTTGGTGACCTCCGGCACCCCGCGCCCAAAGCACGATGTAGAAATGTGAAGTAGGTGTGTGTTGTGAAGTAAGTAGGATTTTGTGCGGCCTAGGCTAGCAGCCTTAGACCGTGTAGATGAGTTGTAGAAGGGAGTATTCTTGCGAGAAACTTAAAAAACCCTGTTAACAAACAGTTACATTTATTTTATGTTCCGCTTTAGAGGGTAGATGGTATCTGCACGCACCGCACTTATGTCGTAAAACTTACCCAGAATCTGGGGTTTTTCCTCTCACAGATCAGCGGCTGCGTGCTAGGATGAGGTCCGCAGGCCTCATCGACCAGCACTACCTCCAGCAGACAGCAAATATAGCAAACAGCCTACGACAAGAAACGTGGAAGATTAATCCCGGTGAACAGGTTCTTTCACTGAGCTCTTTTTCTCGAACACTCACCAACAACGAGGGAGTTCTTATGTACGGAGCGTGGCGAGTTGGCCGAACTGCTTCTGCCGGGGTCTAGGGATCGAGAGCCCTAGACCCCGCTTACATTTTTCTTGCCGTGCGCGTTTCTATCTGTCGAGTCACCTTTCACGTCTCTCTGACAGGTTAGAAAATAATGTCAATTCGACACTTGACATTGACAGTCGCAACCCAAATCTTTGTTTTGCGACTGCGCAACGTATCGACATTTAGCCATTTTAGACTAAATGAACGAAATGAAATGAGGGGTTACAACTGTAACGTAGTGTGCCTACTAGGTTTTATTATTAAAATAAAAAAGGCAAAGTTAACTTACAATATGTTTACTAAATAAATAAAAAATACAATTTTACTCTATAAAACAAAAAAAACTAACTTAGGTCCGATGCCTAGGGTCACTGTTGGCGTTCAGAGACAAAATCGTTGTACTTCGCTAACGAAATGTTGAGCTTGGGAATATGAAGGTGACACCGGTAGGCGTCTGGGCCGAAGTTCGTCCTCGCGCGAGGTGGCACGGAGAACGAGTGTGGAGATGCAGAGCAAGGATTCTCGCGCCCGCGACTCAGCAACCACTGCGATTACGAAGGTGACCCTTCGTTCTTCGAAGGTGCCCCCTGGCGATGTTGCGGTTATGGTGTGAGGCTGCGACTGAAGAGCATGGGAGGGATATGATCCCGTACTTAGGTCCCCAAATCGGGGATTTACACTGCACTAACAGTATGGAATCGAAATACTTAAAAAGTAAGCAAATCGCGAAATAAATCGTTAATTAACAAAAAGTAACAACGAGATGCGATGGCCTTAGATAGTGAAGGCCGACTGGCAACTCCTCCACTAGAAAGCACAAAATACGAGGGAAAAAAATTTGCTATCGCGTTTTATGTAGGCGCAATAAATAAATACTACATGTAACGTTTTACCGTTACAAAATAAATACAAACTTCAAAACAAACAGACAAAAATTCTTAAAACTGTAAAAACGTGTTCTGTTATGGATACCGGAACATATTTTTTCTAATACCTTCTGTGTCCATATTTATGACCCTCTTCAGCTTCATTATACTCGTACTCTTCAGCTTTATTTACACAGTTAGTATTTTATTTACTGTCATGCACATTACGTGTGTTTCAAATTAATATTAATTGAAAAATACCAGCCCGCTGTTCTTTGACAGTGGGTTGAAGCACTCTGACAATTATTTAGCTCATCCTAAAGTTGCCTTTTTTACTATTGTATAGTAGACAACAAAAACTATTTATTCAGGACTATCATTCACTTGACAAGTTCAAATCATTACTAACTATTTTGACAATGAGTGCACAACAACAATGACAGAGTTCCACCCTACTTAGTTAATGAAGCTTGAACGGAACTTCGTTGCCGAAACTTGGCGCCGACTTGGAACGGGGAAGTCTTCCGTACTGAGACGGATTTTGATGCAACGTGTACTTAGAGGGCAGTAGCGAGGTTTTTACTACTACCGGAATCTTATTCCAACCCTTACGTGTGTTGGCACTTAGACTGTCTTTCGGCTTTTCTTAAGATTTTCTAATTGCCCTTTTTGTTATTTTGAAGTAGACAACAAAAACTTTTATTCAAGACGATCACTCACAAGTTCAAAATTGCTAAGACATTATTTTAAATTTGTTTTATTTTGTAACGACGCATATTGTTTACTTTTGGATAAATTAAGAAAAAAATATGTAAGTTTTAGCAAAGACTACCAAATCGAGAATAATATGGCATTATATTGACGCATCTCTTCACTTATTAAACTGGTAAATCGGTTATTCATAATTAGTGAAACATGCCCAATGATAATTTATGTATTGTCATCGTTAAGTGCTGAAATAGCCTTGTAGTTGCACCCACATAAGCTTAAAATAGTCTTGTAGTAGAATCTGCTAGGTACCTACCATTATAAGCGACTTTGAAACGATCATCAAAATCTACTAAAAAATCCGGTTCACAATAAATGTATAATCACTTACCTACTAATTTATTTTATAATTAATATTTAATATTTTTTTACGTATAGTAGCCTTCTACGTCACAAATCTGTGGCTAGTAAGAGTAGTAAGCATAAACTTTTATACCAAAAATCACAAAATAAAAAACTTAGTCAAATCAAATCAAAAGTTTTTTATTGAAATTAAATCTTAGTAAAATATATATAATAAAATATTAGTAAAAGCATTGACAAAATTAAACTCAACTTGAGTTTAATTTGTCTACAATTTAGTGATACAAACAGTGACGTAACTTTTACCGTAGTAAAAGTTACGTCACTGTTTGTATCACTACACCGTGTGCATTCGCAAGACACTGATTCCTATGAACACGGCTTTGATACAATTCGATTAAAATTCACGCTACAACGACACCGGGTTCATTTGATGCTGTTATAACAGACGAGTGGAACCGGTTAATTGATTGGAGGGAATTGGTTCCTTCGTTTAGTTTCTAATCATTCGTTTGTTCTAGAGAAATGTGGACTTAGCTAGTATTATACTAATATATACTATTAGGTTTGCACTTGACAATAGTTTGCCTGATGATAAGCAATGGTAGTCTAAAATTGATTGATAAAAAAATAATGGTAATAACTAGTGGACGCCCGAGGCTTTGTTCGCATTTTCTTCTTCTTCTTATCGAGTGAGAGTGGCCAACTCTGGTGTCGAAAGTTTTCAAACCGCCCTAAGGGCCTCTGACATGGCTTAATAACGACTGCCGAACTAGACCAGACCTGCAATTTTACATTCTTGTTCGCATTATTTCAGGATAAAAAGAATCCTATCCTAAGACCTCATACTACCTACATACCAAAAATCATGATGATCCTTTATGACGTTTTTGCGTGATGAGCGTTTAAATGAACAAACATACAGATACACAGATAAACAAAGAGTAAGACAAAAATTCTTGAAACTGTTGGAACGTTGTTGCTATCAATTCTTATTATCTCCAAACATTTTTTTTAATATCTTCAATGCCTCAGCCTTCAGCCTTTTGACCCGCTTCAGTTTTATTATATGTGATAATACGAGGTATGGCCAATAATGGCCATGGCATAACGCATGTACTTACATAATATGCTATAAAATATGTTATATATACTTCGGTCTCTACGGGTAATATAATTTGAAACCCTGCTGTTATTTCAACATGCCTCAATCTACAGAAAAAAATACCGGTTTAATCCACAGTAAATTGAGTGGAGTCCATAAATTATACTCTGTTTTTATTCAACAGCGAAGTAATGCTGGGAACATACTCTTGACTGTTACAAATAGCTTGAGTGCGAGTTACGTATGCTTACTTACACTTGCTTACTTACATTTGCTTACTTACTTACCTACCTCTTGCGGTTACTAAAATGTTGAGACTGTTACAGTTGAAAACCCACGCAAATTAAAATGTTTTTCACTTGCTTTGCTCGTACGAAATGTAGAAGTTACAACTTTATTTGAATGAGAAAGTATTTTTAATCCAAAATATTAGGCTATAGATAGTCCCGTTAATTGTACGTAGTTTAAAAAAAAAACATTATCATACAAGTTTGATTGTGATTACAGCTAATACTGCTTAATTATCGTGACGCATTTGATTTTTTTATTTATTATAATAATATAAAAAAAACAAGTATCCATTGCGATTACGATATAGAACAACTGCTGGAAAAACCTCCAGATTAGTATAATTCACTTTTTTATTTGTATACTCACATCCCCATATTTTGATATTTTAATTTTCATTGATTATATTCGCTCTAATACATTTCTCAATACAAACAATCACTCACATACACGCATTGTCATACCCACATACACAAACACACACACACACACACACACCCACACACACACACACATACACACACACACACACACACACAAACACACACACACATACATACACAACGGCGTGATTTGATTTGATTTGTTTTATTAACTTAGTAGTAATATTTATATTTAGGCTAGTATTAGTAATTTTATGTTATATTTATTTAAATTGTAAACAAATTGATCCCCTGGAAGATCCTGCCTTCTACAACACAGTTAACACTACAGAAGAAGGCAGAGCAACATTATATTGTACCCCATTAATTGTTTACAAATAAAAATCTTTTTTTTAAATCTTTTATTGCTAGCAAAACTGTCCTATTTTTCGTAACAAATACACGAATTTGATTTTTAAAATTATGCATTTCCATTTCCGGTATAACAACAAAGATTAAAAATAAAATAATGAAAATTTTAATATCTCCTGCCCAATAAACGTTTTTTTCGTATTTTATTGCTCAATTTCTTATTCTTTACATCACACCGTTTTGTGTTCTTACCTTACTTATGAAAATAAATAAGATATTTTCCCGAGCCGTGTGCGCGTAGCGTAAAAATCCGTCTGATAGATGGTTTTCGCATTATAGGCATAAATCAAACTGTAGTGGAGGGTGAAACTATTGTTGTATATTTTCACGACAGCGTCAACGGATTTATTATCCATGGAAGTGTCAAAGTTTAAATATAATATAATTAAATCAAATGGAGTTGGTATTTATCATTATGTGGAAGAATGCTGTTGCTAAAGCTGATTGGCATTGCAAAGATAATTTTAACAGATGGGCTATTTTAGAGAACAAGATGCAGTTTGTGAATTTGTTGTCATGGTCTAAAGAGTAAGAACTGGAAAACATAGATTCACTAAAACTAACTTTAACTTAACTAAATTACTAGCGGTGTTACCTCGGATTAAATAGTTGCTTTTGTGTAAATCTAGAATCTATTCTACCAAAGTTTTGAGCGTAGTAAGTATAAATAAATACTAGGCCAGAGCAAACGGATGATCAAATTATTCTGTACTTAAACTAGTTTGTATTAAACAACTTTTACATAATTCTGTGTTATATACCAAAATTTACATAGTCAATCAACTTAAATGAGTTAGTAAAGTTAGTTTCCTTTATTTTATTTTTCCATATATACATGGCATCCCTATTAACCCCAGGTAGCCTGCACTGGGCGTTAGCACATTTAGCGCCACTACCTCCCTGGCACCGAGCAAATTATATTACACCTACGACCCTGAACCGAATCAGCCACAGTTTTATACCAAACAGTTGTTACACGCCTGATCTTTAATCTTCTTCTTATCGAATTAGAGTGGCCATGTGAAGTAAATGGCTTAACGACTACCGTACTAGACAAACAGCCAGCACCTACAATTTAACGTGTGATCCGACCCACAGAAGCGCCCAAATGGAATGCCATTTTTCGGTCACCCATCCAAGGAGTGACCGCGTCGACCTTTGCATCGGTAATCGCATACGACTGCCTATGCTAGATGAGCTACGGGAGCTTTTAATCTTAAGAATCAGACAGGGGGGGCTTACCTCTCCCGACCTATTTAATTTTTATATGAATGGTTTGATTGAGGAGCTGAGCAGTACGCCTGTGGGCCTCAGGTTGGACGGCATGGCAGGTATGTCAACAACCTGAGTTACGCAGATGATATGGTGCTGATCAGCCCCTCAATTAAGGGTTTGCGAAAACTAATTGAAATTTGTGAAAAATACGCCCTTGAACATAATTTAATATATAATGCGAAGAAAACAGAAATGATGATTTTTAGGTCGGGAAAGGGGCCCCTCAATGTGCCCGAAATTGCCATCGGTGGACAGATAGTTAACTGTAACTAGTTTCAAGTATCTTGGCCATATCATAACGTCTAATCTATCTGACAACGAAGACATTGAACGCCAAAGAAGAGCTTTGTGTGTTGTAGGAAATATGATTGCTAGAAAATTTCACAGAGCCTCCATGGATGTCAAAATTTCTTTGTTTAAGGCATATTGTCAGTCTTTTTACACGTGTCAACTCTGGACCAATTACACTAAAATGTCGCACAATGCAATAAGAGTAGCCTACAACAACGTCTTCAGGCACCTGATGGGCCTGAAGTGGTATTGTAGTGCCTCGGAAATGTTCACGAATTCGCGAGTTGACTCATTTAACGCTATCCAAAGAAAACGCATCGCATCCTTCATGTTCAGAATTGATACGTGTAAAAATAAGATTGTCAGAAGCCTTATGGACCGGCAGCTGCTGCCTGCAACATATGAACGATGGGTAGCAATTGCAACTTAAAATGTACCTTTCTATATAATATTGTATATATTCTCTGTTTGTGATTGTGTGTGATATGGATCTCAGTGTCTGCAATAAAAAGTTATTATTATTAATAAAAACCAAAAAATTATACTGGTTTAGTAGATTCTGAGTTCTTGAAGGTGAATGAATTAAATTTGACACAAAATAACACAAATAACCATCATTTTCTGTATATGTTTACCTAGAAATAAATAACTTATACAAAATTACAAAACATTAAGTTACTAATTAAAAGCTAACTTATAAACTAAAAATTATAATAATTCTAAAACAATTACAAAATTAAAGTCTGTAGGCAACTGTATTTATGTCATAGTCCTTAAACTACGAATAAATGATACAACCAAAAAAAATATTGCACAAAATGTTCCATCGCATCAGCTTCGGTTGTCATGATGAGTGGAGTTTAGCCCTTAAGTGGTCAACCGCGAACACGCATTCAGATATTTTTGGCATCGTAACCAATCACGAACAAGCTTTGTTTGCTTGTGGTGTGCGAGGGAGAGACAAAATGTGTAAGCATTTTTGATGCAAAATTTGTAAGGACTTACTGTTCTATATTATTACTTATTCGTAGTCTTCAAGCAATACTATATAAATAGCCTATAGCCCATTAATCAAGTATGCAGAAGCAAAAATAAAACTAAAGCCTACAGACGGGCAACAATTCTTCATCAAAAATTCAGCGTTCAGTCCCTCCCTCATTGTTAATGGAAATTATTCTCGAACGGTCCTGTTGAGTCCATTTGGTCGAATATACCCGCCTTGAGCCACAGAGTTCGAAAAGGCATCTTTGTGGATAGAAAAACGCATGTTTGCAAAAAGAAACATAAATGAGCGTTGCACTTTTTGACACACTCACCATTCATCATTATTGTCAACCCAATTGTTTAGTATGACATATGTACATATTTGGACCATTAAAGTAATAAGCTACTTTGTTATTGCCTAAAACATAATTATTCATATTAGAAAGTTTAGAAAGTCATAGAATACATTTTTTTGTCTTTTTAATACGGCCCTATGTTTTGCTCCCGACTTCTTTCCTTTCTTCGAATGACTGGAAAACATAAGTTTTTAGAGTAAAGTATAGTTTTTTTGTCCCAGTTTTTTTATTATTGTAGGTATATTTTGTAGAAAATTAGTGTTACAAGAAAAACTTCATCTATTCAACTGTAAATAATAGTCTTTACTGTATTGCATTAATAAAGAAAAATAATTAATACTTCAACTAAACGAGTGCTAAAATTTTTGAGAAGTTTAATGGTAGATTTATGTTAAATAAGTATATTACCCATCCATTTTCCCTTCCAAATCTATGTCCGAAACGAACTCAAAGGTAGACTGATGGTTTAATTGGATTTCGCGACAGATTAATTCGTCCTAAGTGATGTTACGTTCAATACAGGCGGCCGTAATTTCATTGGCTTCACTTCTGTGTGACGAATTGATAAGTACGGAAGTAATTTCCAAGTATTATATGCTATTTAAAAGGAAATCGTGCCAATCAAGTGATATCAGAAACCTTAAGACGGTTCGAAAATTCTTGATACTATTAATGATAAAGATAAAGATATTTATTAATGTTATAAAATGAATACATAAAATACCTATGTACAGTATGTATCACATTATAAAATCTCGTCAGTAATATAATTACTAATTCCTTATCAATGGTTAGGTTATTCTCGAACAACCAAACATCATCATCAGCCTGTTATCGCCCACTGCTGAGCATAGGCCTCTCTTCTTGTACGCCACTCATCCCGGCCCTGCGTAGATTGAATCCAGGTGCTCCGTTTTATTCTAATGTCGTCAATCAAAAATAAAAACAACAACCAAACATACCAAATATAAATAAATATTTTGGGACATTGCACTCAGCGCCCTCTAGCCCCATACTAAGTAAACGCTTGTGTCATGAGTACTACGTAACGGAAATAATACTCATAAATTATATTTTTCAACTACTTCCCTTTTTGCTTATCTCGTTAGTTATTTTGTTAATAGTAATTAACTTATACCAGAGTCAGGGAACTGTAACACCAGAGCTGGCCACTCTCATTCGCACAAATTTACGTTTGTTGTTGTTTAATTCTTGTGTTGCAGACAAATTGACAAACGTAACAAATGTGAGTTAAAATTGGTGCGAGAGAATGAATACATTGAGAGAAATTACTGAATAATTAGTATTTTAAATACAAGTGTTTGTCCAAACACAATACACAAAATATTAATGAATAAGTAAGTTGGAACAATAACCAGTACCGACCCACTTACATTAATATTAATGGAATATTTTAATTATAACTGCTTTGCTGCGCTTTATTTCTGAATTATTTTAATTCGTTCATTATTTCTACTTTAATTTTATTAAGTCCGTTTTAAGGAACGAACTTTATTTTAAGCCACAATTTATAATACCAATCTGTATGAGTGGTTTACAGTGAGTAAGTGAATTTGTTTTATGAATTACTTTACTGGCGGTGTTTAATATTGCCTCAATATATGCTCGTATTTTGTGCTGCTTAAAAACGTGTTGGTTTCTTTACGATGTTTTCTTTTACCGTTACACGTGCAAATTCATATAATATGTAAATATATAAAACTCAAAGGTGACTGACTGACTGACTGATATAGTGATCTATCAACGCACAGCCCAAACCACTAGACGGATGGGGCTGAAATTTGGCATTCCGGTAGATGTTATGGCGTAGGCATCCGCTACGAAAGGATTTTTGGAAACACCACTTTTAAAGGGATGAAATAAGGGATGAAAGTTTTACAATTTAATGCGAGCGAAGCCGTGAGCAGCCACAATAACTAACACAGTAATTTATAAAACAGGTCGTAGGTGTGTAGTACAGGGATCAAACCGTAGTGAGTTTGTATGTCAAGTAGACCCGATCTATTTTACTTTCCAATCAAATAAAATCCTAGGCCTCACGTGTCAAGTATCAGTTACTTGGCAATGGTATATATCGACTTATTTATGGCAATCAAAAAATCAAATGGTCTTTTTATAATTATTCTAGAAATACAAATTACACATTTTGTGAGTCCCTACCAAAACATTAGGTAACTCAATATTGATTAGTTACCCAAACTCCTAAAATAATTGCAACAATGACAATTTCAATTTCACTCCTGTAACATAAGCAATTCGAATGAAATCGGATCAGTGCATCCAAGTCTAATGGAATACGACTAGTTAGCAAAACCATTATCACGTTCTGGCTCAGCCAAGGTTCAAATCAAGGTTGCTGACGATTTAATTGACCTAACCCAATCGAAATTACTGGATTGCTGTGATTGTATCTTGTGGTCTGAATTATCGGTAGGCTCTAGAAGCCCATAACTTATTCACTTAGAATACTCTCAAGCCAGCAATATTGTTATTTTTTTTACAAATATCTATTTGGTTTATTTAATCTTCACTGTCCCACAGCTGGGCAAAAGTCCCCCTGAACCTTCCTCCTATCCTGGGTCAGCTCCTTCCAGTTGGTATGGGTTCGAATATAAGACATAAGATATTTTTTTTATCCAATAAATAGCTTGTCTATGTCTATCTTACAATCTTGTTCCATCAACTGAGTCGGTGTGAACCAAGAAGCTACACCCCGTCTTGCGGTTACAGCGCTGTCGGCACAAACGACATAACATAGCTCAATAAAGAACTTGTCTTCTCACAAATTTTGTGCTTTTTATGAACTATAATTTCATCAAATTTATTAGTCTTCAAGACGAGAATAACTTTCTTCCAGGCAGCTTGTAGATAGAACGTCAGAACGCAAAGTTGTAGTCAAGCGTGAGCATATCAAGTAAGACTTAAACAATTTGAACTGTCACTTTATAATGACAGACATCATTTTCATGAAACAAAATTAAAATAAATCATAAACTATTTTCTTGAAAACTGGCAAAATAATTAGGATGCATTGATTGACGCTTTAATTTTGGAATTTTAATAATTTACTGATATGAAAATCAAATTTGAGCACTATTGGATTACGGATACTGAATGAAACTTGTTTGTTGTGGCTCAGTTTACTTGAAACTAGGAGTTCACTGCACTGTGTGCTTACCAAATGGCACGCTAATGGTAGGTCAGTCTATTTACTGTTCAATGTCATCGGTCGCCACTTAACAATGCTGTTTGCAGACAATCAAAAGTGTTCAGTTGATGGCGTGCCATGGAGCAAATGGATGGAGTTGGGCTGATGCATACATAATAAAATCATCATCGTTATCCACAGCCCTGCATCGATGTTGTGTAGATCTCGTCCAGGCCAGACCCCTGACTTGAATTGAAACAATGTCATCTCGCAAGAATATGATAGCATGTAATTTCGAAGTTAATTTTACTAACTTAGATTTATAATATTCAATCTAATATTTCTTGTTTTATTTAATTTATTTAATCTTAAGATTTACGTGCATGTTTGACAGAATATATATTATTATTATTATTTATATAGGTACTTATTTTCAATAGAAGACCAACACTGATTGCTTTCAAGTAATTAGCATTAGGTATGCTAAGCTCGGGCTGTATTGTGGCAGGCAGAGATGTATAAGATACCCTATACAAAGTATCTGAAATACAAGATGCAAGATACTTAAAAAAAAAGTATTTCAGATCCAAATACAAATACTTTTCTAAAAAGGTATCTGAAATACAAGATACAAAATACCTATCTTTCAAATACTTTTTAAAGATAAAATACTTTTTTGTAGGAAAACAACATTTATTTTAACTGTCAAGTTTATTTATTCGAAGAATAATGTAGGTTAAATTATTAATTTGGTAAAATTAATAATTTGTTGTTATTCTAACCTAACATTTCGTTCGGCTCTCGCAAGTTACACACACATTTCTGACAAACATGTAATAATGCAACTTAGCAAAATAAAATAAGACCGTTTCCATGGTGGCGATTCCGAATCTCACAAAGGATATAAATATATAATATAATGTTCTTGATAATTATTATATTCTCTCAAATGTCAAGTGCACACAAGAGTATCACGCTAATAAAATGGCACCGGTCGCTGAAGTCAAAAATCAAAAATCACAACAGCAGTTATCAACAGATCAACAGTAACAAAAGTCATAAATATTTTTTAAAATAATCAAATTATACTTTATGGTATATATTATAAGGTCCATATTAGTAAAACATACGTAAGCTAACTGATAATTGGGGAAATATCCATTTTGAATACATACATCCGGGGAATCCCCGACATTTGACCTCAAAACTGGCTGCCAAAGATGAGTTGCCAGTACGATGAAATCACTTCTAACCAAGTAGCGTGTAATAACACAGAGTACAATATAATGTTAGTAGTGTGATAAAAGTAGTTTTTTCCCTATAATTTTTAATTGTATGATGATACATCTCGATTCAACCAAATTCTGCCCATTTTCCAATTCGTCGACAGTGTCTGCCAAACTCGAAATTTCACCCTCGATTAGGTCAAAATGGCAGAATTCTGGCACAAATGGTCACACTGTCCGCACACGCACGTGTTACGAGTGTGCGCAATGCGCATGCGTACTGCTCTGAATTCTGATTCGCCGTCATTTCATTTTAAAACGTTCCTTTTTCTTCAAACTCGTGACTGACGTATTGTTTTATTCAAAAAACTTACATTTAGTTAAAAACTAATTTTAAAAACAAAATACTAACAATAGATTAAAAACTTAAACTACTTCTAAAACAAAAATACTTAATCTAAAATGCCTGTAGTAGAAGGAAAGGTCCCCAAAATGCTGACGGCATTTCACTGACGTAGGTATTTATTTATTCCATCAAGCACATGAAGGAATGTTTGATTCAATATTTTTTTGCGTAAGTTGGAAAGAAAAAATTAAAAAAAAAAGTAAAAAAAATATCAAAGTCAACTGATTTGTTTTGATTGCGGCATTCTTTTGTTTTTTAATGTAAATATTGCATTTCAAGTGTGAAAATGTTTATGATTTGAAAGTCTGGACATATTGTGAGTGATTATAATGTGTTTGTTTTGTCAGTGTGTAATTATGTGATGTGTTATTGTTATCAAAATATGTAGAAAAGTAATCAGAGTAGTGAACAACATCACAACCGCAATTTACAATCATCATAAAATCTTAATGTGAGTATATCTCATTATTTTAGCATTTGCGAGAGTTTCATTTCAGAAATTTGATGATGAGAATGATGTGCGAATTATAAATCGTTACCTGTAAAACATAGCTTTAAATAGTAGTTTTCTATGAAGATACCTACTCTTAGTCTGATTGTTTACAAAGTGGGCGGACATTTTGGAAACTTTTTCCTATCGTGTGCGTATTTCCACCTAAGGCGGGGACATTTTGAGAAAGATAGTGTTGCCATCTGTCATTTGGTTTTCGGCAATATTGACAAAATGTTTAGACGACGTTTGGTTAATGGTTTGTAGTTGCGTTCGGAAAGAAAAAAATTAATTTATTATAGCAAAAGTATCTTGGGGAAAAAAGTATCTTCAAGATACTAAGATACCAGGAAAATGTATCTAGATATAAGATACAAGATAAAATAATAAAAAGTATTTCAAATACGTATTTCAAATACGTATTTAGTATCTTGTATCTGTATTTCAGATACTTTTATCTAAGATACTTTACATCTCTGGTGGCAGGTTTATTATGTGTGTGTGTGTGTGTGTGTAAAATGTCAGCTTAAATATAAATTTGTCCCAATAAACACCTTTCTCTGTTCCTTTTTCTAACATGGTTTCTGTTATTATTTACATTTCAATGCGAAGCAATGCGAAAAATGTAATTTAGAAACACCCACGAAAATCAAATAGAAAAGAATGAAAGAAAAATACGTTTAAAAAGCCGCCCGTTCAATTAACTGGGGTCTCACAAAAAGGCAGCTATCACAAAGTAATGATGGATGGAGTTACCTAAGAAGTTCTCTTCAGAATTTACCCCTCAATCTCCAAACTTGAAATGCATTTATAAATCGCCAATGAAAGGAAAGTCGAAGCAAAACAGGACAAAAATTTTATCTTTGAAACTTGAAAAAGTTGGCCCCTGCCTAAGATTTAGTATTCCTGAATAAGACAACAGAGTTTGTTGAAATACGTTTGTATATTTTATTTTATTTTTCTGTCAACAAATAGTATTGACATCGTAATCGCAGATATCGCTTGTCCGCACAAGATTGACGCAGATGGCACATACAAAGGGAGGCCTATACCCAGCAGAGGGATCCCAAGGGCTGTGGATGATGATGATGAATCGCAGATAGGCAGGAGGTGCGCAGATGGGATTTTCTAGTTTCGTAAGCCACGTCTCACTGCGAGTTACTGCACTCAAGGAGTAAAGACCTAAGTAAAAATAATTGTTCCTTAAGCATCAGATTATTAAATGATCAATTTTCATTAGTAATACATACCTATTTTAAAAAGAGACAGTTATACGTAAGGGAAATGGGAAGTGGGTGCGATCAGATTGCCCTGAGTATATCCATGATAATAAGAGATTTAGAAATAAAATATAGTAAATGAGTACAAACCTCACCTCAACCTCAAACCTGAGTACCTCCGGTGTAGTGCAGCCCTACATAAGGTTTTAGTGTCCAAGCTTTTAAGCCAGAAGACAAAAATTAGGATCTACAAAACTGTAATTAGACCGATTTTGATGTATGGGTGTGAGGCATGGACGTGTTAACCCTTATAGAGGAAGAGAAATTGCTAGTAGCTGAAAGGAAGATCATGCGCAAGATTTTGGGTCCAACCCGGAGGCATGATGGAAGTTGGAGAATAAAGAAGAACCTCGAAATTGAAGAGCTGGTTGGGGAACCAAATATAATGGGTGAGACAAAAGCCTATAGACTTCACTGGCTGGGTCACTTGGAGAGAATGGGAGACGATCGTAGTGTCAAGAGAGCCTATCTCGGTGTCCCGAGTGGCCGTCGTCCCGTTATTCGGCCGAGGTACCGCTGGAAGGACGTTGTGGAGTCTGATCTATGCGTGCTTCAAGTAGCTGACTGGCGGGAAGTGGCTCAAGACCGGGACCGGTGGCGATCTCTTGTATCGGAGGCCAAGACTCACTTTGGGTTGCTGCGCCAGAGGAGTCAGTGAGTAAGTAAGTAAATGAGTACAAAGTCCATTGTCATAATGGGACTTACTCATGCAATTAACAACTTTGCTTTATACTGTATGATGCATTTCCAGTGAAGACGAGTATCTTTTAAGGCTCAAGTTTTTGTGTCACATGGAAATAACTCCCTCTGGGGTTCCTTATAACTTTTAATTTGTAAGGCGCGCTTTAAATGTTAGGGAAAAAGAAAAATTTATGTTCATTATAAAAGAAACAGGCAGCGTTTTGCAAACTTTGTATTGTGTTTGAAGTGGAATTTTAAAAACAATTTCAATTGAAGTTTACGAAATACAATAACAAGTTTAAATAAAAATAACTTTATGTAATTGGTAAGTGAAATAATGTTAAGTACTTGAAAGAAAATATTAACACATTAAATTTAAGTTTTTAAAATACGCTAATATACACATAAGCGTTAGCGCTTAGTATAAGGGAAGCGAGCTACATCTTAAACTACAGTGGTACTTAATATCAGGCAGGCTGTAGTCAAACGTACATATGTAAGCCTATTCCGTGTTAAAAAAAAGATACGTGTGAAATATTTATTATTCATTTTAAGGTGTGTAACGTAACTTGCCGATCTCTACGTAAGATCAGTGCTGGTCGCTCGCATTCAGCACATGCTGTGTTGGAACCCGGCGGATGTGATTAAAAATTTATATCCTGTTATTTGCGACTGTGGAATTTGTATCTCAATAAATTTACCTATTCTTATTCCTGCATTCTGTTTGCTTTCTTTTTGAATCCTATTTCCTCATGCCCGAGGGTAATGACACCCCCTCTGAATTCGATGAGGAGTACTCTTGGGCAGGTACATTGTGGACGCCTGCGTCCTTCCACGGAATACACATGTCCTCGGATATCTCTTATACTAACTAGTCTATTTGCATTTGTAACTAACACGGTTTTCACTCACGTGTAATTTCGCGTGTGTTACCGTATTAGTTACATATTGATAAGAATGTCTCACGAAACTTGTAATAATAAAATAGTCTATTTACGTCACGAGTAATAATAATAAACATATACCAAAGTGGCATTATAACATAATAACCCACACATCTATTTAAAATTTAACTCAAGTAAATCGGAAGGCGTGATGAGGGTCACGTAGCACTCTGCTATAGAATTGATACGAGAGAAACACCCTGCTAGCCGAAGATACCCTATAAATTATACCAACAAATGGCCAGCAAACCTTTCTTAAGTGTGGGATAGATACGCGCGATTGTGAGCGATGAAAAGTAAGTTTAGATTGAAGAAAAAAAAACTTGTTATAGGTAAGATTGTAGTAGGTTAGTCTGTTGATGGATGTAATTTTTTTATGAAATATAAAAGAAAAAAACGAAATGCCTTTACCTATTAGGTATGGGTACGACTGAAAAATTATATTGCGGTAGCTGCGCAAAAATTAATTCGCACGACATGGTGAAACCTTAATTTTGTAAGATGCCTTTGTAGTTTATATCCGTCAGTATCTTTCTGATTTTAATCTGTAAATGTCAGTGAAAAAGGAAAAAATGTTTGTTATTTTATGTTTAAATTATAGAAGTCATTAATATCGTAGTCATAATTATATAATAGTAAAATATATTGTTTTGTTTTTTCTAATTACACTAGACGTCATAATGTCAATTAATATAATTAAAAAAAATGAGAATAATTAGAAAGATACAATCATTTTTATCTCATAACCAGCTAACATAAACGCGATCTTTCCGCGACCCCGACACATTTCGCGCCTCGCCTTAATTTAATCCAAACTTTACTCTGACACAGCAATAGTTCCATACTAATGATTCATTCATACCTCCCGGGACGTTGTTTTCCGCGTACCTTGTGCTTACCTACAGGTATATGTCCTTGTTACATATACCTGGGTAAGATATATTATGATATACTAGCTTTTGTCCGCGGCTTCCTCTTGAATTACTATCTATTATTAAAGAAACTGCATCAATATCCGTTGTGTAGTTCTAAAGATTGAGGCATACATACAGATTAACAAAGGGACATACTATATTACTATAGACTTTTATTTTTATGGCTTATACATATCAATGTTTCGAAAAGGTCTGATGATGATGATGATGATGAAGATATTTTATGTTGAGGCTGCTTCTGAGAAAAATAGTGGGTCTACTTTACATTTTACTAGTAATTGTACTTAGCCTTGTTTTGAATTTGAAATAAAAATAAACATTTTACTTAGCCTATTTTTTTTATTATTGATGTATGCAAATAAATAAAAAACTTTGTGTGAGGAAATTCATAATTTGAAACAAAACCGGAAGTAGTTTTATAGTAAAAAGATTTAAGTTCAGATTAGTAATTCAAATCCAATATCTTATCACAAATCCCATTTTCGTGACTAAAATGTGGAAAAACACGATATAAAGTTATTAATTCCGTTTATAATTTCTGATGGGATATATAAACGAAAGTGTAACTTTAAAAACTTGATATTTCGCAAACAATAATCTCCTGTACCCACTTCACCTTTAGCAAAATCATACACAGTAACAGCGTCTTGACAAAACTTCTGATTTAGTATTTTTACAGCCAAAAGGTCAAGAGTAGGGTTGTAAATAAAATCACCCAAAAATAACCTCTACCTCTCTTGAAAATTTCCACACTCACCAAATCCTTGACTATAATATCTACTCGAATTAATCTTACCCTCATCCCTCGATACATAGAAAATACAAATCAAAGACATCTAAGTGTAGCTAACATGTCTTCACAATCCTCACACACATATTATCTCTCTGTTAGTTATATTCTTTCGTGGACCAACCTAGTCCTATAGCGCAAAGAAATCGAGTGACATTTGAACTGTCTTTTAATATACCTAGATAAATTAAGAAATAAACAAATATCCCAACAAAAAAAAAATCACAAAGTCATTTAGTCCTAAATTTAGCAAAAACTTGCATTAAAGGTACAAATTATGGTTATTTTATTACAATTTAAATTGTTGGTACTTGTACGCCTGGTGTGGCTTAAAGACACTTGAAATCGTTTGAAACTCTTGACATTTCTAGTGTCATAACTTTATTTACACTAAAGCCAAGTAAAATTGAGCTGAGTGGCGTGCCTTGTGAGAGCCCTATGTCCAGAAGAGGATGACTGTAGGCCTATGATGATGATGATAAGCATTTACGTTTCACACATATGTATGTATAATAAAATAATTGCATCATAATCTTACATCTAATAAAAGTAATGTCGTTTCTTGGATGAGATTAACCACTGGCTGCAAGGAAGGGAAATTTTCACCCTTCGTTATCCAATTTGTAAGGGCAGTAAAATCCTATATCCTTTCGAAAAGTTGGTAGATATTTATAGATTCTTCGGAGTAAGATATTCGGAGACTTTTTACTGCGATTTTATGAACGTGAAATCAGATTTTCGAGATAATATGGTGGAATACGACGAGGTAATCATGTTTATGAGTGTCATTTTTGACAGATGGGGCATGGTTGGGATTTTGTTTAAGTGAGGGGCGGAGGTCTTTCACAGATAACTTTTCAGTGAGATTACGTACTCAAGTTTGTTGTAGTATCGTACTGTAAATTTTTGGCTTGCTTCAAAGAGCAGTAATAAATTTAATTTGTAGATAAGTAATAATTGAATGTTATAAAATACTAGCTGTGCCAGCGACTTCGGCCGCGTGGAATAGTTATTATCATAAAAACGGTTCTAGTGAGTTAATCTTAAAATATTGACATATACTGTTGCTGACATTTTGTTAGATGATTTCAAGAGAAATAATTTGTTCTTACACATTTTTTTGATATTTTGCACCGTTTTCGCAGCGCACGCTACGGAAGCCCTCAAAGATGAATAATTTTCCCCGTTTTTTCCACATTTTCCATTGTTTCTTCGCTCCTAGTTGTTGCCGCGTGATGTTATATAACCTAAAGCCTTCCTTAATAAACGGTCTATTCAACACAAAAATATTTTTTCAATTCGCACCATTAGTTCCTGAGATTAGCGCGTTCAAACAAACAAACAAACTCTTCAGTTTTATAATATTATAGTATAGATGAAAATGATATAATCAGCCTTCTAAGCTATATGACCGGGATAATTATTTAGCTTTAATTTTAGTTTAATGTAATGAGATTTTATGTTACTGAAAATACGAAGTAGCTAATATAATGTATAAAATTGGCCACAACAGGTAAAGTTAACACTCAAAATGATATCCTGCAAACATATTAAATGGTTTGCCAAAAAAAAAACAAAAGTTATAAACAATGCATCTGATTAAGTTGTAAGTTATCAGTTTAATAAAAGTCATTATCTGAAGTAAAGTGCACATTTTACATTTCTATTATATTATCACATTATTTTATAATCACCGCTATAACTTAAAAAGTCATTCCAACTGCCATCTTTACTCCATAAAAGACCATATAAAACTCACCACCATAACTGAAAAAATAATATTGTCAATAAATTACATCTACTCTCCTCCATCTTTCACTTGCAATGACAATCGACGAAGAAAAATAAGCCATTCAAACCAAATGTTCACCTAGTTTAATAGATTTTACACTTGAAGGCCGTCTTTGACCATTTTAGAAGACCTCTGCTCTGCTGTCAAATTTGTTCTTTTCTTAGCAAGAGTGACGTATCAAGTAAGGCTGGTATATCTTATTAACGATCGCGGGGTCCTGTCAAGAAGTACTGCTATAATGGAGAAAGTTGGACAAAGTTGTGGCATCAATAACTGATGGCCAAAGTTGCATGGCTAGTAATGGCTATCAGGGAAATAATTGGCGTTTTTTAGCTTTTTTGTCACGCCCAGATTGATGAGGGTGGCAGAAGTTGGCTCTGTGATGCTGATTTTTTTCTTTGTGAATAACTTATGAAGTTAGTGGATAAGATAGTAAACTTAACAAAAGTTATCACATTTATTGTCACTTATACTAGGTATTCTAGTGTAAGTAGGGGATGTTGAGAATTTACATCGTTTTAAACTCCTCTGATACGTTTTGTTTATGTTAATGTTTTAAACAATGAAATCGGGTAAAAGAAGTAAAAAAAGTATTAGTTTAAAATAGTATCACAAAGTCATGCAAAGTAAGGATGCAAACATAGCAACAAAATGTTAGAGTAATTACATTTTAAAAGGTTGGTTTTATTTAAAGCTAGGCAGAGTACGTAATAAAGCAAAAAACCTGTATTTTTTATCTTTTTTTTTCAAACTGCTGTATAAGTACATCACATATAAATAGGTATAATAAGCTACTCAACATCATTTACTCACGTTTTATTTCACGAAACGTCTTATAGCTTGTCTATTAGGCAAGTTTAGCATCTTCCGGACATTTACGACGGAAAGACAGTCCGAACTCATCGAAGATATTGCCAAAATAATTCTTTTCCGGCATCCTGTCTCACTGATAGTAGCTGTCAAACAATGATTACCCTTTCCGGATTTCAGAACTACTACCAATAATAAAAAACAAAATATAGACATTCATCTGGTTTCTACAACATAATAAAGTTAGTTTAATTCTCCCATCATATTATTATAATCAATTTCTACGCGCTTGCAGATTTCCAAAATGGAGAAATTTAACTCATCATAAACAAAAACAGGTACAAAAACAAGGCCCATTCATATACTCATTTGGATGTTAACGAAACTTATCACGACCGGCCGGATTTACACGTAATTTTTTTCTGGAAAACGTCCTGTCTGTTTTTACCGCCAGATAACGGTCGACTTTAAACCAGACGCAAAAACTGACACCATTATGAAAAAAAACTTTTCGAATAGTTCCCCATCCGATTGCGGAAGACTGATAGCAGTCACTAAGACTTAATACCGATATTCTATCAAGTCGATAGAATTACGAGGCGAGCCGATAAATTAAAACCATACGCGAAAAATCCGACTAACCGTCGTAGTAGGAAACCCACATGTTTGAGAACCAAATACTATTTGTGTCTTCCGTGAAAGGATCTGGGCATCTATCACAATGTGCTTTCCCAAAAGAACTTCACTAATGAATTAATTCTGCAGGGGAGTCACGACCCTCAATAATGAGGAGTATGACTCAAAAAAAGTAGTGATAAGAAAAAAAATATTTCTAAAAAAATAAAACGGATAATCTTTGCCTCTAAATAATAAATGCCAAGAGATCTTGCCATAAAACGAAAGGTTTCTCACTCGAAAAACTTCTCTTTTGTCAATGTGTCACGGAATTCAAGGGTCACAACCCCAATTTATCAATGCATTTGACTCGATTGGAACCCTTTGTCCCTTTTATTTTGGAAACATTGTATTGTAAATAATAGAAAAGCGAGTAAAAGTTCGACATTACTTTTACTAGTGACGCCCTGTGATGTTTCCCACGAAGGTCAAGAATAAATATTAGTTTCGTAATTTTATTGCGTTTATTTACACACTACCCAGTATCAAGTAATTAAAAGGGCTTGAAAGTAATTCAGGGATCTAATATTAATTTTGAACGAGAAAATATAAACCATATAAACCATTTGACCTGATATTTTTTTTACTATATAGGTTTGTGTTTTAATAAACTCTGGGTTTATCAGTTTTTTTAAATCAGCGTGATACCTAAAAAATATACCTTAAGATATATCTACCTATTTTAGGTAGATAAGGAAGTTCAGAGCTGTTTAGACGTTCGACATAATGTTTTGCAGAAGTTTTGGTCTGGTTCTGACGGAGACCAATGATCTGTAAAGCCGTGAAAATGTTTTGAGGCATTTCTTGAGTTGGAAATTACTTACTGGGTTTGCAAAGTTTAGTACCAATTTCGGTTGTGCCGCTGGGTTCCAGAAATTCAATGGTAGGTACGTTAGGCTACGTTGTGTAAGATGATATTTGAATCTGGTGGAACGAGAATAATAAGTTGTAATAATTACAATAGTCTCCTATTTTTTATGTTATAGATATTCATTGTTAGGGTAGGTACGTTATGTATAGTAAAAAAAGATACGCGTTACTAATTGAACCGATAAGATTATGAACTTTTTGTTTGTACATTAAATAATGAGAGTAAATACTGAACGAGAACTACTTGTTTTATTTTCACTAGTGCTCAGCTGACTGAGCTATAAAACAGAGGAAGTTGCGTTCAGTCATTGTATACGAGTATATTGTGACCAGTCATTTTTGGCGTTACTTTGAATCAAAACATCATAACAGTTAAATTCGTGATTCGTCACAGCACTAGTTTTTTTAAGCAGAATTAAAGGCCTATGTATAGTGATTTGAAACTTTACAAATTACTAGGTATGTCCGTATTAATAGCAATTCTTCTTATATACAAACTTACTATACAACAAATGTATTTTACTGACAAAATAAGCACTAAATAAGTCAACAAACACTCGATCGAGAAAGATTTCTATCAACAGAGATTATAGCTAAGCCAATTACTATGAATCATATTACCAGACTTTGGCAACTTCGACAAGTAGATAATGAAAAAACTTCGGCTTGCGATTGGCGAGATCACTTTGACTCAGTAAATTGAGGATGCGTTTGACCCAGTAAGATGACTTTACTTTGAGTAGCTCTGGGGATCTTTTGTTATTATTGTGGAGATGATTTATATATAATCTAATAATTTTATTTGGCTGTAGGTAGCCTAACTAGGATTGACTAGATTAATCACTTATATTGATCACAAATGTTCAATTATTTGTGTTAAATCTCGTTTTTCCTTTGAAAATATGTTTGTATTTTCATAAGGAATGTATTATATCTGTATCTAGTACACATTACACAAGCGTTTACTTAGTATGGGGCTAGATGGCGCTGTGTGGGATATCTCTGAATATTTATTTATTTATTTCAAAGCAATCAGATTATACCAGCGCAGTTTTGCGCTTTGATGTATGCTAATTGCCTTAATTTAATAAGAAAAAAACCAAGATTAATTCTTCTTTAATACATATTTCATATTATGGAATAGCCAGTCAATCTTTTCACTGGCATTAAGTACATAAAAGTAGCCCCCGTATAATTTACCGTACCGTGGTCAATCATCCGACTCCGAGAATATTAGATTGCATCTTCACCCTTACTAAATTTCACCCGCAATTATTTATGATAATCGAGCATACGGCCTTAAAAGTATTCGATTACATTGAAAAAGGGAACGGTCAAATATGTCGTAGTTGGATCCTTGACGTTATTACGGTAGGGTTCGCTACTTGGTGCCAACCACGGAGTTTATATACCTACTTCCTTAGATTTTCTATAATCAAAACGTATGAACGTATTTATTGAAAAAGAAAAGAAACAATTGATAGTGCTATTTGTATATTCAACGGGGCATTGCAGCTAGCATTTAAGGAACATAAATTTTATATCTTAGAACCAGTATTGTAAATTCTTGGGTTGATATTTGTATATGTATGTTTCAGTAAAACCACGATTAATCTTGTTTTGGGCTTTTCACACAGACCGAAAAAAGTACAAATTATAGTTTGTGTGGGTTTTAACTGTTGGTTCAATAGTCGATACTAAAATACAAAGCGTTTGAAGTTTACTTATACAATTAGCCCAACTTACGTTGAAACTATAAAGCTAAGCTACACAATAACTCCATTTTTTTTAAAGTACCGTTCTGCTCGTTCTTTTCGATACAATGTTTTTAGAACTCCATGTAACCTTCCCATAATTTTGTTTACGCTAACTTACGATACTTCCTTAAACATATTTCGCAAGGCCGTTTTATTTGGCAATATACATAAATGACTGACCGTACTTACTTATGAGGGAAGTGTTTTTTTGACCGTGACTTTTCTATGATGCCACTTTACGATAACTGTTTGCAATTTTCTTTGGTTTGTAAAAGTACGTGGTATTTTTGGTCAGATTTAGATAAAAAGTGGCCGGTTTTGAATGCATTCCAAGTTGTTCTGATGTAAGTACTTATGATTATATATGTAATATATATTTATGTATATGTTTCACTCTTTCAAGTTTCAAGACAAAACCACATATGAGCACGGGTTTTCCAACCCTTTGCTAGTCAATTCTGATAGGAGGTAAACAAGTGTATAATAATGTATGATTATAATTTAGTTATGGTGTTACGACATTAATCACAATCATTATTTTAATACGATATTTAGTTATTATTGTTTTGTTTTTTGTGTTTAATTAGAAAAATATATAAATGGTTAATATAAATTGGTATGCAAATAAAATAAGAACCAGAGAGTTAACAACAAAATTACGGGTATGTTAGACAGAAAAAGTAAAAGAAACCAACAAACTACGCACGTTTTTTTATAGGAAGCTACAGTCATCCGACTAGTTTTTAAATATGTCAAAATAGTATCTATTAATGATAGTGTATGTAACATACAAGTTTCCGTGGAAGGACCTGGGCGCCCACCACGATGTATCTGCCCAAGAAAACTCCCCTAGTGGATTAATTCTGTGGGGGAGTCACGACCCTCAGTCATGAGGAATACGACTCAACAGAGAGATGTAACATACAAGCAAATATAATTAATCTTACCTTATTAAAGGTATTCACGCTTTAGTCTTTATTTAATTCATATTTCTTTTCAAAACAGCTACAAGCACGCAGTGAAAATTTCCCAAACAATTTATTTCAAGGAAGAGCAAATGAACTGTTAAATATTTTATGAGAAAAACTCCTCTCATAATTTGAACGCCATAAATTTAGACACGTTTAGGCCTATTTTTCACGTAAGCCTTATTTATAGTTGGTCCCGAGCGAAATTGTGTGGCCGTGATCGAACTTTGAGTATAGTCATACATGATCTAGTAACAATCAATAGATAGGACAAAACATCTTGGGCCTTATTATAAAACGTGGTTTAACTATTAGTCCAGGACTTAGAAAATACCAAGTCCGTTTTTGTTGTTCGAAATTTGTTTGTCTATTGTCATTATAACCAAACTGTTAAAATGTTACCATTAATCAAGGATTTTCATCCCTCTCCCAATAATAAAATCAACGTTCCAATTTGAAGTTAACATTTTGATTGTTTGTATGTGATGTTGGAACAACAAGAACAGAATTTCTATCTTCAAAGTTCTAGACTAATATTTAAACCACGTTTTGTAATAAGACGGATTATGTCTATTATAATTTAAAAAATGATAATGAAAATATGAAATTGGTGTGTTCATACGTATAAGGAATATATTGATTTCAATTTAATAACAAAACGCAAAAAAAAAAAAACAAAACGATTGTCATATGTACTGTACCTACATATGTATTAGTTATTATTAAACAAACATTACTTTCTTTACGTAAAATTAACTTTAAATCAATATGTTTGCTTATGTACAGCCAAAAAATTTTGTAACCTATTATTGACATTGATAATCCATAGGATGCAAAAAAACATACATTGAATTTCATTTCATCTTATTCCAATATCAAACATGACTACAATTTGCCCTGCTCTTTCAATCTAAAATTCGTAGCAGTTGCTACAAGTTGTAGCTCGTAGACCCCTCTACGACATTATTTGCGCCCATTATTGTCATAATCTACAGTAAGTCGATTTTTATGCGGCTTAGACATAATAACATTCTATATTTATTACCGAAATCTTCTTATCGAATGAGAGTGGCCAACTCTGGTGACGAGAGTTTATCAAGCCGACCTGAGGGCTTCTGATATGACTTAACTACTGCCGTTAATCGTGAGATCAAGCTCTGCGTTCCTGATTATTCAGAAAATTTCGTAAAAGGTGGCTTTTTATTACGATAACGGATTTTAAGTCTGGATAGCTTTAAAAGACGTGTATCAACAATAATGGTGACCAGTTTAGTTGCGGTAATAAATAAAATAAGGCAATTTTATCGCAGTCGTCTAAGCCGCGCAGATTGAACGGAATGAACCCAAAACAATGAAGCCAAAAGGTGAGTCGGCCGTTAAATTATGAGGTTTGTTGTTATTTGCAAATTGTTTCCGATTTCGCGTCGAAAATTTGGCCACGTAACTTTGGAAATCTGAGTTGAACAGAGATTAATGTACACAGTTCCGGAGCACGGGAGTTTGGAGGGAGTGAAATTAGCCCGGGAAATAAACGGCTCAACGGATAGTTGTATAGTTTAGTTAATTTAAATAAACAGGTTTTTTAAACACGGAATAGGCTTACCTTTGACGACAGCCCGCCTAATGTTAAGCGTCGTTGATGTCTAAGATCAAGCTTGCTTAGAAGAAACTTATTTACTCTGAATTTAATGTCCTCTGGGCAGCAAAGTTAAAAGAAATGACTTATATGTAAGACACACCAACCTGTTATATTTATTATTTTATTTAAAACTAGCGGACCCGACAGACTTCGTCCTGTCTGTTGACTATTTTACTCTTTAGTTAGAAAACGTTTGTATGGGAAAAAGCAAAGGGTGGTTTTTAGGGATTTACCAAAATTTTTTCGAATTTTACTCGCCGTAAAAACCATCCTTGAACTTCAACAAATATTTAAAAAAAAATTGGCCAAATCGGTCCAGGCGTTGTTGAGTTATGCGCTTACCAACACATTTTTGCGACTCATTTTTATATATAAGAGATGACATACTGGCTGAGGAATGGTTATTTTTTTAGAGAAAATTACAAATAAATTATTAACTAATGCAACGCCCATAATATTAGTTGTTTTACAAAAAATGTTTCTTCTTTTCAGAATTCAATTATTTATTCTAATCTCTTAACAAATGTATACCTAAACAAAATTTTTAAAACACATGAATTACTATAGGAGTTTTATCCATTTAGCAACACTGTATAAATGTACAAAACGTCTCTATTAATTGAAACTATTTGCTCAACAATATTTTAAATTACATAACGATCAATTTTTATAAATAAATCAAAGTTAATTTTCTAAAAGCAGTGATTTTGTTCAATTATATCGCTTCTATGTCATTCTAATGACTAGCTTGCGTGTAATATGTCACCAACTTATTGCAACTTCCATTCAATCAAATATAGGCTTTAATACATGTTAATAAAGTCTATCTACTATGAAAAATGTAACTGTTACTTAACACATACGTCATTAACTTTGGTAACTTATGAACCATTATGTTAACATCTTGTAAGTCTGCCTATTTTTAGTGTAAACTAAAATAAGTTGTGGTAAAAGCTTTTGCGAATGCATGTGGTGTATTCATTTACTATTGGTGGCCATAACCAATCGTGGATTTGTTGTCGGCGAGGATTTCGCTATATTTGCGGATCATTAATTTGATATATTTTTATTACAAAAAAAAGTTGAATAATTTGATTAAAAGTTGATTAATTTGATTAAACATATTATGGCAGTAATTTACTTTCAAAATAGTTTTTGGGATAATGTACTAAATATACCTAGTCAGGTCATAAGTATTGTCACACAGTAAAAACTTTTCTTTTAGAATGCTGGCCACAAAAAAGTTTATTGAATTCGAATTTCGAATTGTTTATGAAAATAAAAATGTATACTTTTTAGAATTTTACTCATTTTTAAATATGGAGTGGACGCTTAAAGAAGACCGTGTTGCAGTTATTGCATTGCATCGTTGCGGTTACGCGCCAATTCAAATTTTTGACATACTGAAAAATTTTAATATAACCAAAAGATTCGTTTATCGTACCATCAAACGATACAATGAAGACTCTAGTGTAGATGACAGGTCAAGAAGTGGTCGCCCGCGGTCTGTTAGGACTCCAGCAGTGATAAAAGCTGTGAAGGCGCGAATTCAAAGAAATCCCAAACGTAAGCAGAAACTGTTGGCCCTTCAGATGGGGTTAAGCAGAACCACGGTGAAAAGGGTGTTAAATGAAGGCTTAGGGCTTCGGGCATATCGAAGAAAAACAGGACATCGTTTGAATGCTCGTCTAATGGACCTGAGACTGAAGAGATGCCGCGCTTTGTTGAAGCGGTACGCGGGAAAAAAATATCGGGAAATTCTTTTTTCGGATGAAAAAATTTTTACCGTAGAAGAGAGCTACAACAAACAAAATGATAAGGTGTACGCACACAGTAGTGAAGAAGCGAGCAAACGTATTCCGCGGGTCCAACGAGGGCATTTTCCATCGTCGCTCATGGTATGGTTGGGAGTTTCTTATTGGGGCTTAACAGAGGTACATTTTTGTGAGAAAGGTGTAAAAACGAATGCAGTTGTGTATCAAAATACAGTCCTGACGAACCTTGTGGAACCTGTTTCTCATATCATGTTCAATAACAAGCACTGGGTATTCCAACAAGATTCGGCGCCAGCTCATAGAGCGAAGAGCACACAAGACTGGCTGGCGGCGCGTGAAATCGACTTCATCCGGCACGAAGACTGGCCCTCCTCCAGTCCAGATTTGAATCCGTTAGATTACAAGATATGGCAACACTTGGAGGAAAAGGCGTGCCCAAAGCCTCATCCCAATTTGGAGTCACTCAAGACATCCTTGATTAAGGCAGCCGCCGATATTGACATGGACCTCGTTCGTGCAGCGATAGACGACTGGCCGCGCAGATTGAAGGCCTGTATTCAAAATCACGGAGGTCATTTTGAATAAACTTTATTGTCATAAGAATCTATGTTTTGTTAAGTTCATTTTGGTATATAAATGGTTACATAAAGAATAAAGTTGTTTCAATTATTTTATATTAAACATGTGACAGAATTTATGACCTGACTAGGTAATGGTAGAAATTTGTAATTCTGTTGTTGCGTCATTCCTTCATTACCTTTAAATCAGCGAATCATTTCTAATTTTTTTTGTTAATGGAGATAGATTATTTTACTATTATTGTATTAGACTCTGTCTTACTCACTTATCTCATCTCACCCTTAATCAACACCAATAACACCGCGAACCGCTAGTACTTACATACTTTTTAAACAACACATCTATTTCCCATACAATTTCAATACAAAATGTATTACAAATCGTTTAACAAAATAGCCTTATTATATTATATTTACGACGTTTACATCAAAAACTATTGTAAATTAAAGTCAAACAGGCGTCAGCTCACGTGATGCCTGATTAAAGTGACGACATGTCCTTACAACGACCACTTAAACTATTGCAAACTCAATTAGTGTCGGGCTAATGTTGGGAAGTAATCAGTGAGAATGGAGCCGATATTAAAATTGTTTTTTTTTTTATATCGGGGAAAGAGACATAGAACTTTAGACTGCTCTGTTAGCTAAGTTCGTAGTGGCTCTGCCTTCTAATCTAGGGATGCGGGTTCGATTCCCGCATAACACAGTCAACTATGAATATTAAAATTTGTAATTACTTTTGTTGAGTCTGGTCGTATGTATAATAAGTATGTTTTTACAAAAGAAAAGTATGTACATAATATGTATTTTATCCGATATCTAGTACCCATCATACAAGCGTAAGCTTAGTATGGAGCTAGATGGCGCTGTGTAATAAGTCTTGAAATATTATTATTATTAAAAATATTATAACTGTTTTCTGCCGTGTGTTTGTGTGTGCGCCTGAAGAAACCACACGTTTAAGAAAAAAAAAAATCAGCTGTATTGCTGTGAACGTTTGCTTTATACACTAATGCCCTAATGTACGAGGGTGGGGGTAAGGGTGCGTAGGTCCAATTATAGTATATTAAGTTGCCTAGAAGAGCTCGCTTATAGCAATAAGAGTATATTTATTTGAGAACCACAAAGGTCAAAGAAATGTTTCTTCCGTGGAAAGTCCACGCCCACCACGATGTAACTGCCCAAGAGAACTCCCTAGTGAATTAATACTACGGTACTACGGTAGTCACGACCCTCAGTCACGAGGAAATGCAACTCAAAGAGAGAGTTTTATTTCATTCTAATAAAAACTTTATACAATTCACTTTACAGCTCTCCTAATTGCATTTCCACCTAGCTCCATCCCTGCCAAGTCCCATTAGAGTCTAACATCTTCTTGCTAACTTTAATTTGTCTTTGTCGAGACCACAGGCTTTGTTTGACTCAATGGCGATAGTGTCAGGTAATTACTAGAAATTAATTAGTGGTTTGTAGCTCTTTGGCTTTATTTGGTGTTGATTGTTTGAACACGTGTTTTTATAATTACACTATATGAAGGGCCGACGATATAACAATTCCAAATAATTGAGTTAATAATGTGATAGAGTACAATAATTAATGCTTAGTTTTAATTAATAACTCATTACAACATAATGTTTGGTTTCTTAAATTGTACACTTATAAAGTTGTCCACAATAGTTAGACTTAAAAATTTAAAATTGTTTCACATATAACATCAAGTTTCTATATTATTATAAGTTTTAGTTTGTAAGTTGTTTTGTGTCTGTAAATAAATACATAAATAAATAACATCTGTCATGTCAAACCTGGATAAGGTTGGCTAAAGACCGAAGTCATTAGCATATTATAAGAAAGGCCTTCACCTAACAGTGGGACGAAACCAGCTGTGGATGATAATGGTGATATGAAGCTTAATTGCTCTTGCATAAGTAGGAAAGAGATTTTTGTTTCGTATTCGCTAAGAATAAAACAAAATGAGTAACCGACTTATTTTTGGGGACCATAATATTATACTCGTATGTTAAGAGCATTCGAGCGCAAACGCCTGAAATAAAAATATTTTGAAACCGTATCAGGCATTTAACTCACTGTATTGTAATTCATAAAAGTATATACGTATGCTAAATGAAAAGTAGGAATGCATTCGGGGTATTTTAATGAATAGTTTCGGCGGGAAATCGCAAAATTATATTGGAGTTGAACGATCACGTATCACGGAAGCCGATAAAAGTATAATGATTAGAGTTGTGTTTTTTATGAATCGGCAAATTCGTTTGATTGCCGACAACCAGGTAAATATTTGAAATTTATGTATAAGGTATAACTGATATTTATTTCTTGTGAAAATATGCCAATAGTGATTTGTTTATTCACTAGATTTATTTTTTAGATCATATGGATTTAAAAAATGTATGTTTATCACAAAAGAAATGGATTCTATTATTCTACCTTACCCTAGACAGTTACTGTAAATGGCTAACTCTGATACGAACTTACTTACTTTTTTATGAGAATTACCGTTATATATACCATACCTCATTTACATTGACTGGCCTGTTAGCTTAGTTGGTAGTGGCTCTGCCTTCTAATCTAGGGGTTGCGGGTTCGATTCCCGCGTAACACAAGTATTTATGAATTTTAACATTTATAATTACTTGTGTTGAGTCTGGTCGTTTGTATGTATAATAAGTATGTATTTACAAAAGAAAAGTATATAAGTATTATATATCCGTTATCTAGTACTCACAACACAAGCGTTTGCTTAGTGTGGGGCTAGATGGCACTGTGTGCAACGTCCCGGAATATTTATTTATTTATTACCTATTTATGATTAATTGTTAATATGGGATTTGATAACAAACATAACAAGAGTCTAGTAATTCCTTTAATTATATTTACTCACTGTAACATTAGTTATTTTATCATTGATATTTAATAATATTATATAATTTGAAATAGTTCCGGCCAAATAAAACTACATTATCCCTATGCGTAATTCCGATGCCGTCCCAAACAAAGAATAAAATAACCCAACAGCAGCAAAATATGAACCGGAAAGCTATTGTTCATTGTTGAAATATACGCCGACTTTTGACATAAGTGATAAATTACAATGCTGTTGAATTGATGTATTATATGTGATACTTGAGGCTCACAGCCGGTCACCACTGGAGAAGAGTGGCTCAAGATAGGGTTCAATGGAAGTCGTTAGAGGAGGCCTATGCCCAGAGGTAATTTGAGCTGAGAGACATTATGTAAATTGCCATTCAGAGGGAAACTACATAAACAATACCTCTGTTTCAAATAAAACGCTTATTATTATTAATATTATGTGATACTTAAGAGTGATGTCAATTGAGATAAATAATACGCATGTTTCTTTTTTCAATTCTTGTTTTATGATAGAATTTATTTAGTCTATTGCCAGAAATAACTTTTATATCAACTACTGCTTTTGACCGTCGATCGATTTATATTTCTACCTATAGAGCTTAAGTAAAAATTAACTAAATTTGGTTATTGTGTAAACTACTTCATTGCTGAAAAAAGCATATACGTTCGAATGCAACCTACTTAATGCTGTAGTGATAATTTCAATAGTCATATTCATTTATTCGCAACACAGTTATAAGTCATGGTTCACAATAATATACATAGATAGCGTCGTCCCTGTGATAATCCTAAATTTAAATTAAATTTAGAGTGTCATCTATCTCTACACTAAATATTGTTCAAATCACACAGTCAAACTTTTACCGTTATAATATTACATTATAAATTTCATTTTTTTATTGAGATATATAGTGAGACTGGCTTCCTATCATTTCTTACCAAATCCTAAAACAAAAGCCTATCGTATTCTAAGATATAAAATTTTCTCCAATCCAAGTTCTATCAAATGCCACATTTGTATGCTAAAAGGAGATCACGGCTGATTCCCTTTTATAACCTGCACATCACACGGGCAATTTGAACTGGAGCTTTTCTATAAGCACAGAATGTCTCCTTTTTCCTTGGAATAGAAATTGTATAGAACGTCTGGACTTGTTCTTTGTTGCCTAAAACGATTGTTGTGGCTGAATATTCAAGTGAGTAAAATAAATATAATACCATGCGTAAGGTTGTTTATTTTTGGTACTTTTGTGACAGTTTCTAAAGACCACTTTTACATTAATAACACACACAAACACACACACACACAAAATCTTTTTTCAGCAACGTCTAAATTATTATCGATAATATTTTAACGCATTTTTGACGTCACATAAAATCATATATGTAAATTTTAAATTGCTAGCACATGGATTAAGAAAAAAACTCTAACTTTCGATGAAAAATGTAACTATTTAAATGTAATAAAAAAACGTAGCTCAGTGACAAAAAAACAAATTCAAATATTAAAATTTGTAATATTTCATAATGCTCACATTATGGCTGTTCTTCCTTGTAACTTATATTCCACGGTCCTAAAGCTAACGTCTGTTTGTATCGTAAAAAATCTCAGCCACCTACATAGGTAAGCCTGAAAAAACCGGGCCCTTCCGTTTCAGTAACAACGAATTGACTATAAAGCAGGGGTTTACTCCACTAGGGCCCTACTAAAGTTCCCTTTTTGACGCTCATTTTATTATAGATCGAGCGTAGTTAACGGTAGTAAAGAAAATATAATGCTTATACCAGCCCTGCATATAAACATTTATTTATTTTTTTATTTTTACATTAAATAGGCTTACGTTTGACTATAGCCTGCCTGATGTTAAGCACCACTATAGTCTAAGATGTAGCACGCTTGCCTAGAAGAAACCTATTTAATCTAGATTTGAAGACCCCTGGGTTATAATTTCCTGGGAACAGGGCTCCAGGTAGAGAGTTCCATAGTCTCGCTGTCCTTACTATGAAGGTAGAATCAAAGCGCTTCTTGCGATTCTTTGATTTTACCGAAAGAAGTACATACATGGTAGCAAATTCACATAATGCAGTTAATAATTATAATTATTTAATTAAGTTTTAAAGATAGAAAAATACTGCTAGCATACATAATAATCCTTTCTTTTTTATAATTAATATAATTAAAACAATGTCTAAAGCCATTTAATATATCTTTTATCATTTTAATCTTTAATATACTCACAGGTATTAACCCATATCCAGTTCGGCAGGATACTTAAAATACAGAAAGTTTTTTTTTTATAAACGAGATTTAATAACGGTTCACGTTTGACAACAACTTGCCTGATGTTAAGCAACGTTTTAATCTACGATCTTGACACATAATTAGTAGAAAAATAATAACAAGTCAAATGCCCTTTCACAACTAAATTTACATTTATTGTATTGAAAACAACTTATCTCTAAAAAGGTTTGGAAAAATGAAATAAAATTCTACTTTATTCTATTGAAAACGCGCTCCAGTTTTCAAGTGATTTCAGTAACGTATATCATTATAAAATGTATATGTATTGTAGTTTTGTAGAAAACGAGGTCTGAGTCAGGAAAAGATGGATTACCTTCTTATGGATAGTGATACAAGCCAAAGTATAAAAATACCTTCCTAAAACGTTGCATTTTCTTCAACGTGGTTTTAAACTTGATATTTACAATCAATATATCTTCTTCTCTAATATAGACCTAATAATATAGCACAAATAGTATACTTAAAAATGTAAAGCTGATTGTACCTAGAAGTAAGATAAAGACGAGTCTGTTTTGAAATTATGTATTACTTAATTGTGTATAACAGTAATATATTATGACATTATGGACAATAAATGAATTCTATTCTATTCAAGATAAAGTGTCGAAATTTGTAACAGAATTTTTGTTTTCATCAAAGTAGGTGGTACATTATCAGATGTTAGTCCAAAAACTCAGTTGTAAATTAAATTCACTGCAAAGTTTGCAAAACCAAAGCAAAAAAAGTATGAAATATAAATGCTGATCGAATTCAGATTTAATATTAAGTATAATCGTCGCTTGTGTTTTTTTTACAGAGTACAGACTTATTTATTTTATTATTTACTTGTACACTTTTTGTAGGTTCCATCAGTTTGTCATAGTACGGCAGTCGTTAAGCCATGTCAGAGGTTCTTAGGGCGGTTTGAAAACCCTGCCACCATAGTTAGCCACTCTCATACAAACTTCTTTTACTTAAACATTTTACTTTAACAAGTTCAATGACCTGACGAGTAAAACTCAAATTTTGTGTTGTCATCGTGCGTCGTATAGGTTACATGTCGAAGTCAAATTAGGATAATCTGCGGCGTGACCTTTCACATTGTATTCTTTACAAATATTGTAGGACACCTTGAACAGCGCAGTTTTCCGCCAAAAATGACTTCTTTTGTCAGCCCCAACAATGCATGATTTATTATCGGTTGCCCTCCAATTTTGCTAAAAGACGCGTCTGATAATGTTCAATGCCTGTGATTTTGTACACGGTCTAATGAAATTTTGAGCACACTTCGGCAGAATCAATACAATGTGTGACCTGTTTTTTATCAAATTTTAATTATTGCATATACTCAATGTCTGTAGCGTATTTCATTTTATCAAATTTTAATTATAGTGGTATAATCAATATAATATTTTGAGTTTATTTGAGTTTGAGTTTGAATATACCCTTTTTATCAACTTTAAATAGTTGGGTATAATTAATATCTATTCTGTAGCCTTTAATTTTGTAATCAAATTATAGTTATAATTAGTATCTGTAGTCTATTTTTTTGTCGAATTATAGTGACCAACTTTAGTTTAGATAATTTTCAAGCTACTTTAGAGGCTGATGGATACTTTTAATGTATTTGTATGTAGCCTATTTATGTATTATTGAATAAGATCAATGATCAATGGAAGACCAGCGCTGGTTGCGTCCACACAACCAGCATTATGCTGAGTTGGGGCAGTGTTGTGGCAGATTTTATGTTTGTTTGTTTATTATGTTTTTACTTGTGTTTGTTTCTCTGATAATTTTGCACAACAAATGTTTTCTTTCTTTCTTTTCAATAACATTTAAAATGCTTATATTTTAAGGACACTTAAAATACTAATATTTAAAGTAAATTGCGAGGTTCTCTCGCTAACAAGCCCTCATAGCACAACAACAAGAACTTTAAAACATTATTACATTGTTGTCCATAAATATCATTTCCATTGCAAAAATCTAACTTGCAACTACAGCATACAATACCAACGTTCTCTTACTACGCTACCTAGGTCTATCACAAATACTACAATAATCATAAGTATGCAAATACATAGACCGTACTGTGTGGCGCTGAGAGGTGGCCTATACTCAGCAGTGGGTGGAAACAGGCTGATATGATGATGATGATTATGTAATTATATAATTTATTTGCTTCGGACTTATATATCCACAAAGCACATACCTATATTATTAAAACAACTACCACTAACCGGTTTCTGGTACACATACATTAGCTGCGGTACTTGTGTTTAGAGACATAGTACAGGAAAGGACAAGCTTCGATCACACGTTACCCTGATAAGTAAGATGTAGAACTAAATTAGTCGTTAAACTTAAATTTGTGAAATTTTATTATATTTTTTGTGTTCCACATTTTGTTAGTAAGATGTTTGTTTGCCCAACAAAATAAAATAAATATTTTAACTATTGGATGTCATGTGTCAGAATGAAACATGAATGTATTACATACTCTTAGACAAACAGAAGTTTTGAAAATAATATGAGTAAAATACATTTGTTAATGGAGACACGAAAAACACAACATACAAGACAAAAAAAGATACAAGTTTAAGTATCATATTCCGGCCCCAAGTCTGCATGCATCAGCACTGTTCTACTGTGGGCTTATTTCAACTTTGATATAGGTTTTTTTATAGTTAGAATAGTAATAATGAGCGTAGTTTGTGCCTAACAAAATGGTGCGCTTTTAGGCCAATACAACTTTGTGCGTGTTTTATTATTGCCCTACTTATATCATCTTCTTTTTCTCTACCTTATCCTAGTATGTGTGGTCGGCGCAGCATATTTCTCTCTCTTGAATTTTACTCTATCATTCGTCGGAGATGACGAATAATAGAGTAGAATTTCGTTTACTTCGTTGGCATACTTAAATATACAAAATAAATTAGAAATAAGGAGCACTTATGTCAGTCTATTACATTGTATGTCAACAATCCTGTATAATAACTAGTAAGTATAGCACGCGGCATAATAGAAGATTACCGACATGTTGGCAACCGCAATCCGATTGTGAGCGAAACCGCGGCATTAGGGGACACTAATGGTACTATATTTTAGTGTTATTAACTAGTTATTAGGCGACAATGCTGCTGCCGGTCTGGGGTTTGTGATTGTTAGGTATTCTATATATTATATGAACTATGCTTGTAACTATGGGTCGACGACATAACATCAACATAACCCAATGTGAAGTTTTTTAATTTCAATTAGTCATTTAAACTTTTTATTTATTATTTATAACATTTGTCAAACCTGGATGAGGTTGGCTAAAGGTCGATGTCATATTATGAGAGAGGTCTATACCCGGCAGTGGGACGAAACCGGCTGTGGATGATCATGATGATGATGTTTGTGGTTTGTTCGAGTATTTTGGAAGTAAAAATAGCTAACATATTAAACTCAATGGCGAATAATATAATAATCATAATCAGCTCATTGGAGCCCACTGCTGAGCATGAGCCTCCACCCTTTTCTCTATAACCATTCTCGTAACTACCAAAATATCGAAGATTCATTGCTCCGTCGTTAAAGGAAAGGATACAACCAGCTTAATAAACTAACCGGTATATTTACTATCGTTTTCAGATCGATAAGATATCATGATTCCCAAAAAATTGATTTACTATTATAGGCCCGAGAGTTTTTTTTTGCATTTATCTACTACGTAGGTAGTACTATAAAGATACATTTACATATTTTTCTGCCTACGCTTATTCCGCACACTTAGTTCACTTATTATACTCGCCACTTACGATTCCGCCCAGACCTTCTATTTACGTCATAAGCTATATATAAGCCGTGAATATTCTCAAATGACTGCCCGAATATGTTGCCTAAAGCTTGGCCAAACTGTTGCCCGATAGAATCATGGAGCATAAAAATATTATTGCTCTTTATAGAATGGATAATATGGCAATGTAAAGAAGGGGCAAAACCACGGTTCACATTAACCTTTTATAAAATGCAGCGTTACATTGGTTACAAAATAATATCTAGTTACCTAAATATACATCCATACTCACCCCTGCTTACTGAGGTTCGTGTCGTTGCTAGATCATAGAATTGATTCATTGAGGAAGTTTTGTTAGACAAATAAAGAAATACAGAGCAGTAAACAGAAAAACAGATAAATATTTTCACTACGAACTACGCTATTATCTCCTTCTAAGTATTTTACAAAGTACATGATTGAGGCCCATATTATAAGTGCAAAAAATGAGTTTTTTTTCCACGACAAACTAGGTAATCTGGTTATTTTTATTATTTAAAAAAACTAGTCTGTTAAATTTTTCTAAGTATTTTAATACGTCCATGGATGTAGCCCATATTATAAGTTTATCACGCCCCCGTTCGTTCTTGGACATAAGCTGCTGTAATCCGCTAAACCTTTCGGCTCTTTGCATTTATTTCTCGTCCTCGGGGCATTAAATATCGACATGAAACAGCAAAAGACCGACTTTGCCAATATGTTTCCCTAAAATAGCTAGAAAATACTAATAAATAGTTAGATTCTTACAACGCGCAGACGGACAATATTAAAAGAATTAGTATAAATGTGATACACTAGTTCCTTTGCAGTTAAAGTGCTTCGTACGCTTGGAAAATGGTTTGTATTTTTAATTTTCTGAGACTCACTCTTAACGACAATTTGCTTGATGTTAAGCAACGTTGCCATTTCCTAGTACTTATTCCTAAAAAAACCGGTATAATTTTGCCCTGAAGCTGAAGACCAATAAATTATACCTAGTTCAAGGCAAATAGAGATTTAGGCAAGGAGTTCCAATCTGTACTTGAAGACTGATTAATTTTATTATATAGTTCTAGTGGAATAGAATTTTAGTCGGGAGTTCCACAGTTGAGTAGTTCACACGATAAAATCGAAGCAAATCGCTTAAAAAACACTAAAATATCTTCAGGACTTCTAAGGGTAGTCCATTAATTGTTCTATGGCAATGGCATTATATGCCTATTTATTTTGGTTATTCGTAAACTAATCTCGGTTTATGACACATTAATAACGTTTAATATTGATGAAGGATACGTTTTGGTTTACTTTAGTATAAGTGCTTGTTTGAGAGAGTAATTTAGCGTTATTCAATAAATTTCTATAAAAGCAGTCGTGAATTATGACTAAGGAAAGTTTGTGCATTGGAAACATGTGAAATGGGACCTTATAAAACCCTTTTTTGGGATAACTTACTGTTTTTCGTGTTCAGTTTTCGTATAAAAGTAAAAAAAAAGTTTAAGCTATCAATTTAATATGTAAGTTTTTTAAACTGCTCTTTACATCTGAGTTGATTACTGTCTTACTAACTAGTTTTTGTTTACTATTTACATGGGCCATCTAACTTTTATACATATATGGGTATAGATTTCCTAAATATAATGAAATTAATTAAACTACATATGGTCAAGTGTAAACTCGTTTAATTCAGAAATTATTAATGAGTAACTATTTTAATATAATTCTACAACGTACAGGAAACACACACGTATCTATAGTAAATATGATCCAATTATGGCTTTATAATGTTCGGAAACCATCCGCCACTTACGAGCGTGTAGTTGCGGTAATGTTCGCCGCGCTGCTACACGGATCCACTATTGGTTACCTCACTCATATGCCTATACGTTGATACATGCCTTCATGTATTGGTAAAATTCATATATATAGATAGATTAGGCCGCCCTCTGTCCCAATACTAGGTTCTAAATTTCTTTATACTTATGTTCCTTTGTTATTGGTGTACAATAAAGTATTTTGTTTTGAACGAAAAAAAATTAATAATAATTAACATTTTACTTTATCACTATTTTACCATCACATGTTTTTAATGGATATTTTTTATTATTTAAATATATTTTTATACATCACATTAATTATTTATTATTTAAGTAAGTATCACATGACAATTTAATCACACAAGTACACATCTTCCTCATCTCATTTCTTACATCAACCCCTCCCCTCATTTCCCATTCCCGAGACAGTTAAGTAAATTATTTCCTCCGTTAACTAACATATTTTATTGAAATCTTTTTGTTTTTGTTTAATGTATATATGTAGATAGTTACCTATTTGAAATCCAGAAGGATGAGCGCGTTCCCCACGACACAGGGGAACCTAGTGTGGGGAACATAGATCACATCATTTGTAATCGATCCTAACACAGTAATATAAATATTTTACTAACAAAAAAAATGTTGTAACTTAGTTATAAGGTTTTTGATGACCAATAAATAAATTTTATTTTTTTTATTTTTTTTTATTTTGATTTGATTTGATTTGACATTGGTGGATTAAGCTAAGAAAAAGACTATGAACCTTTTTCTTACCTGTTATATTTGGCTCTCTAGTTAGCTCTTCATTCTCGAGTTAGCAACGTGTAGCATTTCATGTGCAGGCATTCTGTCATTTCATGGTTAATTATGTCAATTTAATCATGTTGAATCAATTGATCTTATCACCTCTGTTCTTATACGTTTTCTAAAAATTATATCGTAATAACCTTTAATAACCTTATGCTATAAATTTATCGATACCAAAGTCTGGTTTCATAACTTTTGGTATCACATGATCTGTGAAAATTTGACATGTATTTGGGGATAACGCATCTCTCTACTTAAGGCCAGTAACTACGTCAAATTGTTTCGTAAGTTCTTGACCAACTCGAGTCCACATTTTGCTCTCCTTGGCAGCCATCTTGATTATGGTTACGAGTCTCCGCGGAACCTAAAAGTTGGTAAGTATGGCGTATAGAGCGCTTCAATAAAAAGAAAATAGCTTCTATGAATATGATGTAAATTGAAATTAAACTTAAACTTAACACATACATACTTACGTTAAAACAGAGCGTAAAATCAAAACACGCGCTCTCAAATAAATACTTACATACACGGTCATACAAACTTTGTCCATTATATATTAAAGTGCAGTTAGATAACAAGGAGATAGAAAAAAGAATTAAATTTTGTTTTGAAACTACCAAAAAACATACAAATTTTATATTTTTTGTAATTAATATTCTGTAGTCATCTAGTAATTACCAAAATTCTTTTTTTTTTAAATTTTGTTGGACTTCTCATATTTTTGTATAAAATTAATATTTCCCCTGCAACACATACCCCAGTAACTTTCCCTGGCTAACGACGCGAGTATAAACTTTAAACTGCGTGCATCGAGCCTTTAAAGCCTCCAGCCAGAAACCTGCTGACGTGCCGTTAAACGTCCAGATAACGGCGTTAACGAGATTCTGATTACACAGCTTAATTTGCTGGGAGGTTTTTAATAAATTAACGGTTTGATTTAGATCGTGCTTGCTTAAGATTTAACCACATTTTAGGAGAAGCTCTGGAGAAATATAGACAAGTGTATAGTACCTTTATAAATATAAAGTAGTTATTTTGTGCTGCAATAGCTTCTGCGGCTTCAATTAAAAAATCTTGTTTATTTTTAGGTGTGTTCCTCCATAATATAGGTTAAATTTTTTTTTCGTGGTATGTCAGTGAATCTGCAAGAAATAACCAGCTCTACATTTTAATTGAGCAGCGAATATATAAACATCAGTGGATTAAGAAAATCATTTATAAATGTAAAATACATCGCATAAAAAACATCTATGTGACGCATCTTAGAGAGCAAATACTAAAGTTTAACTTTTAAGATCGTTGCGTTGGCGTAGAACTAGTGTAGCGGTAAACCGTAGAGGAGTAGCAAGTGCTACGCTTTTAAATATATTTAAAATAAGAGAATGCAAACTTATACCAGTATTTTATTAATAGTAACGAAACCAAAAAGTAATGAAAATAATATATGTATCAATATAAACAGCTATAATTGTATTCGTCTAATCCTTGGAAAAAAGAGACATCTATACTAGACATCTAAACCAACAAAACAATTAATCAAAGTTAAATTTTCGAACTAATTTTCTTACTAATAAATTGTCGTTTTAACCAAATTCGTGATTAATAAACTGTCACTACTGTATCCAGTCAAGCCTGTCCCAGCCACTCTCATAAATCCCCTTTGTGTCCCACTAACATCAAACCCAATAGACAATTCATAAAATAAAATAAATAAATAAAATAAAAATAAAAATAGACAATTCATACCAATATATAAATAATTTAGTTGAGATACTCCGCAATGCTGCCAGTTTTAATAGAGGAGCAAATTGTAGTAAAGTTAAAGTCTTAAAGCATGATTTAAATTAGGTATTACCTCCTTTCTTTGTCCTTTGTTTGTTGTTTGTATTTTTGTCCTTTTGATATTATTAATTTATTTTGGTGTGCAATAAAGATATATTGTATGGTATTGTTGTATTGTATTACATATAACCTAATAATAATAATAATACCCATTGTATACTACGATTTTCAAAGCGAGAGTGAACTGGTTCTTATTGGGTAGGCACGATCCATCTTAGACCATAGTTATTGGTTACCGTCAGGCAAACTATGGTCAAGTTCAGACCTGGTTTAGTTAAAAAAGGCATGAATTTTGCCCTAAGTGATGCTCGTGTCATACCAAAATTGTAGGACTATTGTATTTGTTAATCTATAATGTTAACTATATTGCTATTATAAAATTTTGCCGTTTAAATGTGAAAGAAAGATAAACGTAAGTACTTATTTACTTGATTATTTTTATTTATTAAAACTGAAACAAGGCCTGTATTTATTACCAGACATAGGTACAAGTAAATATTATGTAAAACTAAGAATATACAAAAACACTGCAAGTTATTTTCTTTATACTTACTTACAATCAACAGAACCATAAAAAGGACCAAAATTATGTGGCCGGTGTACATTTGAAGTCAAAATTAAACCTTTTCTTCAATCCAGATTCTTGCTTGTATTACCTTTCTTCCGTCTTATTGATTCTAAGAACTTATGACTGGCGTAAAAGTCTGTACAGAGGACAAGTAGTTAAACGTCTCTTAATAATATTGTCTCTATTTTCTACACCTAATAGCCTATTCTATTCACTATACTCAATCATCTTTAACCACCTGTAATAGAGCTCAAATTCCCTTAGCAATAGAGAATGGTTTCTTAAATCAATAGTCCTTATTGGATTGTGTTAAGGTCGGTTTTCATCTGGCACAGGATTAGGGAAGTGTGAATTGATGAACTAGATTGCGTGTTTGGTTGCAAAGGAATGGTTTGTATAGAACGCTTCTTATTAGTTTTATATATATGTGGACATGTTTAGTACATGTATTATGGACGTTTTATTGCTTATAAATATGTACATAATACATAAATATGATAATTTGTATCTCTTGTATTTGTGTCTGTGTGTTTACAAATAAATGGGAAGAATAAATTATATTCCGATACGTTGTACAAAGCGCCATCTAGCTCCACGCTAAGCAAACGCTTGTATCGTAGGTACTAGACAACGGATATAATACTTATATACTTTTCTTTCGTCTTAAAACTTAAAAAATAATTCTTTTCTTTTGTAAATACATTCTTATTATACATAGAAACAACCAGACTCAACATAAGAATACACAATGAAAATTTATAATAACTTGTGTCATGCGGGAATCGAACCCGTAACCCTAGATTAGATGGCAGAGCCACTACCAACTAAACTAACAGGCCAGTTAGGAATGTACAAGTTAAACGATAAATATAGTAAGTATATCGTTTTTAATACACCCACACATTTAGGATGAAAAACTGCCTTTTATTCCTAGTGTAAGGGACAGTAATAGCGATATTTAGCAGGAGCTGACCTTTTAAATATAATAACTCAAATACCTTAAACGTATTCAAATATGATTGTGTGTAGATTAACATTAAAGCTCTTAAAAGTGGATGAATAAATAAATAAATTAAATATTTCAGTTTTAAGATTCAATGCCAACTTGCGTTACTTCATGGCCTAGATTTCAAGACAAAACGTATAATACCACTTCAAGCATTAACAGAACAACTCACCAAGTGTCTCTTAAGTTAGGTCTGAATGTCCCCATAGAATACCTAGGTACAATGAAATTTTAATGTCTTAAGTAGTGACCTAGATAAAACTCACTAAGATCTCTAGAGCATAATTACTTACCTAGGTTTCTTCTAGGTCTGTCCTCAACAAGAGTTTATTACTATTGCTCATCGTAATTATTTTATATTGCGTGAGCTTTTTATAATGTTTATTTAACGATAGAAGTTATGATTCTGTATTCTGTACTACATAAATATGTCGAATGGAATGGAAATGATATTGTCCTAATATCATTAGCTAGTTTAATTTTTGAAGTTTGTTAACATATATGTCAAAAAGTTAAGAACTGTGTCAGTTAAGAACGTGTCAGATAGCAGATTGAAGATGGGTAACCTAAAAAAGAAAAGATAAAATTGAAGATTTATTATGATTTAGAATAGTCAAACCGTTGTTCATATCCACTATCCTCACATATTTTCATCATTTTTATGATATTGGGTTAAATAAAACAAAAACTTGGCACGTTAACTTCAAAATGTTATTTATTTATTTTCTTAAAATCCAAAGACAATAATTACACTTTTACTTACACATCGCCGTAATTAAGGTTATATTTTCACAAATCATATAAATTACTTTAATTCATATACATAATTATTTACATTTAACATTATTGTACTCAATTGGTATACTTTTAATTTTCAACCGTGATAAATTTTACATATTTTAATAGTGTAGCGTTTAAATTTACTCTTCTTGGAAAAAGGTTGAAGAGAATTTTCTTATTATAGTGAAAAATAACACAGAATGTTGTTTTTATATCAGTACTTACAGAGCTCATAAATAAATTACGTTCTAAGAGATATTTACAAAGACCTAGTAAGTAAATATAAGCATGTAACTACGTAATTTTGAGAGGTATTTATAAATTAATTTGATCTTGAATTTTGAATGTAAGAAACAATTTCCTTCGGTGGTTCATGCTGATCTGTATAAACGTTTTCACCCAGCTAAACGAAAAGGGGATAACATTTTAGTTTGGCATCGGGCGTAATTGTTGAATGTTGAACTTTTTCTCGAGTAAAAATTCACCTTGGACTTGGATCAAAAGTAGAAAAGAAAAGAAGAGACCTTCGCATTCTGACGTACGTAATAGGGTATATGCATGGAACTGAAGTTTGATTTTTGTAAATAAACTATAAAAATTTACCAAAATACTAAACGAGCTGTGCAAAACCCCATTTATATCCACTGAAAAATAAAGAAGTTATGACCAATTGAAGATTTTATTCCATATCTTTCTTTCAAAAAAGAATTTTTTATGTATTTTGTATGGCGTTAGTTCCATGTGACGTCACAGGATATGCCGGTTCTCTGTGTCTAATCGTAAACTAAAAACGTGTAAAACTGCAATATGGTTAAAGCTAATTAAAAAATAACTTCACTATGCTGATTGTCTATTAAAAATATTTCATTGAAGTAATAAAAAAAAAGTTGTGCATAAGCCCTATTCTGAATTTTGTAAGGGCTGCGAGTGCTGTCAATTCCCCTCATAATTAATTTTATATTAGGTGTGTACAACGATGTCCTTCCACGAATGACTATCTTAGGGTTTCAAGATTCTCAAATGTGTCAGTTTCCTCACGTTTTTTTTTTCAGCACTAAGCTAGGTAGCCAATCTTCACATAATTTGAAAAGCAAGTCAAGAAACATAACACTAAGGCAATCTGCCTTACTGTTATGTTCAGATTTCACAGGAACCATTATTAAATCCAAAATAAACAATTTCGTAGAAGTGAGGAATTCCACGACAATTTTCTTGTCATTTGGTAAAGCGATATCTCTGCAAAGGTGATAGCTTTCAACGACTGCGTGTTTATGTTACAATGCACGATATTGTAGCAGTATCTCAACTTACCATTCACTTAAAAATGTTACTCTTATAATATTTAAATCATTTTTTATTACTAGCTCGAAACATAAAGATTACTATCTACCATAGCAAGCTAGCACTGTCAAGTGTAAACTATACGTGCCGTTATGTACAAATACAAATACAAAATCATTTATTTGCCAAATATATGTGATATAATAGTTATCATAATCTTACAATCATGCATTAACGCAGTGGATATAAATATGACGCAAATTCATCAGATACAGGCTAATTGCATGCTGGTAGTTACGACCCTCAGACATGAGGAATACAATCAATGTAAGGTAGAGGATCTTGCCTTATACTTTGAAACGCATAAAAATAATACCATTATGTAATTGCAAATACGTTGGTCTGTTTATTTACTTTCACGTTGCAAAGAAGCGACGAACGATGATTATTAGAATTGTGATAGTTTATAGGCTCTTGAGAGTGACATACGACTTTTCGTCCCGGCACGGCGCGCCGTGAGGGATCGGAGCGCTGCGGTGTCTTTATAATATTTTGCTTAAAGTTGACGTACTGATATATTATTTAGACGCCTTTACGTGCGAAGCGAACTTAATGTATTAAAAACTTCCGTAGAGCATTGTACGGAACGAGTTTCTCAGCAATTTTCTAAACGATTCCTTATTTTCAATTCAACTTGAAAGTGATTTTATTGAACGCTAACGTTCTCGTTGGACTAGAATTGATTTGTTAAGTTATTCGAAAGAAAATGTTTGTACTTATTTTTCAAGGAATCCTTAGTTCCATGACAAGATTGATTGATTTAATTTTAAAATGAATTAATATACCTAGTTCTTTTTCTTCAAGTATTTGTAATATGAATGTTTTTTTTATTATTGCTTCATTGCCTTAAGCTGACCTGACAGATTTGTTTCCCAAAAAGATTAACCTAATCGATTAACTAAAACAACGTCTGTGGAGTAAGTTTGCGAACAATACACAAAAATATTTTTTTAATGTCGCTTGCTTGCTTAATCTCCTCCTCCTTATCGAATGAGAGAGGCTAACTCTGATGTCGAGAGGTTACCAAGCCGCCCGAAGGGCCTTTGACGTGACTACACGACTGCCGTACAAAACAAACAGCCGGGATAATGCGATAATTGATAATAATGCGATAATACAGGTAGCAAATGTATACCGCTAAACTCTCTTGCGGTATTCTCAAAATCGATCTTTGTCTAGACTTAGAACTAATTCCTAAGCTTCGTTTAATATTTCACAAAACCTCAAGAAAACAAATAACTTTGTTAACCAAATTTAAGCTTAACAAATCAATGTTTTGTTATTTTACCTCAAACTTGTAATTCTGTTGATTAATACCTCGGTTTAGTCTCATAAGAAACTTAAACATTAAGTGAGATATTTGGGCAAATAGGTATATATACTTATTTATCTATATATTTAGTAAAAAAGTCATTTCATACATAATAATATGTGTGAGACACACTTTACTTATTATAAATATACAAAAAAATATATTGAATTCTTGTAACAGTAGGTAATCGATAACTTAAGTAGTAAAACAGGTTAAAATTATTTATATAACTTGGTACGTTCATGTCTTAATAATACATAGAAAGAAAATTTCCCTTCAACCTTTTTCCAGTAAATAATATAGAAAAATTAGTAGATAATTATCTTTTTACAGTTAAAATATATAAAAGGCTTATTTGATAACCATAAACAGTACTCTATCTAATTCATAGGTTACCTACTTCAATAGATTCCTTAGACAAAAAAACTCCATATATACCTGAAATGCATAAATCAATAAGGTATTAAATTACATAAAGTAACGTTTTTTTTTATATAAAAAATAATTCATGGTTTACTAAACAAAGTAGATTGATACTTAAATTTTGGCTCCTAGTCGAAATTATTCGTAACAAATTTTTTAATACACCTAAAACATACTGTGATACTCATATAAATATATTCCGAATAACATAACTGGAACACTAAACAATTTTACAATTAGTAGTTAATACGTATATTTTTTTCCAGTTAATCTGAATTTTTGTATTATATCTTTAATGCACCGTCACCTTAGATTTGCTGCCATGAAAGTACTCGTGTGATCAACATACATAAATTGTTCGTACCGCAAAGTTGTGAAATTCCCTGCCTGACTCCCTGTTCCCCACGCACTATAATCTAGAGATCTTCAAAGCCAGAGGGAATTAGTTCTTTTCGGGTAAGCCCGCTCCATCCTAGGCCATAGCCTTTGCTTACCATTAGGCAAACCAAGGCCAAATACAAAACCGTATTATTTAAAAAAAAACAAACAACGATAATTACATATACATATAACAGTCCCAATCACGATTTTTTTATATAATAAGGAATCCATGCATTGTAACCTCTGTCTAACCTATGTCGCCCACACTCCGCTATCCGAATTCCTGATGATGGATCAGAGCAGCCAAGAAGATAAGCAGGATCAGGGACATCTCGTTGAGATGTGAAGAAGAGTTGTTGCCATGTTGCATCGCTGCTGGAGTTTCACCTGGGGGCAAAATAAATATACATATAGTTTTTAAACACAAAAAATGTATGGAAATTTCCGCCACTTGCCCACCATAATGTGTCATATAAAAACTCAAATTTGCAAAACTTATGGAATATTTTAATAAGTTGCATTAAACTGTAAACCAGTTTGCATTAAAAATATGTAAAACTAAACAAAAAGCGAACACTCAAAGCCATTTCAATATTACCCACGTCAAATAAATTTATCACGTAACATACTGCCCAAAGCACTAAACATAACACAAAACTGAAACACAACATTTTCAAAGCCCTTTAGGCCCCGTCAATTCAATTATAACAAATTTCATAGCCGAAATTAGTTTAATCTCAATCCACAACATTATTTAGCTAATCTTTCGTCGAGAGTAATGAATGTAATTTCATAATAAACAGAAAACAAAAGACAAACAGTACAATTACATTTTCTGCGGGTAGAAAGAGCAAGGTGGATTAATGTTAGAGAGATGGACAACTTTACTTCTTTTCCAAAACAAACTCGAATTGTTTAATTCACAAGAATGGGTGATAGTAGTACAATAATAGATAGCACATTGTAATTGTTCGTCTGACATATTTTATTCTATACCCCATAGCATGTGTTTTTTTTCTTTTGGTCCTTTTTTGCCATGCTTTTTTTGGAATAAACGCCCATAGCTCAGCTTACAGAGGTAAACCTGCTATCGCCTATTGCTAGGAACTGTCAACGTGGTTAGTTAAAGAATAGGTGGCTAAAAAGTGGCATTCCATTTAGGTGCTTGTGACGGTGGGATTTTCCGGCTATTTGTCACAATGCGGCAGTCACGGGTGGATTCAACAAAACATGACATTATGTATCAATAATTGTCTATGATTGTTAAGGCTTCATCGGTTGAGTTTTTATTTCTATGACCTTGCCGCTATTTAAATAAATGTAAGCATTAAATAAATGTAAGCAGTAAATGTAAGTATGTAAGCTTTTTCCAAGGCTTGTAAATAATCCTTCTGGTTACAAATTTATCTGCAGAACTGACCTCTTTGTCTTAATTAAGTTTTATTGTAATAAGTCGAGACGGACGCAAAGCTAGATTTTTATAAAGGAATTTAAAAGTTTAAATTGTTGTTTTACTTGGAGCAAGAATGTTTGTTTTTAAATATCAAAACAACAGCATTTTACGAGTACAGCATTCAGATTTTATAGCGTTTACGGTAAATTTTATAAATTCTAATTATTGTGAAAATGTTGTTTTTCAAAGCTTTAAGATAAATGGGTATGGCTTGAATCCAGTAACGTCTACTATTTTAAAAAAGCGGCACCCAGGATTTCCCTACTTTGATTCGCAATGAAATTTGTTTATGTGTGAATATAATCTAAGATCAAAGAACTGCAAACATGCACTCACGAGCTATCCCCTGTATAATAGTGGGACGGGGTTCGATTGTCAAGTGAGTGATGGTACCGGAATACTTTTTTCAAAACATATTATGTTTACAGTCAATAACATATCACTTTAAATGAATTTAGTGGCTACGTGTCAGTAAAATGTGTTCCAATCTTTAACTGATATTCAGCCACAATTTTTTTAGATTGATATGTTTCATGATTAATTAATTAGATTTATATTATTTATATTATTTACTTACTCTGTACAACATGAACAGTGACAGAAGCTGCCTTAGCATTGGCCGGGACGCATGTATAGTTGCCCGCGTGACGAGGCTCTGCCTTGCCGATAACAAGCTCGCTGGTTTGACGCCCGTTGTGCACGCTCACGCCATCTGTTGGGGGAAATAGAACGTTAACATGTAAGTATGAATGGTTATCTATAAATAAGACGAAATATATTAGTAATGTAAAAGTGTATATTTGAATATTTTTTGTGTGATACATCGCGGGGCCTCTCTGGATAAGAAAATCACAAAACCGACACCAGGCCTAATACCCAGCAGGGGTTGACAAGAGCTGAAGATGATGATGATGATGTGTATATGTTGCCTTGTGGTCAAGTTTGCTTCGGCAATAATTCGATTAGCAAATACTTCCTGTTTCACGACCCGGTCGTGGGTACAGTAGGTAATAGTGAAAACCAACTTTTTGAGGATACATTTTGAAGACTTTAAGCAAAATTGGTTTGTATGAAAAATTCTAGAAATGAGAATATAAATAAAAACTGATATAGTTTCCAGCGTTTGGTGACCTAACTACCTTTGTTTACCTATAAACCTACAATACACATCTCGCCAATGACTTTCGTAATTAACTGTTAAGTACCACGTTGTGTGTCCGTTACTTTACTAGGTTATATTTAAATTGTTTGTATCTTTCAAATTTAATCATATCAGCTTCATGTTATTTATTCTGTTTACTCTTCATCTATTTACTCTTTTTATATTTGTTAACTTTCTTATTTAACTCTTGCCCCCGCGCGTCTCAAAGGGTCATACCTGAAAATCAGCGCTGCAGAGCAATCTGCAGCATTAATGCTGAGGTATGACCTTTTTTGACGCACGGGATACATCAATGTAACGTAATATCACCTTTCTATTCTATCTGTTGTCAACTTTCATATGTATATTGTTGTGTCCTGTGTGTCGAAATAAATGCTTTGAATTTGAATTTGAATTTGAATTTGATATACATTTCAACAATAATCACCGATATAACAAACTTTATTTCTCTATTAAACGGTATGATTTATTAAAAGATTTGTGTTACATTTTCTGAACTAACACTATTTCATAGTTATGCTAATTCAATACAATTTTGTATTCGTAAAAAGACTATGAATTACCAAAACGATCACATTATATTAATTATCATAGCAAGGTTTCACTTATATAACCCAAATATTTTACCCTACAAACACAAATAGATAAATCCACTATCCATCCGTAAATTTGCAAACACCACGTTCGTGTTAGATTTCAATTTAATGTATTTCTTACTAATAAAAAAAATATATATATATATACAGATCCTATATAATATTATGTATATGATAGTTTCCTATCATTTATGTTTAGATATTTCCTTTTCAAAGAGCATGATTCCCACGACACAAGGTAACCTAGTGTGGGGATCACAGTCAACATCATTTACCCATTTTTTTATATACCCTGTCTGATCCAATTTTCTTTAAGTACAAATGATGTATACTACTAGTCTAAGGATTTTTGTGTGAATAAAGTAAATTATTATTATTATTATTAAATTTATAAATAACTTCCGTAAATTTAGGCCAAATGGGCAAAGGAAATGTTTATTTATGTGATACCTAAAACCAGTTATGTTTTTGCTAACAAATTGATGTGTATAACATTGGTTTCGTTAAGGTTTTATTCAAATATGTGACTTTTAAAGCGTTTTTAAGTTTTTTTTTTAAATATTTATTGATTCACTCCTGCTCTATGGCATACTTGTAAATGCGCCTTCATAACAAATCAGAGTCATTTTGAAAGTATTCATTGTCAGGAAAGTTATGGTGCTATATATTATAACAAGCTACATATAAAAAAGACGTAACGGTATTAATAAAAAGATTTTAACGACAAAACAATTGTATAGTAAACCACAAACTATTCGGCGTTATCCTTTGGAATTAGTATTGTATGCCTCCAGGTCAAACGATTGATAGATTCAATTGAATCATGAAAATAATAGCCATACATTTATATACTCGACACAGGCAAAAAAATTGGGTCACAGAAATTGTTAGGCAAACTTGAGTTGGTTAGTTTTGGTAAGTAGTTAGTTTTTCCAATCGGATAATACTACACATGAAGCGCCCGTAGCCCAGCTAGCGGAGGCAATCGCATGCGATTACCAATGTTAAGCAAAGGTCGACGCGGTCAGTCCTTGGATGGGTGACCGAAAAGTGGCATTCCATTTTGGGTGCTTCCGTGGGTCAGATGACGCGTTAAATTGCCAGAGGCATTTAAGGTGGCTTGATAAACACTCAACACCAGAGTTGGCCACTCTCATTCGATAAGAAGAATGAAGAAGATGTATTCGTTAATTTAAAAATCTCTATTTCATTATTACATTGATCTATGATAATCTTTACCTACCCTTTCCGCTATCTAGACCGTTTTAAAACTAACATAACTCGTTTCAAACCAATGAATCGCTTTGTTCGGTTCTATGCTGGCTATATTGCTTTGTTCGATTCTCGGTGCGATTGGTTTTTCCCAGAATTTGTGACAATGTGGAATTCGTAGAAGTTTGTAGCTATTAAATTGGAAGATGATGTAAGTTTATTTAAGATTGTTATTGTAAGTGCTTTCAGTTTCTCTAAGCACGAAGGGGTAGAGGAAGACCGAGGAGGTCATATATGGAGTAAATGGAGGAGAAAGCGGGCGTCATGTCGTATAATAAGTTTATTACTAAGGGTTATAACTCCTCATTATGATTGGTTCTTTTTTCTGGAGCATATTATCTTTCTTTAGTAAGTGTTCAGGCGTTTTCACAAATGTTTGGGATTGGTAGAGGCTATGTTTCCATCTTATATTAGGCTTATATTTATTTCGTGAGTCAGTCAACATTAATATCCAAATTGTCTGATGTGACAGCTTCACAATTGATGTTGTGGTTAAATATTGATGTAATAATAATAATAATAATATGTCTTTATTGCACACCAACATGAAAGAAATACATGGAAGGATAAATTTATGATGACGTACATATGGGCGACCTTATCGCCTCAAGCGATTTCTTCCAGGCAACCTTTGGATGGACACGATTAGCTGAGAAGAAAAGGGTCAGAGGTGTACTAAAACAAATATAAAGAATTTATAAATACATACAAAAAAAACCTAACTACAACAACAAATACCTGCACAATCAAGGAAATAATAACTTTAATTAAAAAAAAGTTAATTATAACACATACACTACTTACATACAGAATAATTAATTACAGATTTGCTAAAGTTAAAAAATGGTGGAAAATTTGATTTTGGAATATTAAAATGAATATTAAAATGGATAATGTAAAGCATACAATATGTATCTGTAGCAATGCTAATTTTATAACGACAAACATTTTAACTAACCAATTTTACTAAAAATATAATATAATCTGTTTATTGATACTGTACGGTGAAGCTTAGACATCTAAGCTCCATAACAAATAAGATAGATAGATAGATAGATAGAATATTCTTTATTGTAACACACACAAAAATAAAATACAAAGAAATAGATTAAACTTATACTAGTGCCACAAGTGGCGGCCTTATCGCTAAAAGCGATCTCTTCCAGGCAACCATTGGATGGAGAGAAATTAATAAAGGATAACGGAGGACGTGGTTTACAATAGAAATAGAAGAGATAAAATAAATAACACAAACAATCATAGTTATAATAATGTACATAAACATAAAAACAAACATCCTAATACATATCATACTGAATAGGTACAAAAATAAACTAATACATAGAGATAAATTATATATCTATATACAAACAATATATTATAGTGACAGTAGAAAAATAATAGCATATATATCAGAGTAATGACGACAGATACCAATTTTTAACCTGAGTCTTGAAGCTTTCAACAGACTGAGCTTAAGTTAAGTATAAGTTAGTTTGTTAGTGTCTATTTCATACGTTTGTTCTCATTTACATATTTACATTTCTACAATGCAACCTTTCTACAATACCCCGCATTTTTGCATAAACTGTTTTTTGTGTACGTTTACGCATAGTTTACATCGTAAGGTTATATTGTTGTGTTAAACCGTAGCATTTCATTATAAGATATAAAATCTTAAAAAGACAAGATAAACAGTCAAAACTACAGGAACTCGGATTCTACGTTAGTACTTTTCCTCTCTAAAGTTGTTGAAAAACAGCTAAACTAAGGGAACTCGAGTTTTTAACAAAAATACGGAAAACCATTGTGGAGTAGGAAGTTTGCCGTAAACATGAGATTTTACAGTTAGTTTGTAAAAGAGTTTCCATCTTATTCATAAGAAATCGTAAAAGGTTTTTTAAAAATTCAAGTTTCAAAACCTTAGTTACTTTTGAATAAGTGAAATGGTTGGTCACGTTTTCTTTGTTTTATTTATGTACATATAATATGTTTTACATAGTTACGAGTATGATGACAGATTTGATAAAATTAAATTTTTCTTCTTATCGAATGAGTGTGGCTAACTCTGGTGTCGAGATTTAATCTAGCCGCCCTAAGGGCCTCTGACATGGCTTAACGACTGAAAATGAAATTGATGGAGAATAATTTTATTAATCATTTATGTATAAGGCTCAGAAAATTTATGCAACAATTCGTCAGTTTAAGTGATGTTAATTTGAATCATCTGGATTTCCGCCCGATGTTTTCTTTCATTGCTATGCGAGTACAAAGCCATTCTTTGGTATTGAACCCACGGATTCAACGTATTCTGAAAATGTTACAGTAGTGTTTGTTTAATTAAATTTACGGCAAGACAAGTTTTTTTTTATAATAGCACGATACGATATATGAAATGAAAAACACTGAGAGATTAGAATGGAACCAATAATTTCATTTCAACGGAAAAGCAAAGTAGAACAACTGAAATATTCTGAAATCCGATTTTACACCTTCGCACGTATAAAATTTTAACAACCCAGATTTTCACCTTAAAACTTGAAACACACGTTAAGAAATTTCAATCAAAAGTTTGAACATAAACCTCTTTCTAGTAATTAACATGAACATAGAAACTTGTAAGTAATTAATATTGCAGTTAAACAGCGATTTAAACTTTGGTAACGTTAATTTAGCTGAGTAGGTCAGTGGTTAAATTATCAAGGTAAAGATAGGGATTTATTGCGGTGAAGGAACGGGTTAATGGAGCTATTATATTCATTGTATAATTTATTAATCCAAGTAAATAAAAAAAAATGAAAACTCAATATAAACTCAATAGAAAGTATATGAATGAATTTCACTACAGACTGCCAAAAAGATTAAAGCTGCTATTTATTGTAGTATCATTTAATTGAGTAAGAACTCGCATGTTAAAATACAATACAAAACACGTACATCGTTCGGGTATTGAACTTTTTAAGGCATTTTTTTATAAAGGTTTATTATTAAGTTATAGTTTTAAATATATATTTAACATTGAATTGTTACTGAATGCTTTGTATACGTTGAAAAATTAACGTATAACATAGATTACATAGTAGATAGAAATATATATACTAAAGAACTCTTAAAAATTAAGGTATATTTTACCACTTCATAAAGCTAGATTCATTAAGCGCTTTAAGCGCTTAACGGTGACAGAAACATCGTGAGGAAACTGACATGTTTGAAGACCACAATATCCGAGGACATGTGTCTTCCACAAGAGAGCTCCCTGATTAATTCTGCGGGGAGTCACGGCCCTCAGTCATGAGGAAATACGGCTCAAGAGAGAGAAAGCTAGATGTGTTAATTTTAAGTGTATAGAACTCACTTAGGTCATAATTGATCATCCGGTTCTCAAAGTACCAGAACACATAAGACGGCGGCTCCGTGGATCTCTTCACGACGCACACCAACCTCAGCATAGATCCTTCGTGGATTATCTTCTCGGATTCACCCACTATTTCTGCATATGCCGCTGCAACAAAATGGTAAAGTGTTATAAAGCTTATTAGGTATCTGAGTGTAATCAAGATTTTCTGCAAGTACCTATGGTGGTTTTAATATAAGTCTAGAACTATGAAAATAAAAAGTTAGTACTTGTTGTTCAAACATTATAGAAACAATCAAAATGTCAACTTCAAATAGGAATATTTTGTAACATTTTGACAGTTTGATTATTATCACAGCAGTCAGATAAATTCCGAACAACGAAAACGGACTTAGTATTTTTAAAGTTCTAGACTAATAGTTAAACCACGTTTTGTAATAAGACCCCTTAGACTTTTCTTAAAACCAGGCGGGTTGTAGTCAATCAAACGCTAACCTATACTGTGTAAAGAAAAGTTGTGTTCAACAATCGCTTTCATTTCGTACAAGAAAATAAGACGTCGGTTCATATTTCGCAGAAAGATGTTATATAACTCATTCTTGAAACATGGAAGCCAAAATAGCCTCATCAAAATGTATTGTTTTCTTGCCGCTGAAAATAGGTTTCTACTTATCAGTTATCCCACCATTTTTTCTTTTCTAAATCAACGCTCTGCCTTCGTATATTATTCATGAGTGAACTATTGTTAATACTAAATATGTACATAGGTAAAAATAACGTTGAATTATAACGTTGCTTAACATCAGGCAAGTTGTAGTCAAGCGTAAGCCTATATCATGCAAAAAAACCTAGGTTGTTTTTCTAATACCAAGTAATGTATATTTTCGTGGGATAGGTTTACATTTGACTACAGCCTGTCTGCTCTTAAGCATTGCTGCAGCCTAGGATGTAGCACGCTTACTTACTTACTTTGCTTACGACAACAATAAGAAAGATTTTCTCCTAATAAATTGGTTAGAAAATGTAAAAAAGACGAAACTATAACTATCTACCACCATATAACATATATTATTTTGACAGCAATTTGATATAAATTTACTACAGCTAGCATATTGATTGCTATAATATTCATCCTGTATATTGCTGCGTACCCTCTTGACATCATAATGTGACATCGTTTTCCACTTACCGACTAACACGAGCTTGAAGAATATGCTAGTAGGGGGGTGCGTAGGAACTTGACACTCGTAGTAGCCACCATCCGCGGAGGTTGCAAATCTTATGTGAAGGGCCCAGTCCTGGAACAATAAAGTGTTATTTAAAAACCGGCCAAGTGCGAGTCGGAGTCGCGCACGAAAATTTGAAGCGTCTACCTGTTACCGTTTTTAATATTGAGCAAAAATATTAAAAAAAACCGTTTATTGTATGCCCCCTTTATATATTTTTTACATTTTTTTTAGTATTGTTGTTATAGCGGCAACGGAAATACATCATTTGTGAAAACTTCAGCTTTCTAGCTATCACGGTTCATGAAATACAGTTTGGAGACAGACATACAGACAGCGGAGGCTTAGTAATAGGGTCCCGTTTTACCCTTTGGGTACGGAACCCTAAAGATGATATTGTCAGTCATTAAATGACGTAGGAGATACCAAAGGTTATTTGAAAACACTTGATGCCAGTATTAGCCTCGCTCTTTAAACAACACTGGTATCGAGAGTTTTTATCCTACCCTTTCTTAGAAATAATTTTGAAACATAAACAAATAACTATCAAGCTTTTTTAGTACTATCAGTCAAATTCAAGCGTCTTCAAAATAGCGTTATATAAGCCTAATGACATTTTCTCATATGATATGTCTGTAGTTATATTTGATTTAATTTGTTATAACTCCTTTATTGTTTTTACAGCATAACTTTTATTACGGTGCGAAAAAGAAAGCACCATAACAGTCACGAAAATCCATTGTACAAATGTACATCCCACCCCAACTACACATTTCATCAAGGCATATTGGCCAAACAAACAATCCACAGTTCAGAGACCGCCTCGTAATTACTGGGAACAATCCCCTAAAGTCTGCATTCCATTACATTCTGCGCATAATAAACATGATCCCTGAATTTTGATTAAAAACCATCAGAGACAGCAACAATGCAGTTTATAAGGCACATACACAAAAGGGCACATAAATAGCCACACGATATATTATTTTTTTGTAATCATCATCATCGGGCGCCATTTTCATATAAAAGTTTTTTTTTTACCTGGGATAGGTTTACGATTAACTACAGCCTGCTATGTTTGGAGGTCAAGTGGCAATTTTTTTCTGCGTTCCCATACTGCTTCTTTTAGATTTTTAGCAATATCATAATGCTATTGCTTACTTCACATGAAATACATTTTGTCTTCTGTGGAAGGACCTGGGCGCCCACCATGAATCGGCCAAAAAGAACTCCCCTAACGGATTAAGAAAGTCATAAGACACAACGGCTTGAAAAACAGATTGCACACATAGCTAGCGCTTAGGCTAAATAATAATTATATACAGAGAGTTAAAAATACCAATTATACTTCGTTTCTCTGAATCTAACATTATGTAGAACAACTTTTGTTCTTAAACTTTTGTTTTTTTTTAACTAGTAGGTACGGGTTTGCACTTGGCCATAGTTTGCCTATATTGCCTAAGACGGCGCGTGCTTACCCGATAAGAACTGATTCACTCTCGCTGTAAATCTATACTAATATTATAAAGCTGAAGAGTTTGTTTGTTTGTTTGTTTGTTTGTTTGTTTGTTTGTTTGAACGCGCTAATCTCAGGAACTACTGGTCCGAATTGAAAAATTCTTTTTGTGTTGAATAGACCATTTATCGAGGAGGCTTTAGGCTATATAACATCACACTACAACTAATAGGAGCGAAAAAGCAATGGTAAATGTGGAAAAAACGGGGAAAATTATTCATCTTTGAGGGTTTCCGTTGCGTGCGCTGCGAAAACGGTTCAAGTCGTGGGTAACAGCTATAATTTATATAGCAGAAGAGGTTGTTTGCAAAAATATATATGTAGCCCAAAATAACTATTCCACGCTGACGAAGTCGCGAGCACAGCTAGTATATGATAAAAATATTGCCGGTGTTCTTCAGGTAACCCCGTTTTATCTGATAGTATGTATTTAATGTGTTAAAAATACGATTAATCGTTCATGAATTAAATGAGGTTTTATGAACCTGAATATGGTTCCAACCAAATTTTACTATTATTTTTTTAATGTAGTGAATGAATATTTTACAACCAATATTTTACACTACAATAAAAAATATAATAGTAAAATTTTGATTGGAGTTTAGTGGTAATTGGATTTCAAACAATAATTTAAGTTGTAAACTCACGACATCCAGTGTGAACTTACCTTCGTTAAGTAACCCTATCTTGATGGTATTTTTCATAATTTAAACAATGCTGGCAGACTTTAATTAAAACACTTGCCGAGTACTTCAATTAGAGAGATAAATAATAAGAAACGGATAGCTAAGAGCCTTTTAAACTTTATTAAATATTAAGGTCCAATTTGCCTATTTACTTATTCAATATTTTGTTACTCTGGCAATATTTTTGCTAGTCAACGAACTGGAGGTTAAATTTGGGCACAAAAGCCGTCTTCAAAGTCGTCTAAACTGAAAATAACAAAACAGAAGACACTCCGCTACAGTCTTCGAGTGTCTTTAATACCTATCTTGAATGCGATTTCGGTGAACCGCAAAATGGGTCTCAGGGTAAATTGGAAACTGGAACATCGATTGTTCCCTTCCTCCTTCCTTCCGCTCGTAATTTGCAGTTCGATTTTGAATTCAAATCGCTATTTGATTTGTTCTATGACGGTTTGAAAAACAAAAAAAATCGTTAATTGGTAAAAGAGTTGAGTGTAGGAAGGTATTTTTTCCACTTTTAAATTTGAAAATGTAAAACGATAATTTTTGTGTTTAGTATAAATTTTAATCAATGTTTGATTATAATCTTTCAGAGATAATCCGTGACGTTTCACATATTAACCTGGCATTATTTTTATTTTTATTTTATTTATTTTATTTATATTAACCTGGCATTTTCATTCGTTGTTAAAAAATAAAATCTTGCATTGAGTTTCTATCATTTAAATGGAAACTAAGACTCGTTCCCATTATAAAGCCTAGATTACTAGAAACGTTAATAGGTTTACAGTTTTCACTTCACTTACCTATAAAACTTAGCCATATACAAAAAGGTACATAGTCTTTTCAACAAACAAACAAGTCAAATACAAACATCCCAAAATCCGAGCAACGAAAGCCAAGAAATCGGGCGATTCTTAATTTCAATTCCGACTATTTGGCTGTCAGCCAACAAAACGTCGAAACCTATAAGCTGGCTCGATGCTAATAAAATATACTGTACTAATCCCTAGGCTCAAATCGCACATTAAAATGCAATGGGGTTTGCATAAACTTTTATTTTATTCAGGCGTTTTTCGAATTTATTGACGCTACTCGTGCGCTGAATATGGAAATGCAGAAGAATATTAACTGATCACGTTGTTTATCGCTTAATCTTTAGCTCTTTGTTGTGAACGTACACGGTACTATATAACTTTAGTTGTAATAATTGCATTCTAATTAAGCTCATAGTAGTGCCGTTTTGTCGGAACAGGAAAATATAAATGATATGAAAAAATTTACATGCACAAGCAAATGTTGACCAATTTTCATTCAATTAAACTTGCAAAATTTATAATTGACAATAATTAACATACACTTCGTCTAAATAAAGCTTCATATAGCGTAACACTTTTATTTCAACAAGGAGACTTTAAGAAACAAAATACAGGTCTTAACAAAAATAATGGGCATTTTACCATTTTTTTCCACAACAATGTGTAGATAGTCTTCTGCACTCACTTATTCTGTGTCTCGATGCCCGGGGTGGGCAATTGTTTCTTTGTTTTTTATTCGCATTCGCGAGGATTGTTGGCTTCGCACGAATTTATAAAAATGCTGTCGGGTTTTTGTCGCAGCGATTATTATTGGTTACAAGGTTGTACCTATCTAGTATGTACATGCATTGTATATGTGTTTATATACTGGGTACAAAGCTTAGGTATCTATGTATATGTATGGTATGTGGTTGTAACATTGTTTATTGTAGCTTAATTTGGTGTATTTTATGTAGATTCAAGCTAAATAAAAACTATTTTATATAAGTACTCGATGAAGTCATATTGAAAAAAGTACTTTACATTATTTTTCAGTGTCCATACCAAAAATCAGGTGATATTCCGTGATGCCTTGTTTAAATAAACAAACAAAAAGATAAACATACAAAAAAAATAATTACTTACTTATTAGAATTTTTGTTGATTGAAAATATTCAATCAAAATGTTCAATATTTTGTTATATTAATATAATAAAGCTCTCTCTCAGTCAGTTCTGTCTCTCTGTCAGTATTTGTACATTATAATAAAGCTAACAAAACACGGTTCAACAAAAATTCTAATAAGTAAGTAATTATTTTTTTTGTATGTTTATCTATTTGTTTGTTTATTGTACAGAATATATATATATATATATATATATATATATATATAGATAATAGACGTTCTGTACAATATTCCAAACAAAATATTTAACTTATTGATAAGTTACGCATTGGAGGTTTACACATGTTAGAGTGTTTAACAATACAATATGTTTAGAAGCGGTTGTACAGCTTTAGGATTAGTGTAATACGATTACATTGGAGATTGTTAACAACGCTAACAACGTTTTCAGTACATTTATACATAAAACATATATGTATATGTTACGGCTAATACCCGAAGTGCGGCTACACCTAGTTTTAGCCGGTTAGAACTAGGTGTAGCCACTTAGTCTTGGTTAAACCCCGAATCGAGACATGTTTTGAAAGAAGTTGGTTCCTCCTCGCTTCGCTCGTCGTCGCATGTGCGTGGTAGAAAGCAACCTAGCGAACCTAATCTACCTTCTGTCACAGACAAGTGACTTCGAGTCCAACACTTGCACTACAACAGGACTTGAGACCTAGTTTTACCCGAAAACAATCGGCTCGTACTAGGTGTAACCAAGACTAAGTGGCTACACCTAGTTCTAACCGGCTAAAACTAGGTGTAGCCGCACTTCGGGTATTAGCCGTAACATATATATACATATATGTAGCATTGAATTATACGTGTGTATTTTATGTATGTTGTAGCACATAAGTAATCTTACTAACTATTAATTCTAAGATATGGCCAGCACTTATTGTAAGATTATATAAAATTGAACCACTAATATCAAGAGTTTAAACCGTATTTAGCTATAACTTAACGTCTGTCAACTACCATAGCTATTGTAAAAGACTGAAAATAAATTAATCGAGTCATCCCATTCAATGAATGCGCTAGCTCAAAGTTTTCATTGGACTTTTACCGTTTCTTTTTTTACCTTGAACTATAAAAATCAATGATATTCAAGTCGATAATAAAGCGGTTGTTCCCACCAGTGCACTAGTTCATACACTGCGATGGCGGCTTAGTTAAAACCTGTTTTGGAAGAACTTGAAATAATATTTCCACCAATTCAGCAAAGAGTATACTAATGAGTTGATGATGATGATGATGATAAAGGCTTAGAATGTAGTTTACACGTGTTTTCACTACGGCCTTCATTGAATGAAGTTTTGTTTCCTAGTTTGTAAATACTTAAGTTGTAGATTACAGCCCTTGACCAACAGTTTGTGACAAAAGGGTTTTACAACTTTACAGTAAGCTATCAAGCTAATTAAGGTCAATTTATTGTCCATTTAGTTTAACAATGTTTATACTTTAAAAAATATATTGTAAGTACATAATTAGAGTAGGTAAACATGATTTTTTAAAGATTGATTATTTAATAGTTTTTGAAAATTATGACAAATTATTTGATGCAAATTTATCAACCACTGACGAAAACGGACAATCCACAGTAAATCGGAAATTCCTAATGTAGTTACATACTGTTAAGAAAATATTAATGCCATACTGGTAACGTTCCTACTTATTAAATAAAAAATCGTGACTTATTATCGGTCGCGATATGGGTCGACGACATCGTCAAAGTCGAGGGTCCAACCTGGGTGACGTCTGCACAAGATCGACGCTGATGGCACATACAAAGAGAGGCCTTTACCCAGCAGTGGGATCCCAAGGGCTGTGAATGATGAGGATGATGATCACACAGCACCATCTAGCTCCATAATAAGCTTACGCTTGTATCATGGGTACTAGATAACGGATATAATACATACGTAGGTATTTATTTTTTTGTAAATACATACATACTTATTATACGTAGAAACGACCAGACTCAACACAAGTAATCACTAAATAAACAATAATTTTCAATGTTAATAAACATAGAAAGCCACATATGTAGCTACGCATGGGTTTGTATGGTGTTGACAGGTTTTCAAACCGCCCTACAGGCCCTTGAAAGCCTTGAGACTCACCTTAACATGTCTTCCATGAGCTGAGAAGAACCTGCTATCTGCACTGTACGTGACCAGGCCCACTGATAACAGCGAGTAGTCTTTTCTTCTTATCCATGTTACCTGAGAGATAGAAAAACTTGTTTTATGTATTTGTACAGGATAATCTGAAAATTCTGGAAAACTGGCAGGGCTAAGTTATTTCATAACTATACTATTACATGCTATAATATATAACATCATTATTATAGTAACCAAAATTTGAGAACTGAACAGGGAATGTTTGATATTTCTGTCGCGAATTTCCAAAACCCGTAGAATATTTTTTTAAATACTTACTTATCTACTAACGTGACGCTTCAACTCAAAGTTTTTTTTAATAATTTAAATTAAGATTTAATTTTAATTAGTCTAGCTATTCAACGGGGCAATGCAGCCAGCATTTTGGGTACGCTGCCTTTTAAATAAAAAATAAATAAATATTCCGGGACATTGCACACAGCGCCATCTAGCCCCACACTAAGCAAACGCTTGTATCGTGGGTACTAGATAACGGATATAATACTTATATACTTTTCTTTTGTAAAAGTAGATTAGTTTGTTTATATATATTTTTTATTTGTAAGTGTTACTATTAATTTTTGTTGTTTCCTACCTAGGTACATATATCTATATATAGCTAACTATGTATTAGAAACTTTCTATGTATCAACGTTGGCGTAAAATCTTATTTTCAGTATCTAAGATATGTTTATTTAGGAACATATTATTGGATTATTTGTTCTATTTTATATTTAAATTAATTTAATTTGAAATACCACATTGTATTTATATATATTCATATATCCCCGCTATGCTGGATAGAAAAAAACTAAATTATTCATTATGTCAATAGAAATTTCCAGAACATTGTATGAAATAAAACAGATCCGTGGAAAAAACCGACATTCACTTAAGAATTTTTCTAAAGTTACGAGTAAAGTTTCAGGAATTGCGTTAATTTCACGCTTTTGTTATTGAAACATGAAATTTTATTTCATTGCTCGAATAATAAAAAAGTTAGCGGTTGTCTTGGAATACTTTTTTGTTGCTACCGGCTGGGGTATCAAAGCCACACAAGTAGCTTTTCTTTATTGACTGTGTAGCTATGGTTTCTTTTTTCTATGCTTTATTATAAGGCAAATTCTTAAAAGTATTTTGATCATGTGATTTTTTTCATCTTGTCTGTTATTCTATTTACTAATTTCATACATAACTGTGGTTATTATATATAAACTAATGTAGTAATAAGCTGACATAACTATTATTATCTGGATAACATCTAATACATACCGTATTTTCAGTGATGTCACTGACTTCGCAGTGCAATATTGCTGTAGTCCCTATTTGAGCTATAACCGTCGTGCAGTTTTCAGTTAAAAAAATACCACTCTTCCCTCCTTTACCACTTAACTTATTCGCGGCTGATCCAGCCGAATCTCTGTACATTTTCTTAACCTTATTCTGAGACTTCGACAACGAAGTTTCGTCTAAATTGTCAATTATTTCTTTATCTACATGTTTGTGTCTTCTTTCAAGTAGCTTAACTTCTTCTATAAGTTTATCTATATGTACATCGTCGTATTCTTCTAATACTGAAGTGAGTCTCAGTGGTTTGGGTAGCTTCGGATATGTAGGTTCTGCTTCTGGTAAGAATGTGGTTGTTAATGCAGCTTCGGTTGTCGTTTCACTTTCTATTCTTGTGCTTGTTGGTTGTGTTGATGTAGTTGTGGTTGTTCTTCTTCTGTGACCTGGAAATAGTAAATTTACTGTTATTAAAATTTACATTTTTTATTGTTTTAATGGTGTAACGTCGTTATTTAAAAATATATACACAGACATTAAAATAATAATTTAGAACTTGTTGAAAAAACAACACACAACGTACTTGTGATTTTCATGTTATTGTTCTCTCTGTGAAATAGATGCGAACCTATACTAATATTATAAAGCTGAAGAGTTTGTTTGTTTGATCGTTTGTTTGTTTGTTTGAACGCGCTTGTATTGAAAAATTCTTTTTGTGTTGAATAGACCATTTATCGAGGAAGGCTATAGGCTTATATAACATCACGCTGCAACTAATAGGAGCGAAGAAATAATGGAAAATGTGGAAAAAACAGGGAAAAATTGTTCATTTTTGAGGGCTTCCGTTGCATGCGCTGCGAAAACGGTTCAAGGCGTGGGTAACAGCTATAATTTATAAAGCTGAAGAGGTTGTTTTCAAAAATAAAAATGATGCCCAAAGTAACTATTCCACGCGGACGAAGTCGCGAGCACAGCTAGTCAAATATAATTATGGCCAAAATAAATTTTAATACGTTTCTTGTCACTTTGTGTAAATGTTTTAGCAAAGCATGATATCACAGCGACCAGACTATGTATCCGGTTGTTTCTGTTGATAATTCTGTATACAAAAATGTTATATCGATATTTTTGCCTAATAATAATATAATTTCATAAGACAGAGTATTATGTATCGCTGTTATTGTATCTTTACCAATATTATAAAGCTGAAGAGTTTGTTTGTTTGTTTGTTTGTTTGAACGCACTAAACTCAGGAACATTCTTGAAAAAATATTTTTGTGTTGGATCATTCAACGGATTTAATTATGAATTTCAGTCTGTAACGTTGATGATTATATTATTACTAGCTGTGCCAGCGACTTCGTCCGCATAGAATAGTTATTACCTTAAAAAGTTTCTAGTGAGTTAATCTTAAAAGATAGACATTTCCTGTTGAAGACATTTTATTAGATCATTTTAAGAGAAATAATTCTTTCATACACGTTTTTTTGATATCTTGAACTGTTTTCGCAGCGTACGCAACGGAAGCCCTGAAAGTTAAATAATTTTCCCCGTTTTTTTCACATTTTCCATTGTTTTTTCGCTCATATTAGTTGCAGCGTGATGTTATATAGCCTAAAGCCTTTCTCGATAAATGGTCTATCCAACACAAAAAGAATTTTTCAATTCGCACCAGTAGTTCCTGAGATTAACGCGTTCAAACAAACAAACAAACAATCTCTTCAGCTTCATAATATTAGTATAGATTTAATTAGAGAGGTATCTAATCGAGGAATAATGACTTAATAAAATTAATTTAATTGGTTATTTGATCCGGTTTGAAGTGCCAGATCGTGATTGTACCTATCAATTTATATATTTTTTGAGTAAAATATAAATTCAATTTTTATTTAAAAAAAAACGTTACAATTTGGGTTTCTTGATCCTAACATTGGGTTTTGATAGCTTTTATTAGAAATGAATGAGTCAAACAAGTTACTGATAAGATTATTTATAGTATTTCCTATGTACTCATTTCTAAATAAAATAAGGCCTTTACTTTATAACGTATGAATTAAAGTGACACAAAAAAGCCATACGATCTTATTAAGATTCAAAAGTACCTTAAGCCGTAGTTGAAAAAAAAAACTATTGCGTACAAAAAAAAATATTGAAGCAACATTTCTTAGTCCTCACCTTTCTTGTGATGTCTGGTGAAATTCCCGAAAACACTTCCCAATCTCTGCTGGTTCCTCGTCGTACACAGTTCCAGAGACTTCAAGTCGTCTGCGTTTTGTGCCATCAAAATGGAAGACCTCTTCGACTCCATAGCACCTGTGTTCGTGAACATTTCCACTTCGAGCAACAGAACAATAGCGGCGTAGAGTAGTTTGAGTCCTCTACAGCAATACATTGTTTTGGCACAATGCTTGTGGTCACGTAGGCTCACTAACACTAAGGTTTATAGTCATTTTTGCCGCTACCTTTCCGTGCTTCGATTGGTTGAATGTTGGTGCATTCTGTGGACAAGAGAAAAGATACGGTTAGCTACCGTGGGTCGGATGACACGTTTAATTTTAGGCCGTTCGATCTGCTATGGTAGTCGATAAGTCATGTCAGAGACCGTAGAGGCATAGTTTTTTTTAAATTAGTTAACTGCAATGAATGATCTGTAAACATTGTTATAAGTATACATTTATCAATAAATTAGTATTTTAGTATTTGCATTCAAGTAGGAATAGAAGATTACCGGGGAAAAAAAAAATGTTTTTTTATGTGTTTCTATTTTTCTATAGTTTGGTGGTAGTTGAATAACTCAGGCATGAACAAACTAAAGTGTTTAGGTACATAAGAAGCATTTGTTTGTTAGGGCTAGATGGCGCTGTGTGATTTATCAAAATAACTTAAACATAAATAGTAGGTATAATTGGAATAAAAAATTCAACGTTTACAGACGTAATTTATTATTCAACGCCAAAGGCACTGAAGACAAAATAAACAAGGAAATAAAAATCAACATCGGAGCACAAACCAACACAGATGATAAGCAGAATTGCTGAGGGTCTGAAAACAACATCTTCTTGCAAAGCGACGGGACAACGAGATAGAAATCTATGAATTATTTATAAGTTCCATGGGAGAGTCAGTTCTCTTTTACAATTTTGGGACGCCTCTTTGGGATATTTGATAATTGATTATGAAACGCCCGAAGCTTGGTAGTGTGCTGTAGTTTTTCACAATTACTATTATAAGATTAGGCATATATATTTAATATGTATAATAATATATATATGACATACACATTACCCACATATTATATTTTTTTAATGTATTATTTATACTGGTCTCGTAGTCACGAAATTTATCTGTGGTAAATTCCAAAATATAGATAATTTTTGCACCGATACGTGAATGTAAAAATAAAGCAAGCATCCCATTCCTATCGTGTTACGACCACGAAAATAAAAAGTTATCCGTAATTGACTTTTGTTTCTCTGTAACAAACGTAACTACAAACGTAAATATTATTAGTGTAGGGAAAAGAATAATAAATAAATAAATAAATATTCCGGGACATTGCACACAGCGCCATCTAGATGGCTTAGTGTGGGGCTAGCCCCACACTAAGCCTTGCAAGCGCAAACCCACGACATAAGCAAACGCTTGTGTCGTGGGTACTAGATAACGGATATAATACTAATATACTTTTCTTTTGTAAATACATACTTATTTTACATACAAACGACCAGACACAACACAAGTAATTATAAATTCTAAAATTCATAAATACTTGTGTCAAGCGGGAATCGAACCCGCAACCCCTAGATTAGGAAGCAGAGCCACTACCAAATAAGCTGACAGGCCAGTCAAAAAAATAAAATAGTGCCATAATTTGCTTTTTGATACTGTTGTATATATGTAACCGTCCGCAATATGACGTGTTAGTGAAGCTGACTCCATGAATAAATAACCCAAATCGACTCGAACACTGCAGGGTTCTGTGTTCTGCCACTGGTGGTTAATAATTCAGGGGCAAGAGTAAAAGCTCGAACAAACGTGAACTCTGGATGTTGTTCTTATTTTTGTAACAAGCAAAAATTTTGTGGTCAAGACAAGTAAATAAAAACGTTAACATGCTAAATTAATCTGGGTAAAGTTTGTGACCTTCAACAGACAAGAACCTTTGGATGTTGTTTGTTGTCTATTTTAGTATAAAAGGTGTGCTTATGTATAAAAAAATATCAAAAACGCTGCCTGGTTTCAGCATATGACGTTTATATTGTAAGGGCAAAGTTTGTTAGCGTGTATAACTCTTTCGGGTTGAATGGTTTTGAATGAATTTTTTCGAAGATAGATGAGACCCTTGAATAAAACTATTTTTATTTTAAATTAACGGTAGAGAAGAGCAACACGAGGTGCCGCTATTTTGTTTTTAGAATAAACAAGTACATAAGAATGCAATATTAGGTACATACCTAATATTGCATTCTTATGTACATAAAATTAATAATATGAGTAACCTTTAATATTTCAACCATCACCTTATCTGGGGCAAGTTTTCAATTCAAAGAAACATAAAATGTAGAAACACAATCTCTTATACAGATAGTTTTAACAAAGTTGGAAGCAGGAGACGACAGAAACTTGCGATTCAATGAATATAGAAATTGAATAGGAGAAAAAACTTGTACGTTATTTTTGCAGAATTATCTCAGAAAATTTTATAGGTAGGTACAAGGCATTTAAAATATTGCTGGGATAATGTTTTACCTTTTTTCGGTGTTGTTACTTTGCTGTGTTTTCAATTTATGAGCTCACATTTTGTTTAGGTATAAAACAAATCTTCATTAATCCGATACAAGACCTAATTGATTTATAACTGTGAAAACTTAATAAAAAATATTGTTGTTAAATGATAGTCAGGTATTTGACCATTTGTTTATCACAAGCGACATCGTCGTCAAAAGTGATACATATCTGATGAAGTTGGTTACGTAAAGATAAAAGCTTTATTCACCTTATGACGTCACGTCATATAGGGCAAGTCAGTTTACATTTCGTCTTTTAATACAATTTTTATACTAAGAATAACTATAATTGTAATGTAGATACACACTAATACATCAAAGTAGTTAATTATCATTTGAATCTGGGGTCAAACATCAATAACTCAAGCTCTTTCAAACATTAACATCCAATAGCATTGCCTATTCACAAAAATGACCGGTTGTTTCCAACAGAGCTAGGCTACGAAATAAAGCGGGCTCGTAGTTAGTGAACCGGGTTACCAGACCGTCCTTTGTGTGAGGTGTTTCATGGAAACTCGACGTGTTTCCGACCATTGCCAGGTTAAACGCTTAGAGTGCCCTCTTTAATCTAACATTTTGACAGTACGAGTAACTCTTGTACTTTTGTATTTTATTTTACATAAAATAGGCTTACGTTTGACTATAGCCTGCCTGATGTTAAGCACCACTATAGTCGAAGATGTAGCACGCTTGCCTAGAAGAAACCTATTTACTCTAGAATTGGGTTATAATTTTCTGGGAACAGGGCTCCAGGTAGAGAGTTTCATAGTCTCGCTGTCTTTAATATGAAGGTAGAAGCAAAGCGCTATATTTTATGGTTAAGATACATTATTCAAGGTTTAGATAGAACTATAATCTAACCGTCGGCAAAGCGAATGTGAAAGTAGTATGTGATAATAGCCGGTGGATTTCAATAAAACACCAATATTTTTTTCAACTATATTTTTACCCTGTTACTTAACTGTTTATTTAGAAAACATTTGAATTTATGCTCAAATTATTGAAACTAACTGAAAGACAGAGGCAAGACTAACAGTCACAATTGGCTGGTTTGTTAGAACTCACAAAATAAACTTGATCAATAACTATTTTATACAATAAATTGTCAAAAGTTCTACTCCAGACTAATCCCAATTATTTTTCTATGCAAATCGTTCCATCCTAACTCATTCCTTAACCCTTTGGAATATTTTATCACGCTTCGGAACACTCAAATCGGTTTAGACGCCAAATTGTACGTCTCTTGAGTAAAGGGGTCTCATTAAAAGCAAGGCCGAGTTGACCTTCGACCCTTGGCCGCACTACGTTAAGAAATTGTGCTTCGTTGTATGTATCTGTATTAGTAAAAAGTTAGTAATTTGTAATAAAGACCTAGTAGTTGGTAAGAACGGTTAGTAGTTAATACAATACTAATACTAAAAAGATGACATTTGTGAGTGTATGATTGTCCCATCTTTACGGTTAAACCAAATCCAAATGGACGGATTCTAGATCAAAAATAAGATAAGATAAAATAACTTTATTGATCAAAATCTTAGGTTCTAATACAATTTTGATCGCTACACTCCACACTAGGATGTAATGTACCTGTATTGTGGAGTGTAGGCTCTTCCTCAGGGTTATACATATATTTACATAAGTAGTTAAATCATAATAAAAATCAGTATAACATGTGATTATGCCTGGTAAAATAACTTACACTGAGGCTACTTTAAATCTGAATTAATGCGAATAACACTGCGGATCATAACTTGATTCAAAGGAAATTAATTCGTCGTAAAATAATAGGATTGTATGTATAACATCTAAATCTAAAAATATCACATAGCATCTAAACATCTTCTGCACCAAGACATGTCAAAATCATGTTAAAACAGTGACGTTAAAATAAAATAAAAATTTATCATGTTAATGTAAGCAACAGTAACTAGATAAAAAAGTCGTGTCGTGAAAACTTACGGAAGGAGAGACCCAGACGACTTAAATTCTTTAGGCTAAGGCAAGGGTAGGTTTCCTAATCTTTAAGTTAATTGGGCGAGACTTGGAGAAAAAGGTCTTATATCAATAAGAAAACATGAAAAATTTATGTTAAAAAATATCTCTCTGCAAATTATAGTCCAGTAGTCACTAATCCAAATCTACTTACTATTCTAGTACTTGGAATAAAAACTTCTACCACATAATATCTGTGACAAACAGCACATACTTACGTTTGAAGATTACTTATTTTCCGTTACTAAAAAATAGTAACACATTTATTACTAGAGATTTACATCGTAACAGATATTTGTAGATACATATACACAAAACAGCATAGTGCCAATTTCGTAACAGCAATCAGCGCTGGTCTTTTGTTAGAGCAGGCTGTATTATTATTATTTTTAGAAACGAGCGTAAATAATCAGTAAATAGCGTAAATAAATCTGGTGTCTATTTTTTTTTCTGTTACGCCATTGTCAACTCATTCACAGTAATTTTCAAGCCTTCATACAAAGCGCCTTGTCATAAACTTTGTCTAGGTAACTTTGTCGTTCAAGAAAGTAGCATTCCATAATACAATATCTACAGAACAGTGTATAAAAATAAAACCAACTTACCCTATCAGTATTTAATGGCACCCAAACAGTAGTTGTCTAAAACTAAGTAGGCTAAACAAAACTCGGGGTTTATTGCGGTCTATGTTTTTGTTCCCGCAACTAAGCAAGTTTTACTGCTTGCCTAAACTTTTTGTCGTATCCCTGTTGAAGTTATAGTCATTGTCAACATGTAGCAAGGTTTTAACAGTGAGACATGTAGTACTTATACTAAATTTATGCAGGCGTTCATGATCTTTACACGGGAAAAATTATCTGTCTTTGTAAAGAAGATAAATCAAATACTATAACTAAAAATACTAGTAAATTATATGAACAAAAAAGTTTCTACAAATTATACAATTTTATGAAAGTAGTAAATTCGGATGCCAATGACTGATGACTGAATGTCGCATGAAAACTGTTTTCAAGCGTTTGTATTAAACCCCGCCATAGTGGTTAAAAAACTTATAGCCATCTAATGTAGCTTAACGTCTATCGTACTCAGTTAAACAGACTGCCCTGTTAGTTTAGTTGGTAGTGGCTCTGCCTTTTAATCTAGGGGTGCGGGTTCGATTCCCGCGTAACACAAGTAATTATGAATTTTTATTACTTGTGTTGAAACTGGTCTTTTCTATGAATAATAAGTATGTTTTTACTAAAGAAAAGTATATGTAAGAAATCCGTATTCTAGTTCCCATGATACAAGCGTAAGCTTAGTATGGGGCTGGATGGCGCTGTATGATTTGTCCTGAAATATTTATTTATTTATCTAATTAACCTATCATTCTACACGTTAATGCTCTTTTGGAATTTTATATTTTAATTTACTCTTCATGTTTTCTACATGTTAACACCTTTATTAAAATTGATAGCCTCCAAATAGTAATACAATAATTTACCCTTCTTGTTTAGTGTATTCTGTGGCATGTAGTCAGGGTTGGCAGGTTCAGTCCTTTACAGGCTGGTTTGGTACTTGTTAGCTTGTCAGCGGTCTGTTTAAAGCCTAGCTTTACTAGTGTCTCCGTATAATAGGTTTCTAGGTTCAAGAAGGGAAGGTTGACAGAGTAATGACTTTTTAACATCACTCTTCTAGGTAATATTGTAACGGATAAAAATTGTGAGTTAATGATTATGTTTCTTTTTTTTCTAGCTAAAACGACTAGACAGGCCTAAATTATTTTACATACATTTAGTTTTTGACATGAATTGGGCGATGATCTAGATTTTTCGCAGCAGTCTTTACTTTTTTCGCAGTTGTCTAATAAATTGTATAGCAACATATAAAGATTTAATTGATAATCGTGGTATAATAAGAAAGATAAGACTGTTTGAGATTGTTTTATTACGTGATTTAACGTAAAGTTACGATTCTCAGTATATAAAATTACACATTCATTCTGCTATCGAAGTAGGTTTGTATTAAGCAGGAATTATTTTACAATAGCTTAATAAGATATTTATTTCTAATTTTAATATAACTTAAATCTTTATAAATAAAAATAAATGAATGAATTGTTCGTGAGTCTGATTAAAACTCGAGAACGGCTGAACGGATTTATCTTATCTTAGTCTTGAAATGTTCGTGGAGGTCTAGGAAAGGTTTAAAAGGGAAAATAAAAAAATAAAAAAAAGTTTAGGTCGCAGTACGAAGTCTGCCGGGACAGCTAGTTTTAAATAAACGTTTCATGTTCGAGTTTAACTAGTAGAATCACCGCATGGCACCACTACCCAATTATATAATTTACACAAACCTATCATTATTAAACTAAACCCAATTAAGCATCATTGATGCAAAATATAATCAGTTTCACAAATCCGTAATTAGTGGATCCAGTCAGATGATGCCGTAATTATCGAATTAAATAATGCACTTAAATTATAAACGTGACTATTTATTTATGTGTGTGTGTTTGTTTCAAATAAGTTTTCAAACCGTGTTATTCCATAATGTGGTTTTAATATAAAGAACTACCCCTTGATTTCAACCTTCTTCAGAATAAAAGTTTTTGATTGCGCCAATTTAAGTAATATTAGCCAAATCAAAAAGTTTATAAAAATACTTAATATTTGCATAAATGTGTATATGTATAGATTAGTATATCTACCAAAGCATTATACTAAGGAATAAATTATTTTAAAAAAATAGACTAGAACATCAAGAACCCACTTTTTATTTATAAAAATCAAGACTACTATAAACCGCGTTTTAGAATAAGACGTAAAGTAAAATAGGTTTTTTTTCAGTTACATCAAGAGAGCCAAAATTGATAAAGAAATAGATAAAATCTTAGATTAGGTGGAGATTACAATATAAGCGGCTAATTTTAGAATTAGTCGGCTAAATTTACATCAGTTTATGCGCTTATTGATTGAAACTGGTACCGCAAACCAAAGTTGAATGCAAATCATTAAACCAATCTTAATATTAAAAGTTTTGTGAGGCATTTTATCAATATGTTAACTAAACGGTTTTTGGTGCTGCCGCGGCCCCAGAACGTATGTTCTGAAGATGGATGTCATAACATCCGAAACGCGTAAACAACTTACGCGAATTACACGTGAGTGAAAACCGTTTAGTTAACATATCAATGCTATATCATAAATTTTATGTTGACCAAAAGAGCTTTTAAAATAAACTCGATGTATATAAAAGATTGCATTTAAAAGCTTGTACGACTAGAGTTGTATCTATGTATCATTCAATCTAATTATTTTATGTATAACTAGCTGTGCTCGCGATTTCGTCCACGTGGGATAGTTATTTTGGGCTACATATTTATTTTTGCAAACAACCTCTTCTGCTTTATAAATTATAGCTATTACCCACTACTTGAACCGTTTTCGCAGCGCACGCAACGGAAACCCTCAAAGATGAATAATTTTCCCCGTTTTTTCCACATTTACCATTGCTTCTTCGCTCCTATTAGTTGTAGTGTGATGTTATATAGCCTAAAGCCTTTCTCGATAAATGGTCTATTCAACACAAAAATATTTTTTCAATTCGGCCCAGTAGTTCCTGAGATTAGCGCGTTCAAACAAACAAACAAACTCTTCAGCTTTATAATATTAGTATAGATGTGTATGTAAAGAATAGCAGCAAGTCGACCCACAAAACAAGCGATTGGTATGGGGCTAGATGGCGCTGTATCTAATAATACAGATCATTTATTATTTTATTTAATAAAATAGTAAGTATCCATGAACAATATGAAACAAAAAAAAATATCTTATTAAAAAAATCCAGATAATACTCAGATGTAAAAATAATTCTTCTTTTTAAACTAACAATCTACGTTCATAAATTCTCATTGGAAACATCTAACAATAAAGCTCAGTACGGCAAGTCTGCATAAATCACAATTTTTATTATACTCGAACTCACTTCCGGTACAAAAAACGCCTAGTACGATGCAGAAAACCTAATAAATTCAAAGATAATAAACGATAAAAAGCATTATCAATCATTTTTCCTTAATAAAGGCTGAAAGAACAAGAAACATTTCAAGGCCTCGAAGAAATGAAGGCTTGGTTATAGTAGTATATTACAGTAGCTGAGATTTATTCCGTTTTTTTACATAAGATAGGCTCTCGCTTTACTACAACTTGCCTAATGTTAAGCAACGTTGTAATCTACGATCTTGCGTGCTTACCTAGAAGAAACCGGTTTACTCTCAGCTTGAAGATCGTGTCAGCGAGACTGGCCTGGTACTTAAAATTGATAGTGGGTCTGCCTTCTAATCTAGAGGCTTTAGGTTCAGTTCACAACACAAGTAATTATGCATTTTTAATTTGTAATCTATACTAATATTAAAAACTGAGGAGTTTGTTTGTTTGTTTGTTTGAACGCGCTAATCTCAGGAACTACTGATGCGAATTGAAAAAATATTTTTGTGTTGGATAGACCGTTTATCGAAGAAGGCTTTAGGCTATATAACATCCGCTGCAACTACTAGGAGCGAAGAAACAATGGATGTGGAAAATACGGCGAAAATTATTCATCCTTGAGAGCTTTCGTTGCGTACGCCGAGAAAACGGTTCAAGATATCAAAAAAATATGTAGGAAAGAATTATTCCTCTTGACATTGTCATGATCTAACAAAACGCCGCGACAGTATATGTCTATCTTTTAAGATTAAACTCACTAGAACCATTTTTATGTATATAACTATTCCACGCGGACGAAGTCGCTGGCACAGCTAGTTACTTATGTATGTTGAGTCTGGTCATTTTTATGTATATAAGGTGTATTTACAAAAGAAAAGTATTACACTCACAAGCTTTCTATTTAAAATAAATATTAAATAAAATCCATTTATTTTGAACTAAGTCCATATTTATATAATTATTAAACACTAATAATTATTTAAAAATAATATTTTAACATATTTAACCACAAAATATATGATTATTGATATGAATATTTTTATCAGATAAAGACTAGTCTTCAAAAAATAAGGAATCTTATCTACTGTTTAAAAGTATACGAGTGATATATGAGTATAAAGTAGGCACTATAGGCGGAGTTGCCACGGTGGATATTGCGTCTGGTTCAGACGAGGGCGCTTCATCATATCGTCAATGTGTACCTTGCCTATGCCGAAAACGAATGGCCGTGGTGCAAGTCACAAACTTTGGAACTTAAGTTTTACAGATTTCAATAAGATACGATTTTTCTCCTTGTTCGGATCGGTCATTCAGATGTTCGGTCGGTCGGATGTTAAGCCTGTACGAGATAGCTCAAGGTGATAATGCCGCGCTCTTGTGGCACACAAGGTAGGAGGCCTATACCCAGGATAACTGATACATACGATCTCTCGATCATAGATAAACAGATGCATGAATTATGTATGTATGTACAACGGAAGATTTTAATATAGTTATAAAAACACACATAAAAAAGATAATGTAGTAGCAAAATTACTCTCATTACACTTACAGACTTAGATCAAGAAAAAATTACGTACATCAGTAAAAAACACAGCTACAAATGAAAGTTATTATAAAACGTTATTATTTATCAGCGTGGTAATGCAGCCAGTATGCTGGGCACGCTGCCCTTGGGTAGTGGACTGGAGCACTTAGATTATCTTTAGGCTTATCTAAAGATTTTCTGAGTGCCTCTTTTTGTAGTAGTTAGAAGTAGTATGTTTAGTTTTTCTTCTCTTGTTTTTATATTTTATTATTATAAAACACAAATTGTTGATTGCAATATAATTGAGCACGCTGACTCGAAATGAAACCAATATCTAGCATTTCATTGTCTAAAATCTGATAGTCGATGGAATGCGGTTAAAATCAAATTACGTTCAGTTTCAAAATACATAGTTAACCTATAGTTTGTTGCATTGAAATATAATACCGTTCATTTAATAGCTTGTGGTGCAAATTGTGGGTTCATTTAAATCGGACTCATACCTTAACTAACTTTAACTATATGATATTGTTATATGTGATTATATACTACTATTGGTGCGTTAGTCCGTTGTGTCATCCAGGTATAAAAAAAACTAATTGTCATCTATCTTCTTACCTTTTTTCATACAAACTGGTTCGGCTGTTTGGACTTGAAGAACATTCCGAGACGCACATACACACGCAAATACTTAAACACTTTTATTATACGTTCCCTGTTTGATCCCAAACAGGGTAAAAAATGAAACTTATCTAAGTACTGCAGCGTTAAGTGATAAACTTGAACGTAATACAAACAAAACTAAGATTTTTTTCTGTAACTGACATAAAAATCTTTATCTAAATATATAAAACTCAAAGGCGACTGACTGACTGACTGATATAGTGATCTATCAACACACAACCCAAACCACTGGACGGATTGGGCTGAAATTTGGCATGCAGGTAGATGTTATGACGTAGGCATCCGCTAAGAAATGATTTTTGGAAATGCCACTTTTAAAGGGGTGAAATAGATGATGTAAGTTTTACTTCTTAATGCGAGCGAAGCCGCGAGCACCCACTAGTAGTAGGTATTATAAAAATTAAATATTTTCGTAAAATCTCTAACATAAACAGACATTATAGTAGCTCAAATTTGACATCTATTTGTGGTTTTACTGTTCCCCGTATCATACTTACAATTTATAGGATATTGAGGACTCTATCACTACTGGTTTCGATGGGCAATGATGAATGGTCCGACCAAATACCTAACATTGTCGTTTTGTGACGGTTTTGCCTATAAATTGTCTATTTTCTGAGCTAAATTAATCCCTGTACGCCCATTTCAGCAACTTTGTTGGTTGACCATTTGGTAATTTAGGTTCATGGAGTAGTTTTATGAAAGCTTAGGGATGCTTATAATGTTACGTTTATGTTTTAGGCTAATTTGAATTTGGAAGCCTAAAACATGGCTAATTTGAATTTCGAAATACAAAAAGACATATTCTAATCTATACACGTAATAAAGATGAAGAGGGTTAAAAGTCTGAACATACTCGTAAAATATATTAGAAAATATATTTTTGTATATAGTTTCAATCCATAACAAAACACGTTTCAACAGTTTTTTTTAGAATTTTTGTCTGTTTAACGCTTATGACGTATAAAAGGCTGATCGGATCATCATGATTTTTGTATGTTGGTAGTAAAGTCTTAAAAGCGTCATAGGCTTCTTTTTATCTCAAAATAATGCGGGCGAAGCCGCGGGCGTCCACTAGTAGACGAATAGATACCCATATATGTACGTTGTATACGAGTACATTAAAAGAAGTCAAGGCTGATTTCATGATAGGTAGTTTTTTTTTTTTTATTATTAACATTTAATTTAATTGATAATATACTTATTTTGTTTTATTTATATACCACAGGTTGAAGTTAAAACTAAACTACTACTAGTTAGTTAAATCATTAACTACACAAAAAAAAAAGCTTAGCTAACGTCTTTTAGTCATAAAAACAGATAAGCTATAAGCAGTAGGTACTTCAGATTGTCAACGTTACAAATAATAATATATAAAAATTGTTGAATCAAACATACTTTTTTTTGCTAAGCCGCTCTCAACAATACCTTTGTGTCCAAAAGAAGCAATATTTCTTGTAAGCCAAAAAATAAACAGAATATTTTATTCATAAACTTCTGGTTCATACTTTATACCAATCTCTATTTTCTCTCAACTAGTGTGGGATCAAAACATCGCTTGAAGAGCAGTTTCTGTCCAACCTTTCAGGTTTAAGGCTAACTTTACGAGTATATTTTGTTCAAACATTCAGTTTTTGTTACAGGATATGTACTTTTAAAAGTGTTTGATTTTGTTTTTATTAGCGCTCAAAGCTTAAAAGTTTAACTTCAGAGCATATTTCTGCTATTTTGATAGACTTTGATAAGGGAGTTTTTTAGAACTATTAAAACTATATAAAAATAAAAGAATAAAAAACTAAAACAATACTTAATCATACTACCAAAAATATCTTTAAACTTTCTTTATCTATTTTTAAAAACCATAATTACGAAAAAAGCATTTATAAGTAGGTATTCAACATTGAGGTAAAAGCCTAAAACAGAAGAAAAATAAGTTGACATTTAAAGTTTCGTTCCTAAACTGTCACCAATTTGGAAACTTGGAACAAATGTTGTTTCAGCCGTTTCAGGCATGTTTCAGGCAAGTGGTTCAAATGTCAAAGGTAACATTTCAATTGATTCCTTAGCCCAACATGTGCTTCGTCTATTTCGGGAAACGATTATGTGTGGCTTTATGAAATATTAATCAAGTTATTATGATTTCAGGTAAAGTCAAAGGCGCTTGGAGCTTTGATCACTAGCCATGTGCCTACCTATTCAAGTAGTCACAATATAAATTAGATGGTATGTTTTTGTATTAGCTTAGGTTAAAGGTCTTAGACTTTATAAAGATGAAGCTATAGTTAATTTGTCAATTACTTAACATGACATTAACATTGCTACCCTGATTCGGTAGAAAATCGATTTTTATATTAATAGTGATTTAATTTTTTTGAGATTAACCTTCAATATTTGGAAAAATAAAGTGGACAGTACTGTTATAGTACTGTAATAGTTTTACGCAATGTTGGCTTTCGAACCTCCACCATTCGAGAGTTTTTACACTATTGTAGTAGTTAGTAGTTGAGTATGAGTTAATTTATTAAGTGCTAAACCTACACTATGGTCGTGATTATTTTCGCTCATTTTCCAATAAAAGTTTAATTTAAACTACCATAGTGCAGGTTTAGCAATTAATAAATTAACTCATAATTAAAACGCGAAAGGCCCATTTCTCGTCATATCAGGTGTCCATAGTATATCGATATGAGTGCTTGTTAGACATATTCTGACAGCACAAGTGGCGCCATCAGCCGCTCAGTCTGAAGTGTATTGAAATGAGTGTGGATTTTCGCGCCTGGCAGTTAGTAGACCGTAGCCTAGTTGGTTAAGGCGTTCCGGACGGTGATCGGAATTACGCAGGTTCGAATCCTGCCGGTCGTGATTATTTTCGCTCATTTTCCAATAAAAGTTTAGTAGTTGAGTATTTTATAGAATTATTTTACAGTTTAATAATCCAATAATACTGTAAAAAACTCTCATCCAAATTATGATTTGTCCATTATAATAAGATCATATTCACAAATTTCATATGCGTATGCGTATTCACATTCACTTTACATTAAATTCAAGGAAAATGGACATAACATAAATCAAACTCAAACATATACCTAATGAATACGATGTCAACAAAAATCCGTCAGCACCGCGCTAATCAGCAATGTTTTCACTTTAAAACATCTTGCTTTGTAATTTGACATAAAATTAATACCGCAAACGAAAATTAAAACGTAACGAGAGAATATTAAAATGTTCCCTCGTGTATTCATTAAATTTCATGAAAGCGGCAGCGAGACAATAGATGGGTTTGTAAAACTCAAGCCAAACACGTCGAATAAACCGGGGACGCTGTTCTAGCAGTATGGGTTGCTTTGCAAATTCAATATTATTTGTTCAATAATAAAAGTGAGTTCATAATGAGTGTTGGTAACTCTGGTCTATATATAGACTTGTCAAACCACCTGAAGGGCTCCTAAGATACTTTAACGGTTGCAGACTTATAAAGAGCAGCCGGAATCTACATTATAATTATTATAACCTACATAATATACCACAATGAGATTTTAGTTTTTCGAGTAACACTTTTTATAAGAGATAGGTTTATATCATATCCTCCGGCCGCCTGGCATAAAGCATTGTTCTAGCCTAGGGATTCTAGCATTGCGCTTACCTAGACAGTACCTATTAATTTTAGATTTGAAGACCCCTGGTTTGTTAAAACATTTAACTAAAGTTGCCATACTGTTATCGCTGTACGGGTTTGATAGAAATAGAATGAATGCGAACGCGTGGTGATAATGACCGTATTTACATTAGTCAGAATTTGCGACCTTATTTCACTGGAGGCGAGTTTTCCTACCAGGAAATGTATTGTGTGAAAATACACATTGCATTTTTAGAACATATTTTCTGAAAAGTTCTTCCGCAATTCTAGCTAGTGACTGGCTGAGGCAGCGCCTACTATGTTTTGGAGTAAGAAGCTGCAAATATCACATAGAATTTACGTTTTTCTGTAGATCTGAGAAAAATAACATATTCCTGCTTCCATAGTAAGTTCATAGGAGTGTGGCCAACTCTGAGAATAGAGTTTTCGAACCACCCTAGGGACCTCTTATATAAGACGCTTAAATTATAAAACGTTATAAAATGATACAGGATTCAGGTAGTTTTGGCCCAAACTATAAAAAGTTGAGCAAATGGGTAATTTATACTACCTCTTTTTCTTCTTAATTTCAGGAATGCAAAACAGTATGCTAATAAGTTTCCAACTTCAAAAAGCTTGGATAGCAGGTTTTCACTGTATACTTTACAATAAAAACTATTTTTAGTCCCGCAAAGTGGAAATATAAAAACATAAAACAACCGCGAATAAGTGATAAGCAATTTAATATTTACATAAATCACTTTTTTTCATCAATGTGAATTAAACAGAGGTTTTATGTTTAATTCACATATTTTAAAATATGTTATACTTAAAATGCGTAGCATGGCGTCGATCTACTAATATATTTTAACACAGCATATCATATTAAGATACTTTATATTCAGAAAACACTCAGAAATCAGTAACCAAAATTGTAACTAAAATTAAACAAAACAAACAAAAACAAAACGATACAACAATATAATCAAACCCCGCATTTTCAAACATAATTCATTTTACAAAAGCCACCCAGAAAACTCTGGTATTCTAATTTCACAGCCCCTCAAAAGCACTAAGTCTGTAAAGACAGCGTCCAAAATCAAATTAACCCACACAAAGCCTTAAAATGCTTGTTTTCAAAACATTCAAAGAGACAAAGCAGCGATTTACACAGAGAGATAATTAATCAGTAACTTCGTCACGTAATTTTGGCAAGTAATTTCTGAAGGAGTTTGTCATAGAACATATAGTGTAGACTCCTAACTCTATGTAATATAAAAGCGCCCGTAGCTTAGCTAACGGAAGAATTGCTTAGGATTACCAATGTTTATCAAATATTGGCGCTTGCTTTGTGATAGTGGGGCTAGATGGCGCTGTGTACAATGTCCCGAAATATTTATTTATTTATTTCTTTTTTATTTTTACAGCTCTCTATTTTATTGTATTATTTAACCCCACATATTTCTCCAAACCTTCTCTTCTATTTTTTACCTGTTTAATTTATTATGTGAGTGTAATATGAGTAGTCTGTTAAACATAGCCGTTGGAGTTGGTCCAGCGGGGATTGACTCCAATATCAAATGATTGTCTCAAAGGCCCGCAAACTTTGGGTGATAATGTAACGAAATTAATTCAGTCGGGTTCGTCGATGCAGTTTGACAAGTTGAGAAGTTATGCTGGAGTTACTAACGAACTAGGAGACGATTCAGTTGCAGTGTTTATAGATAGGTATGGTATACGTATTTTGGAATTAAACTGAATTATTGAAATTGATTTCATTAGCCAATTCGAGTTCGAGTAATTTAATTAAGTGACGGCCAAATCTCAAATAAATTGCGTTTCTGTTTGGAACTTTCGGAGTTTTATCTGCAGGTGGTGAAACGAAGTGTTTAAATATTTTATTCTAGGTATTCTGTAAATAAATTAAGTAAAGTTTTGTGTTTCTTTATTGGTAGTTTTTTTATACAATTATACAAGTCCGTTGATAAAAATTAAGCTTTCAATTTTAATGGATAAATGTTATTAAATTATTCTTTCCATTCTACCATTTTGGTGATGATTTATACGTTGCTTTATTTGCAATAGCTGTCTGTCTGTATATATAAAAATGAATTGCTGTTCGTTAGTCTTACTAAAACTCAAGAACGGCTGAACGGATTTATCTTATCTTAGTCTTGAAATGTTTGTGGAGGTCTAGGGAAAGCTTAAAAGGGGGAAAAAAAAATTGAAATTAATTTATACAAAAGTTTAGGTCGCAGTACGAAGTCTGCCGGGACAGCTACAATTTAAAAGCATTTATTACACTTTACATGTACAGTTCTGTTAGGCATATGATCACTATTTAATATAAGACAATTATAGAAATAAAGATAGAAAGAACATTAAATCTGCCACAACACAGCCCCAATTCAGCATAATGCTGGTTGTGTAGAAGCAACAAGCGCTGGTCCTCCGTTAGGGCTGGCTGTGACGTCACGCACGTACAAGAATATTATATTGTTTAGATTTCAATGGGTCACCTGAAGCGATACCCAAATAAGCAAACACTGTGATTTTGGCTATAGTCTGATTTCGACAATTCTAGAAAAAAAAACTATACATATATACTTTATTAAGACACACTAACTAATATTTACATATATTCCACAAGTTATATACAAAAACGACTTAAACGTACATAAAAACTTACAAAAGAAAACAGATATTTACAAAAAATTCAGCACACCGTCCATGTTGTCGCTGTGCGGCAGGGATCCCAGGATGCTGGCAGTATTTCCTCTTTGAAAAGAATAGAAAAAAAAACTAAAAAACTATACCCGATATCTCAATTTGTAAATATCGAAAACACATTTTCCACAAATCACGCTAAGGCGAGCACAATGTTATCCCAAATGTTTTCGAAATGTTCCGATCGGCTCAATTATAAATATCCCAACCGTATCCGAAATTCTTTTACGGACGTGTTGTGAACAATAAGAACCTTGTACCATGGATAGGTAAGGTAGAGTGACCATCTTGAAAATAAGCGTTGGACATTATTTTGTTAGTTATTTAAAGCATTCGAAGTTACATCATTTCAATTGTAGTAAATTTTTAAACTGGTAGGTTAGTCACTTAAGGGCGAGCCATAACTGAATTTAAGAACTGTGTCGTTTGGCGTTCTCACGACGAAAAAATATTATAACAAAATTATTTTTAGGGAATCATCTAATCTAACCTGACCACTGGATTAAAAACTTTTTTTTGTATTATTTGATAAAAATGTAATAATCGTATCCAACAGCGGCGGACATGTAATTATCACGGTGGATAGTTTTGCTCAGGAACACAACTACAATTTGATTGACAGATGTCATAATCGTTTTTCAAAAAATTAGGTCAATTTATGCATCTTTCTTTAATTGGTTCTTTTACTAATGATAACTTTCTGCGGTGTGAATATCGTACCAAGTATTTTTATCCCTAATAATAAATAAAATAAATAAATATTCCGGGACATTGCACACAGCGAATAAAATAAATAATAAAACTGATAAATGTCCTCTTGGTAGGCCCTGGGCATCCACTACGACGTATCTGCCCAAGAGAACTTCCCTAACGAATTAATCCTGCAAGGGAGTCAGGACCCTCAGTCATTAGTAAATACGACAAGGAGGAGGAGGAGTGACAAATGTAAAAAGTATGCTGACCCTACAGTCCCTACTTCCCTACAAGGAAGTTCTAGGTGTAGGGATGTAATCCGGGCTTTGCTCGATTTTTTCGTATCATTTCGCTTTTTCGTTACGTAACAGTTGGATTCAAACAAATACAGCCAATTTGGCTTTTGGCCTTTCACGAAGGAAATTTAAAGGTTTTTCTTTGCTGCCGCGTTAAATAACTTTGCTGTTGGCAATTTTGCCGTCGAATTTCGGGAATAAAATTTCTTTTGAACGATCTAAATTAAGTTCTTTGTGCTACATTTAGATTCGTTTAGGAGGCTGTTGGAATGACGGAAGTGTTTTTAGCTTCGATATACATTATCTTTTAAAACGGTATAATATATATTTATAGGTTATAAATCGATAAAAAACGAAACAAAAGTTTGTCAACGGATTTCTTGAAACCCATAAGTGGTATCGATGTGGTTTTTGTTTTAACTTAGGAAATAGTATCATCAAATTATTGGTTCAGTAACGTGGTATAACGATATGAATACTACGTATTCCAAGAATGGGCATGTATGTTAGGGTACTGAAAGACAGCAAACAAAGTAAATGAAATGAAAACAATTATTTTGAAAAAAAAAATTGTACCTCCGTACACAGTTAACATATTAAGGAAAGTAAAAAAACAAAAGTTGTTAAAGGATTGTCTGCTGTAAGTAAATTATATATACATAAAAGAACATAATCTACCACATATTATTTCAACTGGCTGTTGCCTAGCTTAGTTGGTAGTGGATCTGACTTCTAATCTAGGGTTATGGGTTCTATTCCCGCATAACACAAGTAATTATGAATTTTAAATTTGTTATTACTTGTGTTGAGTCTGGTCGTTTCTATGTATAATAAGTAGGTACATACATATGTTTTTAGAAAATAAAAGTATATAAGTATTATATCCGTTATCTAGTACCCACAACACAAGCGTTTGCTTAGTGTGGGGCTAGATGGCGCTGGGTAAAATGTCCCGGAATAAAAAGGTAAAAAGGCAAATATATAAAGTACCTGTGTCTTCAGTAAACTTAGCAAAAAACCTGTCAAAAACTACGCTAAGTATGTAATGTTTAAAATCAGTGAAGCTTTTCTAACAGCATTACAAAGTTCCGATGAAGAAATCTCATCAAAACTAAGATGTTGTAGTACGATATGTATGATTTTTATACGTTAGTCTTGTTAAAAAATTACATAAAGTTAATGTTTTTTTTCTACATATTAATTCAAAATACAGTGTAAATAAACTCTTTATAACGAAACTCAAGGGACTGAGCATTTTTTGTCGTTATAGAGAGTTATCGTTATATGAAGTGAACAAAAAAACAACCAAATTAACAAGAATTTTTAATTTTAAAGTAGGTTTACGACTGATAATACGATAGGTACCCAGTATGCTTGGTCGAAGAAAATCACTTCCGAAAAAACAATGCGTCATACTGCACTTGTTCAAGGCAATTAAGGATAAAAAAAGCTAGACCGACCTCGGATGTTTCGGAGCTTCAAAGTCTTTTGTTACCTGATAACATAACATAAACAATAATACCGATAATAAATATTTACTGTCCAAAAATATTAACACATTTCTTCGTAATTCTTCGTGATAGAGAATGGCGTATCGCTATAAAGAGTGTTTCAATATGTGGGTTTTAACGCAAACCAACCAAGTTGGGCTTACTTCAACGTTATAGAGAGTTTATCGTTATAAAGGATAACGTTATAAAGAGTTTATACTGTAGTTAAGCAACTTTGGTATGAAATGTAAGACGCTTGCACAAAGGAAACCTATTTTACTCCATATTATTTCCGATTTACCAATTAAACTGCATATAGTATATATAGGTATAAGTACTAAATATATTCGCTTGTTTGTGTCGACATGTACCCGCTACAAAAACCATTCACTTAACTATACCGCTCGTCATAAATTCAGTACCGATCGGAAACATGATAAATTACCCCAGCCCAAACCAATACCGAAAAACAAACCGATAGGCATTATATTCAACCCTTTATCAACCTGTCACAGTTCATAATACAGTCAGTCGGGTCGGTACTGGAGGTCGCGTTTCTGATCACTAAAAATAATATTTATAGCCCAATAAAAAAGAATTATTTTATTTGAATTCGTTCACTGTGCCGTTTATTAGCTGGAGGGGTACTATGAACCGTTTTGGACGTTGGATGGAAACAATAATGATAATGCTGATAATGTTTTTGACATGATGGGATACTAAATAACCCTGTCATATTAAGCGGCACGGTGGTATTTGTGGCAAAGTTTACTTTTCTGGATGACTTTTCTGCCAGAACCTTGGCTTCACTCCGTAATTGAGATACTTAATTTCAAACTGAAAACAGCAATAAAAGGAATCTATCTTTACTTGCACAGAAACTTAAATCTCGGAAATTGTTTGCGTCTATGTAATGGCTAATAAAGATCTTGTTTATCAGATTTTCAACCTCAAACACTTCACACTTGCGAACATCTTTTTATGCTTAAGAAATATAGAAAGTAAGCAAGAGTCTGCTTCTATGCAATAGTAGACGCCATTATATAGACCGCAATGTATAACTATCAAATGGTAACCCCTGAACTGTTTATGGACTACTGGAGTTTCCACTTTTCAATTTTATATTCGAATTTTTATTTATTTTTTCATGTGTCCGGTATTTTTGAAAGGGAACCGGAAATGACGACGCAGAAGTGTTTATGGAAATTAGTGTTACGACTTTACAAGTGATTTATTTACCAGTTATGGAATTTTATTTATGTTTTAGCTGTACGGTTGATTTTTTATGCTTTAGTGAGGAAACGCTAGTTCGAAAAGTCATTTTGACTTCGTTAGCGTAATGTACTTACTGTGGCTAGACGTAATAAAAACTACTTACAATTATTGAGATTATTAAAGTATACCAGTTTTGACTAAATTCTTTAGAAAATATACAGAGTGTTCTCAATCCTTTTTAGTTGATGAATTAAGTTTTTTGTGCTGTTTGTCATAGTGCGGTAGTCATTAAGCTATAAATGCTCCTTGCCTGCTGCCTTGATAAATTCTCAGCACCAGGGTTAGCCACTTTCATTCGAGAAGAAAAAGTTGATAAATTAATTACACAGTATTACAAGACATACATAAAATTATCATAACAAAGGCAAATTATACAAGCAATAATATTATTCGTAACTAGCATTAACAACATTTTATTCATAAAATGTTTTGAGCGTTATTTTTCGTCTAAACACAATTAATATTACCTTATTTAATCAGTCCCTTCATTTCATTTTAATTTATTCAGTAAAACACTAGTTACATGCAAATAAATATAAATAAATAATTATTCTGCCATTTTGTTGACATTACTCCACGACTCGTCTAGACGCGTTAGGTCTGTTTAAATCTATACTAATATAATATTATAAAGCTGAAGAGTTTGTTTGTTTGTTTGTTTGAACGCGCTTATCTCAGGAACTACTGGTGCGAATTGAAAAATTATTCTTTTTGTGTTGGATAGACCTTTTATTGAGGAAGGCTTTAGGCTATATAACATCACGCTGCAACTAACATGAGCGAAGAAACAATGGAAAATGTAAAAAAACGGGGAAAATTATTCATCTTTCAGGGCTTCCGTTGCGTGTGCTGCGAAAACGGTTCAAGATATCAAAAAAAAATATGTATGAAAGAGTTATTTCTCTTGAAATGATCTAACAAAATGTCTGAAACCGTATGTCTATCTTTTAAGATTAACTCACTAGAACCGATTTTATGGTAATAACTATTCCATGCGGACGAAGTCGCTGGCACAGCTAGTACCAAATAATAATGAAACTAAAACGCTTCTTTATAACTTAATTAATGTACTTACATGAATAATTGTACGACTTTTAATAGCTTTTGATACATCACGCAGGTTATACTTTCATTGAGATAGATATTAGTAAGACCTTGAGTTTTATTATACAGTAAAAGCTTACCATAGTAGAACCGAATCTAGGTTCTCATCGTTTTAACAACCAAATAAAGATTAACGACTAGTTTGTTATATTTTCTTAATTGTTAGAACAAATACAACTAAAAAATATAAACTTTACTCATTTAGGAAGGCACAGGAAGAAATGTATTATAATAAATAAATAAATAAATAAATATTTCAGGACATATCACACAGCGCCATCTAGCCCCATACTAAGCTTACGCTTGTATCATGGGTACTAGATAATGGATATAATACATATATACTTTCTTTTGTAAATACATACTTATAGGTATTATACATAGAAACAACCAGACACAACACAAGTAATTACAAATTTTAATATTCATAATTACTTGTGTTATGCGGGAATCGAACCCGCACCCCTAGATTAGAAGGCAGAGCCACTACCAACTAAGCTAACGGAGCAGTCATAATACATGCCTACCTTGTTTATGTTTAGGATACTATACAAATAACGGACATTCAAGACACACAGACATACATATACGCTCCTCTTCCTTGATTCAAATATCCTCATTAATGATTAAGTGACTCCCCGCAAAAAAACGATATGCGAGATCTCTGCGCTACTATGGTGGTAAACGCCCCAGTTGTTCCACAGCATAGACACACAGACCTTAATTTTTTTTGGTTGTTAAAAAGTTCAATTTTTCTAAATTTAGGGGTATAAATCGTTTAATTCTACTCCCACCGTTTTCTTGTCAGGTCATCAAACTTTTAAAAATTAATTTATACACCTCAAGGTTTTGGACGAACTTTTTAAATTAGTGATGGGACATGAAATCCGGACATCGTGACGAAACATAATATATTATTAGTCTATAAAATATTTACTGTAATTTTGTGTCTATTTTTATAAACCTATTAATAATACATGTACTTGTAATCAAAAGTGTCGAAATGGAATTGTGCTATTATATTAATTACGGTCTAGGATCAAACGTACTTACCTATAATCCATTTCATATAGCAAGGCACCTGTGACACATATAAAACGTCACTTGTCAATATCATTTTGACAATTGTAATGATGTACTGCAGTAATTCGAATTAGAAATTTACCGATCATCGATTGTAGTTACTTATGGCTATTTTCATCTGCCTATCCTAAAAATGTTATGGGAATTACCGACAATCACAAAATAATATTAGTCGAACCCACAATAAATTCCTACAGATAAATTAAGGAAGGGACAAATTGAGAAGAAGATAAGAATACAGTTATGATAAAATAATATTGCTAGTATTGCCAGTATAATATATATGAAGCCAAAATATATATTAAATTATTCAAATGAAATTATGATACACAAAAATTTTATGTTTTTCGCTATATTTTTTATGATGCAAAACTCATAAATACCTTCCTTAATTATTTTAATATAAAAAATCGCATAAAATCATTGTGCTTGAAGTACATAAATCATTATCTCTGATAGATCGAAATGATAAATACTTGTTTTTGCGATATTTTTTTTGATGTCAAAAATAATCGATTACCTAGTCCCAACCCTACGAAAATGACGTCACAATTAGCAGTAGTACGTAACTTTGCTGTGCGATGAAATTTAATATTTTATTTTTTTGTAACATTGAATGCGAGTATGTACACCCGAAAAATACCCTTTATTTGATGTCTTATATTTTTTACTGTTTATATTAATAGTTATTTTTGTTAACTTACATAATGTTTTCACTAGTAAATAGAAATATTTCAATATGAGCATGACGTCACAATAATTTATGTACATGTTCTTTTACGTTCTACTGACCTGTCACAGGTGACTTGCTATATGAAATGGACTATAGTAAGACCCGAGATAAGAGTTGTAAGAATTAAAAACATAAATCTTTCGTCTTTATAATAAACAAGTGGACGCCCGCGGTTTCGCTCGCATTATATTGAGATATGAAGTAGACCTCATTCTACCTACAAACCAATAATTATGATAATCCATTCTGCCGTTATTGCGCTATGAACGTTTAAATAAACAGACAAAAATTCTAATAACTGCTGAAACATTTTCTGTTATGGATTTATTACTATAGATCCATAACAGAAAATGTTAAAAAAAAAAAAAAAATGTTACAGAATTAAAAACACACAAACCTTTTGTCTTTATAATAAACAAGTGGACGCCCGCGGTTTCGCTCGCATTATATTGAGATATGAAGTAGACCTCATACTACCTACAAACCAATAATAATGATAATCCATTCAGCCGTTATTGCGCTATGAACGTTTAAATAAACAGACAAAAATTCTAATAACTGCTGAAACATTTTCTGTTATGGAATATAGTATGTCCAATTTTGTTTTTAAATATCTTCAATGTTCAGGTTTTCAGGTTCAATGTACTCTTTTCAGCTTTATTATATGTATAGATAGACAATCGTGTTATAATAATCCGACATAATCTATATGAACAGTATAACTACGCAATCTCTAATTATCTGGTTTTAAAAAAATATCAATTATTTTTTTATGCTCTCGGTACAAGACTAACTTCGATCTTTTGAAAAGACGTTTTTAGATGGTTTAGTTTGCTTCGATTAATTATAATGGGCTACCGTCGTTCTTATTAAAAAGTAATTCTTTCTTACATTAACAGTTTTGTAAATGATTGCAATTAAAAAATTATATTTAATTGATTAAAACCAGTTTTAGAAGACATGTATCGGAATTTTAATATTTATAGGAACCATTTTTAAGCATTCACAAATTGTCGTTATTAAACCTTCCTCTAACATTATTGTAAATCACAGGTCAAGTTTAAAATAAGTACCGGTTAGGTACTCGTTACTTGGTCATTTAAAACTTATTTATAACTTAACTTTTCACCTTCACCCTAAAATACAAAAATAAACCATTAAAATTTTGTTCTAAGCGTCTAATCACGATATCGGAGCAAAATATTACCCTTACCCTATATTATTGTAGTAATTATGACACTTGAACCTCTAATATACTGCCCACAATTTCAGATAAATTGGTAGTAATTCTCACGAAGCCACATTCACCTATATTAATATTATATAGGTTCTCGAGGCAATTTTAGTGTTTGAATTAATAAATTTATAGCAAATTAAATTTTCACTGAAATATCGGCAAAAACTTTTATGGAGCCTATTACCGATTTAAGTGTATTAATTTTGGATAATCTTTGGCTTTATTATATAACAGTGTTTTATATTAAAATGTTAAAATGGGGCATATTTTTAGCAATACGTACTTGTGATAGTAGTACACTTCTTTATATTATCGTTACTTAGTAGTATTACGTATTTGTATTGGTACATAACAAAATAACATGTATAACGGGAAGACGTTGGTATCCGGGATACAGATATTTCTCGGATGCCAGCACACCGCTTGCATCTTTGTAATCTTTATAAATAAAAAAAATGAATTGTTGTTCGTTAGTCTGATTAAAACTCGAGAACGGCTGAACGGATTTATCTTATCTTAGTCTTGAAATGTTCGTGGAGGTCTAGAAAAGGTTTAAAAGGGAAAAAAAAAAAAAAAAAATTATACAAAAGTTTAGGTCTTTTCTTTATTGATTGAGGCAGTACGAAGTCTGCCGGGACAGCTAGTTAGATATAAATATTATATTTTCTTAGTTTTTTAAAGTATGAAACCAATAAACATTTTTGAGTTTGAGTTTGACTTAGTGATGAAAGGAGCAATATGCTTGCTCGATAGTAAGCATCACGCTTGTCTGTTCCGCAATTCCAAAACTCAATGAATCTCTGCATTTCATTACTGTGTTTCTTATAACTTATACTAATAATTTATTTCGGGTAAATATTATATGATTCGATATATTTGCAGAATAAAGGTTAGTACAAATGAGGCGTATTTGGCGTGAAACATTTCAATTCAGATTGACTTAAGTCGTCAATCTGAATATAGATAGATTTCAAGTTATGTGTGGATTTGCACTCGCTTAGCGGTGAAGGAAAACATTGTGAGGAAACCGACATGTTTGAGGACCACAATATCCGAGGATATGTGTCTTCCGTGGAAGGACCTGGGCGCCCACCACGATGTATCTGCCCAAAACAACTCCCCTAACGAATTAATTCTGCGGGGGAGACACGACCCTCAGTCATGAGGAAATACGACTCACAGAGGGAGACTTTTGTCGTAATATTGATTTACTACTGAATAGTTTATTGGAATTAAATTAACGAACAACTGTCCAAATTGCCTGCAGCACTACTACAAGAACAATTCACATTTTGACATTTTAACAGAAGAATAATGCGATAAGATCGTCATCTCATGCAAATAATTCTTATCAAAATATCTTCGTGTTGGATTCCAACAGCGCAAATTGCTTCGGAAGACGAATATCGAGAGGAAATTGTCCATAAATTGTTAAAATAAAATACCGGCTTCAGTAAAACAGAAGGCTTGTCAATTCACGAGAATTTCAATGTCTGTTTTATATTTCCTTTCGGTATAAAGCTTTTTCTGGCTATAAAGTTTTTTTTAGTATGAAATGACAATTTGAGATAAGCCACCCTCGATATGAGCTTACAACTGCCATGTGACAAACATCCCGGACCTAGTATTAACATTAAACATGTTATCCAACTCTCGAAATCCGACATCCGAAACCTACGCTATGCTTTAAGTCATTAAAATCATTTTATTTTGAACATAAACTACGGTTGCTTCACTAAATCAAGTTTGCTTCACTAAGTCTAACGTGAAATTTGCACTAAAAAGATACATAATATGTATATTATGAGTACAAAGATTGATTAACATAAACTAGGCAACCAGGTCAGTAGTTAACCAGTGTTATCTACATAAAAAATACAAGGTGATTATGTCTGATTCAACTTGCAGTTAACGAACCGAATAGATCGATAGCGAGGTAATCTATTCTGAGAAACGAGTATAGGCTACATGGTACAATACATGTTTTATATGTCTTGGAAAACGTTCAAAGTAAATCTACTGCGATAACAAATGAATCTAAATCAACACGTGATTACACGTGAGTGAAAACCGTTTAGTTAATATATTGATAAAATTTCTCACGAAAGGTTTAATATTAAAATTTTCTAAATCAAAGTGATAATATATTTGTTATTTTATGACTACTTGATGTCCGCGGCTTTTAAGGGACTATAAAGTAAGAAAGAAATATTTATTAAAATCATAAATATTACAAAACAAATAAATAATTATTATTATTATCATGTAACACTATGATTTCTTGTCATAACTGTTTTTACATAGGTACATTCGTATAACTCGTATTCGTATACTTTCTCTTTATCAATTACCATGAAGTTTCGTTTCTATAGGAACCATATATCTATAACTAGTCAGGTCATAAATTCTGTCACATGTTTAATATAAAATAATTGAAACAACTTTATTCTTTATGTAACCATTTATATACCAAAATGAACTTAACAAAACATAGATTCTTATGACAATAAAGTTTATTCAAAATGACCTCCGTGATTGAATACAGGCCTTCAATCTGCGCGGCCAGTCGTCTATCGCTGCACGAACGAGGTCCATGTCAATATCGGTGGCTGCCTTAATCAAGGATGTCTTGAGTGACTCCAAATTGGGATGAGGCTTTGAGCACGCCTTTTCCTCCAAGTGTTGCCATATCTTGTAATCTAACGGATTCAAATCTGGACTGGAGGAGGGCCAGTCTTCGTGCCGGATGAAGTCGATTTCACGCGCCGCCAGCCAGTCTTGTGTGCTCTTCGCTCTATGAGCTGGCGCCGAATCTTGTTGGAATACCCAGTGCTTGTTATTGAACATGATATGAGAAACAGGTTCCACAAGGTTCGTCAGGACTGTATTTTGATACACAACTGCATTCGATTTTACACCTTTCTCACAAAAACGTACCTCTGTTAAGCCCCAATAAGAAACTCCCAACCATACCATGAGCGAGGATGGAAAATGACCTCGTTGGACACGCGGAATACGTTTGCTCGCTTCTTCACTACTGTGTGCGTACACCTTATCATTTTGTTTGTTGTAGCTCTCTTCTACGGTAAAATTTTTTTCATCCGAAAAAAGAATTTCCCGATATTTTTTCCCCGCGTACCGCTTCAACAAAGCGCGGCATCTCTTCAGTCTCAGGTCCATTAGACGAGCATTCAAACTATGTCCTGTTTTTCTTCGATATGCCCGAAGCCCTAAGTCTTCATTTAACAACCTTTTCACCGTGGTTCTGCTTAACCCCATCTGAAGGGCCAACAGTTTCTGCTTACGTTTGGGATTACTTTGAATTCGCGCCTTCACAGCTTTTATCACTGCTGGAGTCCTAACAGACCGAGGGCGACCACTTCTTGACCTGTCATCTACACTAGAGTCTTCATTGTATCGTTTGATGGTACGATAAACGAATGTTTTTGGTTATATTCAAATTTTTCAGTATGTCAAAAATTTGAATTGGCGCGTAACCGCAACGATGCAATGCAATAACTGCAACACGGTCTTCTTTAAGCGTCCACTCCATATTTAAAAATGAGTAAAATTCTAAAAAGTATACATTTTTATTTTCATGAACAATTCGAAATTCGAATTCATTAAACTTTTTTGTGGCCAGCATTCTAAAAGAAAAGTTTTTACTGTGTGACAATACTTATGACCTGACTAGGTATATGTCTGCGGCCTTTTAAAGGGCGTTCTGCCTCTTTATGGAAAATCATCAAGATCCGAAGTTCCATTTTATTGTAAAGAATGAATGTACATGGTTTAAATGGTTATTTGCTGGGAAACTTCATAAATAAATAATCAAAAATCAAAACCAAAACTAAGCTATCACAAATAGTATGCAAGCAATTATATTATTTTATATATATATTTTGAACCATACGTTTCGAATCTAAGTTTTGCATATGATGTTTATCCAAAAAAACACACCACAGCACATTTACATTTAAATTAAAATAATGTGGCAATATAAGCAAATAAATCTATGATTTTATTCATATTTTTTCACATTAACACAAAATAATAAAAATCCTAACGAAAAATAAGAAGAAAAGGCTAAATGAATCACTTCTAAGTACTACAAATAGAAACTAAGTTCGCAAAAGTGTGGCCAGCTCTGGTGTCAGAGTTTTCACACCACCCTAGGGCCTCATGACATGGCTAAGCGACTGCCACACTATGACATACTGCCGGCACCTACAATTCAACGTGCCATCCAACTTACGAAAGCGGCCTAATGAAATGCCATACCACAGCAAATCATAAAATAAAAAATAAAAGCAAGCATAAAATATATAAGCAGCTTCTACAAAATAATAAAAAAAAAAACATAAAAACACCATTTGGAAAAATTGCAAACGATCTTTTTTGAAGTCTGATTCTTTTATTTAATTGTATGGCGTTAGTTAATTGAGTTAAGGTTAACTGAGCTATTCGCATCTTAAAGCAGCATGGGACCGCAGTAAAAAAATTACTGTGCCAATTTTATTAACCTCCAAACTTCTATACGAAGGTGGTATCCGATGATGGTGATGGCGTTAGAAGATTAAAGTTCTATTTCTCTATAGAAAAACTAAACTAATTTTTATTAATATTAGGCACTTTAAGCCACATAAATATATAAAAAAGCCAGAAGATAACTCAAACTAATAAATAAAACATCATCATACCATCCAATTTTCCGGCAATGCGTCGGCAAATAGGTACTCAGTTACGGTATTTTTACGGTAATTTCCCATAAGACCTCATGGTATAAGTGTTTATTCTCACGTAAAAACCGTAAAAGGATATAAAAACCGGCATTTTTGATCATAAATCTTGGGTTTTCTAGCATGACATAATATGAATAAAAAGATGAATATAATATTGTTGTTTGCAATTTTTTATTTGGGTACTGCATAGAAAAAATTTCAGATATGTCAATTAAATACTTTTACCAGTTCCTAATTATAAAAGGGAGGAAAACATTGGTATATTTAAAAAGTTACTTTATAAGTTCTTAATAGAAAAAGCATAGGTACTAGGTACAAAGTTGACTCCTTTTTAACCGACTTAGTTTAAATATATTTGATATGATATAATATAAGAATAATTAATGAATGTACATACTTAACAATAATTAAAGTTTATGATGTATTAATTTAGTTAAATAATTTGACAAATGTTATGTAATAGATATTTAGGAAATGTTAGTCAACCCTCATAGGGTAGGAACTAGTGAAACTATTTTAGTTATTACTAGTTGGTGCTCGCGGCTTAGCTCGCATTAAGAAGTAAAACTTGCATCCCCTATTTCACCCCTTTAAAAGTGGCATTTCCAAAAATCCTTTCCTAGCGGATGCCTACGTCATAACATCTACCCTCATTCCAAATTTCAGCCCAATCCGTCCAGTGGTTTGGGCTGTGCGTTGATAGATCACTATATCAGTCAGTCACCTTTGAGTTTTATATATATAGATTATACTTTAAGATCTTATGTACCTACCTAGTGTTCACTAACTGAATAAATTTGAATTTGAATTCCAAAAAAAGGGCTTATTAAAGTTTTCTAAGTAAATTTGTTTATGATATATTGCAATTGAACAGACGCATGGCAAGCAGACGTCCAAACGCCGACTCTGCCAAAAACAAGCGAATGAACGCCGCTTTTCTTATCAGTCATCCCTTCACTACACAGTGTCCTATATTAGTAAATAATTATTAGTAGTGGTGTTGTAATACAATATACATGCAAAAAGTACTTACTTTGCCATAGTTCAGATAATACTTAGTTTATAAGGATAAATAATCATGGATTAAAGTTAAAGGCTTGCACGACGATCTTTAAACATATTTAGCCATCATTGTTACATTACATTCTTTAAGAAAGTTAACGCACGTGGTTCTAAATAAATATTAAAACCCCTTAATTAATGAGATACAAAAGTAAAACAGGATACGAGTTACTAACTGGGAAAATGAATATGTGTAGGTACATTCAGAAAACAAAGTTTAAAATTGTATTGAAATAGATGTAGGAATATTGGCTATAGTAGGTAGGTACTTATATTTATTTACGTGGAGAAATATCATTTAAAAAAAAACAGTATTTTTTAGGATCTTTTTCAAGATAACGTATTCGAATGACTAATTCATAAAACCCCAGATTCCACTTTATTTAAATTACAATTACGAGTACCTAAGTACTTAAATATTTGGTTTAATGTGCTTATAAAATTGATGCACTAAAAAGAAGATTGGTACATTAAAAACAATTAATATGTTATAACAGATGCTTACTTAGGTGAGCAAATTCAAATTCACTTACAAATAACTAGGTATGTAATTATGTACCTACATAGCAAACAAAATCAAATAAAATCCTAATTTTACATCAAAGTAACTGAGAAACTGAGTATTATTTTATTTTTTCAGCTGAGAACCGACGTAAAGATAAAATATGAAAACAAAATATTGTGGAGTAGACATTACGTAACGTGGGTTTTCGTGTTAATTACGTTTTATTATTGCCTTCTACGTCTTTATTAACATCATAATATAATGAATGTTGACAACATCAATCACTTTTCTAAAAATGGGACTGATTAATTTTTGTAATGACAATCACCATGTATGTAAGTAATTGTGCTGATTCGTTTACATTGATATATATTGGATTAAAATTAAGTCCTGTATATTAAATGTCTAATAAAAATATACTGCAAAAATTATTACCTTTAAATAATCCGAACTTCGATGACAAAAAATGAATAACACCAAAACTATGTCACTTTCCACAATTTTTTCCAGTAACTATTTTCCCACTTTGCGGCAACAACCAAAACTCACTGCTAGAAAAACGAAACGTCACTTTTAAACGAAACTGTCAATTTGAAGTAGCATTCGAAATGCAAAAAATTGAATCGGCAACTCGCGATCCAGCTAGCGCGGCGGCGGCGGCACGTCCGGCGGGGAGGAGCATTGAAAACGCACTGGGGTGGCTGTCAGCGAGGGAGGGAGACAAATATATCTCGCCGAGTGAAATGGTGAAATCTATAGCTTGAAAACTGGCCATGAAAATTATGGAATACAAGCGCGCTAATGTATGGGAAAACAAGCGTTTGGTAACGACACAAATTGTAGGATTCGGCTTGATTTATTCAGGGGCTTTAAAATAAAATAACAGCCTACATTTTTACGATCTCAAGGCGGTTGTTGTAAAGTATTCCGTTTGATGCTTTTAATATTATTTCACGATTTTCTTTAGTTGCATTTATTTTATAAAATGGAAACGATCTTTGGTGTTGTTTGACTTCGAGTGGATTTGGAAAAAAATCTCCAACATGCATAGGTACATAATAGCATTAAAATGTGTTTAACAACTTGTTTATTTTTCTACTTTTGTGGGACGATTTGACGCTATTCCCGATATAGTTGTAGTATAAAGTACAAAATAAAAAACTCAAAGGTGACTGACTGACTGACTGATATAGTGATCTATCAACGCACAGCACAAACCACTGGACGGATTTGGCTGAAATTTGGAATGAAGGTAGATGTTATGACGTAGGCATCCGCTGAGAAAGGATTTTTGTAAATGCCACTTTTAAAGGGGTGAAATAGGGGCTGCAAGTTTTACTTCGTAATGCAAGCGAAGCCGCGAGCACCCACTAGTAATATATAGTATAAGTATACAGTATTATAGTGGAATAACATATTGTATTGTAAAATAGTTCAGATAATATTTTGAGTAAAAATTTTCAATATTAGGACTTATAGCTCCATGTATCAAGGGGATAAATGTAAAAAAACCGTCACACACCATTATAAAGATCTTTAGGGTTTCTAAAGATTTTATTTTCCTTTTTTTGTTGTAGTTAGAAGTAGGTAGTATTTTTAGTTTTTCTTCCCCTTTTTATGTATTATTTTAATACTGTAAATAAATCTACTTAAATGCTTCTAACTCAAAGCAGTTAGTAGTAAGAAAATAATGGCCATAATCCAAATACACGAGTCAAACCAAACGGTCCCTTGACCTTGTGGTAAATATAGCAAAGTTTCGCCTCCACAGGAAAAGCCAGATAATCTATTTCCTATCGATTCATTGAATTAGAACTTGTACAATACAATTCTTGAGAGTTGGTCCGTGATGGATCACGGAAGGGCCGGAGTTTTCTTAGTAGAAGGTAGTGGGAAGTAAAGTTTTTCTTAACGCAAATTTAGCTGACTAAAGTGTCGATGTACTTTGTTAAACAACACTATTATATAAAGTCGATGCCTGTCCTGTTACTAAACTGTCGACGTGACTTTTATTATTTATAGCTATTAATCAATGTGCGTTCATCTCTCTTGGAATTCATAGATATCCATATCTCAAAAACAACTTACTTGATTTATAAATTATTATACCAATGCTAAGCAAAGGTTGATGCGGTCAATCCTTGGATTGGTGAACAAAAAGTGGCATTCCATTTTGGACGCTTCCGTGGGTCGGATTTCATGTTTAATTGTACATTGGCTACTTGTGCGGAAGTCGTTAAGTCATATCAGAGGCCCATCGGGCGGCCTGATAAACTCTTGACACCAGAGTTAGCAACTCTCACTCGATAAGAAGAAGAAGAAGAATACCTACAAAAAAAACAAAGCTAGTATTTTCAAACCTTGGCCGTTAAAAAAACTCGTTATAACAACGATCTAAAAATAAAAAAGCCAGTAAACATAAATACTCAGATTGTTTAAAAACACTGGAACGCGTAAACTTTAAGATTACGTTTAAGCACCTTCCAAATCTTATTTTACTGGTACTTAAAATAAAAGTTTAAGTTTCTTGCCGTTAAGTATCTAACACACATGGCTAAGCAGTTTTAAAGCGCCATAAAGAGCTTTATTAGTGGCCATATTTTAGTGGTCTGAGATAGTTTTAATGGAAATTAGCTAAGGGGTTCTGTAGAATGTCGGGGCTTGCTTCGATTGGGTAAGGTATGTTATTATTTGCGTGGGATAGGTTTGCGTTTGACTACAGCTACAGAACACAGATTACTGCCTGCCTGATGGTAAGCATTTCTGCAGGCTGGAGTGTAACACGCTTACTTAGACGTTACTAATTAAGTTAGTTCATAAAACTTTTCAAAAATTTTGGAATTCGTACATTCGTTCGTTCGACTATGGGTACCTAAAACCACATTTAGTATACTAAAAACCCCCTATCCCGAGTATAATTTTTTGTGTCAACAATATTGGAGTTTCAAAAAGTCAAAGTTCAAAGATTCAAAAAGTTTAGTGAAATATATATTAGTTCAGTCTGTATGAAACGGTTGACTCTTATTCGGTTATAAAATAGTAATATTTGTGTCGTTAAGTGGAAATGATTATGTTCGAACTAGGATGTGTCAATTACAAAATACTATATTGTTGGGTGGTTTCTATCATAGTTCTTTGTCAGTAAAGAGTTTACTTTTTTGCCATACTCACAGAACCCCAAAACTGAACCACAGTTAAGAAAATAGATTTATATTAATCCGAGCACAATACAATAATATAATTTAATATATATTTTAATGATTCCAAAAAAGGAGGCAGTTCTCAGTTGTACTGAATATTTTTGGGCGTAACTTTTAATATTTTTGTTTTGTTTTTAGTGTTGTGTTTATAAAAAAAAGACTATCCACATACTCAACCACGTCGGAGGCGGTTAAGCATTTCGTTGATTTTTTGGCTCAATTCCGTTTCAATGGAAACAATTAATCCTATTAGAGAACAGAATTAAGCTCTCACTTCTACAAAACGTATCTCATCGCCAGCACACGAATATTTTCATCACGCCCTCTCCCTGTGTACGAGACATCTGCCTACAAAACACTCATTATACAGACTTTCATCATGAGAAACGAGAGAAAAATCCCTAAAAAACAGCTCAAACACGCACCCCGTGTCAAAGGCCTCTAACTCCCGGTTAGAAAATTAGTATTCGCCACGTGCTGTAGAAGGAAATGATGCCATTCAAAATGCTGCTCACACTTAAATTCGAGCTTTGCACTTACTGCCTTTTGTTGTTATGGTCTGGGTTGGAGCTGTCAACAAAAATATTATACGTATTTTTATATTTTACTTATACCTATGTTTGGTCCAAACCATAGGTAGGTATTAAATTAATATGGCATTTCAATGCATGGACTGAATTCATGATATTTCCATATATGAATTGAATATGTATTAAAAAAATAGATTTAACGCCCTGAAAATTTAGTTGAGAAATATATGAATCAAACCATTATTTCATTATTACTTCAACGTTCTGTAGCACGATAGCGAAAAACCTTACTCTCATTTGGTTATAATTAAATGCCACTAAAGATATAACAAGAATAAAGGTTGCGATGCAAAACATCTACAAAACGTAATGAATGGAATTTCACAACACACGTATTTCTGAGAAATTATATTTTTTTGGGCTCTAGTCAAACGTAAACCTATTCCACGGAAAAGGCTACATTACGTTTGTAACATTACGTTTATTACGAATTCAGCCTGCCTGATGCTTAGTATCGCTGTATTCTAAGATGCAGCACGCTTGTCTTTCCCTCTCAGGGGTCAATAGTGATACTAATAATAAAGCTTAAGAGGGTCAAAAATCTAAACATAAAAGATATACATATAAGACAAAAAATTGTTTGGGTATACTTTAAATCCAAAACAGAACACGTTTCAGCAGTTTATAGATTTTTTGTCTGGTTATCTGTTTGTCTGTATATTTGTTTTTTTGTTTTTTTTAAACGCTAAACAAAAGCCGCATAATCAGCTGAACGGATCATCATGATTTTTGGTATGTAGGTAGAATGAGGTCTTAGGAATGTCATAGGCTACTTTTTATCCTGATAATGTTAATTGACGTTTTACACAAATAACAAGAAAAGTAAATCTCACACACTCTAACAACAATTACATTAACATTACACACAAACACACACACACACATCACATCAACATAGTCACTAAAATAGTAAATAAACATAGGAAAGTAGCAGTATAGTACATAAGCTTAATAATAATAGCACTAACTACATTATTTATTGTTATTTTAGCTTATATATATATATATTAAATATATAAATAAATATATAGGTATGTATAAACATAAATAAAATGTACGGTATAAAACCTTATTGTCATGGCAACCCAAAAATGTTTACCGTCGGATTTCATTAGCTTTTGTTTACATTCTGCATTCATCCAAATTTATGTGTTTTTTCAGTATTATACCTAAAATTAGCGTCCAAATTAGTGGTCATTGTAAAATACATGTTGTACTTTTTAGTTTTAAGCGAAGTTTGTGTAAAAGTAAGTGATTTGTACTTATATAAATGTATGTTATAGTTTTCGGCTAAAGATTGCTTGTGTATATAAAAATGTTCAAAACGCACTTATAACACAGTCCTGAGGGAAGTAATCTGAGGTCCTGCTATACAGGCTGTGCAAGCAGACCTAGTGCAGGACCCAGAGGCCTACCGAGGTACGTAAAAGTATGAATTTTAATATAGGTAATTAATGAACAACTAAATGTACCTAAGTATGAAAATATGAAATAAATAACTTTTTACTTTAAAAAAAAAAAAAAAATGCGAGCAAAGCCGCCGGCGTCCACTAGTAATAGAATAATTTCTCTGATCTAGTAGTATCAAGTTTCATATGCTTACCGTCATATGAAAGTTTAAGTAACCTATAACATGTATTTTTTATCTCATTTACTCGAGAACTCTGTATACAATTCTTAAGTTCACTTTGTCTTTAAATCAGTTTTATTCACATTGCTGACGAAACAGTCAATTTTACTGTCTAGACTATGTTTTTGGACTGAGTAAGAATTACGGAGCGAGTGCATCAAATGCTCGCAATTTTTAAGTCAATTCTGGTGGAATGGATTCGAGCAAGCAAAAATGTCGGTTCAACTAATTTAATGCAACTTTATTTTGATTGTAAAAATGTATAATTTTTGTCTGTTAAACAAATAAAATTATAAAAACTTCTAAACGAACTTTACTCCATTATTTTTGTTTTAAATAATATTTTACCTAACCAAACTTGTATGATATTTTTTTTTAATTTTTTTTTACTTGGGATAGGTTTACGTTCGACCACAGCCTGCCCGATGCCAAGCATTGCTGCAGCCCAGGGTGTAACACGTTTACCTACAAGATACCTATTAACTCTAGATTTGAAAACCCCTGGATTGTAGTTTGCAGGAAACACAGCTTCTGGTAAAGTGTTCCAAAGCTTTGCCGTCCGTACAATAAACGTTGAAGCAAAGCGCTGTGTTCGATACTTCGGCACTTCCACCATAAAACGGTGTCTACCTGCGGACTTTCTGTTTGTTCGGTTATAGAAGGGAGCTGAGGGAATCAGTTCATGTAGATAAATGTATTTGTTTACTTTGCATTGTATATACATATAATGACATAACATTTTATGGAAATCCAAAGGCATCCAAACTAGTTAATAACTGTGTTTCGGATGCCGATGGCTTCTCCCAGTTTAATAGCTAGATATAAATATAATAAGCAGATGTATGAAATACCCGCGTTGATGAAATATTATATTTTATACAATGTGAATATATATGACATTTTTGAATAAAATTAATGACATTAATATTGAAACACGCATGTTTCTCAGAAATAGTCGTAACTGGAATTTATTGAATGTTGTAATTGACTAAAAGCCCAGGAAAATTCGTTCCACTTTACATAAATGGGTTTTTATTATATTATTGCCTGAGTCGTGATTGACGCCAAAATAAAAGCAATTACCGTGATTATAATCTGAATTTCAGTTGTCAGTAACTTTTCCAATGAATTTATAGATTTTAATGGTCGTTTTAAAAGCGAATTGGAAATCGGTATTGTGGTAAAATCGAGTTAAGTACAATCAATGTTTCGGAGGCTCGTTTTAATTTGTGAAATTTCAATTGAATTTCAGGGAACGTATTAATCGAAAGATTTTATGATTCAAGCGTGAACAAATTATTATATAATTTATATGTCTGTTTACCTTTTTTTGTAAGTTGGGTTTACACTTAGGCCCCAGTTGTTTGTCTAGTATGGTGCGGCGGCGGCTGTTAAGCCCTGACAGAGGCTCTTAGGGCGGCTTGATAAACTCTTAACACAAGTGTTGGCCCCTCTCATTCGATAAGATGATAACAATCTTGCACGCTTACTTAGAAAAAAACCTGACAATTAAAAAAGTGCTTCGTCATCTTGCTTACTACAAATGTACGTAGGTACGTAGTTTTTTTAAATAATCGATGTTTTTTTGAAATTATTTAATCAATAATGATAATTTAAAATGCATTGTTTTTTACATTATTACTCTTAATAACTTTTGTTATTTTGACGTGTATTATTAAGTTACATATATAAATGAACCTTGAACAAATACAGTTGATTTGAGAGCGGCTAACTAAAGTGTACTTTTTTTTATCACTGCCTTTGTATCATAATTTTCTTTGAAATAAAGATTTACTTAATTAATCAGATCTGGTTGAAATTATACAAAGTGCCTCATATTATGGTAGGTTTTAGTCGAATACCTTAAATTTTACCTTCAAAGATGGAACGCAACATAGTTTTTTATGAGATCAGTGACACCAGAGTCAAGAACTTTCAATCACGCAATACAAGGCTAAACGATAATTTTTCACAAAAAATAACACTACCAATGCATTAATGTCAAGTTTCTCAATTTTGCCGATAAGATATAAAACGATGTCAATTTCTGATGAGCGCTGCATTGCCGATAAGTCGATTTCAAATTTAAACTTCTCTCGTCGTTTTTCATTTCCAGCTAATTTATTTTGATTTATAAAAGTCCAGTTAGAATTGGATTTGGTACACGGTTCTGCTGACCAAAACTTGGCAATCAGGTCAGGAGATAGTGCCCTAGTTTTCGATTCGCATTGCTTTTTGGGTGCGCTTGTTTAGCTAATATATCAGGTTGCCTCTTTAACCAGAAAAAAACCGTAGATATACAAGAGTTTTCTTTTGATGTATTTATTGTCTTTAATTTACGCACTGTAGATATTTTAAGATCAACAAACGCCCTGTGCCTAAGCTAACAGAGGCGATCACATGTGATTACCAATTTTAAGCAACTGTTAACGCGGTCAATGCTTAGATTGGTGACTGAGAAGAGGCACTTTATTTTAGGCGTTTGCGTAGGTCGGATAATACGTAAAATTTTAGGACCTAGCTGTTTGTACGGCAGTCGTCAATCCATGTCAGAAGCCCTTAGGGCGATTTGAACACTAAAATCAAAGGTGTCCAAACGAACATACTTTATTTTTCTAATTTATAATAGAGGCAAAAAGAAGTAACATTTGTGCCGTTTAACGCGAATGCGCGAGATGGAGTGTACCAGAACTTTTACTTCGAAGTGAATAGTTTTTGCTACTTCGTAGTGTTGAGTTAAAGACCAACAATTTTACTATAGCTATCGAAAGGATAAAATGCCAAGCTAATAAAAGTAATGGCTTTCACGAAAGACTGACAATGTAATAAATAAATGCTAGCTAACAAATAATATAGACAAAGTCATAAAATAATATTTACATATATTTCACAAGTATATACAAAAAAGACTTAACATACAGAAAAAGTAACAAAAAACAAACAGATATTTACAAAAAATTCAGCACACCGTCCATGTTGTCGCTGTGCGGCAGGGATCCCAGGATGCTGGCAGTATTTCCTCTTTGAATAGAAAGTCTCAATCGTTGAGTAAAATAGCTGCCAGCCCTGAGATCTCCTGTGGCAAGGACCAAACGTTTGCTAATCTGTTTAACAAATAATTTTGTGTCCGGAGACCTCGGGCCCAAAGTCTCAACAGATAGCGCAAAAAATTCGTAATTTGCGCTAATCTGCGAGTCTTTTCGTTGCAAATGTCAAAAAAAAAAGTCATAAAATAAAATTCTAAAATATTACCAAACACCGTTTATTATTTTTCGCAGGAAAACATTTTCAAAACTGTTACCACCCGTACACAATTTGGAGTTAACACTGTTAGTGTTTTGGGCCCCAGACTGTACAAAAAATTAATAAAAACAGTTGACAAGTCAAACCTTAATGGATATGGTTGTAACCTAGAGCTAACTAAATATCTTTTTACCTTGAACTACAATTCCACTGAGTCATTGATGGAAAAAATAATATTTAAGTAACAGTATTTTGATTGATGTTTCCATGACTTCTTGTAAGCCCCGACATACACCACTTCCACAACAAACACACGAATACACGAATATATTACATAAATGTACAACACCTTAACACTCAGTTACACTACACATATGAAACATATACGTATATATATATATATATATATACGTATATATATATATATATATATATATACGTATATATAGGTTACTTAGGTTTATATAATAAGAGATATAAAGCATATCTTGATACATGGATAGTTTATGAAAATTTTAACAACTACAAAAAACCAAAACTATAAATTGTTAACTTATTTCCAACTTAGCCTTTTTTATCATATGCTGGCAAAATTATCTGTACAAATTCAAGATAAACAAATGTATTGTGTATAATTAGTTGTAAAGAAATTGTGTAAAATTATGTGACACTGTGCCTGTTTAATTATCTTTATGTGTGTAAACAACGTAGTGATTCGGATGAAAACTGTGGCTCCACAAACACAAGTTCCGCATGGGACTTAGCGTAGAGCTCAGGGTTTATATCGAACGTACGCCAACATATAGAATGTAAGCTTATTTTAGAATATTCAATAACATAATATGTACTGTAACTGTTTTTTGATAAATAATATATTTGTATTTGTATTATACCTATATACCTACTAATGTTTCGTTTCATACGTTATTACTTAGCTAAGTTTATTAGTACCTATTTACTTGCAACACATACACAATTTAAAGCCAATTGTCAAAAGTTCGTACAAAGGAAAAAATACTCTAAATAATCCACTTCAATTTCTTGCCATACTAAATAAAATATAGCACAAAAATTCACATGAAAGCGCGTAAGTACACTTCTTCTACAAAATTACCCGAAACACCTGCTCTGACATAATCCCGGTGATTCTTTGGACATAAGCGGAGTTCATATCAAAATTTCATCTCGAATGTAGGCCAATTTTGCACTAAAACGGGCTCACCGCAGTAAAAATACAGTAATATAAGTCTATAACTCTTTATAACTTACTGCAAGTACAAACGTGAGTATGTGGCTTGATCTTAGGAATCTGGTTCCAAACTTAATCAGTATTCTATATGAAAACTTTGGAAAACTATATAGTGTTCTCTCACTGTGACTACTCTTCGCTGGCTTCAGACAACAAACTTGTTTGTTTTTAGGTGTATTACCCACTAGTGGGTGCTCGCGGCTTCGCTCGCATTACAAGAGAAGAAGAAATTAAACTTGCGTCCCCTATTTCACCCCTTTAAAAGTGGCATTTCAAAAAATCCTTCTTAGCGTATGCTTACGTTATAACATCTACCTACATTCCAAATTTCAGCCCGATCCGTCTAGTTGTTTGGGCTGTGCGTTGATAGATCACTGTGTCAGTCAGTCACCTTTGAGACTTATATATTTAGATGAGTATTGTATTCCATACATGAAGAAATTCAAATGAATTAAAATAAATTCGTTTGCGAAACTATTGTGGTTAATTCTTTAAAAGGTAACCACTGACCCTAACTGGTAACTAGGTAACTGACCCTAGTATAAAGATAAAGTGGCATTAACATCTGGCCCTTACATGGGTCATATCCAATAAAATGTGAATTCGGGTGTTTAAATTAAAATTAATTAATTAAATTAATTAATTAAATTAATTAATTAAATTAATTAATTATACTTATACATAGTGGCCGCCTACATACTTCTATGGTTGTGTGTCAACCAAAGAAGTATGTAGGCGGCTTTGGATTTAATAGTCCTACGTGGATAGGTTATATACGACGACAATATGTTTCTTATCAATTTCCTAATTATGTTTTCCTTCATTCAGCACACGTTAACACTTCAATTAGTACCTTCTAGTAGCAGACAATATGCCGAAAACCCTAAACCAAATACAAATTTTCGAAACATACCTATCCTACTGTAAAATGACTACGGCAGCACTAAAAGGGTCGGTTTTATTGTCTGTGCATAATATACCGTATTACGGTTATTATGACTGATAACCGGAAGGTGACGATCGTTATCCACAAAGACAATATTAGTTAAAGGAAGCTAGTTATGTCTGCACTCTTTTAAATTTTTCGAGTATGCCATGCCGATATTAGTTTTTCATCTACTCGTAAGCGCCGAATGTAACAAACAAATCTGGTAAGAAAATTATAATAAGTGATTCAACCGAATGGAAAACTAAAAACATGAATTTTAAGGTGAGACGGCTGACGGCAAACGGTAGATTATTTATGGCGCATTTTTTGTTTGTAAAATAAAACTAATCCTAATAATGTAGTAAAACAATTGACACTTGCTCAATAAACTCGTATAAAATATAGTCCTAGCAAAAAATAATATCCTAGTTACGTCTAAAATTTTGTGTGCTTGTGAATGTCAAAATAAACATTGTTACAAAATTGATAATTGTTGAGGAACTGAAAATAACTAACATTCCTCTGTCTTATAGAACTTTCTTAAAGATTCTTTAATGAAATCACGACTCTCAATATTAAGAATCGGACCAAGAAAGATAATAATCATTGCTTTGATCGATATATTTGAATCAAGCGCCTACATTGGCTTACTCACTCATTCAAAATTTAAGAGCGATGCTCTTGTCTGCGCCATTCTTCTCGATTTTTGGCCAATTCCTTGACCTCCTTATACGACATGACGCTTGCCTTCTCTTTGATTTGATTCATATATAACCTTCTCAGACATATGTACATTGGCTTATGTATATCTGAAATTATTTACCATAATTAAGAGTCTTTTAGGTATGGTGTCGATCGTTATCCATAATAACGTCACCGTTAATAGTCCTGTGGGGAAATTTACCATGTTTTTACGATGTCAGATGAAACGGAATTAGAAAAGTTGGTGCGGGACTTTGTGGATGGAAACTAGATATTAGATGTGTTTTTATACTCTTATTTGTAAGTTTTCCAATTATGGACTTAATTATTTAGATTAAGAGAGAGCCACATTTTTTTAATGTATTAGAAAACAATATTTACCTACTAAATTATGTGTATAGTAATTCAATTGTGCTCTCAGATACAAAAAATAAATAAATAAATATTTCAGGACATGTCACACAGCGCCATCTAACAATGATAGCAGATAACAATGTATTTTCATTAAATTACTCGTATTTGTGTTAAAGTTAAGGCTAGAAATAAATGATGATGTTATCTAGTACCCACGACACAAGCGTTTGCTTAGTGTGGGGCTAGATGGCGCTGTGTGCGATGTCCCGGAATATTTATTATTATTATTTTATTTATTATAAATGATGATCTATCTAGGATAGGAAAAATCAATAAAATCCACTCTAATCGTAATAGAGTAAGAGTTTTTTTGTACGTGTCAATAAAAAAAAATATTAAAATTTCAATACAAAAATACATTCAACAACAAATAGCAGCAAAAGTAGTAGTACATTGACTTCTTGTAAAAAGTTAATGTTCGAATCCTCGGCAAAGCATTATTGCACAAGTGTCGTAAGGTAGCAATTACTACGTCAGTAATTACATCTCTATTACCTGAGCAATTAGGTAGGTACTTGTAATTGTTACGAAAATAACCCCATGGCGTATGTTTTGTCGCCTTTGGCTAAGTGTTTAAGGGCAAACATGCACCGTATTTCAACATTATAAATAAATAAAATAACTTTATTACTGTACATGTGTATAAATGTTTCTATTATTATAAGATTATATATTTTTCAACATTAATATGGGATCATTTTGAAAAATTAAACCTAAGCGACGTTGCCATACTCTTTCTTTACCGTCTTTTTTTTTTACAGTACGAGTAGTCTTTCAATGCCCCGTCCTGGAATGCTTTGACGACCCATATTTCAAAAACTTCATAAACAATCTTGATCAAACATTCACTTGTTATAGAGTTATCATATTGATGGACAATCAAGTCATAACATAACATCCATACAAACATACACTTCCAAAATTTGGTATACGTGTTCAGAATACATCAAAATAGACAGATAACTTATAATTTAAGTCTCTTTTAAAAAGTACTGTTAGAGATCTTTCAGATACAACCACTGTTTTCATTTTGTTAGCTACCTGCAATATTTATCGAAAATTTTATATTGTTTGAACTACGCATTACTTTCAAAAAGTCTTATAAATAACCGTAGTGGGTTTTCACCAGCAAAGGGTTTCAAAGTACAGGTTTGCTGTCATGTTTTTCTATGTAAAATTGTGAATGTATATTGCTGATGAGTGGGTGTGCAAAAGGTATATATGTAATTAAAGTCTCTTTGTTTTCGCTATTTTTAACAATTTTAAATCGAAAGGGAGTTTCAACGGTCTCGTTAAATGTTTTCAACATTTGAAACTTAAACTATATATAAAAAATTTTGACGTTATTGTATTTCATACTGTCCGAAAACAAACACTTCTGTGGTGATAATTATTTTTAAGCATGTTGTGTTGAAACTTTCGAGTATTTTCTAAGGATTATATTACAATAATCTCATCAGTCATAATATCATCACTGCCCTTATACATTTTTAGTAAGGAGTAATAAGATAACCGAATTAAATTAGTCATGTAAAACCAAACTTAAAAAAACATATTATTTAATTTTCCTTGAATCAAATTTTGTAGATTATATAATATGTTAGCTATTCTCTTAAGGATGCCAGTATTTGTCAGGTTACCTTGTATTCAGTGCAAACATTTTGATTACAAACTGATAAGATTTGGACTTTCACCAAATAAGTAACCCCGCTAAGAAAGCATAAATTACGTCTTTATCTGGTAATTGAAACTCTAAAAGATCTGAAAATAGGCTTTTTGTACTCCATTATGCTATAAATACTAGCGCACACTGAGTCATTATTTTAATGTATTTAATATTATTTTTTTAGGATAAATATCATAATGTACATGATAAATTTTGTATAATAAATGCAAAAAATGGAAAGGTTATCACGCATAATTATTTGTTTGTAACACGATTATAAGATTATTAAAAAAAAATGACTGTGAATTTTGTTGTTTACGCGTTTGTGAAAGGCAAGAGTTTTCAAATCACCCTTACGGTCTTTGGCATGATTTAAAGGTGTTATTCAAATTCAAATTCATTTATTTGCAAAGATGTAGTGAGAATCATGGTACAAAATATATATTTTGCATTGTTGCATTTTACGCAAAAACAGATTGATATATATTAAAGCATTGATAATAAAATAATCAGGCAGGACCATAGACTACAGTGGTGTTTACCATCAGGCAGGCTGTGGTCAAAAGTTGGCCTATTCCGTGTTAAAAAATATATCAGGTTTAGTTGATTTTTTTGTCTTCAAGCGAACTATAATAATATTGACAACTTGTGTCTCTGTGTACGAAAATCTAAAGAAAACCCGATCTCAGAACATTTTAAAACTATTATTTTAAAGATTCTTTCAACAGCTTTTTACATCTGAGCGTCATTATTATGCCTAGACATTTTAAAAATATTTTTTGCTATTTTCTTTGAGTCTATTTCGAAAGTGCGTTTCAAATACTCCTATATTATATTTTTTTAGTTAAAGCTATCAACATTGACTGCGTACCTATTTTTATGTAGCTATTAACTTTTATGTGTATAACTATCATTATTTAATTATTGGTACTAAATGATTTTAATTTCATTACTGGCGCCGAAGTAAAAATGAGGTTATTTTATTATTATTTGTTTTATATTGTCATACTTAGGTATTTAAACCACAAATCGTAGAAAGTAAGGGGAAAGCATTATGTATTAAGGTGAAAGCATTTTTTTGTTGATATACCAGACAGTATAATAATAAAACATAAGTAATAATTTATTATAAGAATTCCGATTTACCATCAAAATTAAAAAAATGCAAATTATATATGAGGAGTCTTGACTACATTTTGTAATTTTTTGTATAGTACAATAGAAACTCCTTCTTCGCGTCGTATTCCTTATTACTGAGGATCGTGACTCCCCGCAGTTTTAACTCATTGGGGAAGTTTTCTTGGGCAGGTAAATCGTGGTGGGCGCCCAGATCCTTTCACGGAAGACTTATGCTCTCGAGTTTTGTGGTTCTTAAACATGTCGGTTTCCTCAAGATGTTTTCTTTCACCGCTAAGCGAGTGCGAATCCGCTCATAACTTGAAAAACAAGTCATTGGTGTGGGGCCGGATTCGAACCAGGGTATGCCAGAATGTAAAGCAGACGCTTACACCCCACACTACCTTATACATATGTATATAGTAACTACCAAAAATTAATTGATGAATTTTGTCTTCACATTGTCTTCGCGTTAACCCTAAAATATTTTACAATGAAAAATGATTGTAATAGAGAATTATTAGAACTCCCGCGGTGTATAATAAGCTTAAAAATGAGTGAACACTGAACATCTTAGTTTATTACGCTAGAAAATAAAGATACATGATATGAGAGCGTAAAACAAATGTGGTAAATAAAATAAGTTACAAATTTTACTTGAAAAGTTTATTTTGTGTTGCAGTTTTTCGGCAAAATTCTCGTAAATGTAAGCTGATGATTTTTTTGTAACATTACTGCAAATCATATATATCTCGGGCACACAAAGTTAAATAAACATCTGGCTGGCATTTACTGTGAGTATCTAGTAATGAATTATTTATATTTTATAATAATTACATAGTATACATAAAAACAAGGGAAGAAAGACTAAACATACTACTTCTAACTTCAACAACAAATAAACACTTCACATCTTTAGAAAAGCCTGAAGTGCAGAAGAAAAAATGTTATCACTAATTATAGTAAAATGGCTCTTAAAACGTGTAAGTCTTATTTAGTTAAAGTCAACATAAAATTATTTATATTTCACAGCAGAACTACGGATCACACTCAAGTTTAGAGTTAGAGTAGCATAGGATGAAAAAAAACTTTCTTAACAACACAAAACAAAAAAATCTCAGAAAGCAACTAGCTATATATTATGTAGGAAGATTACGACAGATAACTTCAAGTTAGAGATACGACGCTCAATCTTAACTTTATAACTAAGTGACTGGGCTTAAGCCGAGAATATAGCTGAATTAAGTAAGATTTAAGATAACACAATACGAATTCAGGCATTTGTTATGCTCAGATAAAAGTGACGGGGCATTTTCATATTTTTATTTTTATGAAATTTAGTTAGGATATGAATTATTTTTTAGGACTTGGAGTACAATGTTGTTAACTAAGGCCATATAAAACTAGCACAACGCCCGTAGCTCAGCTGGCGGAGGCAATCGCTTGCGATTACCAATGTTAAGCAAAGGTCGACGCGGTCAGTCCTTGGATGGGTGACCGGAAAGTGGCCATCCATTTTGGACGCTTCCGTGGGTCAGATAACACGTTAAATTGGAGATCCTGGCTGTTTGTCTAGTACGGCAGACGTTAAACCATGTCAGAGGCCCTTAGCGCGGCTAGATAAACTCTTGACACCAGAGTTGGCCACTCTCATTCCATAAGAAGAAGAAGACTAGCACAACGAAATATTCGCCAAACAATCAAAAAAAGATAGTGTCATGTTGTGAGATCTTGGTTCTGTTATTCATTCCTTTGATGAATTACAGACCCCAGGTACTCAGTCTCAGTCAGTCGAAAAATTATATCCGTAAAATAAAATATTAATTCAATAAGCCTATTGTAAGTATTGAACTTCATGGTTAACTTTTTTATAAAATATCATAGTGTGATTACGTTACAGAGTAAAGAGAGAGTAAAGAGCCAAAGCTAACGGTAAAATAGTTAAATTCAATTTAAAAAAAAAACCCTATACAACCTTAAATCCCAACAACCAATACCAATAAAAACCATGAAAAATAAAACTTAACTAAAAAACTGTTTTCCAAACCAAAACAACGGATCGTTCGAAAATATAAGCAAGAATAGCAAATTGCCAGCCCTTTCCCCGCGTCTCTCATAAATCCAGCAAAATAACAATTAACCATTCGACCTACTCCGCGAATACCTAAATGAGAATTTATATTCCGATGTAGGGAACATTGAAAATATATTCGCGGCAAAGAGGGTTAGAATCATAGAGAGATGATGTGAGATGAGACATAAGGAGCATGCTGGATGCTAATAATCCTCATTTTAAGTTTGCTTATTCAAAGTTATAACTTAATCCACGGGTCTTCAAATCCACATTAAATAGTTTCCTTCTTGGCAAACGTGCTATATCTTAAACATAACGGTGTTTATGAGGGTATCGTTCGTTAGCGCGGCGCCACAGTTTTTTTGACTAAAATTCTGAAAGTAAATGCGTCTTTATTTACGGCCTTAGTTATTCCTAAGGCTACGTCTCGTATTTTCACCACAATAATAAAAATGGATATGAGTGGCCGTATTGAATCTGTTTTAATTAAAACGTAGAATTTTGAACAATCTATATAAACAAAACATCTGCGTTAAAGTATTATACCGAGCAATAAATAACATGGTTGGATGTAATTTCTCGTGATTTTCACCTATTTGAAAATACGATAAATATCAATTTTGTAAATATCACGACATTATTTAAAAAAAAATACGTTTTTGTTTCATTTTTAAAATCTTTGAAATAGACACGTTATAAACTTCTTATTACATTTTTTTTATTTAAAAAGAGTAGGTAACTAGCTTGAGATTTTTAAAACAACTTTTTTGAATGTGTGCTAAGCTGAAACTGTAAAATGTGAACAAATAAATTAAGATTTTTCTTTTTTTATCATACTTTCAAATGAATATACCTCTTTAATTAAATTATTTAAATTTATATTGTATTTATTTAGTTAGTAATTAAATAAAATGAAACTAAATGTCAAATTAACTAAATAACCCGCCCTTAATCGTTCCCGGTGCAAACGTGCCCATCAAGCTCGCTGCGTTACCGCGCTGAATCGAAATAGCTAGCCGTTGCACGAGAAACGATCCAGAGCGGGAGTCACCGTCGTAACTCTAAGTTTCTGCCCAGTTTCTTTAGTTAAATATTCTGACTCAGATATACATACATAAAGAAATCGTAAAACTAAAAATATAAAATAATAAAATTATACAATCAAATTGACTTGGAATGGTTCTCAGAAATGGTTCCAAAAATAAATAGGCTAAACTCAATAAGAAAGACCAAAGTTACGTAGGTATCGTGTTTAGAATCAATCGCAAATTTCAACAAAATCTAACCGAAAATAGAAAAAGTTGTCTGAATACGTTATGACACGCAAGTTATGTTGATTCTACGTAGGGTTGTGTTATTTTTATATTTTTTACAGTGAACTTGTTATATTTTCCCGCTGATCCGCTGGTGCTGTGTCAAGATAAAAAACAGCATATTTATGACCACAATCGGTAATCTTAGACTACGATTCCATGAAAAATACACTTGTCCGTCGCTCTGCTGGGAGATGTTAGATGAGTATACCATCAAATAAAAGAACATACAGACCAACATACAAAGTGTACAAACAACCTTTCGCTTTCCTAATAATGATATGATATTATGATTTCGTATGACTATAAGTTCTGATATAAGGCACGTTGCTTGATTTCAAAAAAACTTTCAGTAAAATTTCACTTTTAACTAAAGCCATTTCAAGAAGTATAAATATCATACATACTACTTACTATTGAAAAATATACCCATGGCTTTTACAAGTAATTTTTTTCGGAAGATACCTAAAAGCTAAATGCTTCTAAGATTTGGTATTTTACCAAGAATCACCTTGTTAAATTGTCACGTCAAAGCAAAAATCATATAAGAAGTCGACATTCCCGTCTGAAATTCACAGGTAGCAACATCAACTTATTTTCAGCTAAGAGTTACAGAGGTGAACGACATCTCCTTTTGATTTATTTTCTTCAAGTGCGCGTAATCAAATTAGAATGACAGGAATTTTCAACTGTTCACGTTTTGTATGAATATTTTACCTTTTTGGTATGAGTAATTGACGTCTCACAAAATTTGGAATAAATGTGTCACTTTTTGTTTTAACAGGTTATTTAAAAATGAGTTGTAAATAATGTAGATAGATAGTCCAAAATCACTTTGTGTCTGAATTTCGGTAAAATGGTAGTTTTGATAGAACCCAGTTCTCTTTACTCCACTCTTCTATGGTTATGGCGTTTTAACATATTTTTTGACGAATAGGTCAGGCCATCACCGGTTTGCTCTCATTCCGAGAGTAAACCGGTTTCTCCTGGGCAAGCGCGCTTGATCGTAGATTATGACGTTACTTAACATCAGGCAAGTTGTATTCAAGGGTGAGCCTATCTCATGTTAAAAAAGATTTACATATAGAAATGAAACAGACTTTCAAACCTAAAAATTTTAAAATTACAAGTTAACCACATTTTTCATATATCCTAATTTACACATTTTTAAATAACATACCGTTTTATCCAATAAACTGGCACAACACAAAACATGTCCCCAATCCACAAAATGGTAATTTTATTGATATAAAAATTGCTGTTGCCAATAAAGCATCAATTTCTCGACATGACAGTTAAAATCTCCACCATTGACAGCCCTAATCTGCGTACAGTACAGATGTTGGAATACCAACATTGTGGAATTTAATAAAAAATCCCCTCAACATATTGGCATAGTGTAAACGTATTCGCAAAAATCTCTATTCGTGATTCTTACTTATTCGGATAAGTAATGCTTGATATTCAATGTTTCTATCGGTAAGGGGACCGGCTTACTTAGATCTATATACATATTTATGTATAGAAACGGATTGCAGAACGTACGTATTTCGAAAGCTATTTTTATGTTTTTTATTCTGGTGTATCTATTTCAGTGTTTTCAGCTCCCGTGCAAAAACCAAAGTTAAGCAAAGGTCGACGCGGTCAGTCCTTGGATGGGTGACCGAAAAGTGGCATTCCATTTTGGGCGCTTCATGGGTCGGATGACATGATACATTGTAAGTTCCGGCTGTTTGTCTAGAACGGCAGTCGTTAGGCCTTGTCAGAGGACTTTAGGGCGGCTTGATAAACCTTCGACACCGGAGTTGGTCACTTTCATTCGATAAGAGGAAGAAGTTTTTTTATTCCGGTGTTTCTATTTAAGTGTTTACTAACAAAATATGTTGTATATATTCCCAGTGCTTTGACCAAATAAAAGGGTTTCTCTTATTTATACCTAGTATAGTAAATGTATTTTTTGTTATAATACTTACATCACTCAGGCCCGCCTACATGTAGTATGGAGCCCCTATACAGCTAAAATAATTATAAGTTTAATTTTATTTTATTTAAATATAATTTTAATTAGTAATTTTTTTGACGAGACATGACTGATGCCAACTCTTGTTATTATTGTAATAAGTTAGTTGCAATTCTGTATGTTAATAAATAATATCTATCTATCTATCTATCTACAAATTTAAAACACATGTTTTTTTTGTTTAAAAAAACAACGGTGATTGTGTTCAGAACAAGACTATATTATTATTCAACCCACATTTTTGCCCTTAATTTGTATTTGTTATTTAAAGTAGCAACATAAATATACAAATAAACATATGCAAGTGGCCCTTAATCAGATTTCTTATAAAATAGCATACACATTACATACTAACTTGTTTTTTTTTTACAGTGGCCACAAAATAAATACAACAACACACCTTAATGCAAAGACAAAACCACAATCACAACGGTTCTCTTCTCGCTGGTTATTGTCACTACAATATGCACCCAGATCTATTGGGATATTATCGAGCTACCCTAAGCTGGAAGCTACACAAAATAACTTTGCGAGCGGATAAAATGTGAACTAAAATTTTAGCATACGAAGTCAAAACTATGGTTAAGTGCAAAACCGTTTTAGTAGTAAAAAGTTATTTATTTCGGAATAACTTCCATATTATACGTATTTTGACTGAAACAATGCTGTTGAAAACGTTGTTCCTTACAACACAGGGAAACCTAGCGTGGAGAAAGCACATTTAAATCACTCACAAAAAATCCAAGACAAATTCTATTCCTTCACCTTTTTTGAAGTTAGTTAGTAAAATCAAATTAATTTAATATACAAATTAAATATCGTCGATTTAAGATTTTTTTGATGCCTAATAAACATATCTTCATGTCATATTACAAGTCCTAGGTAACAGAGAGTGCTGCCACCTTTTTGCTAAGCTTATCTTTCAGAAACTACCCTAGCTGTCAGTTCGCATTGCAACAACCCTCTGACACGGGGGTGCGAAGTCGTTTTGGGGTGTTAATATTAATAGATGAGGGGTTGGAGTGGTCTCAAATCTTGTGGATTCTGTTTTAGATGACATTGTAGTACTGTTGCATTGACGTTGTTTAAAATTAGCTTTTGTTAACAAGCTTAGTATATTTTGTTATGCATTTATTCCCATTATGATTATTATTTAATAATAAATATGAAAACATTGGAAAAATGCTGTTCTATAATCATATAAAACCAACATAAAATCAAAGAATGAGATTTGTTGCTATAAATTGAATTGTACCAAATCTGGTTTAAATTATTTCGCATAATCCATAAGTACAGATGAGCCAGAGATAAAATTATATCGATATAAATAAACATGATTCCCAGTCTTTTTCCATCAAACCCGTGTAGCTGAATCCTCAATAACGTTCTTATATTTCCAAAATTGTTTGGAATCACCCTTTCGTAACTTTATTAATATGAACCATTGAGTTCAAATTAAGCTTCATTTCATGAATTTATCACAACTTTTTAAGGCCAAGTGAGAGCAAATCGCTTGAAAAGATTTCGTAACGTCCCCTATTGAGTCCTACGTTTTTGAATTTTTATGAATTGGAAGTAAAATCTTGGGATAACGAAGGGGACTTGAGTCTTTTTGTACTTAGTTCGGAGATTTTATTTTATTGAAGTGATAAACGTTTTGATGTGTATTTTAGTGAGCAGTTGGTTTGAGCGGATGAATACATTTAAAGTTGCTCAGAATAATTGTTCAGTTTTGACTTGTAAATTTGTTCCGTGAATACTTTTATTTTTTAAACGGACTTATCAGCTTGTTTTTTTTATTCAACCTACAAAATAATGAAAAATCTGTAAAACATTTTAAACACTTTTTGTGTAAAATGTTCAGTTTTGAGAAGTAATTAATATATATGTGAGGTTGGTAGGAATACAAACTCCTCTTGTAGTTATTGTTTTGATTTCAAGTAAACAAAATGTACGCATACTACCTATTAACTGTTGACGAATTAAAATAGATTTATACACAAAATGTGGGCACGCAACACAAATAAAAAATCCAAACCACTGCTATAGCCCCAATTCCCCATAGCAACACCATGGCCAATCTAAAACCATGGCACATCGTCCCGTTCAATAATTCAAGATAACATTCTGTATCGGATTGCTAACGCGAGACCATGTACCCTTGACGTCGCTGACTATTCGTTTTAGTTGGGGTCTGGCAGACGGGATACAAAAAAAGAAATATAAAAAAAACAAAATGTGGATTTAGCTGCAAGCTGGTAGACCAATCGGTAATTCGTAAGGTGACCATAAAGATGCAGATTCGTGCCGGTCGCGATCGTTTTCGCCGATTTCTAAATTAACCCTCTGCAACGTAGCTTAGTTTTTACAATTGAACTGACGTGTTGTCCACGAGACACTATTTCAGTTACGTTTGTGAATTTTATGTAGTCCAATTTTAAGCTAAACGTCGTTCAACATCGCTTTACTTTCTGGCTATAGTTTTATATTGCACAACTGGTTTTTAGACATAAATTCAACAACACAATATTGATAATATTGGAATTATTTTTGCTGTTGTAATTAGTTAATAACTAAAACCAATAATAATACCAATTGTAGTAAAAAAGCAACAAAACTATATCTAGTATGTGTGACCCCATTCCGATTCAATAACAATTCACCCTGATAAATGGGATGGGAGCCATTACAATTTATGGTTCGTTTGCTTTATCTCCTTCTGCTGTAACCAGATACTGGTAAAACTATAATGATAAGGGAATAAACGATTACTCATCAATAGATACACGATAACACACAGCTGTATACATTCTAAAAGTAGGTAAGCCGTCGTAGTAAGTTTTGCTCTTACTAACTTATATTATATATTAAACTTTTCTTTTAGCACCTAACAGTGTCTCTTGTCAGCAGTGTAAAAAAACGTTATTTACACGAAATAGGCTAATTTTCAACCAGTAAAGGCATATTTTACATATGACCAGAGTGTTGCTTATAAAAGCGTCGTTTTGAAGCGACTTGCTTCAGCAAACACGCTGACTAATAATTAATGATTGATTGACAACTCAAAGACTGGCGATTGCCAAAAAAGGTAAGATTTTAAAATAAAACTTCCCGTCTACTGATGCATAGAACTTTGTTTGACAGTAAAATCATTAGCTATATTACCTGCTACGCATGCTGACGATCTATTATGATAAATCTACCGAAAGTGGCCAAGTTGTGGTCCTGACGTTTCCAAATTGACGCAGTTTTGAATCCTACCGGTCGTGATAATTTTTCGCTCATTTCCAAATAAAGATTATGAATGATGAATCTAAAATTAGATAATCTAATATCCCTATGATAAGGCATACGTGAACGGATTTTCCTTGGTTCGGAAGCGATTGTGTAGCCCGTCTGATCGTAAAATTTCGCTGAGTGAAGCGCTGTTTTATGGAGGAAACATTGCTTGGGCGGCGGCCGCGGATGTTTATTTTAGTGGTCACACTGGTTCTGTTTTTTTCTTGTTGTGACCATTAATATGCATTTGGTATAGTATCAATTGAATTCAGAATAAATTAGAGGTTATAAAGTCTTCTAGCTAAACGATTCTTAAACTTACAAGTATAGCCATTCTTACTGCGTAATTTCGTCACAAAATTAAGTGAGCAAGTAGCTAAGTAAGCCTAAGTCATGTTAATAAAATAACTACGTAGTAACATGCCTTTTTGATTTTAAATAGGGTAATTTAAACACTAATAATAGAAAACCATTCAAATTATGACAATAAAATAGTAAAAAAACATAATGTTATTTAAATCCTGTTGTAACAAGTAGTCTAATAAATCTCTTAACCTTTAAACCTCTAAAATACAGTAAAGTCACATTATCAGACCGGTTCTATTCCCAAATGTAAATTCTCGTCGGCCCACGTAAGTAAACTTCATACCTACTATCACAAACAGTAAAGAATGTTTGTGTACAGGGTTCCGAACGAAACGGGGTTTTTTCCTTTTTTTTTGTGGGAACCTCGAGGTGGACGTGGTAGAGGAAGGCCCAAGACCCGGTGTCAGAATCTCGACCGGTTTCGGGGTGCCTGGCGTGAGGAGGCCTTCGACCGGGACGCATTGAGGGAGTTGGAGGAGAACTTTGCCCAGGAGTGGGACAATAAAGGAAAAAAAAATTGGTCTATTAGTCAAGTAAGGACGCATCAGTAACCTTCCCGTAGGAAATACGTTCGCCGTAGCCAAAATCGGCTTAGTAAGCATCATAATCACTTATATTAGTAGATGAATTATATGTATGCATGCCGGCAAACTGTTAGTGCTTCGCGTGATATTGGTCAGGACAAATTTATGACAAAATACTACATTATGTTCAAAATTATTGAAATGCTACCACCCAGATTATATAAAAATATACGAGTACATATACGTATACTGATATACACCGTCTTATCAAAATGGAAGAAACATCAATCTCAGAAACATCGCGAAAAGTTCTATTCATCCAACAAATATAAAAAAAATCACTGGTTTTACAATAACTCAGTACTCTCCCTTTTATTTACTTTCTACAGCAAAGAGATAAAATATTTGGTCTCACGTTGTTTCTCCCCCAGAAAATGAGAAAAAATGAGTTAATTTTAGAAACTTGTACAGCAAATCTAAATATATAAAACTCAAAGGTGACTGACTGACTGACTGATATAGTGATCTATCAACGCACAGCTCAAACCACTGGATGGATCGGGCTGAATTTCGGCATGCAGGTAGATGTCATGACGTAGGCATCCGTTAAGAAAGGAATTTTGGAAATGCTACCGTTAAAGGGGTGAAATTATAGGTGATGGAAATTTTACTTCTTAATGCAAGCGAAGCCGCGAGCGTCCACGAGTTGAATATATTTTATATCCTCAACTTATAGACCACATCAACATTTTCTATTTAAGACTTATCATTGCGCTGTATCTTGTCACAAGTAAAAATTTGGCGCCAAATTAAAACACACGAAAAAGTGAGCCAGTTTGGGACCGCTAATCGAATATGGGTTAAGGTTTATACAATACAATACAATATATCTTTATTGCACACCAAAATAAATGAATTACAATAAAAGGACTTAAACTAAAAATAATGTACAAGTGGGCGGCCTTATCTTATGTGGTTATCTGATGTAATCCTTTCTAATCATGTTACAAAAACAGTATCAATGACAACATCAACACATTGTAAAACAGAGTCCAAAAACAAGCCACTAAAGGCTCACCAATAGTTCAGGTATGGCTAAAACGACAAGGATTAGGTTGACAAGGATCTACCTTAACTGTCATGTAATAAGCGCGTCACTTTGACGGAGGTCGCTAAAAGCATCTGTAAATGCTTATCCAGGTTTACCTGTATAGGGTTAAACTGTTTGATATTATTAAGATGGTAAATATAGATAGGAAATATTTTTTTCTTATATTTTTGGGAAGTTGAATGAAATAAGTGAGAGTGTTGCTCTGCGGTTGAAGCGTCTGCTTTTCTGCTGATTCAAACCCGCCCCTAGACCTTGTGTTGTTAGTTGTGCACGGATTTGCATTCGCTTTGCGGCGAAGGAAAATATCGAAAAGAAACCGACAAGTTTGAGGACCACAAAACTCAAGGATATGTGTCATCTGTGGAAGGACCTGGGCACCCACCACGATGTTTCTGTCCAAGAGAACTTCCCTAGCGAATTAACTCTGAGGGGAAGTTATGAATCACGACTCCCAGTCATGAAAAAATACGACTCATAGAGAGAGAGTTTCAAATAATTTGACCAAACCAGAGGCAGACCAACAGCTCGATGATCAGAAGACATCCCTAAACACGTTAGCAAGAACTAGCTTACATAGGCTGGTGACGTACTTATACGTGTGAGCTGAAGAGGAGACTTATGCTCATTAGTACGCACTAATAAGCAAAAAACCTCTTCTTCAGCTCATCATACACGTACTTATAAGTATCTAGGTAGATACAGGCTAAAATGGTGATAATTGTCAGCAATATTTTGGGTTTTATTCAAATTCAAATTCAAAATTTCATTTATTGGACAACAATTTATGTGCAAGGGGCGTTTGACATGACTTAATGACTAATTCACTTAAAAAACAACCGTATCTTACAATTTAATATGCTATCCGACCTATAGAAGCCCTCAGCCCTCAGATTTTGCTAGGGTCACCCATCCAAGATCTAACCGCAATAGCAGTTGTTTAACTTTGGTAATCGCGAAACAATACTAACTTTAGACCACTGTACGCTGATCACTTAGTTTTCCTATAGATCACTTCCCATGATTTGTGATTCATACCATGGTCACTCAGTCTTCCCATGACATAATTGTCACTTCCTAGCTATGATTAAATATCCCCCATTAATAATTGCCACGGATCTCACCATCCATTACCAAGATTCAAAGATTAACCTGCTCTTACTTTTCAGGAACATCTTAATTCTTCCGACCACAAAGGAAGCTGAACAATGCCTTAAGGAATATCGAAGAGGTTCTATTGTCCGTCAGTTGATATATAGACTGGTCTTATGCGGAGTAAAGAATTGAACTGAGAATCAATTAATTAATTATTGCTTTATTTTCTGCTACTTAAACCAAAATTTATAATCAAGTTCTTCTTATCGTATGAGAGTAGCTAATTTCAGTGAAAAAAGTTCTCACATCACTCCAAAACTATGAGGTCCTTGGAGTGATGAGAGAACTGAAGAGAAGACATACTGTCAGCTGACGAAATTATGAAGTTTTAAGAAGCTTATAGTGTGTTTGATGGAAACTTTGAAGAAATATGTAGTGTTATGCAACGGAATAACACCACATAATATTTCTCCAAAGTTTTCATTAGCAATGTACAAAGTAACGCCTGATTTAATATCTTAGTCTCTTTGGTTTTCTACTCCACAGCTCTGGTCAGAAATGACTTATGATGTCTTGAAGCTGGGGTATCTCCCGAGTCGGTTTGCTGCATTTTGATTTGGAAAACTGGAAGAGATTTATTCGTTCTTATTCTTATGAATAGAAGCATGATATTGAGACGTTTTTATGAAAAAGCATGAAGGAATTAATCTGGTAATTTTGAGGTTAAAAGAACGTTTTTGTTAACACTTGTTAATATATTATGTGCCTCTTGTTTTTTTGCAAAACAATAGTGGAACGCTTGGCTTTTAAATATTTTTTTTGAGGTTGAACTACACATACTTTACTTACGCGAAAATAACGAATGATTGACCCGACTCACAGTAATAAGCAAGAACACTCTCGAAAAGAGAGGGAAAGAGAAAACTTATGATATCTCCACAACGCATTTGCTAACTGTCAATTATTATTGTATGTACATATAACTATGGGTTAGATAAAATAAACATACAATATTAATATACGAGTAGGTACCTATATGAAAACTATCTGTTGGTACAACTGACCTATGTTCAGTCAATTTTTTTTCTTTTTTACTAAACCTTTTCGCAAACTATGAATGTTTGCTCTCGTTATTTTGCCACCGATATGTCATAATATTTGTTTATATGCCAAATGTTTGAGTAACGGCATAAGTTTGCGAAGACTAACATACGAACATCGAAAGTTTGGGATACATTCAAAGTGTTTCAAACATATGCGTATTGAAATTGATGAGCTAATGGACCTTTGAAGATAAGATACATATATAATATTGGTAATAGTAAGGCCTAAATTACGATAGCAAATTTCACTGTTGTGGCCAAGTACAACCAGAATCCAGATGTACATATTGTTTACATACTAATTTTAACGTACTTATTCATCAAGCATTATAATGCTTATTTTCGGAAAACAAAACAATATAACCACTACGTTTTTGACACTATGTTTGCCACCGTAACACTTGTGCGACGTTTTTCTCAGTCCAAACCTAACTGCTACTAATAAACCTAGTATGCATTAAACATATAAATAATACCATCTTTATCCCAAACGATGAGATGACATAAACATAAAATTGTCGCAGCTGCGAGCCGTGTAGCATAAATTATGTCAATGAATTATGATGTCATAAAATATGAGCAAGACTTGATGTGGTGTCGGAATGTGCATTAATTTCAAGTATTAGCTTGTGTTGGTAAAGGGGAATGGGAGTTTGACTTTATTTTACACATTGTTGGTACGAGTATTTTAGGGCCGTTGTTTGTACATTTCGGAAGAATCTTGGTCGTTGCCCTGGATTTAACTTCTTGCCGCTTTCGTATAAATATAAGTACATAACTTGGCTCTTTTAAAATCTCAGTTTTATGAAAGCAAACAAATTGTATCAACTGAAAAGGGCATTCAATTCAAATTATGCGATAAAAAAGAAGGCGACTAATTAGCATTGTCTGTTTCTTTATAATATGTTCATGTTCCTCTTTTTCAGTGCAAATAAGAGCAATAAGGCATCATCGTAATTTTGGATCAACTTTAGAAATGATATATCATATATGTTTTTATGCAAACAGTAGTTGGTGAATGTATGAAATGACTGTCAATATGACAACAGAACTACGAATATAATAGTGTTGATTGAATTTATGCGCCGTGTCAGGACTAAATCGAATAATGCGCCATGATTAGAAGCTACGTTTGACAAATTATATATCGCATGACGCACATCTGTTGCACCGCAGTGGTGTATAATCAAGTGATATTTCATCAAAAATGGTCGAGTCACTTTTCATTAAAATGCAGTTGATTCTCTGATAAAATTTAATGTTATGATTATTAATTAAAAACCTGCAATGATGTCATGTGTTTTGAAAACAAATAAAAATACTAAGTTCAAATAAATTGTTTGTCTATGTTTCTGTTTCTCTAAAATATGGTCTATTTTACGATTTACCAACGTGAGTTGGTGTCTATTGATACATTACATTACATTTATATAAACGTGAATATAAAATTAAAATATGACATAAATGACATATCTGGAAATCAAGGAATAAATGAACGAAGATAATCTTAATAGTTTCCAAACTACAAACCATCTATCACTTAACATATCTAATTATAAACAACTAAATATTGTGCCTAATTGAAAACTCCCTAAGCCCACGCAAGCACTAATTTATCCTAATTCACATAGTTCCCAAAATAAGCCTGCTCCTACCGTTTTAAAAGAAAATTACACATCCGAACCTCGTTATAACCAATCGATCATAATGATTGATGTGTTCGTAAATATGAAAATGAAACTGTGACGTACGTCAAATAATAAATTGACACCTCGAAATTGTGACGTGGAGAAGAATTCTTTATGAGTCTCTGGGAAGACAAGTGGGTGATTCTTTTGATCTTTTCCGGTAGAAATCTTACTGTTATAAGGTAGATTTAGACAACAGAAGGACCGTTGAGTGTCTGATTGTGATTGTTAACTTTCCTTTGAATAATCCAATGTTTCCCACAGTGACTCAGATTTTGTTTTCTTGTAAATTGTAGGTTAGCCAATGTGTTCTCTCTCCGCCAAGCAAATGCCTAGCCAAATAGCAACTTGATAAACAAATTATTAGTATTTGGCTTATTTTGATCAAATATTATAATGGCACATGTTTGAGTTAGTACTAAACAACACTAAACATTACATAATGACCTAGAAAATTACTTTCAAATTTGTTAATTAGTTTGTAACTATCCAAATAGTAAATTAAGACCAAACCCTCATTAGATTGTTACTAATTACAAAATTCCTTCGATTTAGTTATTTCCCCAGCTCCGTGAAAGACCATAATGATCAAAGGATTATTCAATAGAAGTACATTAAGTACTAATACAAACAGAATCTGACGGGCCGAGCATACACGCCTCAGTAAACATAACAAATCCCTTGAGGAAAGTTTATTACGCTAAGGTTAGTTAGTTTAGGTCTAATACGTGGATTAATCACTGTAGATTCATGTTTTAGTAATTACTTTGTAAATTAATATGTAAAACTTTTATGAGAACGTGTAGTCTAAACATATCTGCTTACTATCAGGCGGGTTATATGAATGTATGCATTTTTAAAATAAAAATATGTGTTAAAAACAAAATATTGAAAACACAATGCAAATAAACAATGAACTAACTTTTTTTTAAACTTGTAACTTGTTTTAAAATGTGTATTTTGAACAGAATTCAAAATACACATTTTAGATTAAACATTTTTAATTAAAAAAAAGTAGCTTTAGTTATGTTTAGTCAAGTCCATAATATAAACACATGATAAAATTAATAAAGTGAGTATCTGCATAGATGTAATCTGAGACTTAACCCTAATAACGTCCTTCAAAGTAAAAGCTTTTATTTGTCAGTGAAGTGTAATTATGTTTAAAAATCTTCAGAACTACCCGCTCTTGTAGAAACGAAGAAAACATGAAAGCTTCTTGTAGAAAAGTTTAAGAGAAGGTTTAAGTACAGACTTGAAGACACCACATTATTATTTGCGTTTATAATAAATTTTGTTATATAAATTTTGTTACTTCGCTACGAAATAACAACATAAAATATTAAATATGTAGTTCCAAATTTATGGCTGCCTTAAATCTGTTTATATCTAGGCAGGGTTTTCGGCATACTAAAGTATTTTTGGGGCAATATTATTCTAAAATAGACCCTACTATTATAATAAATATTTCGGGACATTGCACACAGCGCCATCTAGCCCCACACTAAGCAAACAAAAAAAAAAGCAAAAAATATTATAATGACATTCTATTTTATAACAGGTGGGTACTTCTTTCGAAATAACATAGTAATTCAAGATCATACATGTGTCTTACCAGTCAACCATTAATCGAAGAATCTCACTCTGTTATGCAGGTCTACGTGCAAGTAGCGTAAAAAAATAGTAAGTCTTTGACTTATAGTACAGATTTCTCCTCTTTTTCATAAAATAATTTGTGTGTGTTAAAAATATATTTAGTTCTTGAATAACACTAAAAATTATTACGAATCAAAATGTAGAGCGAAACCCATGTTTATAATAGATCACATTTTATTTTCAGTATCACAACAGTTTAATTGGCACGAAACGGACAAACATTAAACAAATATAACAATAGGCGCTAAAATAATTATTCTACACTTTTCAATCGGAATAAAAGAAAGAAAAAAATATTTATTCAAATCATTCACATTACAATGAAATAAATAAATTTATGCATTATGATTTCTTGTCATAATTGTCATGAATGTCATATAATATGTACGTGGTTACAAAATATTTTAGTACATTATTATTAAGAAATTATTAATGTATGTAAATTGAAATATAATCTTATAAGTACATATATAATTTTATCCATGTTCCTATAAATTGGGGACATGGCTAAGAGGAACAATACTTATAAAATAAATGTTATAGTGACACAATTAACATCCCTTTTATGCCTCCCAAAGACTAGTTAATTCCTCAAAAGGTTCTAAGCTGACCCTAATCCGAGCGTTTGAAGCGATCTTTTTAGGCTCACACGTTCGACCCTCGAAGTCAGAGCATCACTTACGTTTTATTACTCGAAATGTAATTAACTAGCTCTCCCTTTACACTTCACCTGGAGTGTCCAGAGAGTGTAACCTGCCTGAGGGGTTACCATTGGAATTTCTCATTCTATAATGTTGCGATAGATTTTTTTACGTGGTATAAAATATATGTATTCCGGGACATTGCACACAGCACCATCTAGCTCCACACTAAGCAAACGCTTGTGTCGTGGGTACTAGTTAACGAATATAATACTAATATACTTTTCTTTTGTAAATACATACTTATTATGCATACAAACGACCAGACTCAACACAAATAATAAAAATTATGAATGGATTCACGTTTAATGTTCTGAAGCCTAGAGTAGAATACGGTTATCATGTCCAGTCATCGCCTTATGACGCAGGCGATGACAGGACATGGGGGGTTCTCCGCGTACTTACATCGATTTAAGTGCAAGGATAGCCCCTCATGTATCTGTGACGATGACAAAGAGGAGTCAATAGAACATTTGCTTCTGGAGTGCCCAAAACACGGAGCAGACAGGTGCGACCTGGAATCTAGCACCAGCATGAAGTTCACCCAAGCATCATTGTGGGAAATGATGTCAGGGAAACAATCCAGACCGTACCTGATAGACTACTGCACCAAAGTAGCAAAAGCAGCAGTTAATAGAAATAAGACGAGATGACACTGAGTGTCATCAAGCTTATTCAGAAGAAGCTTAAGAAAAATGAGCACAATCGGGTTCAACAGAACCCGGAGTCTGTGCACATATAAAGAAGTATTATATGATATTATTATAAAATTGTATCCAAACTAAGAATCATCATAGCTTTGAAAATAAAAAATAAAATTGGGTGGGAAAAAGAAAAAAAAAAACGTTTTAATAAATTTACTAAATTAATTATTAGGTACATGTAAGAAACCTAAAAAAAGGTCCCCTACAACGTAGGGGGAATAATAATTGTGGAGGAGGGAGATAAAAAAAAAATAAAAAAAAAATACGGTTATCAAGGACATACTTATTAGCAATAAATGTAAGACTATATAGGCAAATTTTTCGTCCAGTCTACCGTAACATGTGTTTCCTGCGAACTACAATCCAGGGGTCTTCAAATCTAGAGTTAATAGGTATCTTCTAGGTAGGCGTGTTACATCCCAGGCTGCAGCAAGCCTAACATCAGGCAGGCTGTAGTCAAACGTAAACCTATCCCACGTAAAAAAAAAGGTTTTTGCACCTTAAATTATATTTTTATAATTTCTGTTCACATAATCATAGTTCCATAATGGCTAAATCCCGAAGTAATCTCTGCAGGTAATCTAATTAACTCCCAGGACCCGGGGTCACTCAATGACAGACTGTATTTTTAACCCTCAATTAATTGGCCCAGTAAAATCGAACAGAAAAAGGAAACGAAAATTAAGAATTTAATAAATCTGACTAAAAGAAAATACGATGATTGCTTAATAATTTGGAACACTTTACCAGAAGCTGTATTTCCTGCGAACTACAATCCAGGGGTTTTCAAATCTAGAGTTAATAGGTATCTTCTAGGTAAACGTGTTACACCCTAGGCTGCAGCAATGCTTAACATCAGGCAGGCTGTAGTCAAACGTAAACCTATCCCAAGTAAAAAAAAAAAAAAAAAAAAAATTTGTGGCACCTGTAATTTTAAGCTCATATTTTTGAACGAATTATACGTTCGGGGTTTATGAATTACTTGCGTTCCGGTGCAGGCAAAGTTTACTTCAATCATATTAGCTTTGTGAGGTTCTTGCTATACGCGAGCTTAGTACCTGATTATTAAGACTAGAACATAATTATAAGGCTTTGACGAATTAATTATATTTGGTATATTATTAACTAGGCATATCTTTACATTATACATAGCCCGCAGGTAGGTGTCTTGTAAAAATAAAATAGAGGTTATTCCTTAAAACGTAAGATCTTACAGTTGTTTTATTTATCTATGTTTAGCAGTTGCCGATGCGGTCAGTTCTCGGATGGGTGTAAAAAAAGTTTAATTCAATTTTGGGCGCTTCTGTGGGTCAGAAGACACGTTGAAGTGACCGGCTGTTTGTCATAGTACGGCAGGTGACATAAGTCTCTAAACGGCTTGATAAACCCTTGAAACCAGAGTTGGCCACTCACATTTGTTTAGAAGATGAATACGGTTGTGTAGCCAAAAGCTCTATTCCCAGTCTTATGAAAAAGCTCTTCTACTTACGAAAACAAAGAGAAGCAAACACGTGAGTATTCGAAGCTACATTTCTCGTTTCATACCTCATCAATTTCCAGATATGACAGCTAAAGTACGGAACGAAAATAAAACGAATAGGGCCTGGAGGTGCGTTTGGAAAACACTTAGTAACTCTCAAGTAACATTTTTTTTGTTCTCTTTTATTATTTTGATAGTGGTTTGTTTATTCATATTAACCATATGAATGATAGGTGTTAACTAAGTAATCATGCGGTTGCGATAAGTAAATACTTTATTTATATCTGTTGTTATAATTAAATGCTAATAAAATCATAGATCGAAATCTGTTCATTTTGGTATGTGCTTATCAGTTTGTAAGTAAAGTTCAAATCAAAGAACTATCTCAGTAGTCAATAAAAACTAAAATCACACATGTTCTTGTAATTACAAATACGATTATTAAATATTAAATACACAATTCGAAAAACACACATTTTATCATCATAGAGTAAATTGTACATTTTCGAATGTGCCCTCCATGAAGCATTCCGAATGATTCAACCAGTCTGTTTAGGAGCATCCTGTAGTTATTCAAGTGACAAATGACACGTCTTGTATAGCTATAAATAATAGCAACTTGATACACAAATCACTTATACAAGACATTATGTTTAGGCTTGGAAGTAAGTTTGAGAGTGATCAATTTTTGTGTCAGAACTTTTCAAACCGCTTTAAGGGTGTCTGGCATGGCTTGACGACCAGTAGATGATGATGATGATGACTATAATATTATTATGAACAAGCCTTGGATAAATTGGATAAAACTTACAGGTACTGACCAAATAGTAGACATACATCATTCAATGGCAACGGCCGTAATAAGACAAGCATAATGGGCGTAAAAACAGTACTCTCAGATTTTATTATTATTCGGCTAGAAAGGATTATTAATCTTCTGAAATAAATCATATCATTATACAAATACAAGCGGCACTCCACAGTTTTAAATGCAAAATGTATGTTAATCCATAGTTTAATCTCCATATCCAGAATCAAGAAAATCTGTTCATCCGTTTGAGCGCAAAGAAGTATCAAACATAGACACATACAAACTTGCGTATTTATTATATTAGTGAGATATATTTAATAGCTACAACGCAGCAACGTTAACAATAATATTAGCCAGAAGCACTTTATTTTGCAATAAACATGTAGCTTTTATAATATTGTAACCTGAATCAACATACAAAACGGTCAACAATTCAGCATAAATAAATTATTAGACAAACAGCAATAATTTTCATAAACAGTTACGAATAACAATATACACCGCCCTCACATTTCAAACTAAATATTCCAATTCTGTCACGTTTAAAACATAAATTAATTAAATTTCCAAAACTAAAGCATTCTATTCGGATTCGAAGAGAACAATGGTGGTTCTGTTTCCAATACATTTATGTCGGGATCTGTAAATCCCATATAATTTAAAGCACCCTACAATTCCTCTGTCATAGGCTAGGAGACAATGTGAATAATGTACCAAAATCAAAAATTGTAGAAAATATGGCGGTAATATTACGCTTGACTGCAACGCGTCTAATATGCAAAAAAAATGTACTAAAAAATATTTAGTAGAATGATATTTCTAACACCTATCCCATGTTTTTAGTCACTCTTCCATCTTACGGTTTTCTGAAAGAAAAAAATTCTAACTGAAACTCTGGAGAAATATGTAGTGTTTTTCCGCTGCGACTGCTCCTTAACCGACATCAAACAACAAACTTGATGGTTTTTAGGTGTTTTCCTCCATATACCACCGCCACACCTCACCTCCTAACCAACGTGGCCTCCGTGGATCTCAAGATCTTACGAACACCGCACCTTGTGTCTTGAAGCTTTGTTGTTCTCCTTCGGCAAGATATTCTCGTCGACACGTGTTTCGCCTCTCCACGAGGCATCCTCAGGACTTGTTGACTCCTCGAACGTCGCAACGTTCGAGGAGTCAACACGTCCTGAGGATCAGAATCAGGCGTTACTTTTGGACCGACGCGTCGGTCCAAAAGTAACGCCTGATTCAATATCTTAAAAAAATCTAATGCATGATTTATCTTTGAGCCTCATTGCACGTAAAAGGTGTCGCCATGGATTAAATCTGAACTATTAAACCAGATATTTAAATTTTGTATTTCGTTCTTTATCATCAATAGTAGGTATCTCCTATACTAAACCTCGTAGGGCCATTATTTAAGAACTAGAATGGGATTGATTTATGACCATTGGCCAAGTATAATTGTAGTAGGATGGATCATTATGGTATATATAGCTACTAGGTATGTATATTTTTGTGTGATTTTTTAGATACGCCAAATTAAAGTGCGAATATTAAAAATATATACATTTGAGAAAAGTAATTAGTATTAATAAAGGTTAATGTATTTTTTCTGATATTTCTAGAAAATTAATCTGAAGCATAGCGAAGATAATATATGTCCCACTTTGATCATAGTGTCCCTTGGGCGAAAGTCGGTTCAGGTAACCTTATTAATATATCTGACTATTCAAAGTAATAAATTAAGATATTGACATTAAATAAGAAGTAGTATATTTATTTTTTTCTTTGACTTGTTTTTCTTTAATTATTTTTATCATAAGGAAAGGTTAGATATTGAATTTCAAAAATGTATTTCTTTGTGGCCACCCTACATCGCAACCACTTTCCTCTACAATTGATTCAGAAACATTGGGGGTGACAAACTACGCTTACCCGTCCAACATAACTTGACACGCAGATTTAATCATTATCAACAAAGTAAAAGCTCATGATATACTGGTTATAAATTGTTATTAAGCGTCACACCCAGTCAAACCACATTTTGATTTCAATGTCACGAAACAGTAGAATTGTTCGAAATAATTTAGTACATTGTGGATGAACTAGTTCAATTAGTTTAAACCAAGTTATACAACACAGTCAACTTTAATAATACATTCAGTATTATTATTGTCATTTTACCCAAAACATAGGCATCGAGTTTTAACCTATAATAATACCCTATAGAAAATGCTATGGTAAAATGTGTAACGTGTTCTCTTTTACTATTACTTAGATTTTAGTTTGCCTAAAAATTTACGGTGCTGTTTAATATAAGAGTATAGAGTCATACGATCTAGTTTCCTTATTATCATCATCATCTTCAGCCCTTGTCAACCCACTGCTGGGTATAGGTCTCCTCCCTGAGTGCCATTGGTCGGTGCGTTTTCAAATAAAAATATACTAAACAGTTACTTAATCATTGTTTTAGTTTTTTTTCCTGTTTTATAGTTTTGACATCGGATGAAAACTCAAAACACTATTTCCTTATGCAGTCGTGTTACCAGTTATTTCATTTTATGATTAAGGCAGACTCAAGTTACTAACTAACTTATCAAAATTGGATAAGAAAGAGTTTTGTTCTAGAATTGATAGGTTTGAGTACCTACAAGTGAAAATATACAGAAACACTTCTATACAAGCTTAATAATAAAGAAATAATGATCAAGCAATGAATCGTTGTTTATTTAATTATTAAGCTTGTAAATGTAATACAGTGATTACAACCAACCCCTTACAACCCGATAGAAGTACGTATAACAAAGTAAGCCACACTTTTAAGGTCGATTACACATTAATAAAATAATACGGGTGTTTGCACGACACCCTTACAATGTTCCAGGGGGTGTAGGCTTATTTTAATTTTAAATCAACGTTAAGTTATGCTAATGGTGTTAAAGTTATACGGTAGGGAAAAGCAAGTAAGTGGCCGTTTTAGAAAACTGGAACATTAATTGTTAGTTTTGACAAGTAGCCAAAAATATCTGTTGTTTGTTTTGTAATCTTAAATTTAAAATTACATTAAAATCGGTGTGTCTTGGCTTAGTAGCAAAAAATGGTCCTAGATTACAACATCGTGGGTCAGATGTCACGTTAAATTGTAGGTCCCAGCTGTTTGTCTAGTACGGCAGCCGTTAAGCCATGTCTTAAGGCGGCTTGATAAACTCTCGACACCAGAGTTGGCCACTCTCATTCGATAAGAAGAACAACATCGCTTAACATCAGGCGAGTAATAGCCGACCATGCACCTATGTATGCCTGGTAAAAAAAGATGATAAAAGTTCAGGGAATGTCGTGCATGAGCTAAAACTGCCAATCTACAGTACAGTAGACAATGCTCGAGATTGACTAATCTAGTTTGATATATATATATTTTGTCGTTCCACCATTGTTTCCTTCAACACAAGTCAAGGACATTTTCTGGCTGAACATTTGCTTAGGCGATATGAAATTTTATGATCGGTTTTTTTAGAAACTTTACATGCAAAATGTATACTTGTGTATGAAAACTGATTGTAAATGTTGTGAATGATTTTTTTTAGCGAAAAATGTAATGAAAATATGGTTATACATAAAAAAAAATATATTAAATTCCTACTTACTTCAATTTCCCTCATCGCGTCCTAACCTCGCGCAGTTGTGCCGTATTAAAGATGTTTTGTCACAGGCTGCCGTAACTCCCCAACTTGTTACGGAATTGCTGAATAACATTAATGAGTGTATTGTATACTTTGGAACATGTAATTTTGGCAGTAATTATACAGTGACAGGAGGGGCAGAGACAGAACTTATAAAATGTTAGGAAACTTTAGAAAAATCAATCAAAAAGTTGTGGAGAAGTTCTCTACCCAAGAAGTAGGATCTAAGTGTTAATAAAATTATATTTTTCTCTCGGTCAAATATGCTTATAGCTGTAACTGCCTGTAGCATTAAAGATATTGAGGCGGTTTTTTATCGAGCGAAAGCACTTTGAGCTTTGTTTAATAATGTTTACGTGGATCTAAATAAACAGTAAGCATTAATTTTATATTTATTTACAAACAAAACCTGAGCAATTGACATTGAGGTTGAAGATTGATCAAAAAATGGAAAAATCAATACGGTAGCTTTTTTAAGAAGCTACGGGAATGTAGCATTTTTTTGCTAAGAGACAAAAACAAGTTTAAGAAAATTTAGAATATATCTGCCCTTCCATAATCAGCAGTTATTATAACGTTACAAGTCATTTCAAACTTCCTTATTGGGATTAAACGAAATTACGAAGAGAAAATGTTAATGTTCCATAATCTTATGAGGATTCGAACAAAAGCGCCCTTGAGAGGTATAAAGTGAAATACAGTGTTATTAAAACTTGTTTAATGTTAAGTTTCATTATGAATAAAGAACCTTTTATGAGTTAAAATACGGATGTACGGATGAGTAATATTTAGCATATTATATTTGGTGGTAAATAACCAGGTATTTGGGTTAAGAATACATAACACATATATATGTATGTATATTAATACATGTGGGATACAAGATATAATTATAACATTTTACTCTTTATTATGTTGTGGGTTACAAATAGTTGGCAAAATTGGAATCACTCATTCCTTGTTCAATATAGACAGAAAAAACCCTAAAAAAATAGTTTAAAGTTTCAAGTTACTCACTCGTAACTTAACAATCTAAATTCCTGAAGCACAAATATTCAAAAGTAATCAATTTAAACTTAATCTCAGCTAATTGGCTGTTAATTGAAGTTATAAGTGGCTCTAAGCAAATTTTTGGCTCACCCCGACCGGGGCTAATTCCTGTACCCATATTTTAAGACACCGGAAAACTCCAAGGTAAACCCCCAAAATTATCTACTGGCAGCAACGACGTAACTTGTGTAAGAAAACCCTTACTTTACAGGGATAAATTAAACACCAGCTTCATTATTTAACTTCAAATATAATAATTCATCTGTACTTATTACTGTAAATCACAATCGTCAATCTGACTTAAATTCCTAGCTCAAAATCTATTGAAAACACTCTTTCGAGCTCCAACGGCCGACTGGCCAGCCTCGTTGCGAGTCTGCCTTTATACGACTACCCACACATCTGTCATCGCCCCACTCACCGTTTTGCTAGTCTTTGAGATCAAATACGTACCCATGTTCATGACACTTTAATATTATTGTGAGCGATGACTAAAGGTGTGGGTATTCGTAACTTAGCAAATTATTTACTCGTACAAAATTTAATTACATAGATCGATAAAATTATAAAAACTTGATACATTTTAACATAACCTTACACTTGCAACAGACACCTCACAATGTCGCAAAAACACTAACATATTAGAAGAAGTACGTGACTGCGAGCGTATGTATTTTTAAAGTTTAATCTAATTTAGATGTAACTAAGTAGAGGTTAGTTCATGTTTAGTTTCTCGGTATAATTAAACTTTGACACCGCACGCGTTATCCATAGGTCTATCAGGAATGTCCACACATATTTAGATGTCAATTTGTGAAAATCAATGACAAAAACAAGGTCGATTTTAATTCCAGTCAAACGTAGGTATTACTTCCGGTGTTGTGTGTCACATAATAAATATTAATCATAAAGCAAACATAAGTAAAGCTGATTGGTCCGCATTATAATTGTGTGTCTCTATTTTTCTGAAACTTTTAAGTTTGTATGTCTGTAAGTTTAGAATCAATTGGATCCTTTTGAAGCACGCTAGCTAGATTTAAGACTGCTATTTACCATCAGCCGAATTGCATTCAATTGAGAGACTACAATCTTTCATATTTTTTTTAATTTTGTACAGATAATCAAATGGTAATAGGTGTCTCCATGCTATTAGTCTATGCCTAAGACGTTGGAGAACTCCAAGGCACGGTAACCCCTAAAATTATCTACTGGCTGAAACCTTGCCTTAATTTATAGAGGAGCAGGTGGTGTGCTTTTCATTTGCTTAATTATAATAAGAAAGGTAAACATCGCCTTTTTGAAGAATATGGACGCAGAAGGATAACACTGTGGCAAAGTACTTTCCTGATAAAGTAAGTTTTAATAAATTATCGCTCGACAACTTCAAAAATAAGTAGGGTAGGTAAGGTAGGAAAATCTTATTATATTTTCACAAAACTTAGTCTAATTAATAAATAATTGTATTATGTCATGTAAGTTTACAAAAAAAAATTGTGACCTTGCTAGATGCTAGCGAAACGCGTCGCATATTGAAGATGTATAATGTAAGTGTAGACCGTATACACATAATTTAACAAAATATCAATTAATCATGAACATTTCATGGTGCAATGTAACAAAATAAACAGTATCCTGCCTTTTTAACCGATTGCCAAATTTTACTACACCACTCTGGCAGTTTTTAAACTCTTTCAGCTGTTTTTATCATATTCTGCATCTTCGTTGCAATAAGCCCATGTTACTGCAAGAAACTTTATGTTGTTGTTGATTTTAAGTTGTGTACCGGAAAGTTACACTTAAGTTATAACTTACCTATAAGGAGTTGGTTAAGTAACAAGCCAAGTTTTACCACGTTTGTTTTTAAAGCTCGAGATGGAGCATGTAAGTTAGCAAGGCTTAAAAATGGGGCGATGTAAGTTTAAATTGTAAATAGACGCGGATTAAACTTTCAATTCATTCAAATTCAAATTCAAATTCAAAATTATTTATTGATGTAGAAAAATGTACATATATAAAGTGGCGGCTCTAGATACCAAACTAGGCGTTAGCCTGTATCTTGGTACCTAGTCCTTCCCAGTAGAAACATTATTTGTGTACATGTTACATAAAATTGATAATAAAAAATAATTTAGCACAGTCTACAAATTATAAAATTGAATTATTGACAGTGTTAGTATGTATATAGTTAAGTACTTACATAATAGAAAAAAAAATTAAGTTATTTTATTACGACAAAAATTTTAGACAAAAATTTTTTTTTCGAGATTTCAAAAATTTATGAGATCGTACCAAGCATTTTTTTACATAAAACGAGTTTGCACTTACTGTAATTTGCTTGATGGTAAGATCACTACCGTATAGGATGATGCAAGGTATTGGTGGTGTTGCATTTAAATATTTATTCATTTTACGATCAAGTTTTTTATACCGGTGTTGGAATGTGAAGTACGTATTTGCCTACCTTTAAAGAAAAATGTGTATATTCTTTACTTTGTTTTTCATACATTCATGTACAGAAATGCTTTATTTTGGGCCATAGAGTCGCTTGTCTGGATTCTACTTCAGTTCACCTGTATGTAAAAGTGGTCAAATACCTAATTGTCCAGTGTAAAAAAATTAAGCAATAAAAAATATTGATTACCTCCGAATCGACTTTGTTTTTAATTAAGATCCTTTCTCCCAAACTTTGTAAACAGTTTTAAACTTAAAAATACAAATTCACTCTACACAACCAAAAAAAAAAAACAAAAGGGCACATTAGTTAATTAAATTCTCAAACACTAATAAATCCCATTGTGAGCTACTGAACGAGGATTAAAGTTAACCAACAGAATTGTAATTAAATTCGTGAACAGTGCTAAGTCCATTTGTTCAAATCCACAGACAATGCTGGGCTTAATGCTACAACTGAATGAGGGCGAAAATGTGCAGTGATGGTGTGTTATAATGGAGACAGTTGATTGGGCAAGTTACTGTCTTAAGGTTAGAAGCATTTTATTATAATTCATTATATTGTGACTGAAAGAAGGCAAAAATGAGCAGTATTGGCGTGGTTACATGGTGATAGTTGTTGGGCAAGTTACTTTCTTAAAGTCGACGAATTTAAGGCATCAAAATTGCCAGTTGAAATAAATCGTCGTCAATGAAAAACAGAAAGTAAAGAAACCAAGATAAGATCAGTATCCTTAGATAAAAATTTCGATGAATCTATTTTAATATGTTTGTGTTTTAACTTGTATTGTTTTTTTATCTTGTTACTTTGATATTTTCTGTTACTTGTTCCAAATTTTTGATTTCTAATTTACACCATAATATCTTTAGTAAAAATATTTATGACTAAACTACTACACTAATCTACTCATACTATTTAATCTACATTTACACCAACCTTAATTATTTACATGTTTTATATTATACTAGTGGGTGCTCGCGGCTTCGCTCGCATTAAGAAGTAAAACTTGCATCACCTATTTCACCCCTTCAAAAGTGGCATTTCCAAAAATCCTTTCTCAACGGATGCCTACGTCATAACATCTACCTTCATTCCAAATTTCAGCCCAATCCGTCCAGTGGTTTGGGCTGTGCGTTGATAGATCACTATATCAGTCAGTCAATCAGTCAGTCACATTTGAGTTTTATATATTTAGATGACTTTCTGGTACGTATTTCGTGTCTCAGTAACAAAGTTTTTTTATAGTATCGCCTACAATGGATCGCCACAAACGCACCCCATTTCATCCCCTGTTAATATTTAAAACGGTCCAAACGCCCGCGGGCACATCGTTCGCGGATTAGTTTACACATGTGGCGGTTATAGTTATTGTGCGCTGTTACAATATTTAAATTTAGAACATGTTTGTTTTAAAAAAATATGGGGATATTTTAGAAACCACACTTATACTACCAAGGATTTTCATTTCATCCCTCTCTTTCTCTCTATACTACATATATATCTCTCTCTCTTGAGTCGTATTCCTCATGACTGAGGGTCGTGACTCCCCCGCAGAATTAATCCGCTAGGGGAGTTTTCTTGGGCAGATACATCGTGGTGGTTCATATAATATATACACATGGCTTAAAACGTAAAGCTTATTTATTTTTTGAGTACCGCGACTTTTTTGATAATCATGGTAACCTAGCAACAAAGTTATACGTATAGAAAAAAACAATAATTACAAACTATGCGTATACTTAAGCATGTATCAACTAATGAGTTTTAAATTATAAATCTATTAGTCTAATATATTAGAGGTCAATGCTTTTACCGAATATGTATGTTTGTATTTTCTTCAAGTTCAAACATATGAAACAATTTGAACAAATTTTTTATCGACATAGAAATATATTACAAATAGTCTATTTTCCCAGATTTGCGCGGGTAACATGTCGACCGCCTCTAATCATAATCATCATAATAGTCTTCCACAAATACTAATTATACTCCCACTATTTAGCATACATAATGAAGTCTTTTAGTCTAAGCTAAGCTTACCTCAACTTTGCCTAATAATAAGTTAGTTAGTTAATTTGTTGACTAATTCGAGTATTACTAAGACTGTTTGATATAAAGAGGAGAGATGATTAAACTAATACGTGCCCCCTGCTGCGACTACAATGCACTCGGAATAATAGCGATTTGTACCGAGCTCCGTTTTTTGAATAGGGTTTTCACTAACTTTATGCTATTAAAGTAAACATACGTAATTTTTTTTGGGATTCAAATGAATTGTGGCAAGTGTTTGTAGGGACAGTATAGCCAACGTTTCATTAGAATGTACATACTTTTTAGCAATCAAAACCAAAGACAAATATTGTAATCGAAATTGTCGCTAGCATGTTTGGTATATTTACCAAATTACACGTTAGTATTCATGAAAAAAACTGGTTATTACTTATTTTTACAGTATTTTTCGTCATTTTTATTCGATTTCTAAAATATAATTAATTTAATATACTTAAATCTTAATATATATAAAATGAGATCTTTCCTCCAAAAATATTAATAACTATGAAGGCTCGTCCAAAACCAATAAATTTAATTGTTAAATACCGGGAACGATCAATTAATCCGATCCAAGTGGTTGTTATTAATTAGAGTCTCGAGAGGCAACCCTAACTTTGATCCGGATTTACGTAAGGCGAGACAGCGGACCCGTTCGCGACATGACACAATGTACTGTGTGTTACAGTACATGAGTTTTAGTATTTTCGATAAAATTTTAATGCCTGATAAATTAATATTTATTTTTCGTTATGTAATTATTTTTAATTCCCACACCGGACACCGGAGTCAGCTACTTCCTTACAAATTTACTTACTCTTCTTAAAATTTAACCACTTGAACAAAAAAAAATGTTTTAGTAACGCTCTATAGGCTTTCACCTTGATCCGCCTGATGTTAAGCTCCACCATTAAAAACTATAATATATTAGGCTAAAATGTAGCACGCTTGTTTAATAACCTTTATTAGAATTTGAAGACTTTGTGGATATTGTTTTAACTTTGCTCGTTATTTTTCTCCAGTAGTTGTGTAATCATACCATTGCTAACAACACATGACCAAAATAACAAAAAAAAAATATATTTGTTTATTGATCCGTGTTTTTTACTTGCACTGTGCTTGCACACTGATTTATAGATTCTTTTTACTTCTTTTCACCCGCAAGAGCAAAACCATTACAATTCATTCGTTTGTTATGTACTATGTGAACAATATTCATTATTATAGCCACAGATACATTGTACTGTTATAGTTTTCCACTGTACCTAGTGTTCTCTGCCAGGAACTAATGTAGTGAAACAATGGATCTTATGATGGATCGAGAGAACGATTACGGACCCTAGACCTTTATGAGTACCAAAACATAAAATATTATATAAGATTGATGTTGTCCTAGTGCTTTGTTTTATGTTCTATTGTCCAGTTTGATCTGGGAAACAGTATTAGATGTCGATTTAAGTATTTGCCCGTCCTTTTTAGCCAGATCTATAAAATGAGAAAGTTCGCCATTATCTTTTATTTACGTTCATGTAACCGTAGAATTTTCAACTAAGTGTATTGATATTATAATGTTTTTTTTAAATAAAATTATACAACACTTTATCTGTTTATATTATATAATTTGAAGTATTATTATATTAAGTATTATGAATAAGAACGTCTTAATCTATATTTCTATACTAATATATATATAAAGCTGAAGAGTTGGTTTGTTTGTTTGAACGCGCTAATCTCAGGAACTACTGGTGCAAATTGAAAAATTCTTTTTGTGTTGAATAGACCATTTATCGAGGAAGGTTTGAGGCTATATAACATCACGCTGCAACTAATAGGAGCGAAGAAACAATGGAAAATGTGGAAAAAACGGGGGACATTATTCATCTTTGAGGGCTTCCGTTGCGTGCGCTGCGAAAACGGTTCAAGTCGTGGGTAAAAGCTATTTATGAAGCTGAAGAGGTAGTTTGCAAAAATAAATACGATGCCCAAAATAACTATTCCACGCGGACGAAGTCGCGCGCGCAGCTAGTTTTAAATAAAAAAGTATTTTTATTACCCAACTACCATATTTATTATCGTACAGCAGGTTACAGTAATCACATTGGGCTTGCACAAAACTTATTAACAGTAATATTTCTAATATGTAAAAAAAATCTAACATACTCGTATCTATAACGATTATAAAGAAGCTCATGCTTCCAAATTATGACCAACTGCTGCGTCTTTTTTTATCAAACCGTTTCCACAAGTCCCACCCATCTGTTATCGCCCTATTGAAGTTGATAGTTCCATAATTTATTGCATACCGGGTCTGATAGACCCGGCACGTGGCTAGATACCGGGTCTTTTGTGCCCGATAGGCGGAGAGTCGTTAACTTGATTTGTCGAAAGCGGCGCTGACAGGGTACTGCTGAAATTAGATGAAAATGAGATCCCTAGGATATAGGAACTCGGTTTTGTCCTTTGGGTATTAAATTTTGGATGGGGTAATAAATTGTCTAGCTAAAATTATTATGATTTTATTGTATCGTATCAAAATAAGTACATTCGCAGTTACAGTCAAGCTGTTTTGAGATTAAAAGGAGCCTATTTCATTTGCGCAGGCCTAGACCATCGCCACATCAGAAGTTATGACGATTCCTTGTCCCATTGCGGTGCAAAAAAGGAACGAACAGTCCAAGAAATACAAAATTGTTTTTACAGTATTCCTTATCTGTAAAGAAAATAAGTAAAATCTTGCATTTAGGTACTTTAAAAATATTGACCTGTATTTTATGCAAAAAGCTGATTTTTTTTACACGAAATAGGCTTACGTTTGACTATAGCCTGCCTGATGTTAAGCCCCGCTATAGTCTAAGATGTAGCACGCTTGCCTAGAAGAAACTTATTTACTCTAGATTTGAAGAACCCTGGGTTATAATTAACTGGGAACAGGGCTCCAGGTAGAAAAAACGGATGTTAGACGCCTGGAGTTCAGCTAGCGGAGGCAATCGTATGCGATTAGCAATATTAATCATCTGTCGATACGGTCCGTCCTTGGATGGGTGACCGACAAGTAGCAAAAGGGAGTTCCATAGTCTCGCCGCTGTTGTAATAATAGTACAATTTCAGATAAGATTAAGAATAATTAACCAAGTATTCTAAGATATTTTTGTAACCACTTACCTACCTATTTTTCTGGCTAAATATTTTGTCGGCCCAAAATAAATCTTATCTTTGTCAACGCTTAGTCTAAAAAAACCAAGCCGCTTGCCAAAAATACCCTGCGCCTTAGCCAAAACAACAAAAACAGTCTCCCCCAAGTTAGTTTTACTAATATACGAACATGTATTGCTTCTAATCAGTCTTCGATCTAGGCTCGAAATACATTATCCTAAAATAATGAGTAAATAAAATATAGCTGTTTGAATACGTGCTTTTGGTATTGTACCTATTTGATTTGTGTAGGTATATTTTTACTTAGGTAATCTGTTTGACTTTTCTATGACCAAACTTGAGTATATTGTCACGAAGGTTTTCATACGCTGTTTTTCATGACCGTTTTGTGATCATAGACTGGCATTCGAAACTGGTTGCTTCCGGTTACATTTCAAATAGCTTACTAAATTAGGTTTTGTCTATTTAGTTTTGTTTTTATGAGTCAGTCGTTATGACATAAATGCATAAGCTACATTTTATTCAAAACTTTTATCATATCTAAAACAAGACAATCAAAAAACAGTTTCCACAGAACAAATAAAATCGACAAAAATATATTCAAACTATATCATCATGCGTTCCAACCTCTCAAACAAAGCTAGAGTATAAAATCGATCCACAAATTCACGAGACTTTCGCGCTAGTTCAACGTGAAAAACCGTTGTCACAAAGCGAAAATTTACTGGATGAGACTTTGAAATGACGTGCCATCTGTTTATTGGTGCTTTGTTTGCATTGAGACAGTTTGCTAGGAAGTAGGTTTGTGACAATAACAAACTTAACTGTTACTTTATATTTATCATCATCATTTATAATTCTAAATCCTGTCCATCCAAAGGTTGCCTGGAAGAAATCGCCTAAAGCGATAAGGCCACCCAATGTACATTAAATTAGTTTAAGTTTCTGTAAGTTATCTGCAATCGGTTTTGTTCTACTAAAGTAAGAATAGGTATGAAAAAAGAGATCTACTTTTTTTTTTCCTACCGTCTTGCCTAATCTTGTGCTGAAATCGCCCATAACACCTACTGTACATAGTCTTTAACCACTACGTGATGTGATTCTGAACAATAGTACATTATGTCACGATAACATCAAACCTCATGTTAAATTAAAAAATCTATTATGTTATTCTTATCATCACGTAACATTATCAGTTACTATTGAGCGTAATCTCTCATACCTACGTTACAAATCCATGTTAATTTCTTCTTTTAATAGAATAAAACAATATTGTCAACCACTTGAGTTTCTAATATAAATATTAAAGTGTTTTAAAGTAAAAGAGTAAGTTATCAAGTAACTATTCCATCTCAAACAGCCCGTCAAGTGTTTGTCAGCATCACTAACTTTCTTGTGACATCATTTTCGTAAGTTTGAAACTCGAACTCTTGGCTAGTTTGCATTTTTTGTAGGCTCTAGAAATTCAATTATCAAGTTTTTGCCTCTGAGTGTTTTTGGCATAAACATATTTGCTGGACAATTTGTTGTACTTTGAGTTTGTTTGAGAGTTACAAATAAAGGTACGCAACAATAGAACACTGTTGAATAAATTAGTTTGGTTGGACTGACTGTCATAGTGATCTATCAACGCACAGCCCAAACCACTGGATAAATTGGGCTGAAAATTAGCAGGCAGGTAGATGTTACGACGTAAACATCCGCTAAGAAAGGATTTTTGGAAATGCCTGTCTTAAAGAGGTGAAATAGGGGATGCAAGTTTTACTTTAATGTGAGCGAAACTGCGAGCACACTCAAAGTGTAAATTTATTAGTATGATTTATTTAGGTTAAATAATACTAATTTTACTGAATACTAGAAGCCATAGAAGATATTTTTAATGTAAGACGAAAGACGTCTGACTGTAATTCATTTAATATTCCTTCAGATTTTTCCTTTGAAATATGCTCAAAGTATAATTTAAACCACGATATTTGTCACTAAACAAGCCATTTTTGCATTAATTATTGACGTGACTTACTTAACTTTATAAATATGCACTTGGTATATTTGTTTTAAATTATAGGTACAGCCACTTCTTCTTATTGAATGAGAGTGGCCAACTCTGGTGTCGAGAGTTTATCAAGCCGCTCTAAGGACCTCTGATACAGCCACTGTCAAGTCTTAATTGAGAAGCGCATAAACGTATACCATAGTCCAAGGTGAAGCCCATCTGTACTGGTATTAAACAGGCTCGCAATGGAGGCTGCTATTGCTAAAATTTGTACATAAATTGATACATTTTCATCGTTTCATCATAATGACTGAAATTACAATCAATACAACACATCTTTGCACATGGATTGCAGGTACAAGGAGATATTTATTGGAGCAGCTATTTTAATTTGATGCATTGTCATTTTATTGTAGAACAAAACAAGGGGTAAAGCAATAGTGTCCGGAGGAGGTTTTGAAGGTTATTAATAAATAAAGCTAGGCACAGGTACAGCTTTAATTATTAAAATCACAATTCATTGATTATAATATTTTGGTATTTTTTATTCAAAAAAAGACATTATTATCTTACTTTCTTTGATTGTGTAATTGGCTGTCGAATGTAAAATAAGCAAAGTCTACATTGAAATTAACTTAGGAATTACACAATATGTCTTATATACGTATATTATAAGTAGTTGTTCTTGTTTTGAGATCTAAGTTAAGATCTATTCTAAATAACATTACAATAATATCTGGTATTTAAATTCAAAAAAATTCAAAATGAAATATTGAGGTCTTTGTTTATACATCATGTTTAGCTGCCCAATGAAATCGACCCCTTTTAATAATTATGCAGATATCAACGTCATCCCGCCATCAATGGACGTGTACTGATTGTCGAGGCATTGTTCCGAGTCATTCTAGTAACGAACGAGCAACAATGGCAGTCATGTCATCATATGCCCCATATTATTGATGCTTAACTGTTCTTCCACTTAAAGCCATTGGTAAATTTAATTAAGGTGATATGTAACATTCTAACAACAACACCGTTTACTCCTGTGGTACAGCGAATTTAAGTGACTCTTGGCCTTCAAAACAAAAGAATTTCTATTTCGCCGGTCTTGAGCTACCTCCTGTAGGACAGAATTAGGATTTTCAATTTAAATCAAAAGAATACAATAACCGAAATGATTAAAACCATTTGCACTATGCTGTGATATATGAATATCACAGTAAAGAATCAGCTAGCTGTTCAATAGTTGATAAGGTTTTTTGAAATTTAAACAGTAGAGTTGTTTACCTACCTACTCCTTTGGCGCAGCGACCCAAAGTAAATCTAGGTCTCTAAAAAAAGAGATGTATCTTCACCAATATTGAGCCAGTAAGGATTAGGTTTTTAAATTTCAATCAAAAGAATACACAAACCAAATAATAAAAACTATTTTATCACAGCTGTACGACAGAATTGAAAAGCAATCATTGGAATAACCTCATTAAGTCTTAATAATTTCCTTGTGTTGTCGAATCTCTGTCCCAATGTCATCAGTTTCAGCTATCTACATTATATTCACGGATAATATATCACATGTACATGTGTTTACGTGCGTACAGGGATGTATTTAGAATTGACCAGGACAGATTCTTTTTTTGACTAATAAATTTTACTGTCAAAGTTTAATGAGTTAACTATAAAATATGATGATGTCCAAAGCTCATGAGCTACGGTAGGAAAACGTTTGCTTAAAATCAGATGCAATATGGTTCGAACCCTGACTAATGACTTATTTTTCAGCGAAACATGTCTAAATTATACATTCATAAATCTATAATATATATGAAGGTTTATTTACACTCTCAAGTTCTTGTAATCCCTGTAAAATAGTTTTTGTCAATCTAAATCTGAAAATTTCCAAGTTATATGCAAGTTTCGAAAACGAGACTAAAGCTAATCTGAAACCATTTCAGCCGGTTCGAAATAAGTCAACCGTGCCAATCCTAAAATACACTCCTGCATGTTAGGTATACGTAGCTGCGTAGGTAGGTATCGCTGGTTCATAAATTATGAATCCCGCGATACGATACAATCTCGACCGATGGGTATATTATGCCACGATACTATCGGAGCGGTGGATGCTTTTCAAATTTTCGCTCCGCCGCCGATGTGATATTTTTTACTTGTTTGTTTACTAGTGACGACTTGTTTAGGTATTAGATTATTGTAAGAAGCATAAAAATACGTAATAGCTTGCGTTTACGCTCGTAATCAGATTTTTTATAAAACAGTTCCTAAACATAGTTATTGATGCAATGAATTTTAGTGTCAATTAGCAATGATGTTTTGTTCGTAAATTACAATCAAACATTACAACGTAATAAAGTTTTTAATCTTATTTTATTTAGTTATTAGACTAGCAGGTTACTCAATCAACAATAATCAACCGGGCAAGCCTAAGTTTTTTTGTAATAAACGCTTTTAACTTGTATTTTGCTAACAATATCACAAAATACACAAAATAAACAGCTAGCGTAGAAACCCATGATGAAAAACTACACTTAAATAGAAAATGTGGTAAATAATCGTTAGGGAAAACCTTTTAAGAGCTAGTTCCATTCTAGTACATATATTAACCTGATTTAAGTATTGCGTCAGGTGACCTGGTGGTCTAATGCTTACTGCCACGTGTAAAAAATATAAAAGAGTAATAACCTAACACCTCTTAGCAAGAAACAGTACCCATTCATGCCATGTAAAAGTCGTACATCCAAAGACATTATACCCACATTACGGTCCAAGAAAAGTTATCACACAGTTTTTTTTACCTTTGTTTTCCCACTGCTTGACATAAGTTTCCTTCAATTACTTCCAATTATACCTACCTTGTGCTATTTCTTTCCAGTTGGTATGGATATCTGCCATATCTTTGCGCCAACAAGCAGTTACCCGGCCACGACGTCTTTTTTCAAGAAACAAGAGTATACATATGTAAAATAATAAATATTTCTAATAGATCTACCAGGCAGGTCACTTACTTAAGATGCTAGTTAAATAAATACTAAATACATACAATTCATACTGAGGAAGATTTTTTTGTGTTCGGCGCGGTGAAACTGTACACCATAATACAGAATCGAAGGATGTCTAGTACGGTGTACAGAAAACCCTTACCATACAACAGTAATTGCAGGGTTACAGATGTAAATAGAAATCTTCGCACACTTTGTGAGTATAAATAAATAATTTTGTATTTTTATTATAGTAGCAGAAACTATTTTGTATTTGTTCCGTGAAAGGACCTAGGCGTCCACCACGATGTATCTGCCCAAGATAATTCCCCTAACGAATTAATTCTGCGGCGGAGTCACAACTCTCTGTTATGAAAAAATACGATCCAAGAGAGAGGATCTATTTGATTTTACGATTTTACGCTTTGGCTGGATCTTACAAAGATTTTAATTAGATGTCTGTGTCTAATATATTCCCTGGTCCGCACTAACACACCCACATTACAGTCATGACTTCTCGTTTGGTTAATGTCCGATGTCGTTTGTGTTACGAGCGCATTAGTCAATGGTACAAATGAGGCCAATTTTCAGCGTTGCGGTCCATGGAGCTTAGAATTTTAGGTAAATTTTGACAATACAATGAACTCGTATATTAATATCGAATGTATGTAGCTTGACGTAATTTTTTTTAACGAATAAATGAACATGGTACATTAAGCATTAGCATGATAAATCATACACTTCATACACTATCACATAACGGTGAAAGTGTGTGTTGAAATGTGTGTTCCACTTTTACGCCGTAACGGAGCAACGGATCATCGCTATTTTCGGTACACGTCCTTGGCGTAACATAGGGTTTTTTTTATACCGTTACAAAGCAAACGAAGCAATTTTATTGTAATGTGCCAGAAATATGCAATTGAAATATGTAAGCAATATGCAATTATTATTGTAATATGTCAGTAAAATAAGAACAATTATTGCTATCTCAGACTCGTAAAAAACGCCCGTCAGGTGCAAGGGCCCCTCGCGAATAAATGGCCGAAGCGCAGCGCCCTATGGAGAATTATTTTTGAGAGGGAGAGGTTATGGTAAATTCGTAATATTTCGTATATTTCTTAATCCTATGCTTAGATTGATATACCATTCTTTAGGTCTTGAAATTATCTTTTGTTTTAATCTATACTATCTATACTAATATTATAAAGCTGAAGAGTTTGTTTGTTTGTATGTTTGTTTGTTTGAACGCGCTAATCTCAGGAACTACTGGTGCGTATTGAAAAAATATTTTTGTGTTGGGTAGACCATTTATCGAGGAAGGCTTTAGGCTATATAATACCACGCTGCAAGTAATATGAGCGAAGAAAGGATGGAAAATGTGAAAAAAACGGGGAAAATTATTCATCTTTGAGGGCTTCCGTTGCGTGTGCTGCGAAAACGGTTCAATATATCAAAAAAATATGTACCTACAAAAGAATTATTTCTCTTGAAATGATCTAACAAAATGTCTGCAACAGTATATGTCTATCTTTTAAGGTTAACTCACTAGAACCGTTTTTATGGTAACAACTGTTCCATGCGGACGAAGTCGGTGGCACAGCTAGTGACTAATATAATATAGTTATTACTTACCAATAAAGATTTCTTGTGATGAAAATGTTGTTTACATAAATTGCTTGAACTTTTCTCACTTCAAGTCACAATTTTGTATATTTTGGTTGGTTTTTTACAGAAAACGTAACACTATCACACATTACGATGTTTTTTCAACACTATTGTAAACATCTATCACTTCTTACACTACACAAGACTATTTATTTTTTATCGAAAACACGGCGGTCAAACTCACGGCCCGGCCGGCGGGGCGGACTTGAAAGTTTGACCGATTTATCTCACTTATTATTCACAAAAACACATTAATAAAACACATTTACTAAATTCTTCATAGTTTTTTTAGTAATTCCACCGATTTGAATTACCTTTTTCTCATTTGAAACATTTTTTATTCTTTTTCACATCACTTAGTCCAATGCACGATATAGCACAATATGGCGGATTTATGACCGACACGGCATAGAGAGAGAATTTTTTTTTTTGCTAGTTCCGATTGCTGCATACGGGTTGGAAGCCACGTATTTTAAAGTTTATGAACGCATCTTTAAATCAGTGTCGTTCATTGGACGAAACTTGTAATAGAAAAAGAACCAATGGCAGACAAAAATTAAGCAATACCGTATAGCTTATTGTGCCTGACGGGTAAAAAGGTGATTTTCAAAATAATAATTAAACAATTTATATGAAAATGCAAAAAAATATTATGAAGCCAATCTAAGTGAGCGATAGAATTATAAATTCTTCGATTTGTGCGTTTGGTTTCACCGTATTAGGTAATGTACGGGCAAATCACGCGACGACCTATAACTTATGTTTGTACAACTGATTGTTTGCTTTGCTTCTTGGATTTCATGCAATTTGGCACTAAATTGGGTCAGGTTTGATAGGTTTCTCAGAAATTTAATCATGCTAACCGAATTAGTGGGGGAATGAAAAAATACTCGACATTTACAGTGATTTTACAGTTGTCGGTATGAGTGGGTTTTGTTAATAAATTATACATGTGTACGTTTTGATTTTGTTGAGCAAATTAAACTTAGGAAGGTCAGTCATTATGTTAAAAAAAACGTTTGTCATTATCACATACAGGCTTATGCATAACCATCCAAGGGCGGCTTCTGTAAATCTGTAACGCTTCACAAGTTTTTGAAATTCATTTTTTTTTGTAAACACAACCTGACTTGTTGTGACCTTTGTTCTGAAAAAAATATTTCAGTAGCAATTTCTGATAAAACAGCTATGAATGCTATAGGAATGTTACAACATTCCTTGTTTTATTATCATTTTCTATACATCTAAACCTTCCGATACTCTAACACGCAAGTTAACAACATCGTAAACTAACTGAAATTGCCGCGAACATGTCCTGAAGCGGACTTCCCGCTCAAATATCAAAAGGTATTAAATTACCATATATAACGGACAAGATTATCTAAATATGTAGATTGAACATAATGTGAGTAATACATGTCATAGCTTAAAATATTATAATCAATTGTCTGGTAATAAAAAAAAATCAACTGTTAGAATTTGATAAACATATATTATATGAATGAACAATATGTTGGTTATCTAAATTATATTTAAAAAATTGCGTAATTAAAAGCTTCGTGGTACTGCATAATAATTATAATTATTCTTTTAATTGCCAAAGTGGCCCGGAAGGGGTCACTTAATATGATTCTGTACCGAGATTGTCACGTATATGGTTTTTGTTATTGTATTTATATTTATGTATCTCTGGTGTAAAGGTATTGTTTAAATATAATAATTGGAAAGTGATTCTACATGTCAATCTGTGTAAAGAGTTCATCGCATTATATTGTATTATCTACAAATCTAGCTTCAATCATCTGTCCGTATTAGGTCCAAAATATATCTCATCAAAGCTTTACACATCCTTTTCTAAAAACAAATTGGCGGACATACCAACATCAGGAAAATACTAAAATACCAGCAAATTAGCAGCACGACCAAAACATCAAAGTGATTCGAGCGAGTTTGATGTTTACTTCTAAAAAAGACACCATAAAGTTGCCCGCTAATGGTTTTAAATGAAGCTCTAAATAGCTTGAGTACAGAATGATTTTTGGAGCGATAAATTTGACGATTTACATGACAGTTTATGTTAGGGTGGATCTTGGATAGTGATCTTGACGTGTGGTTTGTTTTTTAGCAGGGGACTTGAAATAGATGCGCCGTCAACTTCTAAAGAATTTTTTTGTGAACTTTAAGTTTATATTAAAGAGATGACATGCTGTTGTGAATAAATTTGTGAGTAAGTAATGTAATATCATCTCATTTTTTATGTAAGCTGTGTTTTACTAATTTAATTGTGTTCTATTCAATTTTTTACACAATCTTCTACGGAATTCATTTAAAAACTAGTTATATACATAATTAATTATGTCATTGAATTACTGAACGGCGGCGTTTACTCTTCACCAAATTGTGGTCTTAATACAGAAAAAAGAATAAAAATAATAGCATTAGAAAAAAATATTTTAAATTTATCTGCCAAGAACACTTAAACAAGTTTTTTAATAACTAAATCCCAGTGCACTAAAACCTTTTCAAGTGACACTTCACATTAGAGCTTTAGGCGAGTGGTAGTAAAAGTTTGCTAAAAGATTTAACTTTATCTCGCTACCCGGTACATCCCGGAGTCGTTTTAGTGCTTAAGTTTTGTTCCGCCTTAACTTTATGAAGGTTTATGTGTCTTATGAAACGTCTATGCTGGATTAGGCTGGGTGCCTTCGTGTTTGATGTTATATGGTTTAGTTTTTGTTTTACTTTTAATGCAAGCACATAAATTTTAATCAACACACGAAGTTATTGCGTGAGTGTAAATCAAATTTAATAAATCTAGAAATCAGATAACACTATTTTTATTTTAAAGACACAGAAAGAAAATAATATGTAAAAGTATTCTTGACATCTATAAAAACAATCACGATCAAATATATAAATATATAAATGACAAAATTCCTACTGACAAGAAAAAATATTAAACATAAACCATTCAAGAAAAGAAATCCTGCTAACTTTGTAAAAGCAATAAAAATAAAGCAGAACAACAAACCTCTTCCTTCTGTTCTTGCATAAATCATAAGATAGGAACTCCTTGTCAAAATAAGTATACGCTCGTCTCAGAATAGCCAACCCGCAGCTGTTCATCAGCGTAGAGAGCCAAAATAAAAGTAAAACAAACTCTGAAAGAACGTAGGAACAAAACGACATACGTTCTGGCTAATTTCACGGCAGGTTTGTGGAAACTGCACCGCTGAATACAAAAGTATGTTTTATAAGACAGACACCATGTTATCAACAAATTCGCATGTTCGTAAGTCTTTCAATTTCACTTTTATGTATTTTGAGATATTGTGACTTTAAATTAGAATGCTAAACTTAGTATATTTAAAGACTTAATTTTTGCACCGATTTTTTTTTATTTCGTATCTTCTGAATATATAAAACTAAAAAGTGACTGACTGACTGACTGACTGATATAGTGATCTATCAACGCACAGCCCAAACCACTGGACAGATTGGGCTGAAATTTGGAATGAAAGTAAATGTTATGACGTAGGCGTCCGCCAAGAAAGGATTTTTGGAAATGCCACTTTTAAAGGGGTGAAATAGGGGATGTAAGTTTTACTTCTTAATTTGAGCGAAGCCACGAGCACCCACTAGTATTCCTGTAAGAATATAAGGTAAATTTATTTCAGAATCATTATGTAAGTGGGCATTTATATTTGTGCATGAAGATTAAAGATTAATTAAAGAAAGACGAGAGATAATGACGTAATTAAACTAAAGACATTGAATATTTAAAGCACTCTACCTTCGGTGTTTTGTGGGCGGTTATTATATTTTTGGCTTTAAAATTGTTGAATACATAACTTGTTTTTCTGGTATATAACATAGGTTTGCGAGTGTAGCTCAGCGGTTACCGTGTCTGTTTTTCATCCAGACGCACCCTGGTTCGAATATGGCCGTACACCAATGAGTTGTATTTTCAAGTTAAGTGTGGATTTGAACTTGCTTTACGGTGAAGGAAAACTTTGTGAGGAGTCATCATCACCGTCATGTCCACAATACCCGAGGACTTGTGTCTACCGTAGAAGTACCTGGACGCCCACCACGATGTATCTGCCCAAGAGAACTCTCCTAATTAATTCTGCGGGGGAGTCACGGACCTCAGTGATGAGGAAATATGACTCAAGAGAGAGAGAGAACATAGTTTAATAAGGGAGGCCTGGCTCCATTTATACCTAGCTAAATTATCGTGAGCGTGGCGTTAAAACTTCTCCAGTCTTCTATATTTCGAGCGTTGGACATAAATAAAATTAAACTCGACAATTGTAACCGCGTCGTCCATAAATTAAAGCACAAAGGATTATAATTTCTCTTCGTTCGAATTACAACACGCAAGTTTGGAGGCTTTATGCATTTGCCCTGTTATCCTATTTGTACCTACTTTAATATACGATTCTAAATATTAATAGAATTAAATTTATAAATGATTGTAATTATCAGCAAAATATCTTATTTCATTGAACAAACATCCATTTACTGTCATACCTAGTTCATTTTTTTGAACGCAAAGTGTAACGCAAAGCAAGGAGTACAAATAATAGGGGATCGTTTGCTACAAACACAGTTCCAATAAAGTTTTGAAATTAAAACTCTGAAGATATTGTTCCTGTAATAGTAAAAAAATATTTTTTTATTAATTAACTCGGATAATTAAAGTACTTATTGTTTAAATAACTACAACTTTAATACTTAAACTATAACTATAAAATATATTTAATTCAAGTTTCTAGAAATGGTGCATCATAACAAAAGAAGGCTCGACTCAATCGTCCTCGAAAAGGAAATAAATAAATATATACTTATGTATACATTATATTATACATAATGTGTTATCATAAAAGAAAAATAAACTTAGTGGTGCAAAACAAATGACCCTAGCGTCATTTAACAAGTAATGAATCAAGTATGAAAAACAATTATTATGAATGTCGAGTAAAATGGTTTTTGAAGCTTCTTCATACAATGTATTAAATATGATATTGGAGATTTAATAAATACGTATCTTCTCGACATATATCTTACTTATGTATGTAATAAAATTATAGTCAGTTTTGGTGTCAAATGTGAGAAAAAAATACAAACGTTTAGTGCACAAAATTTGCACCACTTCACTGTTAGGATGATTGACTGATTAGATAGATAGATAGATAGATAAAACTCTTTATTGTAACACACATTGAAAATAAAATAAAGACAAACAAAAACACAAACGACTTAAAAAATAGTGCCACAACTGGCGGCCTTATCGCTAATAGCGATTTCTTCCAGGCAACCGTAGGATGGACAGGAGTCGAAAGAAAAATAAAGGATGGGGTGTTCAAAAAAGAGAAAATATTATACAAACAATAAAATATTCAATATTATATACATAATAACAAATAACACATATTACTTATAAGTGTAAATAACTATAAATATATAACACATATACATATTATACCTACATACTATAACGACAGAAGGAGACAACAATAAACACACGATTTCAACAGCAGATTATTGAGCTATTGAGTTTAGGTACCAGTTTTTAACCTGTGTTTTGAAAGCCTCAAGAGTCTGAGCTTGTTTAGTTCCTATATTAAGATTCAAATACCTCTTTACAAAATGTTTATAATCAGGGGCATACTAAATTTTCCTTAACATATTTAAATCGATTTAAAATTTGATCGTGGAGGTATAACTTACCTACGTGCCTATACTTGACGGACGAGTAGTGCACAAGAAGTGAGGCCTATGTTCAGCAGTGGGTGATAACTAGCTGATGATGATGATGATTATGTACTTACATGGTGACAAGTTCACAATACTCACCATTATCACACAAACAAACAAACTTCCATATTAATAACATTAGTGTGATTCAAGGTACAGAATCCAATAGCTCATAGTCAATCACCTGTCTTGCCTCAGTCAAATCGTGTTATTTCCCCAGAGATAACCTTCTTGTTTACTCCCGTTCTGGCAATATTTGATCCGCGCCACAGACTAGGCAAACTAGTTGGTTACAATTTCTGTACTGCAGTTGTGTTAATATTTATTCAAGGGGCTGTGTAGTCTGTGGCGCTTGATTGGTGATTGGATTAAGATATTAACGAGTAATGTTGTGCTAGTGTTTATGTATATAACTTAGCTATAGAGAATAGTAACAAGTTGATTGTGATACATTTGTCTGTACAATATTCCAATTATGCAGTTTATAACGTATTTACCTGAAATAACACAATAACATAACTCTATGGAATTTTTTCATTTCACCATGATTAACATTTCAAAAAGATCTCAGTCTACGAGTAAGAAAAAATTAAGAAAACTTTTTCGATATAGTTGGTTTAAAAATCTCAAAGTAATCAAATTGTTGCCTTAAACAACTTGACTATTCGAAATAGTTTTAAAATAACAACCGATTTTAGAAACACGCTTCAAAATTCAAAGAATTTAAAAGTACCTTCAATATTGTAGTATAAAAGCCGACGCAGAGTAATTTTAATATAGAAATACCAAATGATAGGAATTTTCCGAATGATTAGTATTCATTTGCTGTCTCCCTTCTAATAAAATCTTTATGAAATTCGCATTTTCTCATCAGTTTGAAGTTGGTATACTTGAATAGAAATGAATTTTATTCCACTCGCAGAAGTGATAAGTGGTACGTAGATTAAAAGAAAAAATAGATTAAATTTTTAACACTATTAGTTCATAAGGCTCTGCCTGTGTTACTTTGTAATACAAAGTAAAATATGTCTTATTTAAATAATGGCACGATCATAATAATTTCCGTAGCTATTGAAACGACAAGTAAGAGTAACCAAAATACTAACAATCATACAAACCAATAATACGCTTCAGCAAAATTACCAAAATGCTGGCCCATTTTGCCCAGATAGTAAATTCAAAAGGGTAAAGAGTTATAATTACGCATGTCGTTCAAGTATAAAAGTTTTTATTATTATAGTGTAGTTGAAGTTATTTTTATGATTGTAATGTGTCAATTTGTTGTTAAAATCATACTACTACTACAATATTTTATCAATTCTTTCAACGTTTCATTCTTTCAAAATTTCATGGTCACGTGGCATCGATATTGCGATACGGAATAATGTTTTGGGGAAACTCAACTGACCAAATTAAAGTGTTTAGAGCGCAAAAAAGGTGCATTAGATCAATATGTAGATTAAAAAAGAGAGCAACGTGTAAAGAACATTTTATTAAATTAAAAATTCTCACTGTTCCTTGTCTGTATGTAAGTGAAGTAGCAACATTTGTTAAATCTAATCCAGAACTATTTAGGATGAGGCCCGAGGGTAGCAGGTATGAAAGACAATTGTACGCCACACCGTCACATACAACATATCTGACTAAAAGTGTTTTTTGTATGGCCACAAACATATTCAACAAATTACCAAAGAAATATAGATTGATTGATGATTTATTAATTTTTAAACGCAATTTAAATGAGTTCTTGCTACGTAAAGCATATTATTCTATCAAAATGTTCTTAAACGATAATGATGATATTTGATAAATCGATTTCACATTGACATTTAATGTTATTCTATAATCCATTTCATATAGCAAGGCACCTGTGACACATATAAAACGTCACTTGTCAATACCATTTTGACAATTGTAATGATGTACTGCAGTAATTCGAATTAGAAATTTACCGATTATCGATTGTAGTTACATATGGCTATTTTCATCTGCCTATCCTAAAAATGTTATGTGAATTACCGACAATCACAAAATAATATTCGTCGAACCCACAATAAATTCCTACAGATAAATTAAGGAAGGGACAAATTGAGCAGAAGAAAAGAATACAGTTATGATAAAAAATATTTATTTTAAAAAAGCTGCCTCGGCAACGGCATTTCATCATCGGTGCTTTCGTCATCGCTTGATGAAGATTGTAAATTTATAATTAAATTATTTTTTATAATATTGCTAGTATTGCCAGTATAATATATATGAAGCCAAAATATATGTTAAATTATTCAAATGAAATTATGATACACAAAAATTTTATGTTTTTCGCTATATTTTTTATGATACAAAACTCATAAATACCTTTCTTAATTATTTTAATATAAAAAATCGCATAAAATCATTGTGCTTGAAGTACATAAATCATTATCTCTGATAGATCGAAATGATAAATACTTGTATTTGCGATATTTTTTTGATGTCAAAAATAATCGATTACCAAGTCCCAACCCTACGAAAATGACGTCACAATTAGCAGTAGTACGTAACTTTGCTGTGCGATGAAATTTAATATTTTATTTTTTTTGTAACATTGAATGCGAGTATGTACACGCGAAAAATACCCTTTATTTGATGTCTAATAATTTTTACTGTTTATATTAATAGTTGTTTTTGTTAACTTACATAATGTTTTCACTAATAAATAGAAATATTTCAATATGAGCATGACGTCACAGTAATTTATGTACTACATGTTCTTTTACGTTCTACTGACCTGTCACAGGTGACTTGCTATATGAAATGGACTATAAATAAACTGACATATTTGTATATTATTTGTGTATTACCTTTGACATAATTCATCATGTAAATCTTATATCATCGCTGCATGACGTTTTTTAATTGAATTTGTTTTGTGTGTCATCAAAATGTATTATTAAAATGTATTTTCATCATTATGTATTCAATTCAAATAGTACTAAGGACAGTCTGTAAGCCCAAATGGGCAGTAACTAGAGTACTCATATCACAAACATGACGAAGCTCTGTAATTTGAACATCTGTATATATATACCTAGTTTGCCAGACAATAAACAATTCATTCATTCATTCATTCAACTTCTTTACGTTGACAGACTATTTTATCATACTTTTCCTTACACTTTAAGGTTAAGAAAAATTAATATAAGTAAACATATTTACAAATATTCTTTCAACTTCTTTAGAGAAACAAAAATAACATAATATGACAACAGTTAGGGTCAATGATATGATATTATCATATCATTGACCCTAACTTTAAAGTTAAGAGAATCTGTTGTAAAAATTAAATACTATGTATAAAGAACCTGTTATAAAAATAAGGTTCTTTTATCCTGTGTCACTGATTTTATCCATTTAATATCCAGCTGGCAATGTAATAAAAAAATTAAAGCCAACGTTGCAATATTTCGCAGGTCACTGGGTAAATTCAATCACAGATTTCTCGCTGAAGCAAATGCAACTTTATTGAAATAGTAAGTGGTAATATCCACAAGACAGTGCGCTTTCGTTGTACAGTTAGAAGAAAAGACGTTGCCTAAAATTATGGTATTGAAGAAAATCATCGGCGTTGATCTGAAAAGTTTTAAGTGTTAAGTATTTGTTATGTTGTTAACGTTTTTATTAATTCTGTTTTTCATTATATTTTTAAATATATTTTCAATGTATTTTTGTTGATTATTTTGATAAGTGAAATTACATACCTTAACTAATATCACTGTTTGATTAACATTTAAACTAAACTAGTAGGTGCTCGCGGCTTCGTTTGCAACAAGAAGTAAAACTTGCATCCCCTATTCCTCTATCCCTAGTCCTCTATTCCTATCATCCCTTTCACCCCTTTAAAAAGATTTCCAAAATATCTTCTTATCAGTCAGTCAGTCACTTGTGAGTTAGATATCTAGGCAATTAGGTTTAAGAGGAACATTTTGTTCGTTCTTTATTTATTTATAAACTTTGTCTTTTAAAGTCCTAAAGTCTTAACTTTTTTTATTTCGTGAGAGAGTTTTTGAGCATACATCGTGGTGGCCGCTCAGGTCCTTCACGGAAGACACGTGTCCTCAGATTTTGTGGTCCTCAAACATATCGGTTTCCTCACGAGGTTTTCCTTCACCGTTAAGCTCATGCATACTTCATACTACTTTCGGTTAAATATTTACCTACGTACTGTGTGTTTTTTTTTATTAATTTTTTTGCGAACATGGGTGTATACAAAGATCTTAAATATAAAACAAAATTTAAAATGTGCACCAAGTTCCGCCTATAAGACATGCAAAAATTTGTTACACAGGATTATCTTATTAAGTAAACTTACTGTATCATAAAAATTGATTCCAATTATCGTAATAAACCTTAAATTTACTCCACAAGACGAACAATATTGTTTAAAATATAGTAAAAGTATGTTTGTATAAACTTCTTTTTTCCCATCTCTACGTCCGCAACAATCGATTTCCGGGGCCTTATTGGCACGTCGCGTCGCTAGTCGGTACATTTTGTTTGATGTGCTTTCCGACTCATTTCTTTTTACATCCCATCTACAGAGATAACATAGATGGAGAAAACACTTCGCCTGGAGTGTCTATTTTAAGGATCTGCACAGATTTACGCACATAGACTTTGTAAATTATATATACTAGTATAGTATACGGCACGTATAATCAAATTCATAATATAATCATATTATTTTTGGAAACTAGTGGACGCTTGCATCTTCGCTTGCATTATTTCGGAATAAAAAGTAACCTATGTACTGAAATAACACGTTCAAACAATTTATAGAATTAAGCGTTTTATCTGTTAATCTGTTTTGTATTTGTGTGCGCATCCCGTAAAAACGGCCGGCCGAATCATCATGATTTTTGGCATGTATGTAATATTAGGTTCTTGGTGCGACATAAGTTATTTTATTCCGAAATATTGCGAGGGGAGCCGCGGGAGTCCTCTAGTTTCTAAATAAGTATATAACATAGTAAGGCTATAGCAATCTACCGAGGTAATCTATGGAGGCTTATGTCTATAAGTCCGTGAGTGATGACGCATTGTTATGTTACATCAGAGGCTCAACATAAATACATATTTTAATAGGTATGATATATTTTTAGGCGTTAAAGTTAAAAATAGGGTAAATTGCTCTTGATGGGCATACTCACGAAAGGGAAGCAGAGAGGTATTAAGTTTATTTAGAGTGTAAAAGTGTATTTTTATTAGAAACAAAATACCTTTATTTTATTTCTAGTTTTGTATTATGATTATACTTATAATTACAGACCTGTGCTAATATTAGCAGCGCCCCGCGGTGTTATAGACCTTTATCTGGAGTAAAAACTATATATTATGTTAATCTAGAATAGAATCTACCTCCAAACAACGTTTCATCCGAATCTCTTCAGTTGCAAAAACATCCACCTGGCACACACACAAAGTTTCGCCTTTATTATATTAGAACGATAGTGCGATTCTTTTTTTAAATGTAGCATTTGTCATTTTGCTTGCCATAAATAACAACATGTTAAAATAATTCTTACAGCTAAATAAATATATGCTTAAAAAATTCGTGACCATTGCTCACCTAACTAAATAACGTAATCGTTTCGTGTAAAACTAAACGAATGAACAGTTAATGAAAGTGTTAACTTTTAACCGTTATAAATGAGTTCAGGAAATCATGCTACAAGCTGAAGGTGATAAATATACAAGTTTAGTGAATTAGTTTTACTTTTATCGAATGTAATCAAACTACCAGTTTTGAAGACAAGAGGGAATTGGTTTCTTCTAATGAAACATTAATCTTTGATGGCTACTATATATTATATCATTGTTTAAGTAAAATAAATAAATAAATATTCCGGGACATTGCACACAGCGCCATCTAGCCCCACACTAAGCAAACGCTTGTGTCGTAGGTACTAGATAACGGATATAATACTTATATACTTTTATTTTGTAAATACATACTTATTATACATACAAACGACCAGACTCAACACAAGTAATTATAAATTTTAAATTTCATAAATACTTGTGTCAAGCGGGAATCGAACCCGCAACCCCTAGATTAGAAGGCAGAGCCACTACCAACTAAGCTAACAGGCCAGTCAAGGCAATTTGATGCTTAGGTGAGACGACGGGTGACCATATAAATCAATCTACGAATTTATAAGACAACTGATTAGAGAAATAGTGTTCAAACTTAGTTACTAGATTTGTTAAAGACGCACAAAGGCCAAATTAAGGCCTAAAATTATATTTAAAATATTAGTATAAGTGTCTTAAATTAACAAAAACATCTATTCCCAGTAAATAAAATAACAATTTTGGGCTTATTGAAGATACGTTATAAACATTTTTTTTATTTAATTATAATTTATTTCTAGGTATATGTATTGTATATGGTTTTATGGGGCACCCAAATTAGGATGAAGGCCTCCTCCAAGCGTTACAAAAACTTTCAGATTTTTCTCTATATTACGCAGTAACTTTCAAAATACTTGTAAAAGTACCTTCATAAAGTTGCTTAAATATTCTCTAACAAACATCCCTCACCTTTTAAATCGACATTTCTAGCAATTACCTTTTTATATTTTTGCTGCAGACTTCAAAGCGCCGGCAAACTGCCATGTGAAGCTCTTGACCCACATTACTAGTATTAGAGATGTGATGGACATGTTTTTGCCGAATAAAAGAAGACAAAAATTCACTACAACTGGCCACAAAATAGAACTCTAAATATAGTCACTTCAGTGCTATTACTATGCATTTTAATGAGTTATTTTGTCAAGTGGTTACCCACACTATGGTTAGTTGGTTAAGGCGTTCTGGCTGGAAATCAGAAATACGCAGGTTCGAATCCTGCCGGTCGTGATTATTTGCACTCATTTTCCAATAAAAATTTAAGTTATGCATTTATAGCCTAGCTAATTATGGTAATAAACAAAACACAAAATAATGAATGTATAACATAACAAAATATTGTCATAAATAGAAGCGCAATAATAGGGAATATGTACCTTTTTTTTACTTCAATGCAAGCTTTTAATACACAATCCACATAGTAAAATTATTTTTGAATCAGCTTAACAATAATGCAGTTATACACGTTTTTGGTTTACGATTAGACAGAGAGCCGACACGCCATGTGACGTCCCATGGCACTAACGCCATACAAAATACATAGAAAATTCTGTTTTGAAAGAAAGAGGTGGAATTAAATCTTCAATTGGTCATAACTTCTTTATTTTTCAGTGGATATAAAAATGCACAGCTCGTTTAGTATTTTGATATATTTTTATAGTTTATCCTATTAGTGCACAACAATTCCTTGTTAGGTCATACTTAGTTACAGTCGTATCAGGCTTTTGGTGTGGGTTGAAAACTCTCGACACCAGGTTGACCACTTTCATTCGAATTTACAAGCTATATAAATGAAAATTTGAGTTAAAAAAATAAATCATCCGACAAAAGATATATTGCGAAAGACGGCGGCAGCGCCAGTCCCTATAGATGCTTGAAAAATGTTTTCTTAGATATAAAGTACATTTCAAATGCTATCTCCCACTCTGATGAAAAATGTGCCAGTAAAACATTGCATTGTTTATTGTCATAAAAGCAAGGAGAAAAGGAAAAGCAGTCAAGTTAAAATGTTATATTAAAAGGCCCTGTTTTATTTGATTTTGGACGAAAAATTATGGCTGGCCGTAGAAGATAAGGTTTTGCACAAGTTATATAGGTCAGATGCCGGAACTTTCGCTTCGTTGTGTATTTTCTACATAGAAATAATACAACGCTTTCGCTTTGGTTCTAATGGATTTTTTTGATATTAATGGAAAATTTCGACTAATGATTAGATTGTATTTTTATGTAGGCACATAATGAATTCAGTTTACTGTCTTCTTTATAATATGTAACATGTAAATTTGTGCAATAAATGTGCTTATGTTTATTATATATAAACTAATATACATATATTGTATATTGACTAATAGTCATACACATTTTTGTCCCTATAACAAACTCACTCAGTCGTAATACTTAGTTGGTTTCAGCCGTAGTAATTACGACCGTAACTGTGCAAGTTCGTATGAAAGCATTCAACTCTGGTGTGTGAGTTTTTGAACCACCTTAAGACTTAGCGGCTGCCGTACTGTTACAAACAATTAGGACCTAGACTCTAACGTCTATCTGACCTATGAAAGCGCCCAGAATGGAATCAAAAGGCGCCAAGAGATATCACAAAAGTAACAAGACGACCAGTATACAGCCATCCTTATCATTCCATTAATCAGCCGCAATGAATTACCTTAAGTTTTTTTTTTGAGTTTGTTATTACTAACAGACATTTTCTTCAAAGTTTAAGAACGAACATTTTATTTACCGTTTAAATTCAATGTTCTTTATTCAAATTACTATTCAATACTACTCCTGGATAACCAATCGGAATAAACCGCGCTGAAAGGTCTATAAACTCAATTTCGTCTTGATTGGGCACTCAATTTGTGTGGTCAGGGCTTTATTCAACTTGTTCCAAGTTAGAAATTATAAAATGTCGTTACAATTTCAATGCTGAAATTAGATGATTTAAAATAAACGTTTAAAATAAATAAAATAAATAAATGTCATTTATTTCAGACCTTGAGTCCATACACTGAAATGGACCAAGTTTAGTACCCATCAATAATTTCTTTTTTACTGCACATTCGAACATTACTAGGAAACTGCCCAAACGCCGCCGCTCATAAAGGTTTAGGAAAGACAAAAGGGCTTGCACACGTGCAAGCGGTAAAGAAATTAAGAGAAATTCGAAACGAACCGAATCCAAATAAAGCTTTGTTAATAGTTTTTACTGCCTATGGAGTCATAGAATTTGTAAAGTTTTGTAAGTTATTTTGTTCTTTTGTATTAGAAGCAATTGAGGAAGGATTTAAGACATTTTAATGTTTTAGGGAACTGCACAAACTGGTTGCACATGTTTTACAACTCGGCTTTCCAAAGAAGCGGTGCATGGGAAGCAAAGTACGGTGGCTTTTGTGAATGAATGCTTTCGGGAAATATGGTTATGTACATACACATTTATTGCATGTTGATTTATATATATTATGTTACGATAAGGCATGTTAATCTAGCATATACTGGGTGCACAATATGGTGACGGAGAGATGTGTTAATATATACTTTGAATATATCTGACTAAAGCCAGCACTAATATAAACAAGCCACGGGTGAACGTCCAAACAATACAAATAAATGCGTTTCATCAATATATACAAATAGTGTAACAAAGAAGGCTCCCTAAGTAAATACTATAAACGCATCATGTTCACCACATAATCAGTACCAATATGCATAAGGCAGAAGGGGTACCCACACTATCACAATATACCATCATATCCTTAGTGACGTTCACCTCTAATTATGAATATCTATGAAAGTGGCTATTTTTGTGAATACAATCACACTCTCCAATTAAGTCCCACATAAAACATATGTCAAATTACAAAATGATACAGCGTGTCCCACGTGTTGTTTTCATATTCGGCGGGAAACGAGGCCGCCTTGGCGCGGTCGGAAGTACCAGGCAGCATCAACGTGCAGAGGCAACCGAGTGGCAGGACCAATCAACGCGGCCGGCAGCGCGTGCGCAGTGAGCCATCCACCAATGGCAACGCGCGTCCCTCCTGAGCCACGTCGAAGAGCGGGGCATCTCGTGGCGACGGCATAAAAGGGGTCAGCGCAGCCGGGAGGGGGTTAATCATCTTACGACGCGCGAAAGCTTAGCATCTAAGCGGGAGCCTTACTCCGACAGGACCCAATACAATACTGGGAACGCGACTTTGTAAATTCGTTCGTAATTTCATCATTTTCACGTAGAGTTAAGTGTGTGGTGAATATCTCAGTGATATTAATGGACTGGACTTTAAAGTGAGTGGATAAGTGAAGGGAGAGCAGGCGCAGGGACGGAGCCTCCGCCTTGAGCAGTTGATGATAAAAGCTAAGTAATCTTATCTATTGCGCACAACTGTATAAACCGGTTTCATGTAATTTCTTATGTATTTAACATGTTTTAAATGCGCACATCAATACGTCTAATTTTAAGTTCTTGAACGTATTGTATAGATAGGTTTACGAACCAACTCTTGTGTCTCTCTCAAAATCGTTTCTTTAATTCGATGTATAGTATTCGTACGAATGAGCTTTGAAATAATCGCACCATATAAGTAACATAGCACTTAAACCTAGAAGTACATTGTAAATAATAGCGTTAGATTTGTATGTTAATTTTAATATCTTGGTGATTATAAAAGATTATTGTCTCGAGAGTTTCTTCTCCGTTCTTCTCTCGAGCACTAGTCGAATGGAGTAAATCCAATCTTTCATTTCTACTATCCGCATACCTAGACCCTCTATAAATAATTGCATTAGGCAGGTTATTGGTTCTTAAGCTCCACTATCTTTCCTCTCTGATCTAAAGATTTAGAACATCACACTGCACGATTAACAATAGATAAAGATACGCTTTAGACACTGCATACAATTTTACTCTTGATCTATTGGGTTACTTATTCTCCTTTTACGGAGTCCCTTTGTCCAGGCAGGAATAGATAAATGCTTAGAACTAGCAGATTAGTCTACTAGGGTAGCATCTAAGATCCTATTATACAAATAGTGCTAGTCGGTCCTGAGGTTTAACTATCTGAAAGCTGCCGCTCTATCAGCGTGCTATCCTGTCACACGGTTATTTACTATGTATGCATACAAATTGATACTCAACAAATCGAGCTGAGGCTCCAAGTACCCCGGGGGCCGTGTGACCAGGCCTTAAACAGTATTAAGGCTAGTTTGAGCTTTGATGAGGGATAAGGAGAGGAGTGACCACAGGACTGTGCCGTTTGTATTGGGATACTCAAAGGTTATTATTGGAAGAATTCGGCTCTTAGCGTAGCGAAATACTGTTTTAAGAAAGGAGACGACGAGAGGAGCCCAGAAGAGGTATGCATATATATATATTTGTACATCTACTATAACGATAATATGCTCTCTCGAGTACACACACATGGATAAGTAAGTATACATATATCATAGCCATACTTGATCCATTACATGTGGTGCCGCGTGACCAAGGATTCTAGATTCAAGCGTCAATGTTTTCTAATAAAAATAATTTGATAAAGAAAACATTACCTCTAGTATAAAATTACCTGTCAATTACAAAAAAAAAACACACACACAACGTAGAAATTTCACAAACTATCACAAGAACAAAAACACAACGTAGATATAAATTTAAGACGATCACTATTATTAAATTAGCAATATTTTAGTACTCATCGACTACAACACAAAATTGCGATGAGAGTACTCATTTGAAACTAACATTAAAACCGGTTGTAGCTCACCTTTGACATACGTATAATATTGTCATTTATCATATCATAATTATCAACTATTAAGGGTGAACAGTGTGCCTGGACAGAGTTTGATTTATGAATTAACTATTTTCGCGGGCCTGATTTCAAATTAATTGTGAATTTGCTTCAATATCCGGTACCAATATTAAAGCAAATTGTAAGGAAATAACCAACTCTTTTTATACATATATATATTTCAGTGTCTAAAGCGCTAAATAATGCATTCTAGAATCAGAAGGGGACGTAGTGGAGCCAGACAGGCTAAACCTGTGCGTAACGTTAGTAGCCGTTCACTGGACAGGGAATACGGCAACGGAAGTAACGTACCTGCCGTAGAGAACACTCCTAATGATAGTCAGGAAACGAGAGACCCGGTCTTATTAAAAATATTACAGAGACTGGACTCAATCGAGAAAAATTCTAAAACTACAAGCACCCAGGTGGCAAGCGATCAATCAAGAAGTAGCCAGGGAACAACAGATCCGGTATTACTTAAAATTTTGGATAGATTAGAATCTATTGAGAGAGACCGCGTTGGTATTAGGGCTAGTGAAACCCCTTTGATTAACGGAAGTGGAGAATCACCGACTCCTACCTTTACTAGCGAACCTTCAATTCAACAATCAATTAGTAATCACATCGGTAGCTCTATGGGTGCGTCAGGACCAAGCTCAATCTCTGGAATGACATTTGTCATGCTACCCGCAGCAACAAAACCACGATTCACTGGTACTGATGGAGCAAATCCTATAAGGTTTCTAAAGAATTTGAGAAATTATATAAACTCTATCAATGGTCATGGCAGGGCATTAGAAATAGCAACAGAATGTTTGTCAGGCCCTGCTCACAATCAGCTTCAGGTTCTCAGTGGAAATTGGCATAACCTCGAAGATTTTGAGAAGAACTTCCTAGAGATCTTCTGGGGAGTAAAACAACAACAAAAGATCAAGTCTGATGTACAAAAATCTACCTGGGATCCAAATGGTAGTAAATCTATGAGTCAACACTTCGCGGAACTAGTTGAAGCAGCTAGGATGATGACTATACCGTGGAGTACAAAGGATATGGTGCACTGCATAATACGTCAATTCCCAGAGATCGTACGAGGATTTTGGTTCACGGAAGTAAGCCGCAATGCAGGTGACTGGATATTATTAACAGTCAAGTTTCTCAGAGAATACGAGGATTCAGTAGCTGGGGAGAAAACGGAAGGTGACGTAATAAAACAACAGGTGGAAACCAACAGGAGTATGAATAGAGGACGTTTTCATACGAGACGTGTGAATACCATGAAGGTGGTAAGTTACGCATATAGAGGACGAGGAAGAACTAGTAACCACCCCTACGCAATGAGGCAGCGTGGGCGAGGACGCAGAAGTTACAGCAGGAACTCTGATAAACGTTATCCTGCTTTACCAGCAACGGAATCTAATAATGGTTCAGACCTCAATGAAAATAGTGGTTCCAACACTGTTTCCAGCATACAGCACAAACCAAATCTCACTATGGAAAATTCGGGAAACGAGTGTGTGTCGAACGTGGCCTCGGCGAGTCGACAGTAGAAACAGATAAACGAGGCCCACATAACAACAATAATACGGAGGTGACTAAGGAAAACGGTAAGACTTCAGCGTATAGCTGTATGCGGAAAATGGGCTGGACACCTGGAAAAGGACTAGGAAAACTGGAAAATGGACATCAACTCCCAATTGCATACGATTATTGTGGCAACGGCGATGAAGTAATAAATGAGATCATGTCCGTGCTATCACAGCGAGAACAATTTGATAGAGAGTTATGCAGCGAACCAGGGAGGCCTTGTATAGCTTGTAATAAGCGTGAAATCAAATTGATGACGATTTTCAGTGACGCGGATTTGTTTGATGATAATGGTCCACAATGTTTAGAGCGACTGCCCACTCTAATAATAAGAGTCCACGGACGGGAACTAAGATGTTTATTGGATACTGGAAGTCAAGTAACAGCCATTTCAAAAGAAATATTTGAAATGCTCATAAGTATAATGAAGAGTTTACCTAAAGTCCCCATACCGGCAATGCAGGTACAAGGAGCTTTTAAATCAAAGAGTGAGAAAGTAACGAAGGTACACATCGTGACGATTCAACTGGGACCTATTGAAGTCGACACTCCGGTAGTTGTTTTAAATCAGTTACCATATCCAATGATACTAGGACATGACTGGCTTAAACGGATGAAGGCGTTAATAAAATGTGGACCGCAAGAGACCTTAACAGTGGAGCACTTAGGGGTTCAAACTGAGATTAAAATCGCATGCAACGATACGAGCAGTGATTGGAAAAGGATTTTGACATGCGTAAAAACAAGATACCTGGACTCAACAAAACCAGAAGATCCGATAATGGAACAGTATGTGGAATCTTTGAATGTATCATCACAACAAAAATCTGCTCTGTTGACCGTTATTCAGACGGAATTGCCTGAAGTCACATATATACCGACTGTTGAAGAATATGTGGAAACACTGATTATCCCGGAGGAACAGAAAACACCGTTACAACAAATTTTACTGGAAAATAAAGCTGTATTCTCAGACAAACCGGGTAGAACAGACAAATATGTTCATAAAATTAAAATGAATGATGACACTCCATTCATGAAAAGAAGTTATCCGGTACCTTTTGCGCACCGAGACAAAGTAAGAGAAAAAATTGAAGAATTAGAAAGGTTAAGCATAATTTGCAGACTTCTGTTGGACCGAGCCAGCCTGTTACGGTATATAACATTGGAGAAATTGTTTTTGCAGATATATACGGGCCACTACCAACTGGAAAATTTGGGAAAAAGTACGTGTTTGTAATGCAGGACGCATTCTCCAAATATATAAAACTTTTTACTTTGACGAAAGCAACTGGAAGATACTTACTTACTTGTGTCCGAAAGTATCATTCAGAGATAAAGATCAATAAGATAGTAACAGACAATGGACCGCAATTCATCTCAGAGTTTTGGGAAACTGAGCTCACTAAAGAGGGAATCTTGTTGTCGCATACATCTGTACGCAATCCGCGACCTAATTCAACAGAACGGGTAAACCGCGAGCTAGGCAGACTGTTCCGAACTTACTGTCATAAATCGCACAGGAGCTGGGTGGATATTTTGCCACGGATAGAAATATGCTACAACAACATGATTCATACAAGCACCGGACACACACCATTAGAACTCATTGCAGGAAAGTTACCGGTGCTGACTACGGATAAATATATTGGCGAATACATGACAAAAGAACCCACAGATTTGGAAGCTATACGACAAAAGGCACGAATATTGTTAAAAAGAGCTGCAGCTGATCGAGAAAGAGTATATAACAGAAGCCACAAACTCGTGCTATTCAATATAGGAGATAAGGTCAAACTTCGTACATTGCCGAAATCAGACAAAGAGAGGAAAATAACAAGGAAGTTTGCCCTTTTATATGAAGGTCCCTACAGGGTGGCTGCAGTACCGTACTCTAACGTATATTCATTAATAAACGAAACTACTGGAGAAACGAGAGGAAATTTCAACGCGATACATTTATCTAAATACTACGACTAATTAATAAATGATTGGTACATTTTAATCAGTATACACAGTCTTACACGCATAGGTACTCGTATTATCAAAATGAAGGTATAGTAGATGCGAATTGAGTCTGAGGGTGGAGTAGTCACGTGTGATTTCTTTGCTAAGACTTTGTTGACATAAAATTAATTTCACATTTTTAATAAGGTTGTTAAGTCTTGTAATAGCAAATGTTATAGTATGAAACATTTATTCTATAACCTTATAAAAGTTACATTTAAATTGGAAACACGCGAAATGCGATGTCATGTCTTTTACCAGCACCGTTCATCAAAGATATTTCGTTTTCATTATTTGTAATAGGTACTAAGCTTGTAATAGTAATCTAGTAGAAATTTATCACAACATTCTCATTCTTCAAACCCCGTGATTAATTTGAGGGTGGAATGAAATGGACCAAGTTTAGTACCCATCAATAATTTCTTTTTTACTGCACATTCGAACATTACTAGGAAACTGCCCAAACGCCGCCGCTCATAAAGGTTTAGGAAAGACAAAAGGGCTTGCACACGTGCAAGCGGTAAAGAAATTAAGAGAAATTCGAAACGAACCGAATCCAAATAAAGCTTTGTTAATAGTTTTTACTGCCTATGGAGTCATAGAATTTGTAAAGTTTTGTAAGTTATTTTGTTCTTTTGTATTAGAAGCAATTGAGGAAGGATTTAAGACATTTTAATGTTTTAGGGAACTGCACAAACTGGTTGCACATGTTTTACAACTCGGCTTTCCAAAGAAGCGGTGCATGGGAAGCAAAGTACGGTGGCTTTTGTGAATGAATGCTTTCGGGAAATATGGTTATGTACATACACATTTATTGCATGTTGATTTATATATATTATGTTACGATAAGGCATGTTAATCTAGCATATACTGGGTGCACAATATGGTGACGGAGAGATGTGTTAATATATACTTTGAATATATCTGACTAAAGCCAGCACTAATATAAACAAGCCACGGGTGAACGTCCAAACAATACAAATAAATGCGTTTCATCAATATATACAAATAGTGTAACAAAGAAGGCTCCCTAAGTAAATACTATAAACGCATCATGTTCACCACATAATCAGTACCAATATGCATAAGGCAGAAGGGGTACCCACACTATCACAATATACCATCATATCCTTAGTGACGTTCACCTCTAATTATGAATATCTATGAAAGTGGCTATTTTTGTGAATACAATCACACTCTCCAATTAAGTCCCACATAAAACATATGTCAAATTACAAAATGATACAGCGTGTCCCACGTGTTGTTTTCATATTCGGCGGGAAACGAGGCCGCCTTGGCGCGGTCGGAAGTACCAGGCAGCATCAACGTGCAGAGGCAACCGAGTGGCAGGACCAATCAACGCGGCCGGCAGCGCGTGCGCAGTGAGCCATCCACCAATGGCAACGCGCGTCCCTCCTGAGCCACGTCGAAGAGCGGGGCATCTCGTGGCGACGGCATAAAAGGGGTCAGCGCAGCCGGGAGGGGGTTAATCATCTTACGACGCGCGAAAGCTTAGCATCTAAGCGGGAGCCTTACTCCGACAGGACCCAATACAATACTGGGAACGCGACTTTGTAAATTCGTTCGTAATTTCATCATTTTCACGTAGAGTTAAGTGTGTGGTGAATATCTCAGTGATATTAATGGACTGGACTTTAAAGTGAGTGGATAAGTGAAGGGAGAGCAGGCGCAGGGACGGAGCCTCCGCCTTGAGCAGTTGATGATAAAAGCTAAGTAATCTTATCTATTGCGCACAACTGTATAAACCGGTTTCATGTAATTTCTTATGTATTTAACATGTTTTAAATGCGCACATCAATACGTCTAATTTTAAGTTCTTGAACGTATTGTATAGATAGGTTTACGAACCAACTCTTGTGTCTCTCTCAAAATCGTTTCTTTAATTCGATGTATAGTATTCGTACGAATGAGCTTTGAAATAATCGCACCATATAAGTAACATAGCACTTAAACCTAGAAGTACATTGTAAATAATAGCGTTAGATTTGTATGTTAATTTTAATATCTTGGTGATTATAAAAGATTATTGTCTCGAGAGTTTCTTCTCCGTTCTTCTCTCGAGCACTAGTCGAATGGAGTAAATCCAATCTTTCATTTCTACTATCCGCATACCTAGACCCTCTATAAATAATTGCATTAGGCAGGTTATTGGTTCTTAAGCTCCACTATCTTTCCTCTCTGATCTAAAGATTTAGAACATCACACTGCACGATTAACAATAGATAAAGATACGCTTTAGACACTGCATACAATTTTACTCTTGATCTATTGGGTTACTTATTCTCCTTTTACGGAGTCCCTTTGTCCAGGCAGGAATAGATAAATGCTTAGAACTAGCAGATTAGTCTACTAGGGTAGCATCTAAGATCCTATTATACAAATAGTGCTAGTCGGTCCTGAGGTTTAACTATCTGAAAGCTGCCGCTCTATCAGCGTGCTATCCTGTCACACGGTTATTTACTATGTATGCATACAAATTGATACTCAACAAATCGAGCTGAGGCTCCAAGTACCCCGGGGGCCGTGTGACCAGGCCTTAAACAGTATTAAGGCTAGTTTGAGCTTTGATGAGGGATAAGGAGAGGAGTGACCACAGGACTGTGCCGTTTGTATTGGGATACTCAAAGGTTATTATTGGAAGAATTCGGCTCTTAGCGTAGCGAAATACTGTTTTAAGAAAGGAGACGACGAGAGGAGCCCAGAAGAGGTATGCATATATATATATTTGTACATCTACTATAACGATAATATGCTCTCTCGAGTACACACACATGGATAAGTAAGTATACATATATCATAGCCATACTTGATCCATTACAACACATAAAAGATAAAATTAAATTAAAATTATTACATAGCAGGCATGTCAAACAATAATCAATAATCAAACCAAATACCGAGTTATTAAAATCAAATGTCTACTAATAAAAATAAAATAAAATTAAAATGTCAAAGATTACAGTAAATATATAAAAAAATGTCAAACTCTAAAATACTTTGTTACCCACTAATATTTTCTTTTTGAAAGGGTCGTTAAGTGCAAACATTTTTTAAAAGTATCCGTCTTTCACAATTATTAGTAAACAAAAATGAAACTAAGAATGAAATATCAAAATATTCAATTTAATTCACGGATACCTAAAGTAATGAGTGCAGATTTTTTATTCTGCATAAAATATCTTACTGCTGATGATAAGGTTTCCCAATCATTTCTATTCTTAATTTGTTCATGCCACTTTTATTAAGAAGTTATACAAGTCAATTCAATGAAAACACACCATATTAAAGTCAGATGTCAATAAGTTATAGACCAAATAAAGTCTTCACAAACTTTGCTCAAAACAATCCGCTAAACTGTCCAAGATTCTCACTAAAATCACGAAGCTATCAGTAGCTTGTCATAGATTAATTCGTCAACGGGAAGGCCAGTTGTTGACCCTTTCGGACGTAGATGTCACTTGACCTAATTGCTTAGTGTTACGACTGGAAAAGCCGTGGAATGATCTAGAGTGCTCCAACTTTGCCAGGTAACGGCAAACTATTGAAAAATACAACTACGGTCGAGTTAGGTCGTAACTCGGTTACGAGTTGAGGAAATAAAAAATAAATGGTTAACGTATTTTGTTCGAATATGTACCTAGTAGATAAATGAACAAATGTATTTGAACAACAAGAACCGACTTTTTATTTTCAAAGTCCTGGACTAATATTTAAACCACGTTTTGCAATACTTAGGCGGATTAGTATTAGAACTTGGACTTGATATAAATTTGGTAAAAAATAGCCTGAACTAAGTAACTGTATTACACTAGTTTCCAAACACAGCCTGATATGGATCGATGAAATACGATCTTATCAATGTAAACAATATAAGTTACGGAAATGGGTAAGTAAAAGTAAAGCTTGAGAGTAATATAAGGCAACTTAAAAAACAGCAATTACTTGGAAAACTTTTTTGAATTTGGTTCTCTTGTCCAAAAAATACAACAAAATAATTCTGTACTACCATCATACCCAAAATCATGAGCATTTGTCGCTCTCTCGCAAATTTTAATCAAAAACTTACATATAAACAACTAACTGCACTTATTCCGGTGGTATGATGGTCCTAAATTGTATTGAAATAAAACTTAAATATACCTATCATTTTATATAAATGATAAATGATGATGATGAGCTAATTTTTTCGACGTAATTATTAACGTAAGTGCCAGTGCTGGTTATTACAACTAAATCAAATGATAAATGTCTACAAACTCATTTTTTTACACGAAATAGGTCAACGTTTAACCACAGCCTGCCTGATGTTAAGCACCACTGTAGTCTTAGATGTTGCACGTTTGCCTGGGAGAACCGTATTTACTCTGGATTTAAAGACCCCTGGGTTATAATTATCTTAAAACAGGGCTCCAGGTAAAAACACTTATAAAAATATCTCAAAAGCCATTTCAAAGACTCTCAGGGCGGCTTGATAAATTCTTGACACCAGGTTGACCACTCACAGTCGATAAGAAGAATATCATTTAGTATTCCTAGTACTAAGCAACCTATTTCAATTAAGCCTACCCAATACCCGTGTCAATGTAGCCTTTAAATAAATCAATAAGATCCTTACTAGTACATATTAAATGGCTTTAGTCATGGAGCCCTTGGAATCTCGCCACTTACTCTGAATATTTTAATCACCATCAATTTGGGCTACAACCGATGTACCTCATAGACGCCTGATAGTAAAAAACATTTCAACAATACTTACTTCTTGTAAATTCGCTTTAGACTGCTATTTATTCTATAGTAGTTAGAAGAAGCATGTCTATTTTTTTCCCTAGTTTTAGTTTTCTCTGTATTATTATTGTAAATAAATAGGTATTGGATGCATCACGCCAGAGTATTAAATATAAAAATAAAATAAGTGATAAGACATGAGACGATATGTCACAATTTTATTTTGATGTTAACATAACAGATTTTGTAGAATTGTGATCCACAGTCACATTATCAGTGTCTTTCTTGGGCGTGTGTTTTTGTCGGTATCCATATAAATAAATGTTTCTCTAGAAAATAAACCAAAGATGTTTCCGGTTACTTTACTTATCTTTATGTCAATTACAAGCTTCCAAATTTTGTCTGCAAGCTAAATAAACTATCGTCATTGCGTGTAGCTATTACGACACAGCTCTTACGACTGATTATCTTTCACGTTTATATGGTTATAGTTAGATGTCTGCAGAAATATTTTGCCTACGATCATGGGCCTCGTAAGATTCCTCTGTAGCGACCCAGTTAACTCTGTAAAATATTAATGCTTTGCAAATACCCGAATAATATGTTTTGGGATGGGATGGTGAGTTTGCTACTTTTAGCGAAATTAAATATATATCATAATATCATATAAATAAATGGTAAAACTAGGAAATACTCAGTTATAGAAATATGTTTATTTTTGTAACCTTTGTTGTTATGTAAAATTCAACAAATTAATAAAATTTTACATATTGCATTAATTTATTTTATATATCATACCATTTTGTGAAAGTGAAAAATGTAAGTTTGGTTATATAAACCCTCTTTTTTATGAAGGTATTGATGGTAGATTTCTTTTAGCAAACCAATCGTTGCTTTACACCAGGCGTGTTGTAGCCAAACGTGAGAAAAGAAGAAAACAGAAGTGTAAGAAAAGTTTTTGTTTTGTGTGATGCAAACAAAAAAGAAACACAAATTTTTTTTTTTAATAAATATTTCGGGACAGCGTTTTCTAGCCCCCAAATAAAGCTAAGGCTTAGTGTTGTGGGTACTAGATAACAAATAAAATTCTGTTAATTTTTCTTTTGTAAATACATACATATTAACTTCTACATAATATTATGATATAATCTCCGTCCTAACAGCAACGTTCCCAACTCTATCTATCTTGAAGCAATTCACACGTTAATCTCCCGGATCCTCCTAACCCCATTAAGGACGTGGTTTCCATGGCCCGGGGTTATTGTGATTTAACTCGGTACATGCTTATCTAGTAGATATACTGGTAGGTTAATTATAGCTGGTCTGTCTAATGGGCAGTAGCTGTGATAATACTGGTCAGTAATAAAAAAATATGAACTTTAGATTACAAGATTGCATGAAGTTAACAAACGTGATATAATGTACTAGCTGTGCTCGCGACTTCGTCCGCGTGGAATAGTTATTTTGGACATCATAGGTATTTATTTTTGCAAACAACCTTTTCGGCATTATAAATTATAGCTGTTACCCACGACTTGAACCATTTTCGCAGCGCATGCAACGGAAGCCCTCAAAGATGAACAATTTTCCCCGTTTTGCCACATTTTCCATTATTTATTCGCTCCTATTAGTTGCAGCGTGATGTTATATAGCCTAAAGCCTTCCTCAATAAATGGTCTATACAACACAAAAAGAATTTTTCAATTCGCACCAGTAGTTCCTGAGATTAGCGCGTTCAAACAAACAAACAAACAAACTCTTCAGCTTTATAATATTAGTATAGATAAAGTTTATACCTGAATGAATATGTCGGGTCAATAGTTACAGGCGTCTAGCCTAGTAAGGCAATAGGTACATAGATATGCCCTTAACACGTAAACCTTTTTTGTAAATAACGATATTTTTCACTTTTTAATTTTTCAATTAAAAATCTTAAACAGGAAACTAAATAATTCTTGTAACACAAAAATCAAAACTCAAAATCACTTTGTTTATTAGAGTAAGTGATCACTTGTTACAATGGAAATCCGCGAATCACTTAGTAATATCCCATTTTGGTTACTCTCAGTCATGAACCACCGAGATACAGGCCCTGGCCTAGTTCGGGGTTCACAAGAAACACACATTAACATTGTATACATTAATTTAGTAATAAGTAATGTTAAGTAGTACCAGTGTTTTGTCAAATAAATATCTTTATATCTTTATAATTACTAATTGTAACTTATCGTGATGTGGTACAATTTAATTAACGAATGAAATTTCGTTCCTAACAATTATTTAACTCTTCATAGTAATTTGTAAAATACTCGTAGGTATCTTACGCGTAATGTATTTTTTTCCCAGCCGGATTTTTTTCGAATATATTATTACTTTAAGTTTGTTAAAGTAATATCAAATAATAATCCTAATTCTGTTTAGTAAGCACACAGCGAGGGCCAAGTCCCTAGGGCCGCTATTGTTTGTCTAATCAAATTGCTACTGCTCAAGTTACCTAGAGTACAAATAGAGTCTGAAACCGTGTAGGTCTGTAGAAGATAAAATATATTTAAATTTGTAACAATAATAATAAATTTCGTTTATTGCTCCAAAAACATAATAAAACTATACATAAATGCACTATAAACACCGCACTAGGCGAACCTGTGTCGCGGTGTGATTGCCTTCTCGTTCCAGACATTACTAGTAACAATAAAGAAAATAATAAGTACATACTAATAGTGATAGCAGTACATAATAAACTTTGTTAAATTTCTAAGGTATCTTAACAATTAGGTAATTACATTTAACTTTTAGGCGTTAGGTACACATTTTTTTTTTGTAAAGCGGTATATTTAGTACTCAGTTATATTTTGTGTCTTTTTACGATAGTAAGGTTAATTTCCATTACTTGTTATTCCATGGTCTAATTTAAATATGTACAAAATTTCATTCAAATTGATTCAGCTATATCAGCATGAAAGAGAAACAAACATACTCACCCACAAAATTTCAGTCTTGCGTGTGTTATGTGGTTTGATTCCGGCGTCGTAGCAAGCACATCGTAGCTTGCTACGAAAATAGCTACGAAATTAGGCATCTTAGGGACTTTTTTATGTTGTTTGCTGAGACTTAGTTTTATATAAAAATTCCTTACCTTAAAAAATATCAATGACCAAACAGTTACCCAGATAAACACTGTTTTTTATCCTATCATCAGTTCTCACAAAGACTGCGCTAAAAACATTGTGTTACCAGCTTTTAATCAGTGATCTGATTTTAAGTAGCAGCAAGCATATCCAACTAGTATCTAGATAAAACAATTAACTATCATTTAAATATCTATACTATTATTATAAAGCTGAAGAGTTTGTTTGTTTGAACGCGCTAATCTCAGGAACTATTGGTGCGAATTGAAAAAATATTTTTGTGTTGAATAAACCATTTATCGAGGAAGGCTTTAGGTTATATAACATCACGCTGCAACTAATAGGAACGAAGACAGAACGAAAAATGTAAAAAAAAAAAATTCATCTTTGAGGGCTTCCGTTACGTGCGCTGCGAAAACGGTTCAAGATATCAAAAAAATATGTATGGAAGAATTATTCCTTTTTAAATGATCTAACAAAATGTCGCAACAGTATACGTTTATCTTTTAAGGTTAACTCACTAGAACCATTTTTATGGTAATAACTATTCCACGCGAAAGAAGTCGCGGGCACCAGCTAGTAACTTGTATAATTATTTCACACAATTTCTACCTGTTCGATACTAAGTGGACTGTATGGGGTTGATTTTGATGTAACAGAATTGATGCAAAGAGGGCAATCATAAAAAGCATTCACCAACCTTTCATCCACGACGCTGCTTCTCCGGGGATAGCCTCCGTGATGCGCGACAGACGAATGGTGCTGCACCTGCTCCTCTTCTATACGAATTCCTTTAGTTCTGTTCCAGAGTCACGGACTCTGAAGTGCTGGGGTGTCACGGACACAACCGACGCGCACGGTGCGATCTTGGCAACTTGGTGAAGTGCTGGTGTGTCACGGACACAACCACCGCGCACGGCGCGATCTTTGCTACTCGAACCGGGTCTGCGACGCGCAGACGTCCGGTCGGCTCTTGCAATTCACAACTACCCTCAATTGCATCAAATACTATAATTAAAACCCAACACTACCATTTATACCTAGTCTAACCGATTGTCATCCAGATAAAAATATCAAAGTTTAAGTCGACTCTCAACCATCATCATCCGCAGCGTTCCTCATACAACCGCTACATAAAGATCTCTCGTTACATGTGCCTGTTGTGCGTGCGTCAATTTTGTGCTTATTAATATCAAAAATTTAATATTACCGCCTTTCTATGTAACCGGATAAACCTTCCATCTTTCAGTCCCTGTTCCTCACCTGAGATTACAAACAGGTATGATAGAGAACCCTCTCAGAGGACTAAGGCCGAACCCTCCGAATAATACCGCCGTATGCAAATACGGCTTACCTCATATTGTAACGTAATGTATTCTTTAATATTAAGTCGGGCTTTTGGTATTGTAGGCTTATGGAAAATAGAAATGTATAGGAATAAGAAAAATGTCACTATTACAATATGGAACAGCTCAACTAGATAAGCGATAGAGACAATGGCTATATTTATTTTCTAGGTATTTTCGGTGAATTTGGTTCCTTTTATATGATTTTCTGATTGGTTCTGGAAAAAAAATGTTATCAGTTATGTATAGTACTTATATGTATATATACCTAGTGGGTAGTTTTTACTAAATACCTAAGCATATGTACTCTATCGTAAAGAAAAATGTTGATTTAATGTTAATTTATTATGCAAAAAATAACATACACACATAAAAATAATCATTTTAATCAAAACCAAACCTAAACATGTTAATTGTATTTATATTAATCTGTCTTGAACCCGAATTAAACAATAATTACTCTGTATAGTCAGTTAGTATATAAGATATATATGTTTATATTTCATCTTGTTGCTCTCAATCCCAATATTACCTCAATCCCCTCTGGGAGATATATTTAGACATTCAGTGGAGCTAATTGCCAATTGTTGTAACGTTTCAAAGCACACCTTTCGAAGGTGAAACCTTTTGCCGTATATGGTAAGGTAGATTGCTACCAAGGAACTTTGAAATTTTCTATTGATACAAAGAATGAAATATATTCATCTTTCCTAGAAAGAATACCGTGTCTGCTTATCATCCAGCCGCACCGTCTGGCCGAATCTGGCCTTACACCAATAACTTATATGTATTTTCAAATTAAGATTTACACTTGCTTCGCGATGAAGGAAAACACCGTGAGGAAACCGACATGTTTGAGGATCAAAATATCCAAAGGCATGTGCATATCTTCCGTGGAAGGACATGGGCGCTCACCACGATATATCTGCCCAAGAGAACTCCCCTAACGAATTAATTCTGCGGGGGAGTCACGATCCTCAGTCATGAGGAAATACGACATAAGGGAGAGACAATGCAGATTTTTTAAATGATTATTCTAAACAATAACAAATCATTCTATCTGTTTTACTAGATCTACTGGCTATCTTGGATCCGTGTTCAATTTGTGTAGATCCTTAGAGACATAGACACAAGCGATTCATTAGGATTTGTTAGGATATAACTATAGTGGGTGTAGAAGCGAGTGCGGTTCAGCGGTTCCAGTGTCTACTTTTCATCCAGACGCACCAGGGTGCGTCCACCAGGGTTTGAATTCGGCCCTACACCAATGACTTGTATTTTTCAAGTAATGTGAGGATGGCACTCGCTTAACGGTGAAGGAAAACATCGTGAGGAAACCAACATGTTTGAAGACCACAAGTTCCGAGGACATAATATGTCTTCCATGGAAGGATCTGGGCACCCACCACGATGAATCTACACAAGAAAACTCCCCTACTGAATTATTTCTGCGGAGGAGTCACGACACTCAGTCATGAGGACTACGACTCAAGAGATAGTGGGTATAAATAACTGGAACGTGAATACATCGAAAAATATCTTACGAAATGAAGACAACATTGAGTTTTGTTTATTTTGGGCACTTTGTAAAACTGGTTGGTATGTTTTTTTAATACTTGCAGTATATTACACTACATAATATGTTTGAATCAGTCGACTATATTATTTCTTGATGTTGATCACAATATTTATTAACAAATATTCTTCTTTTTAAATGTATGAATGAAATGATGATTGATCATGATTCATTCGCAAAGCAATAACTTTTTTACTTACACGTCGCAACTATCGTTGTTGTTGTCGTTTGTAGTATTTACAACAAGTACTAACTTAATTTGAAATATTTCATAATTAAAAAACTGACCAATCAGCAACAAAGTTTCAAAATAGTAGTCTTTAACCAATAACAAATGACCCTTAACCCTTAAACGGATACATTATGACCACCGCTGGACTTGACACAATAATATTACGCAACGAACCGTAAAAACTAGGCCAATGATGTCAATACTCACCCTTGTGGAGAAGACAAGGGTTGACCGCAGTATAGAATATCTCTGTGCATTAACAATCATACTTTATAACAAGCTTCTCTGCCCGGCTTTGCACGGTCAGATATGCACGACATATACTTAAAACCGTCCTCTTAAAATACTATCTGTTAAAAAATCAAATTAAAACCCGTTGCGTAGTTTTGGAAATCTTAGCGGGGCCCTTAAACCGCCCCCGCCGTTGGTACTTTTTACACACGTTTTTTTTTTTCACTGTCGAAATTTTCACGCATCCCTATTTTTTTCTCGTATTAAATATAGCTTACTATGTTAGGGATAAATCCCTGATGAACTTAAGCAATCAATCAAATCTCTCCTCTTTATAATATTAGTGTAGATAAAAAGTTTGTGATTGTTGTTGAGTTGGACCTATTCGGATTAAAATCTCAAGATCTAATAAAGACAGGTTTCAGGAAATTCGAAGGAAGATGTAAACAACACTTGACTTAGCGGATAATTAGCTGATCTCATATGACCGTAACCTTATCTGTATAATTATAATATAAGCTGCGAACTCTGGTATGGAAGAAATATAAAGAAGAAGAAAAAAGAATAAGAATAAAATAAATTTATTGTCACATGAAACATAAAATAGACACACAATAAAAAACAAGAGTACAAATAAGAAGTTTCATGTCACAATCCGGCCCCAACTCAGCATATGCTGGATGCAAGCATCCAGCGCTGGTCTTCCGTTGGGACCGGCGGGTGACGTCACGCACGTAGATATATCATAATACACGTAATAACATAAACATAATACAGCGAAGTAGAAATACACACACAATATATGTACGTACTTCGTTGATTTAAAAAAATCCTCATTACTTTAAAACATATTCAAGGTCATTGATCAATAAAAAAGTTGTTTTGTATTGAAAATATACAAGGTGTAACAGAAGGGTGTGACAATATTAAAGAGTATACATATATATCATGTAAGGAGTTATATACCAAAATATGAAAAATTAAATCGCATAAATTTTTTACCATACAAAAATTAGATAATATTTTTTACTTGATTTCGTGGCAGCCCTAGCGAGAATTTGAATTGATTTTTTTATTGACAAATTAAAATTTGTCAAAAGTCAATGAATGCTCAAAATGATAAGATGTAGGGTTGCAAGTCTTAAAGTTTTAATGAAAGTTCAACTTATGATTACTCGAAATCTATGACCCTTAGAATTGTGAAACCTAGTGGGCTGTATTCTATATATACATAGGTATGTATATTGTATAGTATAAGTATTGTCACACCCTTCTGTTACACCTTGTATATATTCTCAATTAGCACACTATAATTGGCTTTAAAACTATTACCTAATTGCGTTCAAATTCAAAGCAACAATCAAAGCCACAAACATGAATACGACTCAACAATCCTTAGAACTTAACAATAATATCTGAAACAAGATCTCTCTCCACTTTTTGGACTATTTTCGACTGCTAAGAGTCCATTTCACTTTAATAAAATATTCTTTTCAGATGTAGTTCCTATTCAGAGGTTGGTGGTTTAGAGTTCTCTCGACATAAATAGAACAAGTTTTTGGTAAAAGGCCTACGTTTTCGGCTCCCTATGTTCGCGCTATTGCTTTCAAATGAGTGAATGCTGGTGATTTATTATGCTGCACTTTGCTAATTAAAATGTTAATCGCAATGTTTTATTTGTAGTATATCTTTTAAAGACAGTTTGTTTTTTTAATTTAGCGTTTACTCAAAATTGGCATTATTTATATATCTAGCTAAACGTTGATAATGATGATGATGCTTTCCAAGCCGATTTCGGCTACGGCGAACGTATTCCCTACGGGTAAGTTACTGATGCGTCCTGACTAATATACCCTATTTTAGCGGTGAATGTTCTAGAACAGTTGCTACATGTGAGGATGCCATTTACATAGATATAGATAATGTTCGGAAGCGGTTCAGTTTTGAGAAGATTCATTTTCTCGTCTAGATTGCGCCTTCGGTAAACGTATAAGAGGAGGGCAGTTTTTGAGATATAATGATGTGCTTAAGAGGCATATGAAGGCATGTGCTATTGAGCTCTCCACGTGGGAGTCGCAAGCTGCCAGTTGTCTTGGATAGAGGAGAACGATACACGATAATGTGTATAAGTTTGAAAATAAACGATGCTAAACGTTAACATATCTTTAAGTCTTCGAATTTAAAATTTCGATGTTCAATGTTTTATTTCTGCGTACACAATACTCATTTTTCACATTCGATTTATCTTAGGTACTTAAATATTTCGTCACCTCACACTCCCTAAGAATATAACTGACACCTAGTCTATACAATAAAATTAATCTTAAAAGCACACTAGTACAATATCTGACAGTTATATCATAAAAGTCTGAATAAATCCAGTAAGTATTCATTCATTCAATACAATTCAATTCTGGCTTACTCCAAGACGATTTTTATACAAAACCCGTCAAAAGAAACTTATGAAAATAGCCCCAATAATGAAGTCCGATTTTCACTTTCCGAAACCGTAACCCAAACCTAAATCACGCCAGTTTCTGCCCCCCATACATTCGCTCACAAAAATCTAAATTGCGTCACCAACAATCCAATCACCAAGTTAACCAGCCCTTTGGATTGTGATAAATAAGAAAATCATGTGAGGAATTTATCACGGAATTTATCCGAAGAAACGTGACTTCGTGTATGTTGGACGGAAAAGTTTTCCTCTCACATAATCTAAGGGTCCTCACTCAATCACGACTCTCGGATCTTTCTTATTTCTATGGAAAATACAAAGTTTCTAGTCGAGAGTTTGGCTCGACAATGATGTGTTTGGTAACAGACAGATTTATTTTTAGAGATTTCTGTTTCATTTTCATTTTTATAGTTGTTTTTGAACGTTTTATTCTATACTAGTGGGTACTCGCAGTTTCTCTCGCATAAAGAAGTAAAATTTGCATCCTCTATTTCACCTCTTCAAAAGTGGCATGCCCACGTCATAACATCTACTGTTTGCCAAATTTCAGTCCAATCCGTCCAGTGGTTTAGACTGTAATTGATAGATCACTATGTCAGTCACCTTTGAGTTTTATATATTTACGAATAGATTCCATCAGAGATACCTAATTATATTTACAAACGTTTACATACTTGGTGTGTACAGTACTTAACTTTGATATGGCGGATCAAGTAATATTTTCTTCACTCGACAGTTGTAAGATATTTTTTTGTAGCAAATAATAAAAAATTCACGTGTTTTTAATTATTTTAAATTATTTTTCTTAAGACAGAAACTACGAGTCTCATTTATTATTACTACTAATTTCATGTAATTGTTTGCAATTAAAATAAAATTGTATACCGTATGTACTTTAATTTTGCAACTACCCATGAGAGATATTTTCGCTTAAAACTTTGGTGTTATCAAACCAACACGTGTTAAGCATAACTGCTTAGAAGCGAACATATATTAACAAAGAAAATTAATTATTGCAATCGTTATAATATTTCTCTTAAACACAACTTCAAAGCAACTACCACATTAATATTCCCGTAACTTAAGCGTAATCCGCCCGCTTTCTCCATAAAACATTTAACGCATGCAATAAAGACACTTCAAAAGTTCAAAAGGGACTTTTGTCCGAATAACAAGACTCAAGACAGCCATTTCAAGACCGTTTCAAGTTTAATTGACACCTTCCGACCGTAACCGCTTTTACCCGCAATAACCGCTATTAAAACGCAAAGGGTTTCGTCCTGTCATAAAATAAGGTTATGAATTTATTGGTAAGCAGACGCATATAGTTTTGTTGGCGGATATAATCTATACTAATATTATAAAGCTGAAGAGTTTGTTTGTTTGTTTGAACGTGCTAATCTCAGGAACTACTGGTGCGAACTGAAAAAATCTTTTTGTGTTGTATAGACCATTTATCGAGGAAGGCTTAAGGCTATACCTATATAACATCACGCTGCAACTAATAGGAGCGAAGAAACAATAGAAAATGTGGAAAAAACGGGGAAAAATATTCATCTTTGAGGGCTTCCGTTGCGTGCGCTGCAAAAACGGTTCAAGATATAAAAAATGTGTATGAAAGAATTATTCCTCTTGAAATGAGCTAACAAAATGTCCGCAACAGTATATGTCTATCTTTTAAGGTTAACTTACTAGAACCATTTTTATGGTAATAACTATTCCACGCGGACGAAGTCGCGCGCACCAGCTAGTATAACCATAAGGATGCTTTGATTTCTGTCAGGCTGTAACTAAAAGCAAAGCTAGTCTTTATTCTACATGCATTATATAGTGAGATTTTATGATTTCCTTAATTTTGCTATGTATTTCACAATCAAAGTAATGTAACACAACGTAGTCCACAAGTTACATAAAAACTAAAGGTTGCAATGACGTGGAAGTATTTGTTCCTTATTCAAGTTTAAACTTCTGAACTAATTTGGATGAAGTTTTTTTTCTAATTTATACAGCAGATCAGAAGTATTTGGCTTTATATTTTACTCTTTTCAGCTGGTATAAAAAAAGATACAACAACAAAAGAGACAGCGTTTAAGCTCGCTTTTTAATAGTAAATGGCACCGGGATCCCTTTAAAACGCAATTTTTCTTTTCTTATTGTACTTTGTCATAATGAATTTAGCACAATATTTATTGTCATAATGTAACTGTTGCATAATCGTTTTTTGGCATAATGTGTTTCAAGCATAACAATCTATTGTACTATGTTCAATTCGACTATTGATGAGACGCATAATGGTCTTAAGGCATTTATTATTTCTCCTAATTTTATTTGACCATAAAAACACATGGCATAATATTATGTTATATAATTGTTTTTTAATATTGCTAATTAGCATTTTTATTTTAATGTTATATTACTAGCTATTGCTTGTAAAAATGTTATTTTTGTTGTATAATTGTCTTTATTCTTGATGATGTTTTCAATACGACTTTGTTTGCCATTGATCATTATGTTTAGGTATTGCGAAGTCACTTGTCTGTGACAGGAGGTAAGATTAGGTTCGTTAGGTTGCTTTCTACCACGCACATGCGACGACGAGCGAAGCGAGGAGGAGCCAAGTCCTGTTATAGTGCAAGTGTTGGACTCGAAGTCACTTGTCTGTGACAGAAGGTAGATTAGGTTCGTTAGGTTGCTTTCTAGTTTCTACCACGCACAGTCTGCAATTTTGCTCTTGCTTTTTAGTTAGGAGTTTAAAGTTTATGCCGTTGATCATTATGTTTAGGTATTGTTATGCTTTTCTAATTGTGTGCCTTTAAACATTATGCTAAGTTATGTTTATGCTATAGATGGTTATGCTAGTAAACATTATGCGAAAACAGTTATGCGTTTAGTTGTTATGGTAAATTATCATTAGTCCTAAAAACGTTATGCCTACCTAAATTAGTACAAAAGTTGTTATGCGACCACATATAGACCCAATGGCACCACTTGTTTGGCTGGTTTTAGAAATTTCTATCAGAAGAACCAGACTGGTGCTCTGCCATACAAAATCTGTCAATTTTAAGTATGGTGGGTGTGCTATCTCCTTTACAAATTGATGCTTGAGTCCTCTCTACGTAGGTATTAGTTTGTCTTTAAGCTGACCAAATAAGGTAATCTCTAAAATTAATAACAATAAATCCATCCTTGTCAGTTGTCTTACCGCAGAGCGAGACAGGATGCGATGACGTAAATCCTGTAATGTCAGTAACAGGTGCGCTTTCTCTGTTTTGACACGAGATTACTCGTTCTGATGTTATTAGCTTTGGATTTGTGGTCTTTTGTTGATACAGTAACTGGTTCAATTATTTAGAGGCTTTGGGGTAAATAAGCCGTGAGTTTAGCTGAGATCTCTATATAAATTACTCAGAATATTCGGATAAAGACTAAACCTGTTAAGTATCATATATATATTGTGAAGTTTCAAATTATGAAGAGTAACTTCTACGTAATATGAGGCCTCACAATGAATTTATGATTAAAACCAGTGGGTGCTCGCGGCTTCGCACGCATTAAGAAGTAAAACTTGTATCCCCTATTTCACCCCTTTAAAAGTAGTACATATTTCCAAAAATCCTTTCTTAGCAGATGCCTACGTCATAACATCTACCTTCATTCTAAATTTCAGCCCAATCCGTCCAGTGGTTCGGGCTGTGCGTTGATAGATCACTATATCAGTCAGTCAGTCACCTTTAAGTTTTATATATTTTGATATGATAGCATACCATTTATCAGGAAACCGTTTCAAAAACCTATCAACTTGAGATCTTGAGAAATTTGCTTCTCTTGCGTAAAGCTTATACTATAACTACAAAGTACAGAGTACAGAGAATACACTATAAAGTTGCTTTTCGCGTCTGTATCTATGCCTGTATGTATATAAGTATGCATAGATTCTCAAAACTATACAACAGATTATTATGCAGTTTTTTTTAAAGATAGAGTGATTTGAAAGGAAGGAATATATGCATAAGTGTTAGTAGTTCTATGAAGTGATAAACGCGGGCAAAACCGCGAGGCTCTGCTAGTAATCCATAAGCTTAAGAGTTATTAGAAAATAAAAGTTGGGTAAAAATATGTTCACTCATTTTTAAAATAAGTTAATGTATAAAAATATAGACAGAAAGAGTTTGTATTAGAATCTGAACATATCATAAACATAATTAACTTGCAAAGACGTCCTTTTAGCCACTGACGTGTCAAGATCGTAAGTTGAAGTTGCCCCAATTAATCAAATACACATTAACTTTGACGGTTCCGGCATCCATTTGATAGTTAGAATTGTACTACAATATATTATGGCGATAATCACAAGATTATTGACTAACTATAAAACGGAAAAGCTTCGAAACATTACATACGTATGTAATCAAAATAATATATTGGTCTGTTTGTTTCTCTTTCACGCCACTGTAAAACTTTGTAAAAATATTTATGTTATTTTTATTACTTTTTTATTACTTTGTATCACCAAAGTGATATAAGTAAACCAAATAAAAAGATGGGAAATTTGCCAACAGTAACAGCAACTAGTTAAGTAATAAAAATATAGGTATTTAAGAATTTTACTTCGAGTTCTGAGTTAAGTTATTTAAGACTTTTATTATTATTTTTTGCATATCGAAAGGTGGAATGTGGAGACACATCAATATAAACGCCGACTATCTGTAATTACCCATGTTTGCAAATAAACAATTTGATTTGATTTCCTTCTTAATGTGAGTGAAGCCCCGAGCACCCACTAGTTAAATACATAATTATAACTAAGACAAGTTAGATCGTCGCGCAGACGATTTAAACACAACATGAATAAGTATACCTATTTCGACGCTACCTCTAAGAGGAAAATATATCAGAAAAGTGGCGGGCGTAAGAAATATAATACCCCGCGTTTACCTTGTAGGTAATATCTAGAGAACACTTTGTAGTGACGATGAAAAATGGACAACTTACACGGTATACCTATTACCTACTCTGCTCCTTGTTAAGTTTATTTTTTGTAACTTTGTATGTTTCTTTGTTCACGAGTAAAAATGTGGCAACGATTTTTGGAACGACTGCTTGTACAAGTACAACTGCTTTATACTATACATAATGTTTTATGTAACTAGTGCACGCCTGCGGCTTAGCTCGCATTATTTCAGGACAAAAAGTATGACTATGACAGTCCTAAGACCTCATAATACCTACATACCAAAAATCATGATGATCCGTTCAGCTGTTAAACAGAGAAACAGACAAAATTTCTAGAAATTGTTAGACCGTGTTCTGCTATCAATTCAAAGTATCTTCAAACATTTTTTTTTTTAAATATATTCAATGTTTAGGTTGAATGCCCGAATGGCATTAATTTCTTAACTTCATAATCGAACTCAAATATAACCAAACAATATTTCCTTAATTATATATTCATTTTATGTATGCTTATATTAATTAACGTTATTTTTATGTTACAGCCTATCTCCGTATTTTATTGGCAAATATTCAAAATAAAACTCAATACTTTATATATGAGCCGTGCACTTTTACTTTTCATGACTACACTTTAAAGAATATATAAATTCTTCTACAATAAATGTCTACAACCCAAATAAGATTATAATATCATAACATCTGTATTCTATATTCATATCTGCATCAAAACTCACAAAGCAATAAAAAATCAAATCAATCTCTGTCACTTCTATTTTAGATCTTTTCATTTAGCCTCCGACTACGTTTGTAACCAGCATTTTTTTGTATAAAAGTTTTTCAAGACTCCCACAATTGAATACTATGTCTAGTCAATAAAAAAAAACATGTATAGTGCTAATGTTATTAAAAAAACGTAATTATATATCATGATGAAAATGTTGTAATTTTCATTTATGTATTTATTATGTAAGGACTTAGGTATACTGACATTATTTTTTGTTATTGTCTAATTTATAAAACAAAATTGTTGATTTTAGGGCATTTATAACGTATTATTATTATTTATTTATTACTATGTAAATAGGATGATATAAAGTACAAAATAGATAGATTTATGATTTCATGTTGAGTTTACAATATTATCAAAGCTCACCCAAACATTATGTTAAAATACCTACACATATTCAAAAGTGTTAGTTTTTTTAGTTTTTATAGTGTATTGTTTAACGCAAGGGAGCAAACCTACTTGCAGAAATACTGAGAAAACCTTTGCATTTTAATATCAAACTCCAAATCTTTCTTTCGATTGCACATCCTTTTTTCTTTAATCTTAATACAATTTGCCATTTTGCCATTTCGGTATGTGCTTTTAATATTGTAAAAGTAATTTTGATTTGATAGTTACAGATTTTAAAAAAAAAACTGATTATTTGACAAATACTGAATATTTAAATAATAAAATATAAATAAATAAATTAAATATTTCAGGACATATCACACAGCGCCATCTAGCCCCATACTAAGCTTACGCTTGTATCATGGGTACTAGATAACGGATATAATACATATATACTTTTCTTTTGTAAATACATACTTATTATACAATACATTGCATAAAGTAAAGCAAGGATTGACTGACCGATGCTTGTTAGGGGCTGGGAGATGTAATTAACTGTTTCTCCTTGAATTTTGTACATAATGAATTTCGACCGTGACGTCCTCTTAATTAAAAGAAAAGAAAAAAAAAACGTTTTAATAAATTTACTAAATTAATTATTAGGTACATGTAAGAAACCTAAAAAAGGTCCCCTACAACGTAGGGGCATTAATAATTGTGGAGGAGGGAGATAAAATAAAAAAAAAAAAAAAAACTTAAAATGTCACCACAAGAGCCTTATACCGAGCGGTATAGGTTGGCTGGTAAGTTGCAGCTGATATTTGTCATGGGTTAAATCTAATGGTATGCTAAATCATACAAAATACGTACAAGATTTCAAGGAGTTTTAAACCAGTAACTTTACAATCATTAATGTAAAAGTTTTTGATGAATCTAAATGTATAAAACTCAAAGGTGAATGACTGACATTGTGATCTATCAACGCACAGCCTAAACCACTTAACGGATCGGGCTGAATTTGGCATGCATGTAGATGTTTCTGCTGATAAAGTATTTTGGGAAATGCCACTTTTAAACGGGTTATATAGGGTTGCATGTTTTACTTCTTAATGCGAGAGAAACCGCGAGCACCCACTAGTTCCATTAAAATGAAAATCTTTTCACACATTATTCTGTCTAGTGAACCAGCATTATAAACATTTCCATTCAAAAACATTCCCCATTAAAATGCGAACAAATCCATAACAAGCTTGTGAAGTTCTCATCCGCCATACAGCTTTTCACGTTTAATACAAATTGTTTGAATACGCATTAATTAGGGTAGTTACCAGTTTGCGAGAGTTCCCTATTCCAAAATAATTATAAATGTACATAATTATATGACGCACTTTTTGAGTCAGTGACTAGGCCTTTTTTAAAAGGGTAATAGTATTATTTGGTGACTAGTTTTTGAATAATCATTATTTTGAAGAAAAAAAAACAATAACTGTCTTCAAGTCTCCTGTCAGTTACTAAACAAATCTAAGCCTATCAGAGAAAACCACATCAAAATCAGGCTAATAATTTAGAAGATATAATGTATACAGCAGCGCCCCCTGGTGAGTTTCGAAAAAAGAAACAAATTCTTATCGAATGAGAATGGCCAGCTCTGAAGTCGAGAGTTTGTCAAGCCGCCCTAAGTATCTGACATGGTTTAACGACTGCCGTACTAGACAAACAACCTGGACCTACAATTTAACGTGTCATCTGATCCACGGAAGCACCCAAAATGGAATGGCTACTTTGTGGTCACCTACCCAAAGACTGACCGCAGGCGTTGCCTTCTTTAAAAACACTGTAATTAATAATGAAAGTGTGATACCTTTATGATATAATATATAAATCACTGTTACAGGAGTATATTCCAAATTTACCTACTCGCAAAGGCTTTCACCAGGAATATTATTAAGATGAATATTGGAACATTAGAGCTGATAGTGAATTTATACAAATTGCTCGGTTTATTAATGCGTGAACCAGCTGTTGTCATAACATCTTTGAGATATAGTAATAAGGGCACAGGATGAGCTTTCTACGCTTGTAATACTAAGAAAATTGAATTAACTTCCACTTGAAGTAATTGTTAATATAAAGCGTTTAACGATATAGGTTTTTATTTGTGTATTTTTTTATCATTTGTATTGTTGTTAGAAAATTTTACTAAAAAATGACTGTATTTCGGAGCGTTGCTTCCTTGGAAAGTATAGTACTTTGTAGTGGAAGCCTGAAGTTTTAATTTTTTTGTTGTTTGAGTATTGAATTAAAGAATTTTTAATGATTTTTTTAGAATTCACTTAATTTTGGTAATTTAGAACTTAAGAAGCAGTAATATAATAAATAAATATGATGTATACTTATTTCTATGTCCAACAGTGGACGAATATAAGATAGGCTGATGATGATGATGATGATGATACTTATTTCTATTTTGAAAATGTAGCGAGTGGGTAAATACATGATTAAAAATTAATTTAATTAACATGCTTAACATTGATTTCCACATGAACGATATTTTATTTACATCACTAGTAAAAATTAGAGAATAACAATTAACTTTTTCTTGTTTTTATTTTGTATTTTTTTTAAGAAGTCTGGTCCCTTAAAAAGCTACTAATTTCCAAGACACAAAGGTATGTCCAAAACTTATGTTTATGACTAAAAACCAAAACGATTTTGTTTTTTTTTTTCAACCAGCACTGACCAATCCAACCTCGAGAGACTAAAATAGTCTGAGCACAAGAAATCTGTGTCAGAAACTACACGCCGGTAATCCCGCGGTCCACCGAAGCGAGAACTTCAACAGGACCATCCTTGAAATGAATTCCTTTATGGACTTTTTGCTGCGAAACAGCGCGGCAAAATGTCGGGGACTCCGGGCTAGATAACTGGGCGAGTAGAACGATATGGAACTAAAAAAATCTGACAATACAGCATGCTGGTTATGCTTCCTTTTGATAAAGTAAATTAGGTTGTGTAAATTATGTCTTTTTTTTTCTAATTTTGATGTGTAATAAAAAACAAACCCGTTTTTTAAAGTTCTGACCAAGATGAAGATTATATTTTAGTAATCTTAAACCATTGTGAAAATTCTAGCCAATCTCTTTCTGTCGCTTATTACATAAACGATAATAGGAAATTACTAGGATAATTCACGATTAAGTCACCAATTTAAACATAAATTTGAAGTGTTTATTGCCACGGAGAATTCTGTAAACAAATTTATTCTGAGCGAAGTCACTAGTTAAGAAGTATAAGTAAAGAGAGTGTGTTGCTACCGTGTTAATGCGGAAGATAGCCTACGCATTTATAAAGGATCAAATCTTCATTCTTACATGATTTAATTCATATCAGTACATTAGTTTAAGCGTGGAGAAGGAACAAACACACATGCACACCTTCTTGGTCTTCAAATTATTATAATTTATTATAAGTACCTAATAAAAATAATAACTCTTCTATTACATAAAGCATTTTTTCTCTCTTTTATTCCTTATAATAAACATAATGCTAGTATTTTCATAAAGTTAGATCGATCTGTTTAGCTAATACAGAGCATAAGTGCTGCCGCGCTTACGAGTACACGCAAAGTTTCGGACGAAGTCTATAAATGTCGGTAAATATCATTTTTCTCCCGGTTTTATGGTTTCTAGAATCTCAGATATTTAATGTTGGTATGTTCAGCAAAATGTTTTAAAGGTAGGTTCTTTGAATGTTTTGGAAACTGAAAATATGATTTATTAAATTCGAGGAAAATTGGGCGTTCTGTGCGTTGGAAATTGTATTAAATTTGGGTTATCTGTGTTTGCTAACAAGTACGGAATAAAAATTGATTGAAATTTGTAAAATGGTTTGTTGACATTGACGTGAGGAGGATAATATAAAATTGTTAGCCCACCTATCTTTACTAATATTATAAAGCTGAAGAGTTTGTTTGTTTGTTTGAACGCGCTAATCTCAGGAACTACTGGTGCGAATTGAAAAAATATTTTTGTATTGAATAGACCATTTATCGAGGAAGGCTTTAGGCTATATAACATCACGCTGCAACTAATAGGAGCGAAGACACAATGGAAAATGTAGAAAAAAACGGGGAAAATTATTCACCTTTGAAGGCTTCCGTTGCGTGTGCTGCGAAAACGGTTCAAGATATCAAAAAAATATGTAAGCAAGGATTATTTCTCTTGAAATAATCTAACAAAATGTTCGCAACAGTATATGTCTATCTTTTAAGATTAACTCACTAGAACCGTTATTATGGCAATAACTATTCCATGCGGGTGAAGTCGCAGGCACAGCTAGTTTGTTATAAGTAGCAAAGTAAACTCTATAGCGTTATATTTATTTAAAATACTTTTTTATTAACCAATACCAATCCAGAACTTCATTTGCGTGAAATATGCGCAAATAGTCCTGCATCCAATTATGCCTTCGTTCGGTCGTATTCCAGAGAGACTGCAGAAAAAACCAATTGCAAGTTTGGCAATAAATTACAGTGGCAGCACTCAACCGATCTAATCGCACTTTGTTTATTCCTTTCTGATATGCTTGGTGTAAGGGACAAGAAAACTTCTGCCGTCTTATTAACCATTGCAATTATTAACTGCAAAAGACATATTCCTATTCAGATACCATAAAGGCAATTGTAACACTATTCTTGTAAATTCTGTTTTTAATGTTTTAATTGTATGTATATACCCACCATATTAGTCTATAAGTTACTCGACTTTGATTTGATTACAAGACGTGGTTTCAATATTAGGCTAGAACTTTGAAAATAAAAAGTCGGTTCCTGTTGTTCAAACATCACATACAAACAATCAAAATGTCAACTTCAAATCGGAACGTTGATTATCGTTGATCGTCGTTGTTGGCACCGACAACAAATATTATGGATTTCTATAAGACTACTCATAGGATTGTAAGTTTCAATAATTTGATGGATTCTTCACTCCCAACTGTGAATTTTGAAGTCGCCAAAATGAAAATTTATTATTTATTAACTTTTTATGCTAAACTTGAGGTCGGTTTTTTTTAGTAAATTTTATCACCTTTTCACGCCAATGAGTGAATGCAATGATTTTTAAAGCTGGATAGGCACAACGGATCGAAACTTGCTGGATGTTAAGAAACTTTGCCATTTTCCATATTATACGCAAAGAAGAAAAAGGGTTATTGTTTGGCAGTTAACAGAATCAGTGCTATTTTTAACGTTCACAGATTGTTTCAATAAATTTATCTAAGCATTTTTGAATAAATAGTGCCGGTTGTTTGGTAACGAGTACCTTGTTTGTTTTTCGTACCTAATAAAACAGAAAATAAGCAATTAACATTAAAACGCTATATTTTCTAGACTTAACCCTTCAGTACTATCTGTACGGATTCGTTCTTATCGCAAAGCCGGGATTCACGGGAATTCCTTTAGAATGGGAATAATGGCTCAGATGCTTTTGATATACGCTCCAGATATACGAAATTTATTTATAAAGACAATACTTAGACAAAGCTCTTTGGAACTGTAAAACAAATTTAGGGGACTGCGCACTGAACATCATTCTGAAAATCGATCACTGCAGAATTTGTGGAATGGAATTTAAGCCCGAATATTTTGGAATTAGCTATAAAATTTTGGAATTAGCGATTTCGGTTTATTAATGATTTTGGGGAAAATCTGTTACACTCAATGTTGCTTTGGCGAATTTCCCAGACATATAAACCGTTATATAAACATTTCGTAGAAAATTACATGGCTTAAATCTGAGATCGTCCAGTTTTATTAGAGAACTAGTGGAATCCTGCGGCTTTTCTCGCATTATTCCTGGATAAAAAGCAGCCTATGACACTCCTAAGACCTCATACTACCTACATAACAATTCATGATTATCCGTTCTATTGTTTTTGCGTGATGATTATTTAATTACACAAATAAACAGACAAAACTTATAGAAATTGTTGGGACGTGTTCTGCAATCAATTTGAAGTATCTCTAAACAGTTTTTTAATTATCTTCAATCTTCAGACTTTCGTTCCTCTACAGCTTTATTATATGTAAAGATGCTATTACGGTTATGAAATACGAGTATAATTAAGTTAATAAGAACAGTAGAAGTGCTAACCCGGAATTAACAAATAATAAGGAAAATCCAAATCTTGATTTAAACAATTTGGACTGCATTGAGTCAAAATGACGCTGTTTGTCATTGTCACTAGAACATTCCGTTACTTTAGATTAGTGCCTGTAAATTTGTCGCATTTGAGAAGCTTTATTAACTGATTGAAATAATTCATCCAATATCAGTTTTTACGAGAAAATAATTGTAAACTAATTGTAAGAGGGTCAAAAGTCTGAAAATTTAAAAATTAAAAAAAATATATTTGGAGATACTTTCAATTGATAACAGAACACGTTCCAACAATTTATAGAAATTTTGTATGCTTATCTCTTTCTTTGTGTCTCTGTTTGTCTGTTTATTGAAACGCTCATCAAGCAAAAACGTCATAACGGATCTTTATGATTTGTGATATGTAGATAGTATGAGGTCCCAAAAGTGTCATAGGCTACTTTTTATCCCGAAATAACGCGAGCGAAGCCTCGGGCGCCCACTAGTTAATTTTTTTTTTTTTTTTTATTAATGGACTCTGCGGCACCGCCGCAATTTCGCCAATGTCACGTCACAAGGGGGACAAACGCTTATCTTATTAGCCAGTAAAAATAATTAACATTTGATCGGTGCGGAATTACTAACTTATTTGAAATTTATTGAGCTTATTTGAGTGTTAACACAATACATATATACAAGCATAATTACAATTTTATTTTATTAGAGACAATAAAATGATACAGAATATCACTAGTTAAAAGCTAAAAGAGCTTAACATAAAGCAACGCATGTCCGCCGTATGTCTGAAGCGAGTACTACAGTACTTTGGGCATATCGCACGGAAACCAGCGGACAATTTGGAGAAGCTTATAGTGACCGGAAAAATGACAGGAACGAGATCCAGAGGTCGAAGCCCTACAAGATGGTCCGATCAGGTGGCTGAACACATTGGCGCCAAAGCAAGTGCTGCAAGTGATAAATGGCGTCTAATGGTCCACAATTTTGGTCGGGGTCATCACGATGCTCAGCATTGAGCTATCGCCTAGAGGAGGAGGAGGGATCACTAGTTAATTAATATAATGTGCATACGATGATAATTCAAATTGATTGTTTCTTTTAAGTTCATCATTATGAATAGTGTCAGTTTAATTAGTGTCATCAGTGCTGTCATCTGTCTGCTAGTGGTTGCCTATACATTACTATGTATTTTTTATTACTAGAACCCTAGATTACTAGCTGCAGATTTATATGTAAATTAAAGCGTATTGTTGTATAAAATGAGATTTTAAAATAAGATTTAGTAACTCGCTCATAACTAGATAACTGGTATACATAAGAACTTGTAATATACTGAGTTTTGGATCCCGCATCTAAAATTATTTTGATTAAATTCATATTAAATCACAGCAATTACTGCTCGTATCGCTGTAACTATAATAAAATACTCTCCTAACCAATGATATCTATTGTCCAAGTCTTTTCCCCATTGCGACAGGCCGGGGACCCTTAACTTCAATCGTTAATGTTTATTAACAGTCTTTGTTTCCACACAAAAGAGCGAAATTAAAAATATCTCGAGCACTTTTTTATGATTTTGAACAAATTACGCAGCGTTTTGTGTTTGTTTAACATCACGTAAAATTGCCTTCACCGTTGAAATACGAGAGGATTTTTTGTTGTAATTTCTACTCAATTTGGGTGAAGTTATCTTTTTTATTAGTACTGTTCAAATATTAGGGACGAGATTCGTTTTTGTTCTGTTTTGTGGATGAAGTTGGGTTGTTTCCAATAGGTTAAATGAGATCTAGTAAAGAGACTCAATATTACTAGATTATGGTGTATTTTATAACATGCCACCTTTTTTTTTACACGAAATAAGCTTACGTTTGACTATAGCCTGCCTGATGTTAAGCGCCACTATAGTCTAAGATGTAGCACGCTTGCCCAGAAGAAACCTATTTACTCTAGATTTGAAGACCCCTGGGTTATAATTTTCTGGGAACAGGGCTCCAGGTAGAGAGTTCCATAGTCTCGCTTGTCGCATGTCCTTACTACGAAGGTAGAAGCAAAGCGCTTCGTGCGAGTCTTTGGAACTTCCACCATAAAACGGTGACGCCCCACTGACGTCCTGCTTGTTTGATGGTGGAATGAACATGGAAGAATTACGTGTGAAGCTCTGTTGCACACCTATGGCTTGTCGAAATATTATGAAGGATTAAAACCACTTTTAGAGATAAAGTAGTGTTTTTTTAAATTCCATTTTTCATAGAATACACCAACAAAGTAAATAATATAATTAATATCTAGTCTGAGTTGCCAAAATTGAAACATGTAAATACAAGCACTTCACACAAATGCCCGGCAGCATAACAAAATATCCATGTTAATCCTAAAATAAGGTAACCTGTACGAAATACAAAACCTAACACTGAATATACAAAAGCCCTTTCATGGTTCAGAAGTGCAATCAACATAACGAGTCAGTCTTTGAATCTGAATGTCAAAGAACATCTGCTACAATAAACTCTAGCTGAGTTTTCGTGTCTGAATTTACACGCACTGATGTTAGTAAGTGTGGTTATGGTAGACCTCGCAAGGTGATAAATGTTTTTTTGCGTAGTTATTTTCTACGTTTATTGTACGTTCCGCTGATCCGAGTTGTGGAACTCCCTGCCTGACTCTGTTCCCCACGAACTAATAATCCAACGATCTTTAAAGCGAGAGTGAACCGGTTCTTATTGAGTAAACACGACCCATCTTGGATCATAGCTATTGCTTACCATCAGGCAAACTATGGTCAAGTGCAAACCCGCTTTAGTAAACAAAAGTTACGAAGTGACGATTTTACAAGTTTTTGGCTCGCTGAGATACGAAATTACGACGTCAAGCAAACTTGATGAATGTAATGCCACTCTGCGATATCTTTAGCTGTATTAACTTATCTTGATAAGTCAATAAATGGGATCAATTTACAAATCATCTGGTTACGCAAACTCAATAAAAAGATAAGTAGCGTATTATATACGTACTAAATGTATTTTATAAATAATATACGAACAACATACACACACACGCATACAAATAAAGAACAATTAAAGGGAATCATTATATATTTCCGGGTATTTTACACAGCGGACTCTACTGCATACTCTTTTTTTTAAAGTGTAGTCATTATTTGATGCAGAGACGCTTTGCTTGTTTTGCTTCGTCAATATCTGAAAGCTAAGTTTTAGTCTCTTTACACATACACACATGTTCGAGATTGTATCTGCTTACATTTATAATATGTAGGTACATATGTGGGAGTAATAGCTTGGTGCTTGTTACAATATTGCAGAAATAGTATTGTGTATAATGTTTGATAAAAGGGTTTCGTGATATTTGGTACCTATGGCCGCTTGTCACAATGGAGATATATAGGTATGTACTTTATACGTTAAATAGAAAACAATTACAAATTTGTGAAGGTTTTCACCTCTTTGAGGAGCTATTTACCTATCATACATTCACATTGTTTAACTCCATTATAAGACACCTTAGGACATGGTTTTGTTTGTGCTTTAGTTACATATTTGTATTTTTTAAGTGAAAAAAAATATACGACACCTTGCAAGTTTTACATTTGCGCTTATTGGTTTAATTAACAGAACAAAACAATTACTCGTTAATTAAAAACAGTGCTATTAACTGTGTTAAATATTATTATTATACAACATAATAAGTATTGCAGTAGTATGAATGACCATCATCATCACAAATTTAAGGGCAAGGCCCTTGTCTGTGGAGCATACGCCATCCTTTCCGATCTTCTGCCAATTCCTTGACCTCCTTATACGACACCCGCCTTTTCTTTTACTTGGTCCATGTATGACCTTCTCGGCCTTCCTCTTCCTCTTCGGGCTTCCAATTTTCCTTCAATGATGTTTTTCATAAATTTGTCATGTCGTATAAGGTGGCCAACCATCTGCCCTCTTCCATTTTCAATAGTCGCCATTATTGTACTGTGTTCTTGGACCATGCTCGGGTACGGTTTGAATGACCTAGTTCATAAATATTCTGAGCCAAGCATAATATTACGACTGCATTGTTATTAAAACAAATCAGAATCACAAAGAAAAGAGCTATTAACTGCTCGAAAGTTAAAGATCTCAACGAGACAATAACTCAAACAAGTAAATTAGAATCTCCATCAAAGCAAAATAACAATTCAATAGGAACAAAAATAGGTATTAATATTTTCTTTTCATCTTTCAAGTTTACAATGAGACCCTCACAATATAAGAAAGGGAGCTTTTCAAGAAGGTCTTACTTTGCAGGGTTCAATGTACCCAGTTATCTATTTTGAAATGGGATATCTTGATTGTGCGACAAAATTCTATTCGGTACATAAAATAATTAGTAAATTCAGACATTGTGTTGTTTTATGTAATAATTGTATTAGTTGTTAAATTTTAGAATTCGTTTTATGTCACAAAAAGAAGAGCTTGTGTTTAAAGTATTAAACCAAATAAATATATTGTTTGCAAAACATATTTTATATAAAATTAAAATAAAATAATAAAATTAAAGGAATGATAGGTTGATCAAATTGTTTAGTTTTTTTTCCGCTTTCCACTTGGTCTCTAAAAATAGGTACTAGAGTTTTAAAAGCTTTGAAAATGTGGGTAAAAGATTAAACACAAAACATAACCAAGTGTGTTTTTTTAAGTTATTCAAAGAAGACTCAACTCAATTTATTTAAAAATCACCTTGTACATACGTACTCGAATAAACTTTTACAGCAACATACTTTAATCAAATCGGAGACTGAGCGTTCTGAAGTAAATCACTTAAGTTCTGAAACATTCACAATACTCGCTTTAGCCGAAAACTTGTGCTTCATAACAATGGTACGTACGTTTTATTCTCGGTACTTAACTATTAAACAAAGTTCAGGGCTATTGTCTTTACGAGTCAAAGTTTGGGACTCTGGCTTCTAGAGTAAATGATGCAGTATGTCTAGCTTTGATTTCAGATTGAGATTTCTTACTATTCGTACTAAGTTAGTGTTATGTGGAAAAATATCCTGATTTTCATTATTATTTAATTGAATAACTGGAGTTGAATATCCATAGATAACTTAAAAATTAATCAATATTCGGTTGTTAAGACAGGATGTTATATTATTTTTAAGGCAGAGTTCCCGCTAACTTCTGTCAAAAGGAAAATGTGCTGAGCATGTTGCTAACGCCTACAAAGGTTTTAATCTTTCAAAAGTATTTTAGCTTTAGTAGGTTCCGTATTATTTTCGTAAATTTATTATTAGGTTTCATTTGTAAGTAAGTTTTTAATTAGTTAACTTTCTAAGTTTATGTTTAGTGAATTGTTTTAAAAAATATCATCTTCTGTTTTGAATTGATACTGTGACGGAGGCAGGTAAGGTAGTAAGTTTGTCAGTAATTTGGCAACTTCTAACAAAGGTGTAGCCTTGCATTTGCATTTATATGAGAAGTTGTTATGGCTTCCTGTTGAATTTAATTTTTGAATAACAATAAGATGTTTGAGTTAATTTTCTGTTATAATTTCATCAACTAAAATCTGTCTTTTAGACTAAGTTTTTTTTTTTAAGTATAAAATGTATATTATTATTATTATTATAGAAAACAAGAAGAATTATCTTAAGATAGGTATGTCGATTATTCTTCTAGTTGCGAAGTTTAAAAAAAAAATTTAATCGTATTTACAAGATACGAAAGTACATGAAAATGGAATGTGTAAATAAAACATTTTGAAATTCACCAGGCAACTTTGCTGTTAGAATATGGTAAAACAAAAGCAGCATAATTCAAGATTTTAAGTAGAAAACGTATAAAATGTTCCCAATATCTGTGTATGGACTTTGTATAACTTTAATTGGGCTGTAATAGCTGTGGATATAGTTGAAACCCTGTTTATAAAAAAGGGTAAAATTAATCAAGTTCTAGCATTAATCTAGTATTATAAGTAAATGTAATTGTTAGTAGGCTACGATGGGGTGGCATGAAAGTTTAGTTAAAAGCCCCTAAATTCCAATTGAATAAAAAAGGCTACAATAAAATAAGTTATATATTCTACATGCCAAAACAACTGACATCTTCCTGTACCTTTTTACACCAAGATCTGCAGGCCTACCACAACGTCTTATAGCAGTACTGCAGCAGTGCTGCTGCGATAATCGGTACTACAACGTCTAGTTTCTGACGTTTAAATAAGGTGGAATCAGTGTCGCGGCGCGTCGAGGTTTTGATGACGTCACGCGATTTTGTTCATTCATTTCCTAGGCGTTTTGCCTAAATCGGTACCATAACGTCTAATTGCCAGCGGAATCATTATCGCTGAGCTGTCAATTTGACATTATTTTGAGATGCTAAAAACGCTGCTATCTGCTTGCGTATTTGAGATATTTTTCTATTTAAACCCTTTGAATTATTGAAAATATGAAAGAAAACTGAATTTAATTGATATACAATGGTTATGTGTGTGTGGTTCGGCACAATTTTTGCGAAAATACCGAACACCAGTGAATATGTGGAGCAACGAAAATAAATCTCAAGCTGCAGCTATTTATTATTCATCAGCCAACAGCAAGCTAAAGAGCCAACTATCACGACCCAAAACTACAGCAGGGACCCAGTTCGAGATCACACTACCGCCACAGCAGATGAGGTGGCAATATCACGATGATTCAGTACCGCAGCAGGGCATCGTTATGCAGAATGTTGGTGTACCCTAGCTTTGAGAACAGTGACTTGCTCAGTGCCCTTCTATATATACTATTGTAAATAGGGTATTAAATTAACTGTTAATAAGACAAAATGTACAATAACTATTTGTTTAATTTAAACATAAATCTTAAATAGGTCCCATCTTGTGCTTAAAGGTATAAAGTAGCAGTATAGTTAGACTATGTACGACACACTATGCCTACACCACACAAACCTATTTTATAAATTAGTATAGTTGAGACACAATATAGAACGCATAAGCTAACAATCTAAATGATATCTTAGAATTAAAAAGGATGATTAATTAGAGCTAACTTCTGTGTTATATGTTTATGTTCCCCAACATAATAACTGTCGTCCAGTAAAAATAAATTCAAGTTTATAACATCAATTTATTGAAAAAAACTTTTAAGTTTATGTATCCACATCGTATGTTTAGAGTATTCACACAGAAAAGTAATTTACACGAGTAAACGTTCGTCTACGAAGTGGTTATACTGCTTGCAGAGGAATTTGATCATCTTCCAGCTCCAATAGATGGAGTATATCCGACTGCAGCCTTGCTTGCTCGTAAGAAGTTGATGATGGTTTGTCACCGTCTTGGTATCGTGATCACAGTCATGGTGATCCACCACGTTCCATCAGCTTGTATCGAGAACAAAAAGCCGCTTGAAGAAATCAACTTTTTGTTAAGAAGCGTATCCAAAGTGTTTGGTTTATCTAGATAAGTTTTTCACTGTGCATGAACACATTCATGCGGTATTCTGTCCATCATACTGTGTAGTATTCATACAGCACCAAATGTATCACCTCTAAATCGGGGACCCAATGCATTTCTATATATAAAACAGTTATAATTTATAGGCAGTTTGTTATGGTAGTTTGTTTACAAAATCATTCAGTGCTACCAGAATATTTTTTTATACCGTACATGACATTTTTTATACACACACAAGCAAAAAAGAGAATAAGACATAGTGATCTGGCAGTTCGTACCATTTCTGTATACAAATAAGCACGAACTCTTTGGAAAAAAGTTTGAAAATGTACACCAGCTGAAAGCCGGGCTCAAATTTAAATAAAATAAATGGTTAGAAAAATAATACAGGATACTTTTTTCGGCATAAAATGTACACAAAACAATGTATACCAACTCCAGTCGCAATAGCTATGTACATTTTACGAAATTTAATAAATAAAAAAATAAAAAATTATTCCTTGCATACTGCATGTACCCCTTGCATACTGCATACTTGCATGATTATTTATAATTGTTATTGTGCTTTTTTACTACATTATGTATTTGAAAAGAGCTAAATACGGTTGAAGCCGATATCTGGCAACACGCAAGTACGATAGTTTCAAAGAGAATATTGAACTGTTTTCGAATCAGTGACAGTGACAAATTTTGAAAGCAAAACTACTATAGGTTGTGCTATATTTTATCACAAACTCTTTCATTTTATGCAGTTTTAGCGAAATCATTCGTTCAGTGTCTCATCCCTAATCCGCTTGAAATCCGCTGGAACGCGATATTACGTCATAAGCTTGTGGTACGAATATTAGCAGCATTGAATTTCAGCGGAATCGCAGCGGAGCGGCAATGACACTGCTTTTAAAAACGTTATGGTAGGCCTGCAGACCTTCACAAAATGACACCTAAAGATCCTCCTTATAAAGATTTCCATAAACAATTGAAGCTATATCTCGGCGCTCCGTCCGCTGCGCGCAAGAAATGTAAATCGAGCGACCGTTTTCGAGGCTTAAACCCATCTTATAGCGAAGATAAGAAGAGCAGCAGGTGCTGTACTTCCAATTTATACGCTAAGGTTGAGTTTAGGAAGAAAATTGTTGCAGCGTTTTTGTGGATGATGCTTGGAAGTCAAAATTTGTTAAAACAGCCTTTAAACTTCCTGGTTTTCTGTATTACATTATGTATCTCATGTCTATATTCCACTACATTAATATTAATTTATACCTACTCTAACTGTTCAAAAAAGTTTAGGCGTGTCATAGAAAATGAATGATTGAGTGAGGTTTAAGTTTTCTTCTTTTATGCTCAAACTAATAATGATTTGCCACTGATTTTTTGGTATAGAAAATTAATGGATATTCTATATTAATCCATTTCAAACTTACTAATACGCACATACTAATAAACTGAAATTGAGAAATTGGCTAGTAAACCTGCATTGACAGCACAATGTAAAACATATATTAGATACACGTTTAAATAAATTAAAGTTTATCAATATTATTTAAGATGTAAAATAACTTCCAGTAATTAATGTGTAAAACCCACGGCTAGGTAAGCGAAGTGTAGGAAGACCTGTGCAACGGTGGCTGGATGATATTAGAAAGTTAGAACGAAACATCTGGGCAAGAACAGCGCAAGACAAAGAGTATTGGCGTAAGAGGGCGGAGGCCTATGCCCTGCAGTGGGTCCCATTAGGCTGATAATGATGATGATGAATTAATGTTTCAGTTCAAATGGAAAATAGCTTGTTATTGAAAAAAAATAGAGATATTTATTTACCCATCCAACTTAAATATCTTTAAAAACAACAACATTCACTGTATACGCATCCTAAGAAACCGTTATTCGTGTTGCGGGAGCAGCGGCTTGCATTTCGCTATCTTGCAAATAAATACGCGGTGAAACTCAAGGCTGTATGTTTATGTGACTGTCAGGGAAATCGATAGTTGAAACCATTTAAAACATGGGATAAATACTATTTATTCCATGTCATAATGCATCTTTAAAAATTGCAAAAATGTGTTAGTAAGTGTTTTATAGTATTTGGTTTGGTAGCAAACACAGGCGATTTATATTTTCGAATATTTGACTTAGTACTTACAACAATATCAGAGACCATTAGAATATTTAATTTCAAAAACTCTTGACTCATCTAACAAGCTTACCTCTATAGCAAACACTTTTATTGGACAATAGTTTTACAAAGCTATTGTTTAACATAATTCAACAATGGATGCAATTAATGTACTGCAAGCCATTTTAAACCAATTAAATGATTCATTACTATGAGAAATTCAATGCAACGAAGAGCTGAAAACATATTTTTTAGGAAGTTTACATGTAAATTTTATGGACCAATTAGCAAGTTAATTTTGTTAACAATAACCGCTAAAATCATACCCAGATAGTTTTCTAATATTAAAACTTATTTCAATTTCAATTTCATTTTCGTAAAATCTTTGACTTTGCTTCTGCATAGTGCACAAATAGATTCATTTAGTTTGCATTTCACTAAACACATTGCTAGTTTCATTGCATCCTCTCAAGCGCTAAGAATATTCTGTACAAAATGAATAGAATCTTAATCGCTGGTAATAAGGATCATATTCAGTTGCAACAGCTTAATTACTAGTTCTAGGTTATCTTGAGCTTGTACTATTGTGACAGTATGGGCTATTAGGTAGTAGTACTCCAGTAGTATAAAATAATTAAAAGAAATTGATATCCTCAGAAGTCCGGTAAGTTAGTAGTTAGTCATAGTATAGTTTTTAGCTAATAAAATTCATCATCACAAATTTGCATGAGGAATCCTTCCCGATCTTCTGCCAATTCCTTGACCTCCTTATACGACATGACACCCGTCTTCTCCTTTACGTGGTTACCTTCTCGGCTTTCCTCTTGTTCTTAATGAAACTGAAATCCATAAAATCATTCTCTTATTTTTAACACTGGCGCTCCGTGGTTTCACTTGGCTTTAATCCGAGATAAAAAAAAACTGTTATTCCAGGATTTAATTACATTTATGCTTACAGTATTTCCCGTGCTTGTGGGGTATGTCAGGCTCGGAGCTAATGAGACTCCACTACCAACAATAAACTACCACGATGTCTTTTCTTCTTGGAAAGGGCGGGTTTTGCGGTCAATCGAGCAATACACCTCCACAAGGTGATCTAAGGTGGAGCAAACTTGTACGTTTAATAAGAAATAATGTATAGTTTACAAGTAACAGGGTCTAAAATTGTCCTTACTGCTCGTAAGGCTTTCTTCATTAGCCTAGGATGAGCTCATTAGAAAGGTATTGAGACGCTCTCGCGCAATCATGTGAACATCTCGGAACATGTGAGATGCTTGCCTCCACATTCTTAGAACATGCACCAGATTTCATGAATGCATGAAGTAAATTAGTAATTCAAAGGCAAATGAACTGAACTCAAAGGATACTTAAAACTTTATGTTATTTTGTTTTATGTAGTGGGTTTGATATTGTATCTGCCCAAGAAAACTCCCCTAGCGGATTAATTCTGCGGGGGAGTCACGACCCTCAGTCATGAGGAATACGACTCAAGAGAGAGAGTGGGTTTACTATATAAATTACATTTATCTCTTACAAATATACGAGAACTAACTATTTGATAATATAAACGACAAGCTATTAAAAACTAAACTTTTCTTCAAAAGAAATTGAATATTCACTTCTTTATTATTTACGAGTATAGGTATCGTTTTAACTACTTTAATAAGTATAACGTAAAGCACACTTGACTTACAATTTTAATAATTATTAATAATCACGAGCCTTCTAACCTTCCTAGTTTTAAATTACAACTCGTACTTTAATGATAACTCCCGTATTCAGGTGTTGAAATTAATGGTTTCACCTAAAAATGTAACGAAAATTTAATTGAGGCAATTCTGTATACGACATGTTTTATTTTAGTATAACTGTTGACTATTGATTCGTGTCAGCGGCCTTTAGGGCGGCTTGATAAACTCTGGACACCAAATTTGGCCACTTTCATTCGATAAGAAGAAGACTCTTGATTCTTGTTATTGGAAATAGGTATAATAAGTATTATATCCGTTACCTAGTACCCACGACACAAGCGTTTGCTAAGTTTGGTGCTAGATGGCGATGTGTTCAATGTCCTGGAATATTTATTTATTTATTTATTCGTGGTAGTACAATAGTACTCAAATTAGCCTTCTTTATTAAAGATTTTGAAAGTTTTCTAGTGTTATGTAAACTTAGGCCTATACCATTAAAAAATAGTTCTTCTGGAGTACGTGATTTATTTTGAGACATGCTCCATCGCAAACCACACCGTCGTTCGTGCGTATCTCGCTTCAAAAGATCTGACAAATATCAGTAACGACTACAGGTTTACTTCTATTTACATTACAAATTTTATGCAAATTGTGGATTAAAAGTTCTAAAGTACAGACTTATATAAAGTCTAGGCTAGGCTAAACACGGCGAGTCGCTAAGCTGTGCTAAGTACTTATTTTGTTTAGTGTTTGGCACTAGGCAATGCTGTTCAGCTAAATTCCTGCTAATTTTGATACAAATATCACCAGACTTGGAAATTTTACGTTGTATTACTAAAGGTGTAAAATTACGGATGTAATTAAATTAACATACGGATGAATTTATAATGATACAGATATTGCAAATGTCCTAAAAAATTTATACAATACAATGTCATGTCCATGACGATGGCACTTTAAAGCTTAAACAAGTTTATTTTCTATATGTTACATCCCCAATGATTAAATTAATCAAGTAAGTATATTAAAGTTTATATTAAATTTATTTTCAAAATCATTTCATATTATCAACGATTTGATAGTGCAAAGTGGTAGTTATATTAAAATCAGATATATTTACTTAAAAACCCCATTCATTATCTTAATTACTAAACTTCATGCATTAGAAACTTTTAACTTACTAGAAACTTCTTGTAATCTCTGTCTCAGGATTCTTAAGATTGTAGTAGTATTAGCTTAAGAGCATCGTATAAGGATCTCATGAGGCTCAAATAATGCGTTCACAAGTTTTGCCTTCATGCTATCCAATTACTTTGCAAAAGGAGGACAGAAAAGCCTTTTCTATTCGCCGCAGCGAAGTTGTGGAGTTAGAGTGAATTGACTGCAGTTTCGTCAATCTCTGCATGTTTTGTAAATATACAATTACAATACATATGTATGAGATTAATTTTAGAGATTCATTTGTCTATGCGTATAATAAAGCTGAAGATCAAAAATCTGTACATGGCAGATATTAGAAAAAGACGTTTGGGTATACCTTAAATCAATAACAGAACACGTTTCTGCAGGTTTAAAAATGTTTGTCTGTTAATCTATTTTGTCTGTTTATTTCAACGCTCATCACGCAAAAACGGCTGAGCGGATCATCATGATTTTTGGTGTGTTGGTAGTATAAAACCTTGGAATTGTCATAGACTACTTTTAACTATGAAATTATGCGAGCGTAGCCGCGGGCGTCCACTAGAAGATTAATATATATCTATCCTTCAACATTAAGATGATAGAGAAATATTTCAATTCAGTTTATTTCTAAGTATGTACCAGTCTATGAAACCAACAATTTTGTTTCTAGGCAATTACAACGGGAAATGAGCGCTAAGCGTTAAATGGCCTGCTTTGCGTTCAACTTGAAACAAATAAAACTGCTGCTAGAGCAGATTAGAATGCTAGCAAAACGGCTAACTCGCTTTTTGGTAATATACAGTTAATTACATAGATAATTACCGCGTGACCAGTTAAGGGTGGCTTTATTACGTCAAAGCTATCAAGTTTTGTATAACTACTTGTAAACATTTTTTTTTTGTCAATTGTTATAGCCCAGAAGTAATGTATTGTTTGTTGGCCTGTCTGTTTGTTTGTGTATTTTATTTTCATCGCGTAAAATTTTGACTCATGATTAATTTGACATAAATGTAAATAATGTTAGAAAAGTTGGTATTATGAATAATAAATACACATATAAAAAAAATAGCCCTGGTATTCTATTGAAATGACTGTTCATTGTTGAAGTGTGGCCAGGTAAAAATGAGCCTTATTATAAAATTTTTGGCAGGTGGATGATTACTTAAACAAAAAAACGCTAAAGTCAAAACAAAAATGTATTATAAATAAATAAATAAATATTTCAGGACATATCACACAGCGCCATCTAGCCCCACACTAAGCTTACGCTTGTATCATGGGTACTAGATAACGGATATAATACATATATACTTTTCTTTTTTAAATACATACTTATTATACATAGAAACGACCAGACTCAACACAATTTTGCATTACAGATTGCTGTCATCAATTTCATTATGCCCGAGTTACAGTATGCATTATACAACAACATGGGCACTAAATTCCTCGTATTTAACAGCCTCGTATTTTTAGAGCAAATACACAGGTGCTTAGTGGTTAACAATAGCAATACTATGACACTATTTTACAGTTTCCAGTATCTTTATCTTTATATCCTCCATACAAAGTCTACAAAACACTTTTGCAGAGATTACCAACAGTTTCGTTCAGGTATGAAATGGCACTCGTTCAAACTTTGCGCATTTAACTTGCAATTGCAGTTTAGCGACGAATAGTAAAAATTTCCCGGTAAACTGTTGTTGTCTGCTACTTTGTTGCGTTCATTTAGATTTAATAACCGCTGTACTGAGTAAAAACTGTGTGCTAGTTAAAACTAGTTCCAAATTATACACGGTTTGAAACACCAATTTGTTACACTTTTTAAACGAATGCATAAAAGTTATAATTATATAAAAATGTATAAGTGCCCCGTTTTTCATGAAGTATATTATTTTAGTAGAGTGACTTACTTTAGTAAATAATTATAATGCGGTTGATTTATTAATTCCACTATATATTTTCTCATCTCAAGAATCAATTAAATTATTTTCACAAATTTCACAGTAAAATTTTTAAACAAGAATCTCTGGCTCAGCACAATGTGTCACTTATTCACGACTTAAGAGAGTTAAGAAAATGCTTTCGCAGTCCAGTCTTTCAATGGGTGACTCAAGTATCACATGAAATAACTTAATGGAAGAGATCGTTCTTAGCGATAAGTTCACCACTTTTGGCACTATAATAGGTTGTATTTTCCTACTCTCTTCAAGTTGTATTTTGCTTCTCTCTTTGAGTTGTATTTCCTCGTGACTGAGGGTCGTGACTCCCCCGCAAAATTAATTCGTTAGTTTTCTTGCGTACATACATCGTGGTGGGCGCCCAGGTCCTTCCACGGAAGGCACATGTCCTCGGATATTAGTACCTCTTCCTCCTGGGATCTCAAGCTAACCAGTCGTGTGTGTGTGTCGAGAAATTTTATCAATTTAAACTCCAATATTCACTTTAAAAAAATAGGACATCATAAATTGTGAAGAGATTGAAGATCGCTACCTGCCTCCTGTCCCTCTGTCAGCCTGGTACTTCACCCCACCACTGTGAGTGCAAATTCAATAACTTAGCTCCGCTCCGACGAATTGCAAACCGCTTAGAGTGACGTCACCTACGCTCCGCCTGCGCGATCAGCTGTTATTGGGTCGACAACCCATTAGTGGGTCACTCACACATCGCCACAAGCTACAGGCCCCGCCTGCGCTAGCGCAGTGTATTACACCAGCTACTCACACACATACAGATCGCCGCTGCTCCGGAGCTCCGTTCACCTTGCCGTCGGAAGGATTTAGGCCTACTCGAACTGTTTTGCGCGCAAGTATGCCGCTAGTACACAGCCAAATTCGATCAAAAGACAACAAAGATGGTAAATCCGGGTCTGACTCGATGGTGGATACCTCCCCGAGTCGTGCAGCACGAAACACAGGTCGGCAGAAACTTAAATCTAGAAAGAGGTTACCAGTTTCAGATACCGAACATGATGATTACGATACATTTAAAAACGATATGAAGGATATGTTATCCACTATGTTCACCTCGTACATGGACAAACAAAACGAGCGCATGCAAAGAATTGAGCAACAACTGTCCTCAGTTAACAGCCAAACTGCGCCCATTCCAGACATCGAAAAGTCGATGAATTACATATCAGACCAGTTGTCTGACGTGCAGATAAAGATTACAAAATTAGAAGAAGACAAAAAAGAGCTGAAAGAAGAGATGGTAGGCATCAAAGGTAAACTAGATGTAATAGAAAGACAAGCTTGAAAAACCTGTATAGAAATAAGAGGTGTCCCTCGTAAGCAGGGGGAAAGAAAAAATGAACTTTTTCCTATAATTCAAAATCTACTCTCTAGCTTGAAAGTTGAGTACACCACATCTGACATCCGAGACGTATATCGAGTACACAATAAAAACAATGTCTCAACATTAGTGGCTGAGTTCTCCAGTACACTAATCAAAGGAAACCTACTAAGCAAGGCAAAAAAGCACAATCTCAGTTCAAGCTCTAAGCTAAGCACTAAGCACCTGGGCCTCGAGGGACCTGAAATGCCCATCTACATCTCCGAAAACCTGACACCTAAGTCTAGACGGCTGTATTATCTGGCGAGAGAACTAGCGAAGGCTCAAAACTTCTCATATTGCTGGACATCCGATGGGATGGTGTATCTGAGAAAGAAGGAGGGCCTTCCACATATCCTAATCAAGAACGAAGATCAACTTGAAGCACTTAAAAAGTCTACTTGACTACCTAACTTAGTATTACACATGATAGTCCCATACGCGAATTATAACATAATTCTCAGCTGTTTACTACGTAAATTTCTCCGTTTAATTCTGTTTTGTAATGGTCTGATCATCCACCACTATGAAATAATTAACAAAGTATTCAATCTAGTAATTCATTATGTTCCATGGGGAATACTAGCACTAATAATATACATACAACAAGATTTGTCATTTACGACTGTAAATTCTGTTGCTACTTACCCTTCCAATACACCTTGTTATTTAAAACCTTGTGAATGCAAGTCCTCTAAACAAACTCCTACAAACAATCACAACCACTTTTATAAAAATATCCCAGATTTGACTTTGTACAAACTAAAGACACACCACACTCAGTTATTATATTTAGTCTTAATCATAATGCCACAATTAATCATCCTTACAACACTGTATAACACTCTAATCTTGATATTGAATAATTTTCTAACTAAAGTAACCATAAGGTACATAATTGTGAAACTAAAGGCTACCAAATAAACTCCACAACAATAAAGCAGTGCTTGACCGATATCATTCACTGCGCAAAGTAAATAACCTGTATTTGTGCAAAAACGAATCTATTTTTAGACACGCCGCAAACAAGTATCAGTCACTGATTTACAAAAATATGTTCATAATAGGCCTGAACTATTTAACGTACCGTAATTACTTAACTACTGCAATACCTCCTTCCTGTACCTGTTACTGCTATTATATTGGAAACTATATCATATATGTCGCCGTAATCACTGACTTAACTCAAACAATAATACACATTTCTGAGTCCACAGTTACCTATTATATTTTTCCCGCAAACTACATCATATCTTTACACATACTCAACCCGAAATTATACACACACAAGACCTTAGTTAAATTAGATTGCATCATACCTTCATTCAACCAAAAAAACTATCCCTTTGTTGACAAATATAGCTCAGCGGTACGAATACTAACATCGATTGTAAAATATGCCACCATGAATTACCTACATCTCTTTGACAATAACGATAACAGTTACACACCCCTACTACACAAGTTTAGCCCAGTCACTAGATACCTTTACCATTATTTTACAAAAACCACTGCATTAGCCACAATACCCGACCCAAACAACAGTTATGGACAACTAATAGTGATTACAGAGTTCACTTACTTGAGTTATTACATCTTGACTAATTCACTTTCAACTACTTTCACGCTGACTCACCACATATCACTCCTTACCACAGTTCAACATCCAGTATCATCAAGGTCCTCTCTTAGTCATTTAATCTACTACGTCAAACAACAAATAGAAACAAACAAAACTATTTACAGCAATAGGAACAAAAACGCGCCTGATATCACGTGGGCACAATACACACTAAACCAGTGCCTATGGTGCGCCCGAATCTTGTTCGTCAGCATGCACGAATCTATTTATAGACACAGAGTAAGGATGTTACAACTAATACACTTAATTGTTTTATACTCTTGTATTATTCATGTTACTATATTACAAAAGTACAACCGCCAACCTCACTATGAAAATTACTCTAATTTGTTGAATTCACTTACTATTCAAGTCGGTATAAAATTAAAGAAACAATTCTGTCCGTCATCTACAACACGCTCGAACAACAAAATTAAATGTACCTCGCCGCGCAACCATAGTAAACCTATCTCTCACAATAAAAAATATATACGAGTACATAGCGCATACTTGATAAACTCTCGACACCTAAACTGCCATATCTCACACAAACTAACTTCCCTGCACACACTCCTAGCTACTATATGTGACCAATCATCAAGCTTTTTTACAAGCAATGACTTGACATTACGTTACACAAAACCCGCGACTGACTTTAATTCTGTCACACATTATATCTGCATGCTTATACTAAGTACAATACACTCACTCATACAAAGTCATTCCCTCGCGTCAACACATGCACACACAATTTCTACAAACTCATTCACTCGCTTCAACACTCGCACACACACTACACAAACTCATTCCCTCGCGTCAACACATGCACACACACTCTACAAACTCATTCACTCGCGTCAACACTCGCACAACACACTATACAAACTCATTCCCTCGCGTCAACACATGCACACACACTACAAACTCATTCACTTGCGTCAACACTTGCACACACACTATACAAACTCATTCCCTCGCGTCAACATATGCACACATACTCTACAAACTCATTCACTCGCGTCAACACCCGCACACACACTATACAAACTCATTCCCACGCGTCAACACATGCACACACACTCTACAAACTCATTCACTCGCGTCAACACTCGCACACACACTCTATTATATACCCAAAAACAATTATGGATGATAATTTACAGATTTTAAATAACATTGATAACACGGAAGTAGGTCACACTTACCAAACTTATGTCCCGGAGCAGTGTAAAGAATACCTGGAGCTGGATAAAAATCAAGATAAATTCACTGTAGTTCTACAAAATATTCGTAGTATTCGTAATGCCAAAAATTACAACAACTTCACCGCGTTTTTAGCACGTCTGGGTTTCTTACCACACATCATTGTTTTTACTGAATGCTGGCTAGGCACGTCTTTCACTGGAATCAGCATGAACAATTACTACTGTTCCTTTTCGAAACAAAATAAAAATCAGAATGACGGTGTTGTTGTGATGATAAAAGCGGGTATATCAGCCAGCGTGACTGAAGCTCCTCTACTGGATGGTACAGGCCTTCTCGTTACGATTGCAAACTTCTACTCAATATTGGCCGTGTATAGGCCTCCTGTTTTCGAAAGTGTAAGCAACTTCATGTCATCTCTAGAAAAAATTATTTACCAGACTAAGTGTCAGACTTCTGTCATTGTTGGTGATATTAACATAGACATCATGCCATCAGTGACCCACAAAAAGACAATGAATTATCTAGATTTACTTGCATGCCATGGTTATATCCCGGGACACCAGGTTCCCACTCATGATAAAACATCGTTAGACCATGTTTTTGTTAAAAGTGCCCAACCAACTTCAGTAGTGGTGTGCTCTAGCCAGGTCACTGACCATGATACGGTAATACTAGGCATTTCTGGTAAACCCGCCACAATTGATAAATCAAGTCAAAAAATTAAACTTAACTATACTAACATCGTCTCACATTTAGAAAAGGTAGATTGGTCGGAATTATACGCCTGCAAAAATCCTGACACAGCCGTCAGTATCTTCACTAAAATAGTTTACGCTGCAATAGACCAATACTCTAGAACCATAACGATGCGAAATTCTAAAACTATTCGAAAAGACTGGATCACTCCTGGTCTAATTAAGTGTATGAACAAAAGAGATGCTCTTCATTACAAACATAAAAAAGACCCTGAAAACACTAAGCTGAAAGACAAATACAAGAAGTATCGAAATTTATGTAATAACACCCTCCAAAATTTAAAAAACGCGCATGACTGTAGAAAACTTGTATCAAGTAAAAATAATAGTAAAGATCTCTGGGAATCCATTAAAGATATTTGCCACCTTAAATCAATTAGTTCAAAAAGTACCGATCTCCTATGCACTAATTCTAATAAAAAACAAGCCCTAAATCTAGTTAATCACTATTTTGCATCAGTAGGTGATAATCTTGCCAAGAAGATACTTCTGGATATTAAATGCACAGAAGATGAACTAGCGCAGTCAGTTTTCCTCCCATGTCCTCCAATAAACTCTATGTACCTAACTCCTACAGACCCTCAACAAATAAGCAAAATTATTACCTCACTAAAACTAAAATCTGCCCCTGGTCCCGACAACATATCAAATTATATTCTAAAATTAGCCAAGCATGTACTAGCCCCTCCTATAGCCTTTATCTGCAACCTTAGCTTAGAAAATGGTGTGTTTCCTAACTCGTTTAAAATTGCCAACGTTTGCCCTATCCACAAAGCTGGCGACACCAAAGATCCCTCGAACTACCGCCCTATATCCCTATTGACTTCATTATCGAAAATTTTAGAACGTGTAGTAAATACAACCTTTATCAGCTTCCTCGAAACTCACCAGCTGCTCTCACCAAACCAATATGGGTTTAGGAAAGCGAGATCGACGGAAGATGCTGTTACTTCTTTGGTAGACTTCGTAGCTGGGAAACTTGATGAGGGTCAAAAATGTATCGGCGTATTCCTCGATCTCGCTAAAGCATTCGACACTCTTTCACGCGTAATTCTTCTTAAAAAGCTGGAATATCTGGGTATTAGAGGATCAGCTCTTTCCTGGTTCCATTCCTACCTAACCGATCGCAAACAACGAGTTAAAATTAATGACTCAATTAGCGATTGTGAAGCGGTGTCATTTGGTGTCCCTCAAGGCAGCGTGCTCGGCCCTTCCCTTTTCTTGGCCTATATAAACGATTTGTGCCAAATTGACCTCCCTAACGCAAAGATCTACTCTTTCGCTGACGATACTGCTATCGTCTATTCCGCTAGGAATTGGAGTGACGCAAATAAAGCAGCAAATGAAGGTCTAAGAGTTATCGCAAGATGGCTACAATGCAACCTGCTGACACTTAATGTTTCTAAAACTAAGCTTGTAGCGTTCAGAGTATCGAGTCGCTCGGCACCTGACATTCGCTTGAATGTTAAAATACACACTTGTTGTGTATCTACCTACCCGCAAAATTACTGTACTTGTCCAAAAATAGAACAAGTTAGTGACATTAAATACTTAGGAATATATATCGACGAATTGTTATCATGGACAAAACAAATTCATACAGTGAGTAGTAGGCTTAAAAAACTCATATTTGTGTTCAAGAAGTTAAGGTCTATTGCTGATCCTAAGATAATAAACATGGTGTACATGGCTCTGTGCATACCTGTCCTGACTTACTGTATTACTTCTTGGGGTTGCGCTTGTATCACCCACTTCATGAAAATAGAACGTGCACAAAGACTTATTCTTAAAGTAGCTCATAAAAAATATTATAGGTACCCCACAGACACACTTTACAGTGATCTTCAGCAGCTCAGGGTCAGACAGCTATTCATAGAGGCGTGCATCCTCAGATACCACAAAGCCACACACCTAGACGTTACACACAAACGCACACTTCGCTGGAACACAGTTGGATCTAAAACAGCTACAGGAAGGAGATGCTACAATATCTTAGGTCCTTTTATATACAAAAAAATTAACTTCAAATTAAACATTATTACCTGTACTAAATATGTTTGTAAAAAGAAGTTAAAAGACTATCTAGTCACATTAAATTCTAAGGAAACAGAAGAAATCCTCCGTCTAATTTCATAGAGGTAACATTTTTGCATGATAAATTCATATATTATGTACACTAGGTAGGATCGTCACGCCGGCCTAAATTCCTCTATATATATATATATATATATATGTACTCAAGTCCCCTACCCCTTAAAACGCAGTTTTTCTTAAACCATACAAACCTACAAGTATAAAAATAAAAACACACACACACACACATACATTATATATATACATCCATTCAGTCAGACACTCCCACACACACTCAGACCCAAATATATGAATATGCATATAATATCTATTTACAATTTGCCCTTCTCCACTAAACACTTGCAACATCTTAGGTAATGCACCCCACGAAGAGAACTAGCTCTCGCAAACTCAGGGTATCCTACTGCGAGAACTAGGGAACCTATAAATTAATACGATCGTGGCATTTCAAGCCTAAACCCTCAATCTGTATTATATAGCCATAAAGTACTACATTATGTTAAATCATTGTGTAGATAACTGTAATTATAAGATTTAACACATTCCCTTAAACTACTCTAATTATAAGTTAATATTAACCTAAACATTGTAAATGCTACCATGGTACCAAATAAACATCTTTTTATCTTTTATCTTTATCTTATATTGTGGTCCTCAAACATGTCAGTTTCCTCACAACGTTTTCCTTCACTGTTAAGCGAGTGCAAATCCACACATAACTTAAATGAACAAGTTATTGGTGTAGGGCCGAATTCGAACCATGAAATGCAGACACTGGAACCGCTGAGCCACACTCTCTTTTGTAATAGTATTTTGCTTATTTTCTGTTTATGTCGTTGCGTTTCGTTTACTACAATTAAGTTTAAATCTATCTTTCTAATTTCAATTCTACTGTTAACTTTATCTAATGGTATAACTTTTGTTATTAGAATCTAAAATACTCCCAGCTTTAAAAACGCAAAATGCGATGCTTCCGGACACGTCAGCCATTATTTAATCTGTGTCCATTCGCCAATATCCGTTTCCGGTTTTCCGATCCGTTGGCCGTTCGTTGCAGGTTTTCGGTTTTTGATTAGAGTTGCCTTCGATATGGGATATTTCGACGGGAATAACGATATTCAAGTTTATGGAAAAGCATTTTTAAAGGTTATGGTCTATTTGTATCCGTATGTATCTATTCGTAGATATTGCAGAATGAACTATATAATATTGAAGGTAGAATTTTCTAAAGTATTTTTTTTTGTTTTTACTCTATAGGTATAAGCTTATTAATTTTGTGTGATAAAAATAGGTGGTAGTCTGCATCTGGATCTTTTTTTTTTTTTTACGTGGGATAAGTTTACTTTTGACTACAGCCTGCCTGATGTTAAGCATTGCTGCAGCCTAGGGTGAGGGTGGGTTATGTAGATTTTCATAAAAATATTACCCACTACTTATTGAAGACTGAGAGAGTACCATTAAAAGTTCTTGCGTGACGTACAAAAGACGCGGTTCATTCATAAATTACATATATTTTAAACTTTTCATTACAATGCAGGCAACATTACATCAAGATAACAGGTTTCAAATTAATTTTTAACTTTTAGCATTGAGAGTGTAAAATAACCACAAGTTTTAAATGATTTATGCATATTGTATAAAATTACGTTTTCGTTAATAATTGCTCTTGACATGTAATCCTGACATATCTATAAATATTTATATGTTATACATTATTACATTTATATGTTAGGTATTTATATGCTATATTCTGATTTTTGAACCTCTTCAGCTTTATTATAAAATAAATAAATAAATAAATATTTCGGGACATTGCACACAGCGCCATCTAGCCCCACACTAAGCAAACGCTTGTGTCGTGGGTACTAGATAACGGATATAATACTTATATACTTTTCTTTTGTAAATACATACTTATTATACATACAAACGACCAGACTCAGCACAAGTAATTATAAATTTTTAAAGTACATAAATACTTGTGTCATGCGGGAATCGAACCCGCGACCTCTAGATTAGAAGGCAGAGCCACTACCAACTAAGCTATCAGGCCAGTCAAAAAAAGCTGAAGAGGTTCAAAAATCAGAATATAAAAGATATTAGAAAGAATGTTTGGGTATACTTTTGATTCATAGATCACGTTTCAGAAGTTTTGAGATAGTTTTGCCGGTTCATCTGTTTGTCTGTTAATTTAAACGCTCATCACGCAAAAACGGCTGAACACAAATTATTATTTTTGGTAGGTGAGGTCTTAGAAGTGTCGTAGGCTACTTTTTATCTCTAAATAATGCGAGCTAAGCCGCGGGTGTCCACTAGTTACCAATAAAGGTTTGTCTGTTTGTCAACCAAACCTTTTCACATTTTCTGTCACCCCCCAGCCACTCTCTCTACCTCCACCGAACTAAAAAAGCTGCCACTCGCGCCATTCATTTCCCTAAATAAACCCTTTCATCGTTCACCGCGGCCGCAACAAGATTTAGTAGATTTCCCTTGCGCGTGACAGCGAGGTCCGCGTGCCATAGGTAGATTTCCTGTACGGTAGGCCTTGGATACCTAGTAGTTAGAACTATCTGGAATGTGCCTCTAAAAGATAGATTGCCAAAAGTGACACTTAAAAAGTTACTCAAATTAAAGTATTTCATAAATTTATGGTGATATTTTTATATATTGAATGAGTTTTTCATGTATTTAATGACGGTCAAAACTTACATCATTTTTATGTCGGCTCAGACGACGCGTTTCAAAGCTTTCAGAACGTCTTTACCAGGTCTCTAATAATAAATGGTTATTTTATATAGATACAATTATATATAACACAATAACTATTTATTTAATTGCTTATTATGTAATAAGAGAAGTGAACTGGTGTTGTTGTGAAGCTTTTTTAAAGTCTTTAAATAGCTTAGCAACTATTGTGCCTAGAAACACAACTTAAGTCTATAATTCAATATTAACTTTATTCGTCTGAATAAACCAGCTAAATCCAATGAATTTAAGTGATTTTCAACCCATTCCGAAACTCATTGCGTTAATTGGTGTTTATCTTAATCAAAGTTCAAAGTTCAAAGTTTTCGCCTTCGCATTCGCCTAACTCAAATATCTCAGTCGGTCGATCTGAGATTATTATGTGCGTACATATGTATAGCATAACATTCACACATTTATAAAAAAAACACTCAAAAATCCTTCATGACATACCCATAACAGCTGGCCTATCTATAATAAAAAAAAATATAAACATTATACTCAACCAGGTCAACCTATAACGTTAAAAATCTACCGCATACGTCCTTTAGTGGCAATATAGTGTGCTCTAAAAGTTATTTGTTTGACACCATTGCTGGCCACGAGCCACCATTGGCCAAATACATACACACGTCACAGATTTTGCACGGGAAATAGAGTGAGGCTTAAAATAATTCTAGAATAGCTGGAAAGAATTGGGTTTGATGTAGTTCTTTACGTGGTTTGGTTCCAGTTTTTTGTCGTTGAATGTTATCTTTCGATAATCCTCTTATACTCATCATCAATACTAATATTATAAAGCTGAAGAGTTTGTTTGTTAGTTTGAACGCGCTAATCTCAGGAACTACTAGTGCAAATTGAAAAATTCTTTTTGTGTTGAATAGACCGTTTGTCGAGGAAGGCTTTAGGCTATATAACATCACGCTGTAACTACTAGGAGCGAATAAACAATGGAAAATGTGGAAAAAACGGGGAAAATTATTCATCTTTGAGGGCCTCCGTTGCGTGCGCTGCGAAAACGGTTCTTGAATAAAAAAATATGTATGAAAGAATTATTCCTCTTGAAATGATCTAACAAAACGTCCGCAACAGTATGTGTCTATCTTTTAAGATTAACTCACTAGAACCGTTTTTATGATAATAACTATTCCACGCGGACGAAGTCGCTGGCACAGCTAGTCATTAATAAAATGAAATGGGACTTTGAGTATTCTTGACTATTGAATATTTTTTATAACCTGAAAGCACGCAAAGCAAGCAAAGCCTAAATTGGTAACGCTACTTTATATTGTAGCATTGTAAAAATCTTGCAAGTCACATTAAAATAAATATCGGAAACGATTTTTTTTACATGTTATAGGCTCACGCTTGACTACAACTCGCCTGATGTTAAATTAGACATTAAATCTAGCTTCGAAAAAAATCAATGTATCAGGTTATTATTATGAGGTGTGTTAAACGATGAATTATCGTGTTTTTTTAGGTATGAATGTACCGTTTTCAATTTATTTACAGGTTACTATTTTATACCAAAATAATGCAAGTGGAGTGGCGTCCTCGTAGTTTTTACATTTTAATTGTTACCTAACAATAATGACAAAGTTTCGCATTCCGCAAAAAACAGCCAAGTGCAAACTTAGTCCAGTCGCATTGCGGTTAAATTAGTAGCAAACAAGCTGAAGAGTCGCTAAAAAATAGTTCGCTCTCGTAATTTAGGAGCTTGTATTTCAAAACACGCCTTTAGTAATAACTTCAACCTGCTGTTAAAATTTATGTTTTCATAACGTGTCCCGTTTTTTGTGAATGAGAATAATTTTCGGTGACGGCAGTGAGTTGTGATTTTTTATTAAATTTCTTGCTCTGTGTAGTGGGGTGGTACGTTTTTTGTAAAGCTGCTGGGAATCTGGTCATTGAAACGTGAATGTATTATTGTAGTTGATTGTAATCATTCTGCAAATTGAAAACACCTCATAATTACAAATGGACTAAAATGTAAATATAAACATAAATCTAGAACTAATTGAAATTGCTAAATATTAATGTAAATACTAAATAACTATATAATATTATTAAGACTTTTTAGGGACTGTAGAAGACATAATCATGTTTAAAATATTTTGACAAATATCTTTTGACATTCAAAAATTTATTTTTTACTTGTTCCTAACTGTATTAATATAAGCAAGATCACTGGAAGGGACTAGCTGATATAGCACGGGTGTGCCCTCACCCAGTATGTTAGGTAGTAATTAAGAATGATTGTTACACTTATTCTGAATAAATGAATTTTGAATTTGCATATCATGCGCTTGACCACCTGATAGGTATGCTTTTTGTATAATAGACCTTCCCAACATTAATTATGCTTGTTTTTTTACAACACTTTCTTCAAGTTATCAATGACACTTTCAAATATAACACATATTTTATTGTATTGTTAAATGAAGTTGAAAAAATGACGCTGATATATTTTTTTATGAATTTACATGACCCAATAGTAAAAAAATATTAAATTAACTTTGTAAAAAAAGGCTAGTGTCAAAATAATTAAAAGAGCTCAAAATAAGTAACAAAATAGTATTGAGAGTGCTCTTGCAAGATTGTCAGCTAATTTCCGAGGTCTAACGTTTGTGACCTTTGCTATTTATGTGTTGATTTTACACTAGAATTTGAAGAGTTAATTTCCGATCGCCAAGCATGACGGCTCATTTTCCCGTTAGATGAAAAGATATTTTTCTACAAGTGAAGATTAATATTTTATTTATGGACTAGTGGGTGTTTGCGGCTTCACTCGTATTAAGAAAACTTGCATCCCCTATTTCATCCTTTCAAAAGCGGAATTGCCAAAAATCCTTTCTTAGTGGATGCCTACGTCATAACATCTACCTGCATGCCCTGGTTGTGTTTGTTTTGATCTTTGAGTTTTATATGTTAAGATTACGTGAATACGGAATTTATTCCTTTAAGTCTGCTAACCAGTGGTTAATGTGAGCTCATGTCAGTCTTCTAAGAAAAAATCAAACCAAATACAATACAAATACCTTGTCTAGATAGACAGCATGCAGTGCAGTGCAGATGCACTACATCCGCTTGTATGTTAGAGGCCCTTAGAGCGGTTAGAAAACTCTCGAGACCAGTCTCTTTCAACGAACTTATTCGCATGCAGTGTAATAAGTAAATGAAGTTGCATAATCTAAATGCTTTGTTTTTTTTTTCATATTTTATGCCTGCCAAGCATATTGCAGTCTATCTACGATAAGTGTATAAAATCAGTAAAATACGAGTTATTAATCACAGAAAAAATACATCATTTTCACAAATATTCTCTCCAAAGTCGTCAAACTGCGGAACGCGGCGCTATTTTATTGTAGCTCACGAACATGTCAGAAAAAGAAAAAGGTAAGCTACAGTAACGAGGTGCTGTGGGCTTAGCAAGTTACGCTGCCTCGTCTGATGCCAGTGTGCGGGTGTTTTTTAAAGAACGGTTTTATAGAAATGCGATAAAAAATAAAAGAGAAGAATTATTACTGTTTCTGTATGTTGTGTGCTATTATTACCCTTTTATCCTAAAATACATAACAACAAGGGAAGAAAAACTAAACATACTACTTCTAACAACAACAAAAAAGAAGATACTTAGAAAATCTTTAGAAAAGCCTAAAGATAGTCTGAGTGCTCCAGCCCACTGCCGGAGGGCGTGCCCAGCAAAAATAAAATAAAATACTTAAAATACATCTACCTCTTAAATCGTATTTCCTCATGACTGAGGGTCATGACTCCCCCGCAGAATAAATTCATTAGGGGAGTTCTCTTGTGCAGATACATGGTGGTGGGAGCCCAGGTCCTTCCACGGAAAACACATGCCCTCGCATATTGTGGTCCTTAAACATATCGGTTTCCTCACGATGTTTTTCTTCACCGCTAAGCGAGTGTCAATCTACACATAACTTGAAAATACTAGTTATTGGTTTAGGGCCGGATTCAAGCCAGTTTAAATACATACATAAGATTAAAAAATATACATGTACATACATATGTAAATTTTCGTCTATTACGAGTGTAGACCCATATAAGGGTATTTTTTTTAATATAAACTGTTTTATAGGTATAATATAATTCTTATGCTAAAGAGAATAAAATAATCGCTATTCTTATCTATTTTTCCATCCAATGCAATATGCTTATCATAATTTGTCTTGCAATGTATTGCTTTCCTGTTTTTAATTACTTACTTACTTACTTAACACATTCTGTTTTGTGTACCATTATAAATAAATAAATAAATAAATGTGGCGCTGCGATCAAAGTGGATCTTGGCATCCTACACAAAATAAATTTTTAAATAGGTTTAATTTTAAATATTAGTGATTCAATTTAAGTGTCTTACTATCAAAGAATAATTATAACAATCATCTAAATCTAGATAATTATAAAAAATAAAACGATTAGTGTCTGAAATAACCATGTCACGAACCCAAATAACAATGTTTTGTATGATATCAGCAGTATTAGTTACGACTGTACATATTTTAGTTGATCTTCTACCAGTCTTTTTTTTCATTATAACCGAACAAAGATAACGGGAAAGATTTTGGCAATATTTGGAGTTTTCTTATTACTTGAAAACTTTTTTGAAACAACAAGAGCGAAGCCAAACTCAATTTTATTGCTTATTTAGTAAGCAAAAAGTTTAGTTGATGAAATAAGTTGTCAATTTTAGTAAAAATATTTACATAGCATAAAACATACTTAAAATAACATTGTTCTCCACCAAAACACAATAATACAAGTATTCAGCGACAGTTTGTAAGTATGGATGAGCTAGTGTAAGATTATAATTATGTTATGACTTCGGTAACCCATCTAATGACTGACCGCTATAGCAGTTGCTTAACTTTGGTAATCACGAACGAATTATGTAGTATTTGTTTGAATTAAAGTTTGACGATGCAAGAGCAGACATATTTTATTGTATTAACCTCTAATAACATGACACAAGCGTTTGCTTAGTATGGGGCTAGATGGCGCTGTGCTATATGCTCTGATATATATGTATTTTTTTTGCTTTGTCATATATATCAACCTCCAGGGGCATCCAAACTTTCATACGAGTAACTTGCTCAGTTAAATGTAAACCATTTTCAAGTTTTAACTGGATTAACTAGTTGAGAACTAGTGCCGAAGCCATAATGACTTTAACAATACCTAGTGTTTAAACTCAGATTAGCAAAACAAGTTTAGCTCTAACTAACGCTTGCTAAGACTTTGTTAAGTCATGTTAGGTGAATAGTAAGCGTTGTTGAGACAAACGTGGGTCTTGTTGTGGTAACAAAATGGAGTGCGGTCGTACTTGGATGGGTGACCTTAAAATTGCTTTTGTCAACGGATTGCTTTGTGCTGAATGGCATAGTATACCGTCAGTTATATGCTAACTAGTAGGTGGTTGAGGCTTCGCACGCATTAAAAAGTAGAACTTGCATCGCCTATTCCGCCACTTTAAAAGCGGCATTTCCAAAAATGTTAGCGGATGTCTACGTCATAACATCTGTGTACCTGCATGCCAAATTTCAGCCCAATCCGTCCAGTCGTTTGGGCTGTGCGTTGATAGATCACTATGTCAGTCAGTCAGTCAGACACCTTTGACTTTTATATATATCGAAAATTTAATATGTTAGTAATCGGAATCACGAACTTATTTTTAGGCACTTGATGCTTATAAAATAACCAAATCAATTGTAGTAAACTAGTATAGCTTTTGTCATATCGAAAGGTAAAATGTCACTTATTCTTTTTTGACCCAAAAAGATCTATATTCTATACGTAACTTTCAAAGTAACTCAAAGCCTAAAACATGTCTGTACAGTATTTCCTAATCTTGTAAAGTTCCTGCAAAGTGTCAAACGCCATTTATCAAGATAGACCCCAAAACTGACAAGGTGAGAATAAAGAGAGATAGAGACTTAACTTCACAAAAATGTTTTCATTTTTTGGAGAGCTAAAAATAATTGTTATGTTTTTCGTACAAGAATAAATGTTGTTTTTTTATAGTTTGCCAATTTGGTACCAATTGTTATGAATTTTAAAGCATAAGTTCAGTTTCAAAAGTAAAACAAGCAGTAAAGAAAACTTACCGACTCCGCGTGGACGTTGAAATGTGGTGTTGCTAGCACACGGTAAGCATTTTATGGACCGTTTTTCGAGGAAATGATTCCATCTTAAAACAAAAAAAAAGTCAAGCAACTTGTAACGCGGTCACTTCATGCGTATCTAATTATATTGCTAAGTTGTCCACGCATAGATTTCGTGGATTACTAAAATTGTACAACTGAAATTTCAGCTTTCTTTTCGGGTCACATTTCCTCCATTTCTGGGTCTTGTCTCTCCCACAGAATTCGTTAGGGAAGTTCTCTGAAGCAGTTACATTGTGGTGCGTGGCCAGGTCCATTTACGACAATAAGTCCTTGGATTTTGTGGTCCTCAAACATGTCGGCTTATTCACAATGTTTTATGTTATCATGTTAACGAAATCCAATACTTTTATATTGATGGCGAAACCATCTGCATTGTTGGAGGTTGCAACAGTATACTGGCGCAACCTTCATCTCCAGAGGCCAGGCGACTTTACAAACTATACAATGCAGGAGTTAAGTTAAGAAAATCGGTTCGCTGATTATTTTGTTCAATGTTACAAGGGTGTCATTTAAACCCTGTAAAAATGTGTGAGATGTCAGAGGCCCTTCGGGCGGCTTGATAAACTCTCGACACCAGAGTTGGCCACTCTCATTCGATAAGAAAGAAAGAAAGAAGACCATCTGGATTTCCTAATCTGCGGCATCTGCGAGCATAAATCACGTGTGAACTGATTATGCGCTCGACCGACTGTGAGTTCACCGATTTAGGTTTAGTGATACGTGAGATGGGCTGAAACGAAGGGATATCTGTGGCGCAGCTCTTTATCTGCTAACTGGAGGGGTATAAGGCACATAAAACATAAGTACCTACGTTGGTTTTTACGAATACCGAGTGCCATAAGAACAACCGCGTCCTTCTTTTTCACTCTACTATTTTACCTTGATATGAAGCATGAGAGTTGCAATTGTGGTATAAGTTTATAATTATAAGACTAATACCACAAATGAATTTGTATGTAAGTATAAAGTTATTGTTGAATATTTGCATTTGTGTTGTCATAATTATAAAACTATACCACAAATGGCAACTCATTTATAATCAATCGATATTTATAATTTGATAATTTTATGATTGATTATAATCCATCGACACACAATTTGGTTTGCATGAGAATGGAAAACTATGTTTTTGTTACCGCGTAGGTAAGCTTTTTGGTTTGACGAGTACTAAATACTATGATGAACAGTGGACAAACATCATACTCAAAAGTGTCATCCAAAAACATGAAAATGATCTCTATGTGTTTAGCGTTGTCAATACATATGAATCAAAATTAGATTATATTTACTGGCACAGTGTTGAAAGTATCAATCATCAAGTATGTAATATTTTAAATATTTTTTTTAAAATATTTTTATAAGAATGTACATACATTCTTATAAAAATATTTAAAACAAAAAAAACAATTATGACAAGAAATCATAGTGTTACATGATGATAATAATTATTTATTTGTTTTGTAATATTTATGATTTTAATAAATATTTCTTTCGTTCTTTTCTTTCTTTCTTTTAGATATTGGGTGATGTAAAACCTTTTTTTCTACTCTGATACTCTACCCGGGTAAAACATTTTTAATAAAAACATCATACAGCTAATTAGTCTGCAACGGTTAATTAACACATCCATTTGTCGAAACCCGTATATTTTATTCAACAATGCTGATAAAACGGTTGTATGATATTGCGGTTGTTATAATAAGCAAAGATAATATTATTATTCGGTGCTGTGGCACGGCCGGGATGCCGAAATATCCGGAAAACAACATCAGTAAGCTAATTATAGGCTAAGAGGTGTATTAACAAATCATTTCAGTCTAAAAGACAAAAAAAAAAATTTGATAATAATTTATTGTCTGTTTTTTTCTAAAGCGTGTATTTTGTATGTCAAAACACTTCTGCTTATAAATAATGAGCATCTAATATTTTGTAAGTGCTTCTTCTCTCATCATCGTTTATGAGTAAGTTTAGTCACAGAATAAAACTAATTTCCCTTAAACGTGGTACACGTACGCGTTAATTTACATAGACAAAAATATACGGGAGCCGATTAAAAATAAATAATAGTAGGCATATCTATGCTAAGACAATCATCTTTGATGTAGTCTTACCTGAGAGGTAAAGTACACTGAACAAATTACCACAAGTTTATGATAACGTTACCCTTGAAAATTAATATAAAGTTTCACTAGAGAAACTGAAATGTAACTATCAAATCTAAACTAATCAAACCACTGGCTGACGGAACTGAACTTGGAAAACAAGTTCCCACCTCCTGAACTACAAAGTTAGTGAATCAATTTATAACAATAACAGCTGACATAGTCTAATTAAGATTCATGATAGATGGATACAGGCTTTATTAATTACTAGCGGTGCCTCACGGGTTCGGCCGCGGTTTCTCACGGGAGGAAAACTTTTCAGGTTAAATAAGTTTGTTACAATTGAGGCAAAGCTATAGTAAAACGATTAGTAATACGTAAATAACTTACGTGAGTAGTTTTAGTTATGAGTGAAGGGAATGAATTGTTTGAATATTTGTTTATTTTGATATATTTATTTTCCAATAACACACTAACAAAAAAATTGCACTTTCTAAATTAGTAAATGTATTTTATTGATAATGTTAATTTGGACAATGGAACTTTTTTTTCTGCGTTTGATTGTATGTTAAGTTTTTATGTTAAAATGTTAAGAAGGTTTTTAGATTCATTATATGTAAAAGTTCTCAGTCTAAGGTGACGTACCCACTGTAAGTTATTATAATATTTTAAGTGTGACTGTTAGCTACTGTTTGTGAAGTAAGTAAAAAAAAACATTATTTTCACACGGAATAGGCCAACGTTTGACTACAGCCTGCCTGATGGCACTACTGTAGTCTAAGATGTTGCACGTTTGCCTATGAGAAACCCATATACTCTGGACGACCTATATTTACCTATTTTATACAGACGAGGTTTGGTAAATTCTCTGTACATCCAAGTAAGTACTATCTTGATAATAGTTTCTCTCGATAAATCCCATTCTCCATAGTAAACTAGGAACACCCTGATTTGTAAGCTGGCGCACTGCTATCTCATTTCACACTTGGTCGTGTTTCTAGGCGAGCCAACTGAGTCTACTTAATTCTGCCCTATTTCACCCTTACATTATACCTTCCGTGTTTGAGTTTGCTGTTTCTGTAAGATAGACATGTAGGTATAATTTGTATGTGCCATCATACCATATTTCATTTATATATTATATTTATAGCAAAAACAAGCTTTACGAAAATTTATTACAATTGAAATGAATTAATTTCAAATGTTAATTCTATAACCGAACAAGCAGAAAGTCCGCAGGTAGACACCGTTTTATGGTGGAAGTGACGAAGTATCGAACACAGCGCTTTGCTTCAACGTTTATTGTACGGACGGCAAAGCTTTGGAACACTTTACCTGAAGCTGTGTTTCCTGCAAACTACAATCCAGGGGTTTTTAAATCTAGAGTTAATAGGTATCTTCTAGGTAAACGTGTTACATCCTAGGCTGCAGCAATGCTTAACATCAGGCAGGCTGTATTCAAACGTAAACCTAACCCATGTAAAAAATAAATAAAAATTGTAAACAGGTATTAATTGTATGTCTCACGCCTTCTCATTTTGATAGTCATGAAATTGGCCATGAGATCTGAAAAGACACACTTGTGATCTATTGTAAAATGTGGAGTATATGTACTGAATGAAACCTTGGAAACTTCACTTAGACAATCCTACATTTATTCGCTTCAAAGTTGATATCACTTCGTATTATTAAATCAGTTTAAAATTATATATTACACCATTTCTATGCTGATCAGAAAAAATGGCGCGAAAAAATACTTATATAATATCATCGTATAAATAAAACACACTTAACGTACAGACGTACATAATGTACTCGAACATATAATAAGTATATATTTGTATATGAAAGGTTAAATGCAATTTGATATTAGGTACACTCAATTATGTTAAGTCGGTCAATAAAAATCACATAATTTTCTCAGATTAAACTAGACTTAAATTTCTCAAGAAAAAAATTGACATTAAATTATGAAAAGCGTCAAATAAATTCTATTTCAGTTTAACATCCAAGCCTATCTGCGGAGTAAAATAAAAATATATTTTATTGTTTGATATTCTCGATGCCATTGGACGAGCTATCAAAATCTTTATGGCCAAATGTGTTTATGGTCTTGCAATAAAAATAAGGGGGCCAGTGAGCATTAGACTTGGGTTAAATGAGATTTAAATTACTGCTGTGATGTAGCCATAAAGAGCTTATATTGATACGGTCAAGTGATGCCGTTTTATAATATATGCGAGAGCGTGAAATATAGTATTTTTACAGTCAGATCTGTTAATATAGGAAATCTAAATTGAAAACAGATGTATTCAAGTTTTTGCTATCATTGTTAGGCACATACATAACGTAATGCATTAGGCTATAGTAAACACGAGTATTTTTGCAGTTACCATTTTTTTATCATTTAAAACTTTTTTGTTTTCATAGTCACAGTGAAAGCTAAACCTTAAATCTCCTCTGACAACAAGAGGGTACAGAAAAAATACAACACAACATAAACCATCTTGATACTTGTAAACAGCGGTACAACATTTTCCTTTCCCTCCATCAGTCAGCATAAGCTAAAGCTCCCATTTTCTTTTATTACTGTACACAATTCACTATCAAACCTCAAAATCACTGATTACAGCCATCCCCTACACAACTACCTCTTAAATTAATCCCTAAGTCCCACTACAGTGCGTACCTACCATACACTTAATGGTGGTAGATGATACTACTTGAGTTTTTGAGAAGGTATTGAATAAACCACCCTAATTCCGGTTTGGCACTCTGCAAATAACTACGAGTATGTAAGTACAATATTAATTTTGAGGATTTCAAAATATGTGCCGTTGATTTTGGCTTTTTTTTAATTTTTGGTGGTAAAGCCAAAAAGAGATAGGTAACAAGTCTATAAATTTCGGTAGAGCTCAATATTGTTATACATTTTTCTGGCGTTTCCTGAAAGAAGGCTTGTAAAAGATATGTATATATACGTATGAATAGAATTCATATGATGATTATAATGTTGATGAAAAATAAATATATTTGTATTAATTTATTGCTCCCACTTTTCTTGTTAAAACGCAGATATATATTACCGACCACAGAGCTTTGAAGTCCATGCTTGTCGCCCTGTGACTAGAGGCGAATTCTTTCTATATTCGATACAAAACAGGTGTCACCATTTACTAAAACCACAGAGCTTTGAAGTCCATGCTTGTCGCCTATGTGGCCCGATCGTTGTTCTGTGATTACCGACGCACGATACGAGACTCGCGCGCCGCCATTCCTATATCTATCTAGTATCTTATTCAAGGGCAGAAAAATCAAACCATAGTGGAAATAAAAAACTTTATAAATATTTATTGATTTGACATATAATACGGTACTTTACCAGTCACATCAATTAATAAGTGTTAATTTGTAAACACCTTAAATATATGCAAGTTTATTTTATCAGAGACAATAAATGGAAATACAATTTAATATACATACAACATAATGGCCATATTGACCGTTCATTATCAAAAAATAAATTCATTAGCACTTACCATTAAATAGTTTACAGATTATGAGCATTTTTGTTTTACTTATGTTATTGCTTTATCTACGTACTTTATAAGTCAGTGCCACTTCCCCCTGTTTAATAAGAGGTCGGATTTGCAACGGTAGCGCCATCTGGCTGTCCCCTCGGTGCATTAGAATTACAAACTAGCAAATGTACTGTGTAATAAAGAACGGGATATGTATTGGAAATAATTAGTTACACAGATTGCGGAGGGATTAGTTTGTTTAATGAAATTATGTTGGAATGCTTTCAGAATAACACATAAAAGCAATATTTATTTATTTATTTATAATGGCACACAAAACAGAATGTGTTAAAAAATATACTGTATTGTGGGATTACTTTCACACATTAGAACCAACAATGCTGGTTCTTTGATTTTCCAGTATCGCAAAAAACGGTTATGATTATTAATATTACATTTACAAAATTTTACCAACGGTTTTTACAATAAAATCGTTGGCATAATTTTCCGAATTATATTTTTGATTTTGTTTTTGTTTGAAGATATGTAAGTTACCCAGGAGAGCTTCCTCAGTGTCCAATGTTCCTCAATAAGTAGAGTCATAATCCTTAGTTATGAGGATGAAAGTAATTAAGTACATAATATTATAATTAAAGAAAGAAAACATTTATTATAAGTGATTTTTCAGAACACACACACATCAACACAATCAATTATTTCATTTTATATTTTAAAAAGTATCGGCATTAAAGGCATATTAAAACTTATCTAGATCTAGATATTTCCAGCATAAACAACGCCTTCCCAATCCGTGTCAAACACGTTGAGGCGAGAGTGCTTGAAGCGTGCAAGTGTCTCAACGAGCCGCGAGAGGCCGACAAAGACGTGCCGCCGATGCACGCCACTTGAAGAATGCCGCCGTAATCGGTAAACTTGGTGAGATGTTTGTGGAGAAAACTACTTTTTTTATTTGTTAACTACTTAGTTTGAAATGGGTGAATATTTATCTTAAAAATACACTACACGCACTATAATCCAGCGATCTTCAAAGCGAGAGTGATTCGGTTCTTATCGGGTAAGCACGCTCCATCTTAGGCCATAGCCTTTGCTTACTATTAGGCAAACTATGGCCAAGTGCAAACCCGTGCAAAAGGAAAACTTGTTTTTTTTTTTTAACCAAGTGTGAAAAATAATTTACCGAGTGAAAAAGTAATTTGCTTAAACAATTTTAAGCATTATAGATCATGTTGTGGTATTAAGGATAAAATTACTATTGTTTAGTATTATTTCAAACTATAAAAAAAAAAATGGCTCTTTCACTTGAAAGCTACGTTAATTGAAAAGCAAACAACGGATTTCCAGATTTACATGTACATCAAAATGTAGTGCTTTTTACTTACTTTTAGATGTTAAGACTATCTACATAACTATTCCATTTAAGCGATTTGTTTGACTTACAACTTAAAATATTTTCACCACCCTAACTCACTTTCCAGTGAAATTCCAGCAGATTTCCGTACTTAAATGTCAAGTTGACTAGTTATAAAAGCGGAAATTTATTTTAAATCTTAGTCGAACGAAGCTGCTGAGGAATTTAATTAACATTGTAGTCGAAACTAGAATGGCGACGACTGAGCGAATTTCCGTTTTACTAACTTTGATAACTTGAAACTAAAGTTACTTATACGATTTCTGGAGGTAGGTGTGTACATACGAGACGGTAGAGTGAGTTAAACACAAAAGATTTATCATTTAAACTTATTAACTAATAAAACTAAATAAGAGTATGTACATTTAACCTAAATTTAAAACATCTACATGTGGTATGAAGCCAAGAAAGCTGGCTGCATTCCCACGCTGGATTGCTATAGAAATCCTTTGCGCAAGGAACCAGCCAGCGTTCTTGTCTCTAGTGATGTCATTAAAAAAAAGTAAGTAGAATTTTCTCTCAAAATATACATACCAGTCAGAGCAAAACGGCATCGCTTTCTTTCGAATAATGCAACCTGATTATTATAAAGCTACTGGTATAGGTATTTCTGAACCAAGATAACTCTATTAGTCTATTTTTGACATGTTTGATTAAATTTGAGAGCTGACTCAACTGACAGAGTTTTCCAAAATTAGATGTAATTCAATAAATTTTACTCTACTGTATTAACTTTACCTACTACTTCTACTTAACTATAACTTACTGAGGTGATACTTAACGCCAAGTTAACGTCCTAAACCGACTGTAAGGTCGTTACTTGCTTGATGAAGATGTTGATTTGAATTGTACGAGGCATCAGAGCTATCATGGTGTTGACGTTAAACCTACGAATAATTTATGCTAGAGAAATGTAACTCATGCAATCACGGAATACCACCTTATAACTTTTGTACAATAATATAAATCAAATTATATGTGTACAGTCTAAACCTACATAATACGTCTTCAATATGTGACGCGATTTGAAGCGTTCATCTAATAAATATGGTTTACGTTATATTACAAAATTAAATTTAAATCAAAGTAGCAACTGTATTTGTTTTTACATTATAAAAAAAATATATAACAAATATCGCGTCTATAATGCTTCAACATTTTTATCTCTCTCCCAAACACTCGCACACAAAACTTGCTCGTGATTGGTTAGAATGCTGACAATAGCCAGCTGAGTCCCAGTGAGTTGCTAAGGGGTAATCTCCATATACAAATTCAACCGCGGCTGCAGCGGTTTACCATCTCGTCCAATTATGTTTTGGCTCAGTTATGTTTCTAGAATATAAATTATTCGTAGCATTAAACGTAATGATGTTTCACTTAACTAAGCTTGAATTTCTGCCACCTATAGGATAGTATTAGTTGGTATTAATCATGTTAATCTAGGGTATCTATGTAGTTAGAATATTGCCTTATTGGGCGTATTAAGCTGGTTTAGTGAGAGTAAGACTAAGGGAGAGTTTGACTGGCCTGTTAGCTTAGTTGGTAGTAGCTCTGCCTTCTAATCTAGGGGTTGCGGGTTCGATCCCCGCATGACACAAGTATTTTATGAATTTTAAAATTTATATTTACTTGAGTTTAGTCTGGTCGTTTGTATGTATAATAAGCATGTATTTACAAAAGAAAAGTTTATATGTATTATATCCGTTGTCTAGTACCCACGACACAAGCGTTTGCTTAGTGTGGGGCTAGATGGCGCTGTATGCAACCGGAATATTTATTTTATATTTTATTTAAAGTAGCTTAATATAATGTATGTCACATATGCATGTGTTATGCAGTATTTAGTATAAGACCAGTTAAAAGTATTTTAAAAAAACTCATTCTTGACAATAAAAGTGTTTTTAAAGAAGATGTTAATTAATAATATATTTTATTGTTCGTTATTCCATATTTATCTGAAAACTATCTTTAGTTAGACCAAAGAATTTAATTCCTAAGCGTCTAAGTGACAGATACAAATTGAAATACATTTATTTCAGGTTACTTTAACTAATACTATGTATAGATTTTTCAGTTACCGTAAAACCAACATCAAAAATACTCAGACATAAATTTACTAAACTCTCTTAGACCTCTTTCTCAATATCATATGAAAACATTTATTTAGTTCTTAAACGTAATTCTTATTGTCTTTGAAAACAACAAAGCAAGAACCTCCTAACCTTGAACAATACATGTAACATTTATTACAAAGTAGGGCAATAATAGCGAACTTCATTGATATATAACGTGCTATCAATTTAGTTCAGAGAACAACAGTTTGGGCGTTTGATTTAGATGAACAATTTCCTTTTCAGAGCAAGTTAATGGTTACGGACGAAAGTCGTCTTTATATTATTTATTATTTTGAGTATGCTTGAATCATAATGACTATCTAAATATATAAAACTCAAAGGTGACTGACTGACTGACTGATATACTGATCTATCAACGCACAGCCCAAACCGCTGGACGGATTGGGCTCAAATTTGGAATGAAGGTAGATGTTATGTAAGGATCCGCCATCCGCTAAGAAAGGATTTATGGAAATGCCACTTTTAAAGGTGTGAAATATGGGATGCAAGTTTTACTTCTTAATGTGAGCGAAGCCGCGATCACCCACTAGTAAATATATAAACATAAACATCTCTCTTTGAGTCTTTTTACTCGTGACTGAGGGTCACAACTCCCCGTAGAATTAATTCCTTAGTCGAAGTTAGTTCTCAGTGCGACATAGGCTACATTTTATTCCGATATACTATGCTGTTTTAAGTCCTACCATAGATCTTTTGAGCCGTTTGGAAACTCTCATCACCAGTTAGCCACTGTCACTCAAACTTACATAATAATAGATATACTTAGTACAGAAGTATATAGAATTATGGTATTGGAATATTGAACTGTTTTTGAGAATATCAAAGGCCTTTTGAACAGTTTGGAAAAGCATTAGCAGAGTTGGCCTCTTTTATACTAACTTACTTAATAAATAAATAAATAAATAAATATTTCAGGACATATCACCTAGCGCCATCTAGCCCCATACTAAGCTTACGCTTGTATCATGGGTACTAGATAACGGATATAATACATATATACTTTTCTTTTGTAAATACATACTTATTATACATAGAAACGACCAGACTCAACACAAATAATTACAAATTTAAATATTCATAATTACTTGTGTTATGCGGGAATCGAACCCGCACCCCTGGATTAGAAGGCAGAGCCACTACCAACTAAGCTAACAGAGCAGTCAAAATAATAGTAGGTATACTCAGTGCAGACGTGTAGAACCTTGTCTAAGACACACTCGTACGTAAAGGCAGTGAGTTCCACCCTCATTTCCTGGCGACAACTGGTCGGAGCCCGTTTCCAACTCTCTCCAACAGATTGCTGGTTTACTTGCTTCATAGATTAACTATGTATGTATAGATTGCTTTGAGGTAAAGGCAATTGTTTTTAAATTCATGTAATTATCAAATCTTTTGTAAATGAGTGTGACTGATATTACTTGAATCATAGATTATTTGTATTCTGATCATAATCATCATTCGCCATCATTCGCCTTATTGCATCTACGAGAGATGATTTATGTAGCGTCCATACTATTTTTGATAGGTGTTTGCTTGTGCAGAGATTTCTTAATTTGGGACAGTGACATTTAATAGGTTGAATCTATTGTAAAGTTTAGCACTGGGTATGTAAGAAATGAATTAAACAATATTTAACAAGTGTAGAGATAATATTTTTTGGTATTGCTTGTTATAAAACTTTAGTATAAAGAAATAAAAAAATTATAATTTATGCAATGTTTTTTATTGTATTTGGGTTTACTTCAATCGAAGAGAGTAGCCAATAATCCGTTCGTAAAAAAGTATCGTTCTTAAATTTAAAATGAAATATATTTATTTATTACAAACTTATTCACAAAATGTTAAAGGCGGCCGTAATGATATATTTTTTAAATAAAAATAATTTTATAAAAGCCTGAAAAAAGAAGGGTAGATATATGTAAAAAAAGTAGCTTTAGTAAAGTCATCACTCATATTTGTAGCCAAAGAAAATCCAACCATTTACCAAACCTTGCAAACTCAAATTGATTACTAACTCAAACGTGAATAATCCTTTTACTACCATTAAATCTGAAGCTAATAAACTTAAGCTAGCCATATTTCTATCATATCTGCGACCTGAATTGCATAATCTTTGGTCACATATAAATTTCATTGAAATATTTTCTTGGCATCCTCTTGCTAAGTTGGGTCAGTTTATCAAATAAATGGTTGTTGGAACTAAATTCTGAATAAGCTGCATGTAAATGTTGTTACGGTTTAGGGAACTATAAATTATTATATTGCGACGAGTGGAATAAGGAAAATGATATTAAAACAGCTTTAAATGTAGTAGTGACTGTTGTGGACTTGTGCGGTAGTCGCTTTGCTCTTCTTTCTTTGAGGTTTCCTCATGACTGAGGGTCGTGACTCCCCCGCAGATATATTCGGTGGGGAAGTTCTATTAGGCAGATACATCGTAACGTAATGGACGCCCAGGTCCTTCAATGGGACCAATTCACAGAACCTAAAGCAATCCATGTGGCATACACTTAGTATTTATAGTGATTTTAGTGCATATAGTTTATTTATACGTAGTGAGATACTAAAAAACATATTCCATAACCAGTTTTCTTTTAACTTCTTCACAAAAAGAACAGCACCAGCACAATCGCTCCCAAATCGCTGGTTTACGAGTAAAAATATCCTTCAGCCACAAACAGGCGTTAAAAAGTCGTTAATAAGTTTTTAGTGTACCCTCAGCCTTATCTGAGCAATTCACATAATGTGAGATTGTTTGACTATCCGTAGAATGGCCGAACACGAGGGTCAAAAACCTGAACATAGATATACATAAGATATACATAAGATAGATAGATATAAAAAAATGTTAGGGTATAATATAACATTAAAACGATAATAAAATACGTTCACCAGTTTTTATATTTTTGTCAGTTTTTGTTTTTCTCTGTTTGTCTGTTTATTTATACGCTCATAGAGCAAAAACAGCCGAACGGATCATCATGATTTTTGATATGTAAGAAGTACGAGGTCTTAGGAGTGTCATAGGCTACTTTTTGTCCTGAAATAATGCAAGTGAAGCCGCGGGCGTCCACTAATAATACCCGTTTCACGATTAACAGCTTTGCAAGGCACCATATTCCGTTCTATCAAAAAATAATGCGCATGTGAGGCAATCCATATAATTCCGCGATAGGGTCTCGACCGTAAACTAGTGATTTACTGTCTGACAGTTTGATCAACTGATCAGAAATTAAGTTCCGCAAACTTCAAATGACTGCTGATTCGATTAATTGCCAAACTTTTGCGAGTTTTATTTCGTGTCTGGAGCATCATTGATTTTATGAAATGGTATTATTTTCTAAGTGAAAATTTTTCAGTTCTACTAATATGTGTTTCTTTGGACATTTATTTTAAAAAAATTATTATCCTGAACAAAAAAAAACATCCAGATTGAATTAGGTACTGGTTGGTACTTGGTTATTAAAATCGGTTCATAAATAGCGAATAAATCATGTAACATCAAGAAATCTTCAGGAGAATTGACAACTTCCTTTTTTAGGTCAGTCAAAAGTGTTTTACAATCTAACTGGCCGTATGTTAGTTTGTCACTTTGCAAAACCGTGCCACACCCTGTCTCCTAATTGATTGATGTATGCCGATTGACACGAACATTAATCGATCCTTTTATTCGATTATCAGATCAAATTGACACGTAACCGTTGCCTAGAAAATGGATTCAGTCAGGGTGGTAAATTGAATAGTAAAACGATCAAAAATAATGCTATGTCATCATCATCGGGTGCCATCTTCATATTGAAGTTTGGAGGTCGATTATATGTAGTCATACTGATTGTTCAAGTCATTAGGTATTATGACTTTACCATCGATGGTAGTATATCAATGGGCCCTATATGTTAGGCTTAATTTAAACTTGTTTAAGACGCGTGGAGACCAGTACTCAGGTACCATGGATCTCCGCTGCGCAGACAAGCTGGCCACGCCGCATGTGCGCCTCGTTCGCGCCGGGAATCTAACACACGTGAGAGGGCCGGAAGTGTATAATTGCCTTCCGGCTGCGATTACAAGTTAAAGAACTGGCTCGTTTTACAATCTTTTTACACGATTGACGAATTTTTAAATACCAGTAAAAGAAGCTACCTGAACATTAATGGTAGAATATGTGGAAAATAAGTGTTATTATTATATTGTAAATCAAAATAATAATTATTATTAATATAATTATTTAAAATAGACATGTAATTGTACAAATTATTAATAAATTGTTTATCTTTATCTTGTTACATTTTCAAATCAAATCTAGTTGGATATGACTTGTTTATCTTCTTGCCTAGGCAAGCTCTAAGGCTACCTGGCTGCTGCAAATGGTAAAGTTGTATTTAAATATTTTGCATAATTTTGTGTGTTTCTCTGTATAAATAATTTGTTTGTATTAAAAAATATCGGGCACTCTGCAGATTTTATTTCATAAATAAACAAATACTTTGTACCTACTTATATCTTATACGAAAACCACATTTTTTAATTAATTTAAACAGAGCCGTACATCAATAATGGGTAATCTAGACCATAAAAAGATAGTTTACGCTAAAAATAATTTAATGAACAAACCAGATTATAAATCCTCATATTTGAGGTACTCTACACTCGATTTATAAATTTAAGACGCCCGTGTGTGCATACCCTTTAAAACAAATAAAAACAAATTAAAATCCAATCCAACCTAATGATAGAATGAATTAGTACTGCATGCTAAATGCAAACTATTTAACAAAGCAAAATTAAAACCCACTCCGCTGTTACACCATCCAAAAAACCAGTTAAAAAAGCAAAACCGCGCTGCTTGCTGAATGAGCTATAATTAAACAAGCTTAAACAAGTACGTATTTAATTTTTGCTCGTAATTAACAAATTAACAATCACCCAGTTTATTTTAACGGGCTTTTGATTAATATTTCACCTGGTAATGGTTTCCATGATTTTCAGTTTAGTTTCGTAACATCACAGTGCAGTGGTGTAACAGAATATTATCTCAAACGATTTAAAAAGTTATGAAATATTTTTTTGAGCCAACGTTGTATAGAATTGTAAGTTATAAAGAAGAACGAACCAATTGAATTTGGAGTAGGTACTTAAGTACAAATAGCTTTTTTATAACTTTTTTTTTTATACTACTACTATTTTTACCCCCTGCAAGATAATCCGCATTAATTTGAGGGTACTTACAAAAGATTTCGGGATGTAATAATAATAAAAAAAATGTATTATATAATAAACATATATTTTACATTATGATGATTATCTCCAACATCTTACTGTTTCTCATTATCTATTGTTTAATCGTCCAGCGTTCGTTTAAATCATAATTAAAAGGCAATTAGAGCCCTTGTAATTATTTATCCCATGCCCTTTGTGTAATCGCCCATGCTTTGGATACGGGTAATGGCTTCTGAATTCGCTCTTTTTGGACCCTTTTTTCAGTATCGGGAACCTTATTATAGGTTTATGTTTTCATCGCATTAGTAATTTAAAACAATTTTATAATCGTGTTACAAAATAAACTCTGATGAATTGATTGAGTAACATTTTTAGGGCAATCATATTAAAATCTAAATTATTATTTTTTAAATAATAATGAATTATAGGCAATTTAACCTTTCTTATGGAAAAATACTTAAACAAAACATTCATAATTAGATAATCTATAAAGTTTTTCTTTTTTGAAGAGATGTCTACATTTTATATACTTTTTTTATAGACATTGGCATTTAGTAGTCAAAACGGAATGTATCTCTTATTTAACAAACGACTGCAAAAGTGTAATTAACAGAGCAGCTCCCAGTTTTGTAAAGAAAATCAAACAGCGGCCGGCGTTAAAGTTCGAAATAACACTATGCAGTTAAACTGCCAAGCGATTCCATAGTTTTTTCATTGGTATTGTAAGGCAAAGAGGTTCTGGGTACAAACATAACATACAAACATACATTTTAAATATATTCGTGTTTCTAATATAAAGTAGGGGGTAATTTCTATAGCGAAGAGACTAAACTGATAGCTGAACAGTACTAAGTTTTTTAATAAAATTGAGCTACAAAAAGGATATTTAAAAAAAACTAAGCTCTAACTATTAAAATCAATTGCAGCTTTACGTAGTTTTATCAACCTTCGTACGGAATAAAATGTATCAATAAAATTAATTAAGGTATCTGTAATAATAAATAGTAACAAATTTTAATAAAGATTAATTAAAAAACATGTTCTCAAACTTGATTCTCCTTATCCTATGTATATACAATACTAGCTGTGCTCGCGATTTCGTCCGCGTGGAATAGTTATTTTGGGCATCATATTTATTTTTACAAACAACCTCTTCAGCTTTATATATTATAGCTGTTACCCACGACTTGAACCGTTTTCGCAGCTCACGCAACGGAAGCCCTCAAAGATGAATAATTTTCCCCGTTTTTTCCACATTTTCTATTGTTTCTTCGCTCCTTTTAGTAGCAGTGTAATGTTATATAGCATAAAGCCTTCCTCGATAAATGGTCTATTCAACACAAAAAGAATTTTTCAATTCGAACCAGTAGTTCCAGAGATTAGCGCGTTCAAACAAACAAACAAACAAACTCTTTAGCTTTATAATATTATTATAGATAATAGGGAAAAATTATATCATGTATATAGTGTGTTTAAGGAAATCTTTAAACACTACATTTCAACAAAACGCATACTATAAAAACTACCATATCCTCCCTGACTACAACGTTTTTCCATCGAAAACCGGCTGACGTTCCGGCAAGCGCTTTTGTTTTTAGAGCCTTCAGTTGCGAATAGAATCTGACAGCGTGGGGTTAGTTAAAACAAAATAGCAAGCCAATTGATTCACTGCACTGTTTGGAACGGAACGTGATTAATCTTGACACGCTGAAATTCCCTTTGTATTTTTTACTTTTTGTAGAAATTTGTTGGAAGAAAGATTATGGGTATTTTGCGTAACTTTAGGTTGGACATTGTTAATATTGTTTTGTTAAAATGTCTTGATCTACCTTATGATTAATTAAAATACATTTATTGCTTACTGTGTTATTAGTGATAAATTGCTAACATAATGACACTTTGCACAACAAATTAAACTAAAAGTAAGTACATATTATTATTCTTGGAAGTATTTGGGCGCACATAGTGGTTGTCTAAAAATCTTCTCAATTAATAAATCTGGAGTCACGACTTTTAGTAATGGGACGGACATACTACTCGAATAAAACAACATACTACTACAAATTGTCATGATAGTAATTTTAAATGGGAAATACATGTAATTTTGTGTAAAAATCGTAACGTTGTTAAAAAATCCAAGTTGCAAAATGACAATTCAAATCAATAAATCAAAGAGCTACGAAGTTTGAATTTTTTTTTCTACAAAACGGTTAGAGAATATGATGTATGCCGAGGGATTGTTCCCATCATTTTGAAAAAAAGTCTAATTTTATCTTACTCTCAGGAACCCCATACTAAAAACAGGTGCTCTATTGCGGGAATGAGAATGAGGTCACTCCAACCAATCGGGCAAGCTTATGCTTACTTTAAATTTTACATACAATCTTGAGAATACTAAGTAGTATATAAGTAGTATACAAGATATCAAAAAAAAAGTAAAACTCCTTTTTTTAAGAAATTTTCATTTACGAAACACAATAACAGTCTAGACAATGTTTTTACAAAGCAATACTAACTGCATTGGTCCACGCAAATCCAATTTTTAAATCCAAACAAGTCATGTCAAAAATATTTGTCCAGGAAAAATGCATGACTTTTCACTTTATTTCGCTCAAACTTGATAAGTTAGCTGCATTCGCCAACTGGATTTTTATATAAACAACAACATCCTTCGGGGTATTAGAAAACTCTTGGAGTTGTGGAAATCTTTGGCGCGATAAATAAGGTAACAGCAGTAAGGTTTCCTTTCAGTTTAAATCCAATGTACCTGTAATCCTATATGATCAAATATTAACTTTAAGCTTTTTTTCAAACTTAGAGAGTAAAGCGTTTTTTTTATAAAATGTTTTAGCCACCTAGTCTACAAAGCTGCTGCAAGTAATTTGTCAACTCCAACAGTCAAAATATGCGCCACAGATAACAAAAAACATTGGTTTCTCGTCAGTGAAAGACGCACATACACACACTACATTTGGATGCGCATATTAGCACTGTTAACATCTCGATATTTTGACAACAAAAACCACGAAAAACTAATAGCGTGTTCCGCATCATAAGCCCACAGCCCCTGAGACAAGAGGAGTATTTTAGTGAATGTACTCGCATATGGAATAGAAAAACCAATGTATTAACATCGAAGGGGGAAATATTACGTCACTACCATACATTGGTCTTTCTATTCCATAAGCGAGGGTCAGTACGCTCACTAAAATACTCCTCTTGACTAAGGGGGCTGGTCATTTTACAGCGCTATCGTATTGATAGCCCTCTCCTCTTACTGTCCTTACTGTTCCTCAAACTGTTGGAAAATTGGTCGGACAAAGTTGGCGCGAGTGTGGAATACGAATCAAGTCTGACGACCAGAAGTTCTTAATTGCGCTCGCTTTTTTGCGACTACCCACGGAAGGGGTAAGCGGGTAGTTAGGAATAAAATAAATAACGTTATCAAGCTTCAGAGCCTGACTGGGGAAGCTTTTTATCTTTGTTTTTACTGAGTCTCTTCCGCTTCGCACTACTGGTGCTAACTGGTGAATGAAACTGTAATTGTGGAAATGTACAATTTTTAAATAAAAATAATAATTTTACCTATCAGTTTGTAAGTTTTGAGAAATTCTGTTCTGTGCTCAAGAGTAGCGTAGCTAAGTTTTTTCTAGATATCTCAACCTTAAATAACTTAGCAACAGTACTATTAGTTTAGTCTACATAGGTAAATTCTTTATTGATATATAGTATATAGTACATAATATAGTATAGCATAGTAATAAAAACCAAAATTGAAAAAAACCGTATAATTGTGGTGCACTCTGGTGTCGAGAATTTTTATGGCATCCGCGGAGCCGCTAATGTAAATTAACTTTAAATGACATTATTATTGCTACTTGTATTATGATTATTGATTATGATTATTATGATTATCGTATAACTCAATAGACTACTGTCACTTTAAGTCATTGAAATCACTATAATCATAAATACTACCTATTTTGTAATAGCACACATTGTTGATCTTGAATTTCAATACCTACACCTTTGTAAATAACCTTTGTTGGTAGTATTTAATTTACAACTTTCTCTTCGGAGCCCGTTTTTTCAGTCCAAGACGTTGAAATTATACTAGAATATTTTACTAAGGTATTATACCGGCATCACTTCGTCATAAATTAAATCATAAAAGTGTGTTCATAAATTTGGGTAAAATTTTGTAACACCCAAATTTAATCATACCTTGTGGGAATTTTAGTAAAATGTTCATTAATATGTCGAAGAAACAAATAATTAAAAATATTGTTCCAATTATAATAATTATTATTATTATTCCATGTAATCCATGAAATCCTGTTGCTATAAAAAGGTTTGATATAATATAATAAAGTATATCTATTATATTAAGGTAGGATATAATATAGAATATTATATTTTAGTGACTAATGCTTCTAATGTGGTTCCCATATCGATAATTCAGTTACAGTAGAATGTTATATTCGCGTACCTTAATGATTTAATGGTTAAACTTAATTATATGTATAGTATTTTTACGATCTGCCTAACCCTTTTTACATGTGAAAAAATCACATCTAAATCTGATGTGAATCTTACGGACTTCTATTTGCAAAACATGTACTATGTAATTTAATTCTTCTAAATGAATATTTAATAATAATCTTCAACTACAAATGTCTAGTGCTTGCAGACCCTTATAAGCTCTATGTTAACCCTGGACCATTCCACATTGACCGTAGCCCAAAGCGAATAACAAAAGTTAGTTCGAGCCAGCGTGTTATTCGATTTCCGAAATAAAGGAAACTTTTTCGCGAATTTCAGCTTGACTTTCAGCAATACAATTCCTGTTTTCGGAGTTTTCAAGTCTCGAAGTCATATTTAGAGCTTCTATTTTTTTTTATTTATGATGTTACATGAGAGTCCTGCCATAAATTGCATAATGTAAGTTAGTATACAGGGTAACTGGTAACTAACGAACAACCTTTTAAGGGTGGCTTTAGTACATCTATACCAACAACTTTTGTTCCACAACTTTTGGAAATTGGTGAAAAAAAATCAGCTGTTCCATACATTTTGGCGAATATCTTCCATACTTTTGTGTGGAACAGCTGATTTTTTTTCACGAATTACTATCACTTAAAAGGTTATGCGTTAGTTACCAGTTACCCTGTATAGGAACTAACGAAACCTAACATAACGAAATAAACGAGTACTAAAATTTGACTAACACGTAAGTTGTAAATAGATAAACTTTATTATTTACATAAAAAATAAAAATAATTTATAACAAACAATTTGTAAACTAGTGACACAAGCAGCAGCCTCATCGCTAAAAATATACTGGACAAACTACCTTTGGCTGGCGAAAAATAAGCATATAGGAAAATTAAGTTAGTCCTTGTAAATAGATTTCACTTTATTTAGTTTATATTGTACTTCTTACCTTACATTGAGTTACTTTTAGTTTTATACTACTTTATTCTATAAAGTTATATAATACTTTATACGTGGGTCAGATGACACGTTAAATTGTAGGTCCCGGCTGTTTGTCTAGTACGGCAGTCGTTAAGCCATGTCAGAGGCCCTCAGGGCAACTTAATAGCCTCTCGACACCAGAGTTGGCCTCTTTAATTCGATAAAAATAAGAAGAATAGTACTTTACGAGTATACTATATGAAGTTGGATAAAAATAAGAAGTAACTTGATTTTCACCGTACGTGTCGATTTATTCTGTATTTGGAAGTCTGAGCAATAATACTCGGCAACATTTTCAAGGTTTCTTAGTAGTAGTACTTTTCAATTCCTAAGAAGTTTATACTTCATCTCCTCTGGCTTATTTAAGCTTTAGACCAGACAGACCAACATCAGCGACTGTGCAACAAATTTGATTTTTTGGTTAATATCCAATTCTTTCATAAAATATATAACAATGTAACATAAATTTTACTATTAACATTCCTTATGCTTTTATTACAAGTTCTTAGTAAAAATCTTGCCAATGGCTCTGTCCGACACGACAATAAATCATAACAAGTAATAATATAAAAGATACTATATTTTACTAATTTCTTGATTAAAATCCTCCTACATATATCTGTTAATTGTAAGACATTTGTTGTGACTTACATAACATTTATACGTCTCACAGGCAAATTAATAATAATAATCATCAGTAATTAATTTACATTCGCATCGCGTTTATGTTTGTCTGTCATTTCATCCGCACACAGTTTTATGTGTTACTTTTCTAGGCTTCTCCTCCGGTTTATATTTCTAGACGAAAACTAGTGAATTTTTCATACAAGTATTTCATGTAGGCAGAGCAAACATTCAGGCTACTTTTTAGACTAGACTAAACAACTTAGTTGGCAATTGTAGCAAAATTTGATGAAATAATTTACACCTACTTAACCCATGCATAAAGAAATACCTTTATCTTTCTTTTTACTTGAAAAAATATATTAGAAAATTTATAATACAACATTTATTTCCTTTTACTTAGGCACACACACAAGGCAAAAATATCTAGTAAAGTAGTTGGAGGAAGATGGGGGAGACCTTTGCCAGAGGTGTCACAGCAAAGATTGATAAAAAAATAATAATTAAAAAACATGTAAACATTTTATTTAATTATGTATTTTTTTTTCATTCCACTATGCAAAAAAGAGATTAATAAATTCATACACGGAAAAAGTTCCTCTAATTACTAGCACCGTAACATTACGTTTCTTAGAACTTATGAATTCCGTGCCAGTAGAAGGTACGTGACGTCCGCGATGATCATTAGCTTGGACCACGCTCGAATACCAATGCTCAGTCAGGGAGATACCGAACTAATCTATTACTAACGAATGGATGACCGCAGCGTTGCTCGCTTAACCATACGACGAGATTTTATAATATGATACATACTGTACAGAGGTATTTTTATGTATTCATTTTATATCTATATATATAAAACTCAAAGGTGAATGACTGATTGACAGACTGACTGACTGATATAGTAATCTATCAACGCACAGCCCAAACCACTAGACGGATTGGGCTGAAATTTGGAATGAAGGTAGATGTTATGACGTAGGCATCCGCTAAGAAAGGATTTTTGGAAATGCCACTTTTATAGGGGTGAAATAGGGGATGCAAGTTTTACTTCTTAATGCGAGCGAAACCGCGAGCACCCACTAGTCATTAATCTTTATCATAGAATTCCTATCTCTCGCGTCGTATTTCCTCATGACTGAGGGTCGTGACTACCCCGCAGTACTAAATCGTTGGGGAAGTTCTCCTTGGGCAGGTACATTGTGGTGGGCGCCCAAGTCCTTCCACGGAAGACGTCCTCGGATTTGTATTTGTGTCCTCAAACAGTCGGTTTTCTCACGAGATTTTCCTTCACCACTAAGCGATTGCAAATCAGCACATAACATAAAAATACAAGTGATTGGTGTAGGGCCGGATTCGAATCAGGGTGAGTCTGAATGAAAACCAGACACCAGAACCGCTGCGCCACACTCGCTTTTTAGACTACTAGAACTCCTATTATTCTCCCAGTAAAATTGACCTCTGTTTTAGATGCGCCTTAAAATAACTCTAGTTAGCTAGCTGCTTAGAGAATACATATACTTTAGTTATGTATTCTCTAAGGCTAGCTGGTTTATTTACGTTTACGGTTTATATACGTGTTACACCCTAGGCTGCAGCAATGCTTAACATCAGGCAGGCTGTAGTCAACCGTAAACCTATCCAACGTAAAAAAAAAAAAAAAAAAAAAAAATTGCCACGAGCGCAGCTGCAAATATAGTATTGACGATACATAAATCATCTTTCGTAAATGCAGTAAGGATACTGATGATGGATAGCTAGATATAAAAGTAAGTTTATTTCGGTTTGTTGTAAGAACAAACGAATTTTCTATACTACTTTTGAATTATTAACTGATCATTTATTATTTCAGTGGTGTATAATATAATTATTTACTAAAGATTTGACATGATACAAAATAATGTGATAATGTTATTTTATGTTAAGTTTTAGATTCAAAATATTTAGTTTTAATTTTAGCAAACGCCCTAATTTCCCTCTCAACAGGGTAAATGTAAATAAATTTAAGTATGCTAATAAAGAAATTTGAAATTGAATTTAATTGGTAAAGTTACGTCTGAGTAATTATTCAAAGACAATTTATACATGCATCTAAACCTATCTCAATTTATAACAATATGTGATGTACAATTTTATAACTGTCTTTTAAAAATGTTAATTCGTTATTTTATGAAGCAGTCGCTCATAACCTATAATTTCAGTTAATGAGAACTGCTACGATTGGAATCATCTCGTTCGTTTACTTACACTGTTGTAATATTATGACTGCAAAAGCTTTTCGAAAGCTCTGACATAAACTTTGAAATTCTAAGCACCCATTACACAAGGTCCGTATCTGAAAAATAATATCTTTATAATACGTATATTACAAATTTCATAATTGCCTATTAATTATATTTTTTGTTACAAATACGGTGGGAAATGGGATGCATTTTCACATGTGACGTTTTATTACTATATTTTTGTGTTATTTCTGTATTTTTGTTTTTAAATGTCATTAGGTTTTGATTAGAGGAAATAACAATGTGGGACGCCTCGAGTTATACAATACATACCTATATAGCATATAGTTGAAATTTGAAAATTATACATAGAAACCACAAAATATATAAACGTGAGAGTGGACGTGCTCTGCGCTTGAGGCTGGTTGAGAGACCTACTGCAAAGCACAACACATCACTCCAGAAACTCCAGAAATTAATATAATATTACCTTCGAACTTTTACGTGATGTTTTTTACTGCGTAAAAAGTTGGAACAAATCAATTTGCACATATTCATGTACGTTTTCTTATCAGATGCACAAATGGGCACATATATCCTTGGGCATTTATGGCAGTTATTCTGTTTAGGATCGCTCATCCAAAAAAACTTGTCTATTGTCTTTTCTATGGATTTCATTTCGAGAGGTTTGGTCATAAATATTGTGTAGATAATGGAACCTGTGGATCGCGAAAGAATCTATACTAATATTATAAAGCTGTAGAGTTTGCTTGTTTGTTTGTTTGTTCGTTTGTTTGTTTGAACGCGCTAATCTCAGGAACTACTAGTCTGAATTGAAAAATTCTTTTTGTGTTGGATAGACCATTTATCGAGGAAGGCTTTAGGCTATATAACATCACGCTTCAACTAATAGGAGCGAAGAAACAATAGAAAATGTGGAAAAACGGGGAAAATTATTCATCTTTGAAGGCTTCCGTTGCGTGCGCTGCGAAAACGGTTCAAGATATCAAAACAATGTGTATGAAAGAATTATTCCTCTTGAAAAGATCTAACAAAATGTTCCATGTACAAAAAAAAACAGTAAAACAGTACATGTCTATCTTTTAAGGTTAACTCACTAAACCGTTTTTATGGTAATAACTATTCCACGCGGACGAAGTCGCGCGCACCAGCTAGTAAAGAAATAATTATTTTGTAACTATAAATACTAGCTACGAAAATAATCATAATTTATATCTACTTTATTTATAAAATTTCTTGCCAAGCAAGTAATTCATTAATTCATTAATAGGTTGATAAACCTATAAAAAAAACTAATCTGTCCTTGGTCTGTTAAATTAATTTTTCGAATAAACCGTAACATTCTTAGTATAAAAAAATTACAATCTCTTCTGAATTTCATTAAGTAAATATTTATCTTCGAATTATATTTTTTAAATTACATAGGCCGCCTAGGACAAAATATTTTTGCTAACAATAATGCTAGTTTTCAAAATAACCACTGCAGAAACTGTGATTGCGTTACATAAAAAAAAAAAAAAGAATTACCAACAAGTCCAGCAGATATTAGTTTTAACATGATTATTTAGAAGTTAGCAACTAAAACTAAAACGAAACGACTAAACGTTAATTTAGTTGGTTAATTAACTAAAATTAAGTACTAGGTGATTTAAGCAGAATGCTCGTTTCGGGCTAAATTGGTCGTTAAATATTTATGGGTACTGGAAGGTTCCTTTTCTTTGTATTCAAGCGTAAATACATACTTATATTCAAAACACATAATAAGGTTTGCAATATTTTTCCTCACACATAAATTACAAGAGTTTATGGATTTGCCTCCTCCTTCTTTTTGGTTCGTATTCCTCATCACTGAGAGTCCATCCTTTTTGGATCATTTTATTACTGTTTGCGCAATGTTTTGTTAAAGGGCCATCTTCAGCAGATAGCGTCATTTGACCTTATAGTACTTTTTTTACCCAAAACAGGTTTGCACTTGACCATAGTTTGCCAGATGGTAGGCATTACATATAGTCTAAGATTGATCGTGCCTACCCAATCCCGTTTCACTCTCGCTTTAAAGATAGTATTAAAGTTCGTGGGGAACACGGAGTCAGGCAGGGAGTTCCACAACTCAGCGGTAAGTACGAGTACAATAAACATAGATGCATACCGCTTCGTTCAACACTCTAAGACTTGTACCATAAACCGGTGCCGAGCTGCCTTACCACTGCTCGTCTGGTGGTAAAAGTACTTGAAAGTGGCGTGTATCTCATTTGACCATCGCATAGTGTTGCAAACGTCGTAGGCAAGTAATAAAATTAATTGAGCAGGTAACTAAGTGCACATAAGACTACGTACCGTCATATTGCATACTTACAATTTAAAGACATAGTCACTTCCACTAGCAGTACAAATGTGTGTGTGTATGTAATATTGTGCCAGTGTGTGTAAGATAGTTTCGCCATGTTCCCGCTGCTTTCCCGTTGCAGCACCATTGTTCGGTGATATCGTTTATATCTCATGCTACGCTCCTGCCGTACTCTAGATAACGTTTACGTATTCGAACTGATTGTTTTTTTTTACACGGAATAGGCCAACGTTTGACTACAGCCTGTCTAATGTTAAGCACCACTGTTGTCTAAGATGTTGCACGTTTGCCTAGAAGAAACCAATTTACTCTGGATTTCAAGACCCACATTGTAAACACGCTAATACGAAATCTCTTAAAACACGAATCGTCGTTTTTTTCGTTTGGTATCGTATTTTATTCACATTTTTTACAGTAATCAAGTATTACACAGATAATTTCTAAGGACAGTAGATAAAGAATTAAAAAATAAGTATGGTTCAAAGGCAAACACCTAGAGCTATTATATTTTTTTCATAAAAGTTTCTTCTTATAGACGACTTAGTAATTTCAATGCCCTTATATTATAATATATCTAATATGGCTGCCGCAATAAGAACATGGTGGATGCGGTTGCTCAGCGCAATATTTCCGGCACAGCTCTCAGATTGCGTCGCGCGACATTTCATTTATCATTTCTATTTGACGTCACTATTGTTGGCGAAAGAATTTTCGGAAATGTCTTGTTGTGAAATCGTAAAGAAAATATCAATATGAATGCCAAATGCAAGATTAGCATTGGATTCTTACTTCCAGCACATGCTGAGTTGGGGCCGGATTGTGACATGAAACTACATATTTTATTTATATTTTGTACTTATGTATCTATTTTTTAGTGTCTTAGGTTTACTTTAAGGTTTCATGAGACATATTTTTTTATTCTTATTTAAATTGTTTAAAAATTGTTGTCGATCTCTCAGATTCAAATTCACCGGTGCGTGTTGACATCATACTTATAAATGATAGCGAAATTGAGGTTTTTATTATATAAGTACTTAGATGTTTTTCATTGTTTACGTCTCAATAGGGTAACGACGTTTCTTCGTGATTTTTGTCTGATAGTAATAAAGGACCCGAGAGAACATGGGCTAATTTTTATCTCAATTTAAATACAGCAAAGCCACGTAAAGGATTTATGAAAGTTATAATATAAGTCATATTATTTAATTACTGCGCACAAAACAAAGCATGCAAGTAAAAATTTAATCCAAATGGAACTCGAAATTGCATTCTAACTTTGATTGCAAAATTCTTGAGTAAAATCTGTTTCTACATCAAACGACTATGGTTGTTAAAACAGCTATATTGTGTAAATGGTCACAGATTTTTTTAATTGTAGAGAAGTTTTGCAGTTTTTGCAAAAGTTCATGTAAAATATTTTCGAGATTGTATTTTTTTTCCAAGGTTCAGATTGTTTCTGCAAACTCTTACTATTTACACTTATTCAAGATTTGTGGCTTGGCCGTTTTGTTATAACCAACAGTAAGTATTATTGTTTAACTATTAATTTTTTGATTACTTATTTATAAATTTTTTACTTATTACCTTGTTTTAATGGTGAAATATAATAATAATAAAAATCCTTTATTTATGTACTACAGAGTGTATACGTACCACTAAAATAACTAAAACATGATGTAAAACTAGTAACTTACAAAGGTACGTTGGTGAGGTAAACTGAGCTCTGCACTAAGTGTCACAGGGACCTTGTGTTGCAGGGCTGCAGTATTTCTCGCCGCGGTAAGCTTTTCTTACAATATTACTATAATAATAACGGATAAAGGTTGCATCTTGCTTAAATATTAATGTTGTGCTATTAGTGGTTGAAGAGTTACAAACCTGCTCTTCTTGCCTTTTTACAGCGCAAGCCATAATCATATCTTGGTTATCTTCTTCATATTTTTTTCATATGATATTAAATTACAATTTTCAAAAAACACAAGCTATTATGTACAGTTTTTTATAATTACAATTCTAAAAGTCTCAAATTAGTCAATCTATAATCTATCACTTCTTTGGCTTTAACGTTACGTTCATAAAATTAAAGCTTTGCGAGTTTGAAGTAACAAATTTTGAGGAATGCTTAACAGAACATTACTTTTGCATTATTTTATATAGAGGGTTGTAAAATAAAATTTAACGAGCAAGCTTTACCAGACTTACATGTCTGAGAAAGACAAAGTTTAAACATTTTATAAGACTTTATAAACAAAGTTGAATTAGAGAGGACTAATTTTAAATTTGAACTATGGAGGTCAAATTCTTCTATTCTTATGAGATATATGTTGTACTTTTTTTTTTTTATTTATAAAATAAAAATTATATTTGTAAGAAATTCAGAAAAAAAAACTATTATTGTGACTTTGATGCAATTTTATTAGTGAATTTTGATAAGTAATAAAAACATTATGATAACTAAGATTTCTATCCCGTGGTAACAAAGGTAACACCGTCAAACGTCGTTTAATCTAATATTGTAGCGTGCTACAGGTTTATCTCGCAATCTCTGTACATATAGTTTAGTATTGAATTATCTAACAAGCCCAACTTGCAATCCCATGGAATAGTTCATAGTGTCCGCACAAATTAAATCTGCGCGCAGACAAAAATTTAACTAAATTTTTTGACCAAGAAATTATCTTGTAAGTGCATGGAAAAAGAGACACTCATACTAGAGTGGAAATGAAAAAGGAAGCAATCGGGCTTCCTAGATTAGTTATTATATTACCTACTATCAGGTTAAGAAAAATAATCTGTTTTATAGAGAATAAGGTAGAGAGTATCATTGTCAGACTTAATTACAAACGACAAAATAAATGTACTCGTACTAATGACAATTTCGATAGTTTTCCTTTACCCTTACTTTACTCTTCCGTGTTGTATGTGAGACAAGTGCTGCCTCCAAAGACGTGGAGGCTTTTGTGTAGGTTCTAGTAGAGACAGGTAGACACTGTGTGAAGGGAAACTAGATCAGGGGCTTTCTAGCTCGGACTAGCTTTAACTATTTATGAAAGCTTTTATTTAACTTAACTTTATGTTGTTGGGTTTTAATGTTTTTAAGTTTCAATTCATAAATGTTAATTTATGGAAAGTTTTAATGATTCGGTTGCGTATCGGAAGTCTTTTTTTCGGAGCTAGTCACATGGTTGATTTCAGTAAAAAAGAAGTTTTCCATTATAAATTTTGGCAAAATACAGAAAGTAAATTTACATTATTTTGAATGTGTATACAAAAGCGTTAGTTATATGCAAAGTAATAAAAAAATATATTGATTAACTTATAAGCACTGAATAATTTCTACAAATTAAAAAAAAACAGATGAATATATAAATTTTTTATAACAAGAAACGCATAAATACAAGTTTTTACAAAATCCGGAATGAACACAAATTAAAATGGTAATCAAACTACTAACATAAATCTTTATGTAGATTTTTTTCATCTCTTCTTACCTCCAGGATTCCTAGGCCTAATTTCCTAGCGTTCCTAATACCTATTACCCAGAGTACCCCAGCCTCTAGAGATGCGACCTAGATTAGGTTCAGTGTAAGATGCAGCTAGCACTAGATTACTATGTCCTGAGTCTAGATATAATAATTAGACCTAACCGTAGACTTTGAAGGAGATAACGCAATAAACTGAATCAAATATATAAAACTCAAAGGTGACTGACTGACATAGTGATCTATCAACGCACAGCCCAAACCACAGGACGGATCGGGCTGAAATTTGGCATGCAGGTAGATGTTATGACGTAGGCATCCGCTAAGAAAAAATTTTTGGAAATGTCACTGTTATTTTCATAACTAAAACGTTTTACCAAACATTTTAAAAATAGTCACTGCAATTGCGTAGATATACATTTGATATGAGACTAGTGAAAAAAAAAATACTTCGAAATGTTCAATCTCTCTCATTCAGTTGTATTTCATTATGACTTAGGTTCGTGACTCCCCCTGCAGAATTAATTCGTTAAGGGAGTCCTCTTGGGCAGATACATTGCGGTGGACGTCCAGGTCCTTTCACGGAAGACACAAGTCCTTCGAATAATGGTCGATTACAATATCTATCTTAAATTCTAAATCTGTGAGATCTAGTGTTTACGTAGGTGGTCCGAAGCACTTAATCAAGATTTAATCGTTAATGGTCAGGTAGATAGGAATCCTGGCACAGGTCAATCGACCCTGAAACTGGATTATATACTGTAAGATAAGGGTAGTAAAATTCTGTATTGAATGAGTAGCGATCTAAAGTAACTTAACATAACCGTATAATAGCCTATTCAAATCCGATTCTTTACGATTTATTCATTTCATATAAGAAGGTTATCAAACATACCCTATTTTCATATTCAACAAAAAGAGTTGAAAAAGTTGCCGTAGAAAAATAAATTATATTCAATGATAACAAAATACTATGCTCTTGATCACAGTATCCTATACTAACTATCTCAAAAATCAAAAAACTAAAGTATCAGTTATTCTAAAAAAAAGATAACATAAAATTGCGTTAAAAAGCTCTCAAAACGTTTTCATAAATAAATAAATATCTAGTTCTTTGCAAATCGGCTTCGCAGTAAAAATGCCTGGGTTTTCCTTTTGCCTGTTTTGCATCTACGGGCTGGCGAATATGTGTGCATATTCCTCTTTAGGTAGGCACCATTCTAGCAAATTACGAGAACTCTTGCAACGAACATACTTTAAAATTTTAGAGCATGAAAAGTGCATTCAGCTCAGCTTAGTATTTTGCGTAAAAAATATTGAGTTTTCCACTCGTAATGTAATTTATTAAGACTCATTGTGAAAGAATTGTCCTAGTTAACATTAATATGTTTCTGTAAACGCTCATCAGAGCAAAAATGGCTGAAGGGGTCATCATGATTTTTAGTACGTATGTAGGTAGTTTCAAGTCTTAAGAGTATCATAGGCTGCTTTTTATCCTGAAATAATGCGAGCGACGCCGCGGGCGTCCACTAGTAATACTTCAAAGGTATCCGATTTTCAAAAACCAGAAACCAATCACCGGTTTGGTGAATTTTCCCAAACAAGATAACCAAATACCTTCATTTTTGTTCTCTTTCCAAATCACACGGCCCGATTGGCGGACGCATTTCCGAATCCAATTTTAAAAATCGAACAAACTCCCCTAATAACGGTCGAAATCCGCCATTGCATATGCATAGAGTTGTACCAACCGAATGGATCGAACGCGTATTACGTTTGACGGCCGCGTATTTACTTTTCCGATAATATTATAGCAGTAAGAGTTAATTTAATGGTAAATAAAATAAAATAGCAAATAAGCGGTCCTAGTAGCGTATAAACCAAATATTTCACCCCAGTAACAGTATTAAACTATTTGGATTTGTCCACAAAGCGCATTAATAAAGTTCGGAATAGCTTCCCGATGAATTAAAACACTTTAATTTATTTCTAATTTGCTTAGTTCTGGTCGACCTTCCACCGGACGCATCTTACTACATTTAGCTGTTAGAAACGTGGGTATGTTCATAATTACATAAAGCCTACTACATAATGCCATACAAATAAGTAAGTAACTTAACTAAAGAGAGTTAATAATAGATTTTTTCCATAATTTTACCTGTTAAGTTTACTGATAAAACCTTAGTGCGAGTAAACTTGCTTGTCTACATTTTAAAAACATATTTGTAGAAAGAAGACACCCTTACTGCTACTCCACTAGGTTTCCAAAGACATAATCTTATATCTACCCTCGTTTTGAGGTAGTGCCGTTCCTAGAATACTAATGTAATTCCGTATCTGATACCAGCTTACCTGATACTTACCGATACTTATATCATACCATTATAATATGGAAGTGAGTTTGTTGGTTTGTTGGTTTGTTAGTATCTCTTTTGGGTCCGCAAATAAAGAGCGACGGGATATATTGGAATTTTAGATATGAATTATATGCTTTTGACTATGACATAAATATTATGTGGGTTACTTTTACCTATATCGTGCCATCATATAAAAGCAAATATTAGTTGATAGGTTTCATGCTGTCTGTTTCTCTGTTATGCAGCGTAGCATAGGAACGGAAATTTGTAAATGTTAGTTCTCATAGAGATATGTAGTTTTTTTTAACACGAAATTACGTTTGAATATTGCCTGCCTGATGTTAAGCACCACTATAGTCTAAGATGTAGCACGCTTGCCTTCCTTGCCTTTTATGGTTTGGGAGTAATGTAGGCTATTTTTGACTAACTTTAAAAGAAAGAAGATGTTCTCATATCGACTGGATACTTACTTTTTATCTTTTTTAACTTGATAGGCTCACGCCTGACTATAACTTGCCTAGTGTTAAGCAACGTTTTAATCTACAAAATAGCAATATATAAAAGAAACCGGTTCACTCTCGACTTAGAATTTCTATATATCAACCCAAAGCAAGTGAAGTCTTGTGCATCCACTAGTCTAATATAAGTTGCTATCAAGTATTTTGAAGTACTTAGTAACACTATTAAGTTGAAGGCAAGTTATCGTGGGACAAAGTTAAAGTTTGTGTTTTGGAAAACTTATAATGTCTTTTAGTTTGGAATGAACGAGGTCTATAGTTTAATTTGTAACTAATACTATCAGGTTAACCTTACAACTAAGAAGTTATTCATCGACTTATATAATAACTAGCTGGTGCGCGCGACTTCGTCCGCGTGGAATAGTTATTACCATAAAAACGGTACTAGTGAGTTAACCTCAAAAGATAGACATAAATACTTTTGCGGGCATTTTGTTAGATCATTTCAAGAGGAATAATTCTTTCATACACATTTTTTTGATTTCTTGAACCATTTTCGCAGCGCACGCAACGTAAGCCCTCAAAGATGAATAATTTTCCCCGTTTTTTTCCACATTTTCCTTTGTTTCTTCGCTCCTATTAGTTGCAGCGTGATGTTATATAGCCTAAAGCCTTCCTTGATAAATGGTCTATTCAACACAAAAAGATTTTTTCAATTCGCACCAGTAGTTCCTGAGATTAGCGCGTTCAAACAAACAAACAAACAAACTCTTCAGCTTTAGAATATTAGTATAGATGCACGCTATTAATGATATGTATGTACTAAAAAAATGAGTATTTTAAGATACCGTTTTCGGAGCAAAATACTTATTTACTTATTTTATAAATGTATTAGGATGATATCACTTTACTTATGCAAACCAAAGAAAGAAAAGGACTTTCAAGTTAGTAACAAGGTTATGATATTTATTAATGACTAGTAGACGCTTGCGGTTTAACTCGTAATATTTTAGGATAAAAAGTAGTCTATGACACTTCTACGATCTCATACTACCTACATACCAAAAATCATGATGATCCCTTCAGCCGCTTTTGCATGATGAATGTTTAAATAAACAGAGACACAGATAAACAGACAAAATTTCTAGAAATTGTTGGAAAGTGTTCTGCTTTCAACTCGAAGATTCTCCAAACATTTTATTTAATATTGTCTTCAATGTTCATATTTTCGACCCTATTCAGCTTTATTACATGTACTTATAGATATAGATAGAATGCGTTTGAAATAAAACCTTCAAAACAAACAGCATTCTGTGAGTACTACCTTACAATAATGTATAGACTATATACATAGTTAAATGTACAGCCTACATAGTACAGAACAATCACACTTACAGTACTAACAGAAGGTACTCCAAAACAACGCTAATCCACTAAATTCTTCAACTTGTACCAGCAATTTAGTTTCAAAAACGCAGCCCGTGTTCCTTAAAGATTTATACATCCGCAAGGGATTGCATCCAAGAGCAAATGGTACAGAAACTACACGGCTTGCCAGCCACTGTCCCATACCATACGTCACTGGTACAAGAACTGGAATGATAGACAACGCACGCGATAGACTGATAAAAAAAACACCACTTATATGAATACTAGTATTGCTCGCGGCTTCGCTCGCATTAATAAATAAAACTTGCATCCCATTTCAAAGTGGCATTTCCAAAAATCCTTTCTTAACGGATGCCTACGTCATAACATCTACATGCATGCCAAATTTCACCCCGATCCGTCCAGTGGTTTGTGCTGAGCGTTGAGAGATCACTATGTCAGTCTATCAGTCAGTCACCTTTGAGTTTTATATATAGACAGATTCATCAAATTACAAAAAAATTGAATTTATCCTGGATCAAAACCAGCTTAAAATCTTTATTAAGTTAATTTAAGAACATATTCTGTTTTGTGTGCCATCATAAATAAATAAATAAATTACAGCGGATGCCAGAAACATCAACAATGTTTTTTTTAAGTTTAATCATTGTTTAAGTTCTATGATATGATACAATATATTATATGATAACTGAGTAAATTAAAATATATTGGTGTTGAAAATACAGGCTTAAAAACTACTAGGATAGTAAACAAAGACGTATATACTCGTAATATCAAACAAATTTAATGTCGAGCTTTTTGGAATTTTAGCTCGATAAAATAATAGTAAAAACAACGACGGTGGCGCCACACAAACGCACGATCCAACCTTAATCTTACTTGGCCTATAGCACATACAATAGTTAGAAGTTTCCCGTTTATTTTGTCTATGGCTAGAATAAAGTACCTCTAGTAGGACGAGCAATGGAACAAACACCTGTGCTTTATTCCCTGTGGTGGGATATATATTTTGCAGGTTCCTGTACTTTTATTCTTTTGTACGGTGTATCTTTAGAAATGTGTTTATTTTGTTTTAGTTACCAACTTCTGACACCACTGTGGCCCAGCAATGGGAGAGTGTATGTTTTATAAGACAGAGTTGATACGTTCAATTCCTGGTATGATACACATTTGTCATTTTTGCAAAGCATTCCAATTTGTTCAATATTAATGCATATTAACTAAAAGCACATTTTACATACTTTTAAAAATAACAAAAACACATACCTGTGATAATAATGTTATTATATTCTCTTTATAACACTTATTTACAAGCCTTTCATAAGTCAGCTTTGTCGTTCCTTATTTTAGAATCTCAGCAGAAAATTCTCGAAAGTCCATCCGCGTCAAAGTTACAAAGAGAGACTTTAAAATCCCAGCGCAGCTCACCTCTCGAGACATTACGAGTGGTCTCTCTCGTTTCCACGAACTTCTTTTAATTTGAGACTTTTCAGCAGATATGATGAAGAATTTCTTTCTATTTTTGTGCTAGTTTTTCGTCCAATTAACATTTTAATTTACTTTCGAGAAGTGAGGTTAATCGTCCAGACGGCTTTTGTTTCTGAACTCATTTAGATAGTTGCATTTTAGCATTTTTTCTTAGAACTTGTTACGAGCATTTGAATCGAGATATCATTTTACTTGTACTGCTTTTTCAAAATTTTCATAGCATTGGAATAAAAATAATACTTACTTTTCGTTATCTCTTGATTATTGCATCTAAAGCACGACTGCTATAAGAGTTTTATTCCTCCTCTATTTCTTATTATCGTATTTTCTTCTTCACATCAGTTTCATTTGATAATTAAATACATATTCCTGGACATATCGGCTTATCATGTAGCGTCATTTAGCCAAAATATTCTAAAAGTTAATATCCATTGAAAGAAAATCATAATAAAAATGAGGTTAGGTACTCATCTCATTGAGAACTCTTGTTCTTTAGTATACGTCTCTTCTGGTGGTACACAGTTATATTTCCTTCTGAGATAATATAAAATTAACGATATAATCATGATTACAATAATTATGAAAACTATAATTGTCACCATCTCATCTTAATTTATTGAATTCATTCATCCGGTATATTCTTTTTAAGTTCTTCAAAATCTTATATATACTTCCATAAAAACAACGTACATGCACCAAGTATAAAGATTTATTTTGCGTCAAATTTTGCGCGGACGTATGAATAAAATGACAGTATAATTATAATCACGACCCCAATTATAATAGGAAGGGGAATCATTTCATTGGAACTGGTAAAACAGGATAAAATCAATATAATTCTCGTAAACTATAACAACGTAAACAACAGGCATGTTTTCTTATGACACTGACAACAACTAAAATGTCACTGTGTCACAGACTAGTTTTGTTTTGGCTTCACTCATTCATTTTACTTATTTAACTTTAACATGCATTGAGTTAAAATATATCTTATTTTAAAAGTATCATCAATTAACGCGAATGTCGTTTGGTGCCTAGAAATGCAGCTGATTATTAATTAATTTGGAAAACCATAGGACTAATGGTTACCTAAGGTTTGGTTACCTAATTTGCAATGTAACAAGGACCATAGGGCCGAGGGCGACAAAACACAGAAACACAAAGTCCAATAGTGTAAAACCATCAACATTACAAACAAAAGACGCTTAATATTTGATGATTTTATAATTCACAGGCCTATTCATGATTTACAATTCATTGGTTTTATCTGTTTTGTCTGTTAATTGATTAATATCTGTTTGTTAAAACAGATATATATAATAGTACGTTTCTTTTCACCCAGAAAGTTATTGCTTGATTAAAATATTTTCACTATGACAATAAACTTTGAAACGCGTAGGTGTATTTAAGAAACAATATAATATACATAAATAGTTAATGTAATTGGTTGTTACAGTTTTAACTTAGAAAATAAATAAAGAGTCCTCATCTTATCAAGTCTATGTACAACACTATTCTGCAAGATGCACAATAAACGTTAGAGGTAACAAGATCACGTCTTTCAAACGAACGTTGTTAACACCATCCACACTGATTGCATTTCGTTTGACGATTTAATTTGCCACCACTTTGACTGAATTCGATTTTGTTTAAAGCTTTAACGTAGATTATGCTGATTGTATTATGCTTAAATAGAGTTATAAATAAAAGCAGGATTATGGATCCAGCAATCTCGTATTCACGCGAAATGAATACAAATTATAAAATTATTTTAAGTATATAGGTTTCATTATTTGATTGAAATTACAGTTTTAAAATGAAAATCTATTATTATTGGCGTTGAGTATAATTAATGGTTAAACGAACTTACCTTAAGTGAAGTTCGACCATAATTATACGAGACGACGTTATATGCGAAGATGATTTTTTTTTGCGTAATAACTGCATATAATTATGTATAATCGCAAATAGCGCAGAGCTACAGTTTTATCGACCTATTTCTCTAAATGAAATATGTCTGCTCAAGGAGTTTCAGACATTTCTCTGCCGGTAAATTTTGAATAACATTTTGTGAAGTTGTCTCAAAGCTATAAACTGAAAACTGAAGTGAGTTTCATTTATTTATAACAAGTTTATTGTTTTAAAAGTGCTTTCTGAGCAGGTATTGTGAGAGAATTATGCCTAACATGGCATGTAAATATACAACCAAAAATAGGACCCCCTAGGTTTAATTAGTTTTATAAAAACTACAGGCATTTGTGATGAAACTGAAAGTAAAATCAAGAACGAATTAGGACTTTACCCCAAAGTTTAGATAATTCTTCAATAATGTCATGACCTAATATTTCTTCTAAGTGGATCCTCCACGTTTCACGTAAGTATTTCCATCGGTAATGATACTGAAGCAGAAACATCTTGTGCAATATAAGTGCATGGACCTGGCTAGGTGACTTGCTTCGATTTGAATTGCTCGCAAACATACCTGGCAGGATAGTTAGGAAGTATTGAGTTAGCTCCAATCTGGTAATCGTTGTCTGACACGTCTTGTGAATTCAAATTCACTGGCACTGGGTCTCCTGACCGTGACCTTGTGTAATAGCAATCATATTTTGTTACAACAGAAATATAAAGATCATTAGTATCATTGTGGAAAGAAAAGTATTCTAACTTTGTCACATCATCGTTATACGTGCTCCCCTTATGCCGCTGTATATGGGCTGTATATTTGACAATTTGTCATAAGGGGTACATTTAATATAGTTACTTTATGCCACTAAATTTATTGATTGTTACTTTGCTATAAAGCAGTAACACTTTTAAAGTCATTGTACGTAATCACGTTACGCCACTAGACTAACTCTTTATCAATCGTGCTTTATTCAACGCCCAATATATACATTTATTGTATGTTGGTATTGTATTCCACTAAACTGAACATTTGGTAATTTCCTATGAAGCAGTACACTTTTAAAGTCATTGTCATCATTAATCACGTTATGCCACTAGACTAGTTTGTTATCAACCGTGCTCAAATAAATATGAATCACAAACTGACTTGACTGGCCTGTTAGCTTAGTTGGTAGTGGCTCTGCCTTCTAATCTAGGGGTTGCGGGTTCGATTCCCGGGTGACACAAGTATTTATGCATTTTAAAATTTATAATTACTTGTGTTGAGTCTGGTCGTTTGTATGTATAATAAGTATGTATTTACAAAAGAAAAGTATATAAGTATTATTTCCGTTGTCTAGTACCCACGACACAAGCGTTTGCTTAGTGTGGGGCTAGATGGCGCTGTGTGCAATGTCCCGGATTATTTATTATTATTTTATTAAACAAAATAACCGTTATAGGTTAGAAAATCTAATTCTTTTTACATTGAATAAACTGTAGAACAATGTATGTAAGAAAATGGTAATAAATAAATTCATATTTTGTTGTAATGTATTTGTAACATAAACAACAAATATGTCGCTACATCGAAAAAAGATCGTTACAGAAACATTGCTAGAAAAGTCATGTTTCCGATCTACATGACAATAATGTGGGTATTTCAAAAAAAGATCGTTACATCATTTGTTGAAAAGCTATATTTACGATCTATTCGGTATAGTTTTATAAAATATATAAGATTATACCAAGAAAATGAAAATCGATGATGAATAAATGCAGTAAGATTGCTTTGGTAAGTTAGTAGTTGCACTAGCCTTTATCCTTTGAGCTGGTTGATGAATTGCTTAGTTTTTGTACCAAACGTCGAATTTTCGACGTTATTTTAAAATTCCGATGCTCCCTTTCCTAATTTACCACTTGAACACATGAAATAAACACTTTTTTCCACGAAAAATTCAAATAGTAAAATTCAACGAAATTTATGATGTTGCGACGCCCGCACACAAGAAATGAATGAGGTTTGACAGGAGGACGGCGCTACAGGCGCGACATTGACAGTGACATTTGTTCAAAAGTTTTTTTTGTGTTTTTATTTTCACAGCTTTAAAAAGTGTTACGCCTAGTACATACAGAAGTGAGACTACATAGTTAATAAAGAAATCTCGAGCATGTAACGTCGTCGTAGTATAAGTAAGTCTATACGTGACTGTAAGGCTAATTATTTCTTTGCCAAACTTTCGCAAGGGACATTATCTGGGTAGGTAGTTAAAAAACGTAGTTCTATCTCAGACAATTTATCTTCGAAACTGTTCCAACTTCCTTTTTTTTTCTCTCTTTGCCCACTTAGCGTGATTGCTTCCAGATTGTTAGATTTTTCTCAAAATGTAAATTGCTATTCATTCGATTTCGTATATTGATCGAATCAGCAACATTACTGAGTATTTCTCTTGGATTAAGTTACGGGGCATTGAGTATCGTTTTGTGAAAAGACTTACTTAGAAGAGGGTTATTTTTCATGATTTCTTATATAAATACGAAACAGGAAGAGGGATGTAATCTATATACAGACATTTTACTAGATTGATATATTGTTCACTACATAGACAAGTTCCCAATTTAGGGCGTCATTTTATTTTATTTATCGATAAAGTGCTAGTTTGGATAACCAAGAAATTGAGCACATGAAATGGCGACCTAGCAATTTGCAACATTATTTGTCGAAACCCTTTATTATTTTTACCTACAGACTAAGGTATATATTACCTTAATTATCCCTGACATTAATATATGCATCAGGTAAGTACATACATTTTTCATGCACTCACAATATTACTAGATCACTGTTAAACCTTACATATTTATAACACGTCGCGTTTTCCGAATCATTCGAAGCCTCTTCTTCTTGAGTCATAGGACCGCCGTCAATTGAGTCTATGCTCATGTCAAGTCATAAATGTTATGTCATTTAGTCACAAACTTGACTGTATTTTGTGATCACCTCCAAAATCTACTAGACTGTCTTAGCATTCCTACACAACAGTATCAAGGATTTATGGCTCAGAAACTCCAGACTTCAAACATGTGGGCACGTCTTCTTAATCATATATTCAGCTAAGATCGGTGGCACGTACGAAGCCGCAAGTTTGCTACCAACTGGTGCGCGAATTTTACAAAATGTTGCCTTTGACAACTCTTCCAAATATGAGATTTATTTCGCAAAATTCTTGAAATCGTAGTAAGCGTCTGGGGAAGTTGGCGAGATAGGAAATAAGGGGTGTGATGCGATTTCTTGAGAAGGTTTGTTGGGGTGCACGTAGTAGATAGATGTTGCAATCTTTCAGATCTTTCGTAGCAAATTAGAGTTGAGATTTATTTCACATCCATCCCTGCGGTGTTACTCGCGTTAATCCGGGATAAGAAGTAGCTTATCTGATATCCAGGGCAAAATCTACTTTTATACCAAATTTCATCTGAATCAGTTCCGCTATTTGAGTATGAAGAAACAATAAACATACACACGCACAATCTTTCGCCATTATAATATTAGTGTCATGCATAATTCTTAGTTATAAATTTAATAAACAAGAGAAAAAGACTTAAAAAACAATTTGCGTTCCATAACTTCACCTCGTCATAACATGGTTCTCATTCTTCTAGTAAAAATGTACACTTTAGAAATCAGATATTCATAATCAGTCAGAAGTACCCTGTGAAGTAATACATTTTTTTTTTATTATTGTCAAAAATTAAACTAACCTATTAATCTATACTAATATTATAAAGCTGAAGAGTTTGTTTGTTTGTTTGAACGTGCTAATCTCAGGAACTACTGGTCCGAATTGAAAAAATCTTTTTGTGTTGGATAGACCATTTATCGAGGAAGGCTTTAGGCTATATAACATCACGCTTCAACTAAAAGGAGCGAAGAAACAATGGAAAATTTGGAAAAAACGGGGAAAATTATTCATCTTTGAAGGCTTCCGTTGCGTGCGCTGCGAAAACGGTTCAAGATATCAAAAAAATAAGTATGAAAAAAATATTCCTCTTGAAAAGATCTAACAAAATGTCCCAAACAGTACATGTCTATCTTTTAAGGTTAACTCACTAAACCGTTTTTATGGTAATAACTATTCCACGCGGACAAAGTCGCGCGCACCAGCTAGTACCAAATAGTTTTCTTTAGAACCCTCTTGGCATCATCGTAGTATCCCTTTTTTTAATATTTTATATAGCATGTTGTTACTTTACACTGTCAATAGTTCAATAGATATACATTTCATTATTTGTTTTCTATTATACAAATATACAAAATTTGTTCATTTTCCATAATCATAAGTCATATAATCATGTTAATTCTTTGACTTCATGGTAGCCGTTAGGTTATATTACGGTCATGGCCTATGAGGCCAGAGTCACCCAACATATTTCTAAGTTACAAATTACACCTTAGATAATATCAAACAACAGATGAATAAAGCCCATTCATTTCATAATCCTTCCATGAAACGTAGCTTCCACAATACATACAGAAGTTGCAATAACATTGCGGCCACTAATTGCTTAATGCCGCCCTAATGAGGAGGCAAGAACGTGCGCTAATGACCGGTGTCGTTTATGTACGCGTGTCGCATTGCAAATACATATAGAATAGAATAGAATAGAATATAACTTTAATGTACACCATAAAAACACAAAAATTACAAAACAGAAATAAACATACTTATATTAAAGTGTTGCACATTGGGCGGCCTTATCGCCTTAGGCGATTTCTTCCAGGCAACCTTTTGAATGGACATAACTTACAATACATATACAGTGTGATTGAACATTTTACATTATTTTCTTTCACATAAGATAGATTTGAGATTGACTAAAGCCCGCGGTTGAGCGAGTGTGGGCGGTTTAAGCGTCTGCTTTCATACCTGACGCATCCTAGTTCGAATCCCGCCCCAAAACCAAAACTTGTTTTACAAGTTGTGTGTAAATTTGTGCTCAACGGTTTTTTACGGTTCATCGTTAAGCGATTTCACGATACGTGTGTGTGGATACCTACATGTTTGCGGACTAAAAATTAACGTAATTGTGAAAGCATAAGTCGTTACAAGTTAAAACTTAGTGCCCACTTGGTCCAATGTACCTGTTGTGTAATTATTATACTTGATTTTGATTTTGGATCAAAAATGATCAACATCATGGTACCGGCCACAGCTGAGCATAGGCCTCTCTTCTTGTACGCCACTCGTCCCGGTCCTGCGCAGATTGAATTCAGGTTCTCCCTGCGGTTTTTCTAATGTCGTCCATCCACCGCATTGGTGGGTGACCTCTGTTGAAAAAAGGAAAATATGTAGATCAAAAATGGTTTAATAAATAAACTTAATAGCTACGCCGCGTGTAGCCTGTAAGTTAACGTAATTTATCTTTCTCCAATGCTTAATCGCAACTTTAACTTTATGCGGAATGCATCCCATTTTTTGCCTTTTAAGTAATTTATAGGCCTCTCATTGAAAAAGTATAGTCATTGAAATAATCACCTTGTATAGCATACTACATAGAAATAGATGGAAAACATTGCAAGATTGATCTTGTTTTTGTCGTAGACGCAGTAATTTGAATTAAATACGGCAGGATGGCGCCATCATGCGACATTAAGCTTCATTTCTTTTCATTTAAGGTTCATTTTTATAAATATAGCCAAAGGCAGCAGACGTAAAAAAAGCAAATAAGGTATAGTGGATGTAATATTAACCTGTGAACAATAATAACATAAGATATGAATGTATGAATTTTAATCCTAAGCATTAATCCGACAAAACCCGCAAAGCTTAATTTGATAGTTTATTGTTCTGTTTTTACATCATAAAAACCTTAACGTTTTCATATTTAAAAATAATTTCAGCTACGGGCCACTGTTTGTTTATATTTCCAACCTTAACTTCATTCCTCTTTTCAAGTCTAGACTTCTTTGAAAGCTAAGTCTAACAGCCAAAACCTACATTCCAAATGTAAGTTTAAGCTACTTTGCTTATGGAATACATTACCAGAGCCTGTTTAAGTAGAGACAGTAAGAAACGTGCTAATGAGCACTTTCTTAAAGCCTACTTACTTAACTACTTAAAAGTTTAAGGCTAAATATTATAAGGTCTCTAGTGGGCTTTCTACTTAATTTGGTGAGAAAATTTTACGCTTTAAAATAAATAACGTTGTAAGACAAGAGAATACATTATTAAAAAACGTTAAGACAACAACAAAAAAACTGGCGTTAAAATGATGTGAAAATGTTAAAAAGACACAAAAATTACAAAATAAGAAAATGTATATGTGATTATAATGTTTTTTGAATAATAAAAAATGTAACGAAAAAGAAATACTTTCACAAAAATTTACTATGATCTAAGAATATTTTTCCCCACTTTCGTAACTTGTTTTTATCAGAACTCATAATATTTTCCCTCAAAAAGACAGCATCAAGACGCCACGACTCCCGATGGTCATGTTAGCTCAAAAACAGCACATATTTTCACTGTTTTTCTCCATAAAAATAATGGCCAGTGTACTGTCCATGTACTGAAACCGGCTGGTAAGTTAATACAACACTCATACGAAAACTTTGTGAACTTTTCTGCTGATATAATATTTTGTAAATTTGAGCATGATATTATTGGCAACTGTCATCCAAGCCAATTTTACTTAAAATATTTGGGACAAAGCATAAGTAGTATTTTTAGTTTTTTTCCTGTGATATAGTTTTGCTATTTTTGAGATCCGTAGTACAATTCATTTTTTTACGTGGGATAGTTTTACGTTTGATTACAAATCTGCCTGATGTTAAGCATTGCAACAAGCATACAACCTTCTAAAAGTTTGCTTTGCTATGCTTTTTGATTTACAGTTTGCGGGGCAGATATATTCAGGCAGAAAATTTCACAACTTCGTAGTATTGTTCATCACAAATTAAGATGAAACTTGGTTTAAAATATCCATTAGGTAATCATAATAATATTAAAATATAATAATTTATTAATTTCTTACGTATAACATGTTTTCCCGCTTCTTATACTGGCCAGTCTGCGCGGCATAGTTCGGTCGAAGCTTCTAGAAATTGAACTGTCACAGCCAGCCAGTGCTGGCAGCCAGCCAACTGGCTTCGGTGATTAGATATTCCTGCACATGCATAATTTATTAAAATCATCCATTCTATAAGACTCGAGTGCGTCGACATTATTGTTTTTTTTACGGGTAGATATATAAAATGCGAATTATTTACTCGTACCTACTTACTTTTTGTTTTCAACGATAACTTGCTTGACTTCTTTTATGATGTTAGTGGGTTTATTGTAATGAAACTTATCTAATGTTTTTAAAACTAATGGGATTCATCGTGGCAGCATTTATCACAATACAAAAGCTATGAATCCTTGACACCCCTATACAGTGTATCACCCCTATACAGTGTTTCAATTTAAGTTTAAGTTTATGGGTACAAGCCTGAAATAAATGACTTTTATTATTATTATTATTTATAACAACAAATACCAAATTAAATTGTATACTTTGGCGGTGTTAGATATCTTCTAAATAATATAAAACTTATATTAAAGGTGACTGATTGACTGACTGACTGATAATAGTGATCTATCAACGCACAGCCTAAACCACTGGACGGATCGGGCTAAAATTTGGAATGAAGGTAGATGTTATGACGTAAGCATCCGCTAAGAAAGGATTTTTGAAAAAGCCACTTTTAAAAGGGTGATATAGGGGATGCAAGTTTTACTTCTTAATGCGAGCGACCCCGCACTCACACAAGCAGAAAAAGTTATTTCTTTTTCTTTTTAAGTATCTACACGGACGCCTAAAAACTAACTTTGATTCTTTGCATTGTTCTCCGCCTTACAGGTCATTCTTAAACAATCAATTTCACAAGTACCAATTTGACTATGGTATCCAAAGAAAAACAGCAGCATATTCCCACAGATCTATTTCATTACAAGACCACATCCGCTCACGACCATAAAACAGGATGAGCACAAAAACTGTCCTCATTTCAGACAAATAAACCACTCCTGAGATATTGCTGACACGTGGTCGGTATGACACAACTGCTGCTATTATTGTGGTGAACTAGTGGAACTGAAAAACATGGAAACGCTAGGCCGAAAGTGTAAATACAATGTTTTTAACAAAATATTTAAAAAAATAAGGGTGGGGTAAATGTTTGTTATTTTAAATCAATCAAATTCTTAATTTTATTATTTTTAACTATGGTTGAGTAACAGTTTATTTCACGCTGTGAATATAAGTTTTAAATCTCAAATTCAAATAGATTAAAATTGAAGGGTAGGAAACGCTTCGGTCTAAATAACATTCCTCGCTAGTGTTAAATCAGTTCTAGTATGTTTATAAATTGTATGTTTATAACACAATGTTTTTTTTTCATTGTCAGCGTGAAAATAAGAGTATTTGTTTACAACAATATTCAAAGAAAAACAAGGAAAAATATGAGCATTGTTGGTACATACCTATTTACATTTTCCCGTAACAATAAAAACAACTGACAACCAAATAGAAAACTCGAAATCTCTCAATGTCAGACAGGAGCACTGCTCTAAGTAAATCCACGATCGAGTTTTCGACTTTGAAACAAAACTTTTACCATCAGTTTGTCTTCTACACACTCACCTCATATCGGCCAAACAATCTGGGATCTCCTCATCAAATACACTCGGGTTCGACTAAAGTGGCGAGTGTGAGTTTCCTTTAGTTTAGTTTACTAGTACCTATACCTGCAACGCATTACAATTGAAAGAAAATAATAATATGATAATAATCGTTTATTATACGAAATATACAATGTAGGTATGTACGTAGTTTTAGTTTTACAATTTTATTAATCTTAGTTTACACTTACTTTAGGTACCTAATAGTACATCTTTGGATGACTGCGCAACACACTAAGTCTTTGGAGACCTGTGTTGTGCTGCGACAGGTATCTTTGAGACATTCTTTCACGTAAAGACACTTAAAATTAAATTAAAATATACCTATGTCGCGTAGTACAAGGTCATAGCAAAAGCCAGTTGGCTGTGCTAGCTAGTACTTTATTTATCTTTAAAAAGACTTTTTTTATAATTCACTGACTGCGGGCTCTTTGTTCATAAACTCAAAATACCACAATTACTATTTATGCCAGCGCTGATAATGCAATCAGTATTTTGCAGAGAGTGTGGTGATGTGAAAGATTAACGCTTTTTTATATGTGTGCAATGTATGTGATAAGTAATATATAAGTTTATTTTTTCTGATGTCATTGTATGGCGTAAACATTTCCTTACTAAAATGTATTGCTGGTAAATCTTACACTAGTCACTTGAGTGAAATAAGTTTTAAATTTGTTTTTTTCAGTGAAATACTTTTCGACAGACGTTTGCTGTTTACATAAATACACAAAAACGTTCATCTCGATATCACAAGCGAACACGTTTGAAGACGCTCGCACTTGCTTTCCTGAACGTACATAGTTTACTCTTGTTTAGGTAGTTCAGTAGGTACTTGTGTTTGGTAAATGTTAGATAGCATGTGCTAGTCTGGACTAGTGCAGATCTGAAGTGTCTTGTCTATGTACAGTTTGATTGGTGGAATAGTTCAAAGATAGCTAGCGTGTTGATTCCTTAGCGAATTATTATTCATATTGTCAAAATATTTCTCAAGAACTACGATGGACTGTAACATGATGAGTTGTGTCTCAAATTGTATGTATTTTATCAAAGACAGACATCACAGCCCTTAACAACAGTATATAATTTATGTTTTTACATTTTTCAATTTATTTAAATACTATTAGACGCTTGCAACTTCGCTCCTATTATTTCAAGATAAAAAGAAGCCTATGACACTCCTAAAACCTCATACTACCTACATACCAAAAATCATGATGATCCGTTTAGCCGTTTTTTATGTGATGAGCGTTCAAATAAACAGAGAAACAAAGAACAGATACACAGACAAAAAATATAAAAACTCCTGAAACGTGTTTTATTAACGATTTAACCCGTATTTTATGAATGTTAAAAACAAACATTAACATTTTCAACTCTTACGTACCTCTGACTAAGTAGACTCGATATACATCATAAGTTTAGTTAAAAATGTAATGAATAAATTTCTCATCTGTTTTCTTCTCTACACATCTACATTGCGCATTTATACTGTATTAATAATACAAATCACAATTGAATGCACATATTACTCACGAACAAATTTACTTACGTTATTTTGCAAAGCGTTTCATCAAACACTTGCAACGAATGAAGTTGATTGAAAAGCTCGCGAAGGTCGTAACAAGTATCTGAAGATCTCTTTAGAAACTAGCAGTGCTTTGTTTCACTGTACGCTGGTTTATTTTATCTGTGAGACAATAAAAATAAAGTTTCTTTGTGAAGCAAGCGGAAGAACGAGCTAGTTTCTGTAGTAACAGTATGTGTAATCGCAACTTAATATAAAAAATACCACCGTTAGTTATTGAAAAACATAAGAATAGTTATTGTAAAACATAAGGACTAACAAATTATCACTAACGCTTGCATTTCTACTCTGCCCTAATAAGGGTTTCAAAACCTAAGTATGTTGGTAATTGACGCATTTAATATGTAAAATACTGACACCAGAGTTGGCCACTTTAATGCGAAATTACTTAATTTAACAGTAGGTACCTATTCTCTGCTTTCGAATTATATTTCATTTTCATAGTTGTCAAAATGAAACATGATGGGTTAACCATAGAGAGGGATTAAAATCTTTGGGGTGGACAGAGTATAATTCGTTTTAAAAGTTTCTTAACATCTGAAGTACTTTGTGAACAGTCAGAAACTAATGATGGAGTTAACCATGAAATGATTGACGAATAGAATAAATAAATCAATGTATTATTTTAAAGAAAATTAACGCCAGTAACTCTAGACATTTCTATGAAAATTTTGTACTAACATTTTTGTAAAGTCGTAGTTTAATGTAAGACAGCACACACTGATTTTACAGAAATATAGTGTCTCAGCAAGTGTCTCCGCAAACACAGCCATGTGAAAAGATGGCGATGGGGAGAGCTTTATTTTTCTTTCATTCATAGAACACTCCACTTTCTGCAGAAATGACATTAAAGTGATTCTTGAGATTTAATGCTAATTTTCTTATTAGTTTAATGTTTTGGAAGCAATATTTTATTCGTTTAAGAATTATTTTATTATAGTTCGTAAACTCATTAAACACAATAAGCCATGTCAGACACCCTTAAAGCGGTTTGACTACTTTTAATACCTGATTTAATTATTGCAACTCTCAAGCTAACTTATTTATTATACAATCGGAAGTCAAAGTGTTTGTTATAGGTCGTATAACTCGGTTTGACACTACTTATATAAAGAAAGAGTATACGGAAAAAAACCAAACGGAACAATAATCTTCTATTATTTAATCTGAAATTGCTACTGAAAGGCACATAGTATCGAAAATAATGTATGTACGTAATTGTATGTTTTTGTTCAATAAATAAAATTTAAATTTGAATTTTTGAATTTATTCGTGTATTCAAATGTTTTCTTTCTCTCTTTCTTTAGTCACGTACTATAAAACTTAGCCCTAATTATAGCTCCCATATTATATGTAGACTAAATTTATGAGTAAACTTTCCGGTTTCCGCAAAAAATGTACATAATATTGACTCAATGAAGTTTCGCGTGAATAAATTTCATCTTTCCATACACATTTTTATGTAAGTAAAGATGTAAAAATTCATGTATGTGCATACATTCTCTTTTAAAGCGGCCTGTATGCGCACCTATGCATTTTAACATGTGCTTTGCATATTAGTTTGGAAAGTAAAACAGTGTGGTTACTATCTTTGCCTTCATTTTAATGCTTTTAAATAACCAAATTAACTTTACTATTAAAACTTTCCGTGACACATTTCTATCAATTTGTAACTAAAATGGTCTCAGAACGCACGTTCTGACGATGGGTGTCATTACACCCGAAACGCGTAAACAACATACGTAAATTACACGTGAGTGTAATCCACATTGAAATTAACCTTTTTTAACAGGATAGCATAGACTTTTAATTATTACGGTGATGTTTTTTGCTCTATAACATAACATGATGCATTTCTCAAAGCGACAATGAATCGGTTCTTATCGGGTAAGCACGCTCCATCTTAGACCATAGCTTTTACTTACCATCAGGCAAACTATGGTCAAGCGCGAACACTAAAATAACTGCTGTAATCTCTGCATATATATTAATATATAGATGATTAAAATTACAAAAAGTGTAATGATTAATTACCTTCAATAATAATTTTCCTAGCTTATAAAATTGTTTATAAATTCAACTCGTGGATTTTTTTAAAGCGTGGATTCAATTATAAAAACTTTAATTTAAAAAACAAAATATGTGCGAAAATGTCATTATCCAGACCCCAGGCCTCCGCGCCCGTGTCCCGGCGGGCCGCTCGCGCGGCGGCGCGCAGTCTGCGTGCTGCCGCGGTCCCAGAACATACGTTCTGAAGATGGATGTCATAACATCCGAAACGCGTAAACAACTTACGCGATTTACACGTGAGTGAAAACAGTTTAGTTAATATATTGAGAAAATGTCTCACGAAAGTTTTAATATTAAAATAATATACAAACGGTGTTTACAAATAATTTTATTTGTTGTGAATCAGCATACTACCCGCATTACCACGCTGGATGGCATTGTTTTAGAAAAGTAACCACTACGCAAAGGATTCTGTATGAATAAAATCACCCTTTCGAAACCAAGAACAGAATTTTCTTTTGTTGAAGAATATTTCTTTATGCAACAATACCTTTCAATTCACAATAGAAAATGATACTAAAGGTAGCAGTTTGCAGTGGGACGCAAAAACGCTCGGAATTTCCGATTTTCTGATTCTAGCAATCGCTACTTCGGGACCTGAGGGGCTCTCATATTACTTACGAGAGTTATGTAAAAAAAACACATTAAAAACTTATCAACCTATATGTATGAAGAAAAGAGTTATAGAAAAAGCCGAGTCTACAAAATCAATATTACAAAAATATTCATTTCGTTTTAACATATTTTTTTATGTGTATATTATATAGAAAAAAAACGTAAGCTTTATGGGTCTTACTACAAAATGCCGTTTAACTATTAGTCCAGAACTTTGAAAATATGCAGTTCATGTTGTTCAAAACTTGTTTTCTTCTGTCATAATAATCAAACTGTCAAAATGTTACCAATGAATAATCAACGTTCCAATTTGAAGTAGACATTTTGATTGTTTGTATGTAATGTTTAAACAACAAGAAACGACTTCTTATTTTCAAAGTCCTGGACTAATATTTAAATAGTGTTTTATAATAAGACTGTATATTATGATAAAGTCTTTTTCCTAGATGTTATTTCTCACGGTTAATTTTATTGGTAATTACTCGTACTTGTACATAATAAACTACTTTATTAATCATTACAAATTATCATATTAACAGTTGGTGGGAAAATATAAATATCCATTTCACTTTTTATATTTACAAAAATCATGTTGGTTCCTTAAATGAAAGTAAATGTAAGTTTCCACTGATTTATTAATAATAATGATAATAATATAATAATTCATTTATTCATCTATAGTGTTACAGCGTTATTATAATAGGTATGTGATTTAATAATAAAGTGTTTCACTATGAGATAAGTCTTCATTTATAACCTATTTACATTTTGAGTGACGATTTGATAAGTTATTGTAATTCATTACATAGCTGATTAAGTAGGTATCTATTATAATTGATATTAATATGAGACAATTTAAAAAGAATAAATAAATTAAACATTTGTTAAACATTATGTAGTTAGTTACTTACACTAATTATCAGCTGTATAGGGGCTTCGTCAATAAATTATTATATAATATATTTAATATAATATATTTAATGATAATTTAATATCTGTTGAAACAAACTAAATAGGTATTTACTTATAAACAAGACTATGATCATATATTAACTATATTTCTTTTTAAATGTACTCCAGTTATCGTCATATTAATTCTTAGAAATATCCCACTGTATTATAAAGACGAAAGAACATATGTGTAAAGTATCTCAACACCAAATTTGAAAGTAAAATCATAGCGTGAAGAGGAAACAAACATACACACACACATTATATACAGATCAGACCTTGGATAAACACAAACTACTAGAGGTTGCTCGCGGCTTCGCTCGCATAAAGAAGAACCTCTTCAGCTTTATAAATTATAGCTGCTACCCACGACTTGAACCGTTTTCGCAGCGCACGCAACGGAAGCCCTCAAAGATGAATAATTTCCCCCGTTTTTTCCACATTTTCCATTGTTTCTTCGCTCCTATTAGTTGCAGCGTGATGTTATATAGCCTAAAGCCTTCCTCAATAAATGGTCTATTCAACACAAAAAGAATTTTTCAATTCGCACCAGTAGTTCCTGAGATTAGTGCGTTCAAACAAACAAACAAACAAACTCTTCAGCTTTATAATATTAGTAAGTATCGAACACAGCGCTTTGCTTCAACGTTTATTGTACGGACAGCAAAGCTTTGGAACACTTTACCAGAAGCTGTGTTTCTTGCGAACTACAATCCAGGGGTTTTCAAATCTTGAGTTAATAGGTATCTTCTAGGTAAACGTGTTACACCCTAGGCAGCAGCAATGCTTAACATCAGGCAGGCTGTAGTCAAACGTAAACCTATCCCACGAAAAAAAAAAAAAAGTATAGATTAATCCCGGTAACATTTACTAAGATTTTAACAAAACTCTTCTGAATCTCCATTACTAAAAGGAGTGCTGAAATATTTGCAATAGCCGATGCCTTCACGTGGAAATCTGGGACTTGTAAATAAAATTGCTGCTTCGCAATATTGAGATTTATCAGGAAGCATTTGTGATTTCACATTTATTATTAGCATTTCCATGTTCTTGTTTTTTTTTCTACGGACATAAACAGTAAATTCCCAAATGACAGATGCAGACTGGATCGCACTGGATCAAGCATGTTGTATTTGTCACGAAATCTAGAAAAAGAAGTACATAAGAAAATTAACATAACTATATCACATACTGTATACGTTGTATGGAGATACTTCAAATAACAGAACACGTTCCAAAAATTTCTAGAAGTTTTGTCTATTGATCTGTTTGTCTGTTTATCTGTGCCTCTATTTGTCTGATTATTTAAACGCTCATCACGCAAAAACTAAAAGGATCATCATGTTTTTTGGTATGTAGGTAGTATGAGGTCTTAAAAGTGTCGTAGTTTAGTTTTGATCCTAAAATAATACGAGTGAAGCTGCGGGCGTCCACTAATCTGGAAAATATATCAATAGTAAATAATCAAATATATTAAATTCGTTTCGACGAGATTCACGTATCTGACAAAACAAATCTCTCCTGTCATACTACTGTACAGCAGCGTTGGGAAAGCAGCGTTTCGTTATTTTATTTACAAAACTATATTTTCTATATTCTCTACTTATTAGTTAGATAAAATTAAAATATCTATTTGTAGTGTTTAATAAGTAGGACTAAAAAAATAAGATTTAAAAAACCCCATATGTGATGAAAAGTTTATTAATTAATGACTTACCATCATTTATAATTGTACGAGTAAATTTACCATTTACATCACGAATAAAATCACCTGAAACTGTAAATAAAATAATAGAGAAACAAATCAACAAAGTTAAGGTCTTCATCTTAGCAATTTCCAATGATTTTGTGGCATGAAAGAAATACTTCGTATTGTTTGTTATCTGTAACAAATGGTGTGACTAAACAACCAAGAAATTATGTAATGAGCTGAATATAATTCATCTCTTTAAAGAAATCAGTACTATTCAAGTCACAATAAATCTTATAAAAGCAAAGAATTTCGTAAAAAATAAAGGATGATATTGTTTATTTTTAGCAAATGATTTAAAACTTATTTATTAAATAAACCACTTACTTGCCTAGTTTTTAATTGTGTTTTTTTTGTATTTTAGTTAGGATAATGTTTAAGTTTTATCTGTATACATTTATTAACAACTATTTTTAAATGTTTAAAGAAATGTATACAGATAAAACTTATCTGTATATATTATTATGTAGTTTGGCCATTAAATTTGGTAGGTTTATTTGGTAATTAAATAATAAGCGTTTATTAATATATAACACTTTAAATTGCATTGCCAGTAACAAACAATTATTATGTTTTTTTTAAATATGATATTGTTAATCGCTTCATTTTTTTTTAAACTCTTTATTTGAAAAGGAAATACTACTAATAACGTTTTAAAAAAATATATGCAGTCTAAAAATGTGTCGGAACAAAAGATTCACATCATATTTTGTCTGTTTTTACATAAGTAAAAACAGACAAAATATGATAAATAAATAGGTACTTATAAAAGTACCTATTTATTTATACAAATTTAATCTCATTAATTGAGAATTTAAAAAGCAATACATACAGATTTACTTGCAACTAAATTGCTGCTTCGCAATATTGAGATTTTTCAGGAAACATTAGTGATTTCACATTTATTATTAGCATTTCCATGTTCTTGTTTTTTTTTCCTACGGACATAAACAGTAAATTCCCAAATGACAGATGCAGACTGGATCGCACTGGATCAAGCATTTTGTATTTGTCACGAAATCTAGAAAAAGAAGTACATAAGAAAATTAACATAACTATATCACATACTAAATCGTCAAATCATATTATCTATCTATCTACTAGCTATATCTATATATGTACATAGAATAAAGTTGAAGGGGGTCGAAATTCTGAACATTGAAGATATTTAAAAAAAAGTTGTATGGAGATACTTCAAATAACAGAACACGTTCCAAAAATTTCTAGAAATATTGTCTATTGATCTGTTTGTCTGTTTATCTGTGCCTCTATTTGTCTGATTATTTAAACGCTCATCACGCAAAAACTAAAAGGATCATCATGTTTTTTGGTATGTAGGTAGTATGAGGTCTTAAAAGTGTCGTAGTTTAGTTTTGATCCTAAAATAATACGAGTGAAGCTGCGGGCGTCCACTAATCTGGAAAATATATCAATAGTAAATAATCAAATATATTAAATTCGTTTCGACGAGATTCACGTATCTGACAAAACAAATCTCTCCTGTCATACTACTGTACAGCAGCGTTGGGAAAGCAGCGTTTCGTTATTTTATTTACAAAACTATATTTTCTATATTCTCTACTTATTAGTTAGATAAAATTAAAATATATATTTGTAGTGTTTAATAAGTAGGACTAAAAAAATAAGATTTAAAAAACCCCATATGTGATGAAAAGTTTATTAATTAATGACTTACCATCATTTATAATTGTACGAGTAAATTTACCATTTACATCACGAATAAAATCACCTGAAACTGTAAATAAAATAATAGAGAAACAAATCAACAAAGTTAAGGTCTTCATCTTAGCAATTTCCAATGATTTTGTGGCTTGAAAGAAATACTTCGTATTGTTTGTTATCTGTAACAAATGGTGTGACTAAACAACCAAGAAATTATGTAATGAGCTGAATATAATTCATCTCTTTAAAGAAATCAGTACTATTCAAGTCACAATAAATCTTATAAAAGCAAAGAATTTCGTAAAAAATAAAGGATGATATTGTTTATTTTTAGCAAATGATTTAAAACTTATTTATTAAATAAACCACTTACTTGCCTAGTTTTTAATTGTGTTTTTTTTGTATTTTAGTTAGGATAATGTTTAAGTTTTATCTGTATACATTTATTAACAACTATTTTTAAATGTTTAAAGAAATGTATACAGATAAAACTTATCTGTATATATTATTATGTAGTTTGGCCATTAAATTTGGTAGGTTTATTTGGTAATTAAATAATAAGCGTTTATTAATATATAACACTTTAAATTGCATTGCCAGTAACAAACAATTATTATGTTTTTTTTAAATATGATATTGTTAATCGCTTCATTTTTTTTTAAACTCTTTATTTGAAAAGGAAATACTACTAATAACGTTTTAAAAAAATATATGCAGTCTAAAAATGTGTCGGAACAAAAGATTCACATCATATTTTGTCTGTTTTTACTTTCATTCGTCATTTATAATTTAAGATAATTAATCATTAAGTGTTATCAAACAAAATTGTAATGAATTATATAATTATTATCTATGTATCAATTTGTGCAAACCATGAATTAATGTTTTGGAAATAAATTATTTTTATCTTTTTATCTTATTTTTTACTTATAAGTAGGTACCTATTTATTTATACAAATTTAATCTCATAAATTTAGAATTTAAAAAGCAATACATACAGACTTACTCGCAACTATATTTGCAACATTAGCTAGTCACCTGTTTTTTTTTTACTTAAAGGTCATAGCATTGCAAATATAGTTGCAAGTAAATCTGTATGTATTGCTTTTTAAATTCTAAATTAATGAGATTAAATTTGTATAAATAAATAGGTACTTTTATAAGTACCTATTTATTTATCATATTTTGTCTGTTTTTACTTATGTAAAAACAGACAAAATATGATGTGAATCTTTTGTTCACACACATTTTTAGACTGCATATTTTTTTAATTGCATCCTCTACGCTTCTGCTATGAAGCTAGCACCATATTTATTCTTATATTTAGGAACTTTGGGTACATTTTTAATATATATTATAAGTACTACGTCATGCGCTTTATATTTATGGCGTTATTTACCAGAAACTAATTAATAAATAAAGATTTTTATACTCACGGCCATTTTGTGAAACGTATTTGTGAAAATACTTTAACGCCTATGAACTATAACAATTTTCAACAAGATAAATGATCGATTAGGTAACAGATAAATTGTAGAATTCATATGCAAATTGTAAGATATTAAGAAAATAAACAAACATACTACATATCCTTTTTACTGTTTTTTATGTGTAATAATTATTTATGTTGTTGTAAATTACAGTTAAATTTTAAAGAGAAAAAATATCATCTCACTGATCAACCGTTATCTAAGCTTTTTGAAGATTCTGTAAATGTTCTAGATTTTAGCACCAAATAGTTTTATTTCTAATGTAAGTAGATTTAAAGATATTTATTGCTGCTTTATGTGTGCAATCTCTGATTGTAAATATTTGATCAATTTGCCAGATAGAGACATTAAAGGAATTATTCCAGGGTTTCATCTTCTATTATAGCTGCGGGAGCCGTTAAAAAGAGTTATTTTACTAATATATCGTGCCAAAGACAAATGTATGTGGAATCCCTTTTAATTTAATAGCTCTTTCTTAATTTGATGAAATCTTTGCTGAAATAACTTTTCACGCGTCGTAATTACATGAGGGAATAATTACACATACCTACAGGGTAAGTGGTAACTAATGTGCAAGTATTTAGAAATGGCGTTAGTATGTCAATAAAAAAAATAGTTTTTCATTATACCACAGTTTTAAAGCTTTGTTAGAGACACAATAGGTGCGATTTTATTACATATATCCGTCATGTAGTACCCGCGGCACAAGCATTTGCTTAGTGTGGGACTAGATGGCGCTGTGTGCAATGTCCCGGGAAATTTATATTTATTACATAGTTTATGAATTTAGGTCTTGGTATAGCCTTATATAATTTTTATGTAAGTTATCAGCAACCCTGTAGATAATGAGTTACATTAGAAAACTTCAGTAACAGAGTTTGCTACTTTACTTTTATAAGATTCCACAAGAAACTAAAATTAAATAGGTAAATTAAAAGCTTAATGGCCAAAAACCGAGGCTTTTTAGCCTCACCAAATATCCAAGTGTTGTTTTTAATTAAATTAAACTATAATTCAAAACAGGCAAAAATACCTTTCCGTTTCTAATTTTAGACCGCAAACGCACCTAAAGCAATTTTTCTACTTAATTACCACAATAAATTACGAAAAAACGTTACATTGCAAGTCTAAAAGCGGACAAATTTGAAAATTCCCGACAATTATCCGTGCCCGGAACTGGGATAAAAAGTTTCAGACAAGAAAATAATGAACCCGAAATCAGATAATACAATTATATCCTTCCATTCCATTATATGCATGCTCTCACCGAAGATTTGTTTGTGTGCCAGTCGCTTCAGGTGACATAAATGATCAAGTACCTGATCCTACAGTGCATAAAAACATACCGTCCAGTCAATATAAAAAACAGACACGTAAACAAACCACACTTATACTTACAAAAGATAGAAACTAAAAAATTAACTTTCAATTAACCGATGCAACTCAATAGTAAAAATTAAATCAGCACAATTAATTTCAGTAATATTATATTCAACAATAACTGTAGTATGTGCATTGTGCATCCAATCGCAGACCAGCGTTCTCAAGACAATACACTGCTCCCAATCTCCGGCTTCTCTCGCTCTGCTCGTAATTAGTCCGGCGTACTGAGGTCCGGAAAGCATCCGTCACCAGCGGCCGGGGCCGGACGAGCCCGGACGCCTCGGATACCGGATCCGGCGCCGGACGGGCCCCGGATGAATCGGACGGATAATTTACTGCCCCATTTCGTTACACGTCTCGCCAAGGTGACGTTTCCTTGCTCAACGTCACGGACCAAAGTGGATAAATAGATACAGTTGGTTGATATTTTTTCTAATTACAACAAATCTCAAGATCTCGGGGCACGGTAGCACTCCCGCCAAGATGTTCCACGGCAACTTTGTGTCACAGGTGTTGCTTCATGCCACTTGTTCAAATGCCCAACCACCTTATCTTATGCAAAAATACGCTATCATAGACAATGTAAAATTCGAGTCTACAAGTTAAAAGCACTCAGTAAATGTCAAACATCAGAATCATCAGTACTCCCGTAACTATTACTGTTGGACTTTTGGTCAAACGCCAAACTCGTAATTTGCTCCGACCGTGCGTAATAGTCCAAAATTCCGATTTGCTAATGCGCACGAGATTTGAATTGTATTTGAGTGGTGTGTCAACTAGAGTTTGTCTGTTGGTTTGTCCGTTAAATTAATGCGGTAGTGCCGCCGCATGAGCGAAGCCTGCTTCTGTGAGCCTTAAAATTTATCGGCTTAGTTGTTAGCTAACAATAACAGATATCGTAATTCAAATTTTATGTGTTGAACAGTTTCATGGGCATTTATAAAAGTCTTTGTTGTATTGTGAGACATCAGCAATTATTTCATAGATAAATTAAGGCAATATTGTATTGTTGTATAAAAGCCAGTAGCATTAAGTAAGGATTTATTATTCAATTTCTATAGTGGCAACAAACAACTTAAATACTTATCCATCCTTATCCAAAAAACTTGTCCATAATCACGTGAAGTTATAAATTCATCGCTGGTAGCACTTGAATGAAAGTTTTTAATATAATTGTCCACAACATTACACACAGTAAATCTATCTACAATAATTTACATCATTATCATCATCAGCCCGCTTTCGCCCACTGCTGAGCATAGGCCTCTCTTCTTGTACGCCTACAATAATTTACATACACGTGAATATATCAACCACCCGATTAGTTGTCCAATAACGAAATAAGGCAATGTTATTACTCTCAGACTTGGATTAGATCTATTCAAAAGCACAAGAAATATGCAGATACGAAGTAGAAAAGAGAGACAGCAGGTATGTAGCTATGAGTAGGTATATTAGATACCATTTCCTTATTAAACTTCTAGCTGAATGATGTTAAGAAGAAACTACATTCATACAGAACTGCTAGCCATTATGTTTAGCCATAAAAGTTTGGTACCCATAAATTTAATAGACAACAGTATATGTAGTGTATACTTGTTTACTTTTGAATGCATTACTCAGAGCTCAGTGCATTCTACAAGAAATTTTAAGACTGTTGTATTATAAAATTCTGTGGAACAAACTTTTATGACCAAACGCGAAACATAACAGCAGACAGACGGCTTGTACCTTATCACTGGTTTTAAAATAAAAGAAAAATTTTACTGCAATATGGAACACAGCACCTAATCTTTTACTTTTATAAACAGATAAACATTTCATTAATAATTTGTTAATAATCAAATTAGAGATACATTCTAAATAATAACATGTACTTAACTTATATATTATATTTACTTAAGTAGTTAAATGTCAATTTAAATTTACAATTACATCAAAAAGATTCACATACATATCAATAACTAGCTGTGCCTGCGACTTCGTCCGCGTGGAATAGTAAAGTTATTTTGGGCATTAAATCTTTGAATTTTGATCCCGTTTTCGTAGCGCACGCAACGGATGCCCTCAAAGATGATTAATTTTCCCCGTTTTTTCCACATTTTCCATTGTTTTTTCGCTCCTATTAGTTGCAGCGTGATGTTATATAACCTAAAACCTTCCTCTATAAATGGTCTATTCAACATACAAATAATTTTTCAATTCGTACCAGTAGTTCCTGAGATTAGCGCGTTCAAACAAACAAACAAATAAACTCTTCAGCTTTATAATATTAGTATAGATTTCATTGTGGCAATCAAAAAATCGCCAAAGTAATAATTGCGGTGATCTGTCGCTTCGCTGCGGCATAAAACAGAAATCACGATGAATACAATATTGTTTTTTTTTTCTTGGTTGTCTCGCCATAACTTGATAAAAGAAATCGAAAAATCCAATCATGGAAAATTATATTCGTGACTTATTCAATGTGCCTTTAACATTTATGAATTATCTTCCTCGCACACAACCAGTTCAATAATCGCATTTTTGTGTTATTGGAAACGAATGTAATTGGATTTTTTACGCTAAAGGTATTATTGAATTTCCTTCGAGAACACGGGGGTTACATTAGATCAGGATACAATGTGGGATTGGTATTATTTTCGTTATAGTTTTTAGCCTGGTTAAAGAAAAAAACCAAAAACAATATTTTATTACATGTTGACATGTTCCATTGTAACCACTACTTAATCAAAATGACACGTGTATTCTACCTACATTATATATACCTTAGTATTATGCATGCCTGCTTACTAACACGATTTATCGTATATCGTAGGTATATCATATCAACGGAAAATACAATTACTAAATCTAAATAATGAAATAAATATCTCCTAAAGGTTTTTAGACTCGTACATAAATATTGATATCAAGAAATGGACAAAGCTAAGCTACCCGCACCTAAAAGAAGCAGCATGGGATCGCAAGAAATTTTGCCAACTGACCTCCGAACTTCAATATGAAGATGGCACCCGATGATGATGATAAATATTGATACAAAAACGGTTGTAATTTTTACTACAAAAAAAAAACTAAAAGACGGTGTTAGTGAAGCCTAGTCTAGCCAAACGATAAATTCATTCAAAGTTGTATCTGGCCGATTTTCTTATTGGCGGCTCATAGAAAACGCAATAATAACAAATATAACTGATTCCGTAGACGCCACGATTGAGCCGAGCAAAAGACCCGGACATTCTGAGAAATGGCTGTCGAAGACTTTTAGACGTAACGGGAACGTAACGTGATGTTCATATAGTTTTATTAATATAGGTAGTCATAATTTATAATCTGTTACTTCTTTAATTACTGTATTAATCTGTTATATATACAATACTCATCCAAACTTTTTTTTTTAATATATATGTATATACAGAAAGCTGTAATGTACAAAACCTAAGCAAGCTAGTAAAAATCTAATCGTGGGATCTGAAGGTGGCCGTTGGAAATACTTGTGTCTCGAACCAAACATAGCGATTTTTTACACACTGATATGGTAGTGTACCATATCACTATAAATTGATCTTCAGTAAAATACGATGTCGACACAATTATGACTATACAATAGTTTAAACACATGATAAAATCACGTCACGGCTCGCTCCCTTCACGGCTTTGCCTAATAACTCCCTTCTTCCCTCGGTTCCCGTCACACAGTGTAAGCTTAGAACGTGACTGGCCGACCGTTTTCTGGATAAAAAAGTCGCGTATACGACGCCCGAGTGAAATGAATTTATATGAACGGAGCCTTAGAGAAAAGGCTTGGTTTAACAAGACGGCTCCGGATAAAATTCAATGAAAACGGACGAGGTTTGGATGTAAGTAAATTGCTACATATGTTGGGTGCGGTAGGAAATTAGACGCTATACAAATTGCTAGACCAGTATTTTTATGTGTTGTTTTTCTACCGTGATTTTGAAGGCGTTATTTTTGAAAAAAACATAGTTCCGCGTCCTATACTACTTCCATATTAAAATCAAAAATATCTGTCACTCTGTGGTAGTTCAACAAATGGACAGCATCAATTATCAACAACATAAATGCATATCAATGAAGCTTTAGCCCGTATTACTTTAACTTAGTTTTAGTTTAGTTGTTTTTGTGTGTGTGAGTGTGAACACTTACACTAACTCCCATTAAAAATGTGTGTTGTTTTCCTCTACACAAAAATAGACTACATATTGCTACCAACATACGAGGCCGTGTGTTTTCCACTTTAATTCTCTGAAATTATTTTTAAGCCACCACAAGTTTACGTTCATTGCGTCCGCACAGTCCTGAGTATTTCACGTTATTTTTCTCTAGGCCACAGCGAATACGTATGTTTGCTTAACGAAATGGAATAATATGACTCCCAGCTATAAATTCATACTCAGTTTGTTCTGCATTTTCTATGTTTTTCGTGAAAATTGCTACAAATAAAGAAGAATATTAGAAAAGGTTGTTGTTTGAATTGTAAATGAATGCTTTGAACATATTTTTAACGGAATTCTTTTCTAGTATAGTAGGTATTGTGTTTTGTTTAATGAGACATAAAGTTTGCTTGATCGTTCGTTCCCTTGGATATGTAGTAAATTAAAGCTTATTTATTAACTTCGAATAAATAAATAAATATTTCGGGACATTTCACACAGCGCCATCTAGCCCCACACTAAGCAAACGCTTGTGTCGTGGGTACTAGATAACGGATATAATACTTATGTACTTTTCTTTTGTAAATACATACTTATTATACATACAAACAACCAGACTCAACACAAGAAATTATACATTTTTAAAATGCATAAATACTTGTGTCAGGCGGGAATCGAACCCGCAACCCCTAGATTAGAAGGCAGAAATACACGAGTATAATCTATATAATGGAAATTTATAATAAATTATCTAAAGTATTTGTTCAAGTAATTACTAATCTTCAGTCACTGTCAATGTGGTCAGTGCTTGGATTGGTAGCATTGGTAACCAACTAATTCCAAACGATATATCAAATTTCATACAAAATTAAATAATATTGGAACCTTCCTAAATCTAGTACGTCCAGGAAAGCCACGACGATAAAATGGCCATAATCCTTCAAAATTGGGATACAATAATTTGATCAATGTAACGGAATATTGAAATTCAGGCTGTCAAAATACAAGGGTGGAATTGATAAGTCTTTTTTGGCATTAGCTGGGAATCGTTTTGGAATTATTTAGTATGCCACTTTCACAGAAAAAAATAATAGAAAACATTCAAATTCTTATATAGTAATGTCCATCCAAAAGGTTGCCTGGAAGAAATCGCCTGAGGCGATAAGGCCGCCCAATGTGCATCACTTTAATATATTTAAGCTTATTTCCTGTTTTGTTATTTCTATGTTTTATGGTGTACATTAAAGATATATTCTATTCTATTCTATTCAATCCACAAATTATTACTAGACTAGCTGTGCCTGCGACTTCGTCCGCGTGGAATAGTTATTTTGGGCATCATATTTATTTTAGCAAACAACCTCTTTAGCTTTTTAAATTATATCTGTTACCCACGACTTGAACCGTTTTCGCAGCGTACGCAACGGAAGCCCTCAAATATTAATAATTTTTCCCGTTTTTTTTCCACATTTTCCATTGTTTCTTAGCTCCTATTAGTTGCAGCGTGATGTTTAAATTGTTATTTCTCTGGGTTTTTACGTATTTACCGGTCAATGTAAAGAGAACTAGAAACAGACACTTCTAGAAAGCCGACCTATTGTGATTCAAGCGAAATATTATAAACTCAATCAGCTACTTAAAATTACATCGAATATTGATCCACTTAGTAACATTTTATTTATTTTTATCATTAGCAATATATTTTATTTTATATCAAAATATATGAAACTCAACGGTGACTGACATAGTGATCTATCAATGCACAGCCCAAACCACTGGAAGAATCGGGCTGAAATTTGGCATTCAGATAGATGTTATGACGTAAGGTTTCCGCCATGACAGGATTTTTTGGAAATGCCACTTTTAGGGGTGAAATTATAGGCGATGCAAGTTTTACTAGTTAAAATGATATATCATGTTATATGTTACTTAAGTGCTTTTTGAAAAACCAATAAAATCACCTCCATACTCTACCTGCTATAGACAGCACTAACTCAATAATTCTGTGGTCGGTTGCCAATATTTCCACGACAAAGGCTTGACACAGGTTAATCAAACTTCAATATAACCTGATCCGATCAATCCATAGCTAACCATTGGTTACGCACGTCGAAAACAGCGCACATCAAACGATTCCATAATGGATAAGCATGGGTTTAAACCGTAGTAGAGAACTAGTGATGCAATGGATTGACCTAGTTATATTGGTAAGTGGTCAGCTGGACAATGGCTTATTTGTCTATTGAAACGATTAAAAACACTGTCTTTTTGGCGTAATTTACTTAAATCACTCCGGAAAGATATCTACCACCTGAAAAAATACCTTGTTTTATTTTACACACAAGTGGTTCAAAAATTATTAATATAAGAATGGATGTTCTCAAAAAAAATAAACATTTTAAGTTAATTTTATTTTAAATTACCTTATAATTAAATACCTAGCTGAGTAAATATCACATGGCTTAGTAATTCACATCATATTTATTAAGGCGCAAGGAAACTCCCTCGAGAGCCTAAAAGACCTTCCATTCGCTCTAAAACTATAATTGAGCTCTAAATTAAACATGTATGATTCTAATCCCTAAACGTTCATAAATCATGCATAGCAATTCACAAAGTTGCTAGAATATTCTAGGGATCTCCTAAAAAAACCTTACGAAAATATATCGTCCCAGCGCACGGCCATTAAACCGTGAAAAAAAAGGTGAAAATAGTGAAAAATGCAACGCGTTGACAGGGCACGTATCAAAGCTTTTGAATGGGCCTCGAGTTTTAGAGATCCTCTGTCACTCGCATTTTATAGATACCGTATTTATTTACTTACTAATGTGGCGCTGCGACCCAATGTGGACCCTGACCTCCGACACAAAGAGACGCCAGTCTTCCCGGTTTTGCGCCATCTTCTGCCACTCGGTACTATGGAGCTGTTGCAGTTGTATACCATATATGTGATAACTATTCTACTAATGATATTTAGCTCGTGTTACGATGAAATTACTTCATTACTGATTTTTGATATTTCGTTTGGTATAGATGCCGTTGCAAATGAACTGAGAATGACAGAGAATGATCGCGCTTTTCGACGTTTCGCAGTGGGTCGACAAGGGCTGAAAATGATGATGATCCTACTATTTGTAGGCCAGAATTTTTGAGGCAGCACTTTAAATTAAAAACTACCGTACAGAACCCGCTGTATTCAGTCCAGCCCGGTTGTTTTCCGCGCCGCCGCGGCGTGTTCGAGTAATGGTTTGTTTGCGTTGCCGACGAGAATTCGTGAATACTCTTGAACCGTTTTGTTACGCCGGACGGCTCTCAACTGATGCTGCGGATTAGAATAAACTTATAGAGGGAAAGTTGACGGGCTTGTAATAAGTTTGATTAATTATATCTAGTCACATTTAAACTTAATATATCTCGTGCTTCAAAAAGTTATAACTTAGAGATGAAATTAGGTACCAACCCAAGATAACCTTAATTTGAAAATTTTTGATTGCTAAATTGTAGAGAACCTAAAGGCTTATTATATGCCAATTCGCATGGATATGAAGCTCAAGCGAGATCAAATAAGAAAACCGACCTAGTTCCAAATTGAAACGATATTATTTAATTTTTAAAAAGCCATTCTATGTAAAATTAAAATCTATGCTATAAGATACTGCTGAAAACGTCAATTTGAGAGAATTTAGTTTGTTTTTCGCTTTCTTTAAATTTCTTTACAAAAAGACACAGCTAACATTCCAAACAACTAAATTAAATAATATATATTTCATTGTTTTCGTTAACAAATCGATATGTATGAAATGTAAGAAGTTTTTGCGATCACAAATATGTATTTGTGTTACTGATTTAATAATGTAAAATTTTAAATTATACATAAATTATTATACATATAACTGATTTTTATGTAAATATATGAAAATCTAAATTTTTCACGTTTAAATTCATTATAAATAAAGCATTTTTCTTTTTAATTTAAATAACTTTTACGAAAAGTAATAATAACAACAAAAAACAGGCATCTTTTCTTCTGAAAGTTTTTTTCTATCCCTTTTTGGCAAGATAGTTGAAAGTAAGACAAGTTTGGACAAGAAAAATAGAGGAAGTAAGGAAGTAAATACTAACCACATCTGACCGATAAGGAATGTGTGGAATCAATCCCTCTGTGGCTCGTAATGATGGATTGAGTTAGAGGCTGTGGAAAACAGTGGTGAAACTTACTTTTCAGTGGCTTTAATGCCATTTTTTGTTCTGGAAAATCAAGTATAATAAAGCGTACTTTACTACGTAATTTTGCTCAATAATATCTTGTTACAAGTTATTGTTCTCTTTGAATCGTAATTTGTCATGGCTGAGGTTCATAAGTCCTCCGCACAATTAACTCGTCAGGGGAGTTCGCTTATGTAAATTCATCGTGGTGGGCGCCCAGGTCCTTCCACGGAAGACATGTCTTCGAATTTTGTGGTCCTCAAACATGTCGGTTTCTTCACGACGTTTTCCTTTACTGCTAAACAAGCAATTCAATCCAATTGCAATTCCAGCCGCAACTTGAAAAACAAGTCATTTATACACGGCCGGATTTGAATCAGAGTGCGTAAGGATGAAAAGCCGAGCCACGTTTGCTTTTTTGTTAAGAGTTATACAACTGTGATTATCTTAAACAGTAGCTAATCCCTATCGTACATAGCTGAACTCCAAAATGGGTCTAATCCATCTTCCGAGCGATCAATGGTGGAGTATTTTTCATTTGAGGAAGACATTCAAGCAGTATCGACGCGAAGGGGATTGATTGTGATGCACAGCTTTTTTGATGGGTTATTCTTGTAGCCAAATTGTAAGAGCTTTGGGAAATCTTAAGGGTGCGCTTTACCACAGAAAAGGCGGTAAGGAAATATAAAAAAATGGGATGATTTTTTGAAAATTTGGCACTCATTGATGTTATCAGTTGTTACGATTACAGGCAGGTAGGCTTTACCTTTGCGATTAAATAAATGATTGTGCAGAAATCATACAATTGTATTGTACGTAGAATAATTGAAGTATGTTTGTGATACTTAAACTTGTATTTATATTTAGGATCGACCTGTTATGAGCAGTATATTCGCTAAAAACATTTTAAAATGCTTCTCCGTTTTAACAAAATTTCATGTAATCACGTAAACAAGTAAATCGCGATCTGAGTTATCATCTAATAATCCAGGTATTTGAATTCCACATTTTATTTAGTCTCCAAAGCATTATAAGTTTCCATTATACATCTACTGTTGCTATTGACCTAGATCTATTCCACAAACACTAAACTCAATCTAAAAACAGACGCACATAAATTGAAACATAGCTAAATCCACTGAAGCAAGCGGCGAGCTCTGTCCTATTTTTCTATCCACATTTCAGTGTTGTTCAGAGCCCGTTTACACCGCAAAGTATAATACAATCCTCTTTCAATACAGTTAAGCACAGATGTTGGGGATCTCCGCAGCAATTTCTGTAAGTTTCCGATAAAAACACTGAATGGAAATTGCATCGGGCGCAAAAAAGCTAAGCGATTTCGGAATGTCGAGTGATTTGGGTGATATTGAACGAAAGAGAATGGTAGGTTAGCGTGGATTCAGTGAATTATGTTCCCAAAAAGACATTATTCATTCATACTATACAAAGTTTAGTATAAAATTCTCAATACCTTGTCTTCCTTCTGTCGCATAAAAGAAAAACGGAGAATTAATTAATTGTATCTAATATCGGGTTCATCAAACGTGATTTTTATAAAGTGCTGTATAGGGCATATCTTTTTCCCACTAATGAAGGATTTATATTGTACAAAAACGATGGATTGATTTTTACCACTCTTTATAAAAGTCACGTTAAATGAACCGGGATATACCACTAACAACTTGTCACATTGATATCTGGATACATTACCGTTATTTTCGGATCTTTTTACTTGCGATAATGGGAAAGTTATTGTGAAATTGGTATCAAAGTTGTATAGGGTCCTAAAATATTCGTGAACTGCTTATTCTAACCAGGTTCTAGCATAATACCTCTTACCCTCCCGGAGAGAGTGCGGAGAAGCATAAATGCATTCCTTTCCCAAAAATGGTTCCAGTATTATCAAACGGCCATTCTTACTCCATTTCCACCTCCTCGGCCGCCAGGGTGTCTGCAGCGGGTCGGGGGTCGGGGGGTCGGGGGTCGGGGGGTGCCTTCAGTATTCAATTTCCCGCTCCATACATCACTGCGCCCGCGACGTTCCCAGTTATAACTTTCCTATTACCATTGCCCTGATTTATGTATGTATATGCGAGGATATGAAGCCTTTCAGCTTTCTGAGTCGGTTTAAACAACTCTGATTTATAATACTTGATGACCGCGGTTTACGGGATACAAAGTAGCCTATATAGTAGTATATAACGATAGTTATATATCATATATAGTTTGACTGGCCTGTTAGCTTAGTTGGTAGTGGCTCTGCCTTCTAATCTAGGGGTTGCGGGTTCGATTCCCGCTTGACACAAGTATTTATGAAATTTAAAATTTATAATTACTTGTGTTGAGTCTGGTCGTTTGTATGTATAATAAGTATGTATTTACAAAAGAAAAGTATATAAGTATTATATCCGTTATCTAGTACCCACGACACAAGCGTTTGCTTAGTGTGGGGCTAGATGGCGCTGTGTGCAATGTCCCGGAATATTTATTTATTTATTATACAAAAAATCATTTATGATTCGTTGCTTTATTACGGCGTGCAAACAGGCCAAACCGATGAACAAACCAATATACACACTATTACATATCGATACCTTAATTGGCAAACCAGCCAACTCCACTTAATACCAAAATTATTTGTATGTGTGATTTGTATCGTAACGGTCACTAAGCGTGAAATTTTAAGTCTCTCCTGAAAAATTTACTCAAATGGAGTTAGCTGGTTTGCCAATTAAGGTATCAGTGTGATTTTGTAAATATTGTTTACACTAACAGCATTAATCTCTTTGAAGAGACTACAATTTATTTTGCAAATTAACACAAGGCGTGTATTCTAATTTTATGTCACGGTCGAAAGTTGCATTACTTTTAACTATATTGTTAACTGTAAGCTGATGAAACAAAAAGCCCATTTAAAAGTAACAAAATTTTAATACAAACATTACAAAATAAAAACAAACAAGAAACTAGCGAAACTTAAAAAAAATCTTCAAAAGAGAGTCCCATAATTTGCAAACAATTTAGGAATAACTGTACTACAGAAGTGTATAGGAGGAACGCTCCCAAGGTAACTTCTTCCTCACCTAATTCAATGGAGCGACCGCCCAACACCATCTGTATTTCCATAGCTAGCATCTGAAATACAGGGTATGTACGTAAAGTAAAGATTTTTCTTTAACACGAAATAGGCTTACGTTTGACTAGCCTGCCTGTATAGCCTGCTGATGCTAAGCACCACTATAGTCTAAGATGTAGCACGCTTGCCTAGAAGAAACCTATTTACTCTAGATTTGAAAACCCTTGGGTTATAATTTACTAGGAACAGGGCTCCAGGTAGAGAGTTCCATAGTCTCGCTGTCCTTACTATGAAGGTAGAAGCAAAGCGCTTCGTGCGAGTCTTTGGAACTTCTACCATTTTAGCATGATAGGAATTTTAGCTTGATATCTGATTACAAAAATAAATAGCGAACAACGACGGGAAGGATTTTTGAGATTTAGTGAAAATATGTCAGATTATATTTTAAATAGCCCGCACAAAAAGTACCAATTTTTCGATAATTTTCTAGAATTTTAATTGAAATTGTTTGTAAAAATGTACAAATTCACCGTTTAAAATGTTTTTCGTATGATACCAACAATCAGAGCGTTGAAATGTATAATTTATAAATATAGCTTGTCATTAAGTTGGCTAGCTAATTAATTTAGCTAAATTAGCTTAGGTACAGGGTACTTGTTTTAACCATAACCTAGTTTATGTTTTGCTGAATAAATCAATCTCTTGAGTCGTAGGTATATCCTCTATGACTGAGGGTCGTGACTCCCCCGCCAAATTAATTCATTACGAGATATACAATACAGAGTATAAAAACATTTAACATGGTACAGTAAAATACTCACAATTGTCTGTATAATCGTAGCAGCAATAACAATTGCCATATGAAGGGGTTTCATATAGAAGCCAAATGCAAAACTTGCGACAAGAAATACAAGACCCAAAGCACACACAGCCACAGATAACAAAACAATATAAAGATAAAATCTTGTGAAGTCGAACTGAAAAAAAAACAAAACCATTAAAAGCGTATGCGAATGAGTTTTTGTCCTAACGTATCGTGTGTCCTAAACTTATTCCTCTGTTTCTTCTTTGGAATGCTAGAATTTTTGGATTAATATTATAAAGGTGAAAGATGTGTGTGAGTGAGTGTGTATGTTTGTCACTTTTTCACACTTTAATGGCTGAACCGATTTGGATGATAGGTATTTGGTACGGATGTGGATTAGACACTGTATAAATACTCGTACATGGGCTACTTTTTATCCCAGATTCACGCAAGTAACACCGCCGTGCGCTGCTAGTAATAAATAAAATCTAGATCTAGATTTTGCATGAGACTATTATTTAGTTACGTATACATTGTCAAAAATCAAACAAAAACGATTTTACTGGCACATGGTGGCGTCAATATGTTAATATTATAAAACGTTAAAGATTTTTAATAGCAATAAAGTCAAGATGTTGATAATAGTTACGTAACAATTTCAAACAGAAAGTCTCACACACACTTTACTGGCCTGTTAGCTTAGTTGATAGTGGCTCTGCCTTCTAATCTAGGGGTTGCGGGTTCAATTCCCGCCTGACACAAGTATTTATGCATTTTAAAAATGTATAATTTCTTGTGTTGAGTCTGGTTGTTTGTATGTATAATAAGTATGTATTTACAAAAGAAAAGTATATAAGTATTATATCCGTTATCTAGTACCCACGACACAAGCGTTTGCTTAGTGTGGGGTTAGATGGCGCTGTGTGCAATGTCCCGAAATAATTATTTTATTTATTTATTTTTACATAGATTATATGACTTTTTACGGTAGCAGAACTGAATTGCAAAACACAAAAGCTAAGAAAATTTGTAACTATAGAAAATTGGCATAATTGATTGTCAACTTATATTCCGAAAGTAGTGCAGAAGTTTAAACCAATTGTATTCTATCTTATAGATAATGCTATTATTTAGAGTCTAATAGAGCCATAATGAGAAGATTGGAAATTGCTGATTTCAAGATCTGACAAGTCTCATCGACCGGAGCAATGCGCGTGATGCTCGCCCTTGTTTGCATTTTAATAAAGCGTTGTTTTGCGTGCAAAAAAGAAAGTGTTGGCATTTTTCCAAGCGCAAAGGGTTTTCGCTCGGAATTTCGTGGCCCTCGTTTCTGCCAATCACACAATCTCTAAGAACTATTATAAATAATAAATAAATATTCCGGGACATTGCACACATTGCCATCTAGCCCCACACTAAGCAAAGGCTTGTGTCGTTGGTACCAGATTACGGATATAATTGTTCGGTACGGTATAACTTTTCTTTTGTATATTACAATCTTACAAACTATATACATACTTACTTATTACTTGTTTGTTATACATACAAACGACCATACTCAACACAAGTAATTATTAATTTCAAAGTACATAAATACTTGTATCACGCGGGAATCGAACCCGCAACCTCTAGAATACAAGGCAGAGGCACTACCAACTAAGCTAGCAGGCCAGTCAATAATAATTAATATAGTTTAAATTAAAAAAATATATAGGCTTACCGAAGACAGCGCCAACAGAAAGCAAACCACCACCAAAGCCGCTGTAGCTATCAAAGCCATAAACACAATATGACTTGAATGTTTGACGCATGCATAACTACACATACAGCTCATTGCGATAACCTAAAAATAAAGATAAAGCGAGAGTGAATCGATTCTTATCGGGTAAGCACACTCCATCTTAGGCCATTGCTTACTATCAGGCAAACTATGGACAAAATATAAAATACAAAAAATACAATGTATTTGTATTTTGTATATTTAAAAAAATATGTTAGGAAATACTTCGAATTGATAGCAGAACACGTACCAAATTTTTTTTAGATTTTTGTCTGTTTTACTGTATATCTGTGTCTCTGTTTTTCTGTTTATTTAAACGCTCATCACGCAAAAAACGGCTGAAGGGATCATCATGATTCTTGGTATTTAGATAGTAAGAGGTCTTAGGAGTGTCATAGGCAACTTTTTATCCTTAAATAATGCGAGCAAAGCCGCGGGGGTACACAAGTTTATAATACCTAATTTAATATTTAACTTACCGCCAATGTGAGTAATATAACGTTACCAGGAAATTGTCGAGAGCATGCCAAACAAGATATTGCGTAACACAGAGCGATTAATACGAGACTGAAACACATAAGTTTATATTACAAAAAGAATTTTTGAAATCGGTTCTTAAATAACGGAGTAATCGCGTAACATATCCACAAAAAAAAAGCTTTCAGAAGACTTGATAACCTCGTTTTTGAAGTCGGTTAAAAACACACTTGACTTATACAATGTAACTTGAAAAACAAAAATACACTTAAAAAATAATATTGTAAAACAACATTATAAATTCATGGCAAAACAAAGCTATTTTCACCATTATGTCAGGAACCGGTGAGCTTATTGTATGGATATAGGATATCCAAAATTGTTTTCAAGATGTTAGCTACAGTTCTGCGTAATCGCTGGTGTTATTCGTGTTACCAAATACAAAGGAAATGTAATCGAGACAATATCTATTTAACAGAAATCTATATTAGCCCTTTCCATGAAACTAGCAAAAATATTTAAAGAAATTTATTATTAAATCAAATTGCAATTAACGCCGATACAGCAAATTATTATTGTTATTAAAAAACTGCGCTTCGTATTTATTGCCTTGCTATCAAGATATCACATGTAACTACTCACAGAGTAGGTACATAAAAAAACAATGTAAGTAGTCTAAAAAACACAATTTTAAAAAATACTGAGCTGCCTCTAAAAAATGGATAGCAAAACAAAATGTAAAACTTACGCAGATGTAAGAAATATAGGAAAGCCGAATTCTTTGAAAAAGTCGTTTAAGGGGTCTCTGAAAATAATAAATACAATAGTGAGCAGGCGTAAACACTTGTTCCTATAGAACTAGTTATTTTAAAAATTATTCGTGATTAATAAATGTACCGTGTAAAGATAGTTAAGAAAAAGTGATCCAGGGAACCAAGTGTAGGGAAGGTTTTAAAGCACCTTGAATAAGCAGCATACCTACTATTAAAATTAATCATGCAATCGTCGGATCATTGAGATTTTTAGCGTGGTTCTAAGAACAACATACGCTAATATTGAAACCTAAACTGGAATGAAGCCGCTGGCACTCACCACATGAACTTTAAGTCATTATTTTTTTCTGTTAAGCCCCATAATTTTAATATTAGACAAATTTTAATTCGAACACCTCAACCAATATTCGAGAATTTGATTACCGTTTATCATTTTAATGGAACAAGGTTCTCCAACACAACACCCGACAAGAGCAATCTACTCGTACCATTGAAAAGTGAGACAGTGTTACTTTCGATAAAACATAACATATGTACAATTAATTTTTTTTTCTTATTTAAGTATTCTAGCATATTATTATAATGCTAAGAGTGTTTTTTATGTTCAATGCATGCACTGTCTGTAGTAGGTAGGACATGCGGCTTTGTTTGTACCAACAACTGTATTGTTACTTGTAGGTATGTTTGCTGTGTTGTCCAGTTAACAGACCTAAATAAAATAAAATGTACTTGCAGAAAGAAACCTATGAATTGTTACTTTTGAAGTAGGTAGAAGTCAGACATCTATGTTTATTATACCTTTATTAGGGTTCCGTACACAAAAGGTAAAACGGGACCCTATATAAAAAGCCTTCTTTTCCGCTGTCTGTCTGTCTGTAATTTTTAGGCAATTTTTACTCGATCTTAATAAACAGGTAGAAACTTGAATATTTGTAAGTAAATATATAGAAATAATATTTACTATAAAAATAAATACCTAATCTAATACATAAAAACTCACAAAATGAAAATAATCCTTGCATCTAAACGCGGTGCAAGCGCCGCGTCGCGATGTGTTGGTGGCGAGAGTGCGAGGCAGTTACTCGTTGATATCTCGTTATTTTAAATAAAAAGAACTAAACTTTGTAGTACACACAAAAAACGATCACAACACGAAACACGATTTCCAATTATAGATGATAGTACGGAACCCTTTGTGCGCGAGTCCGACTCGCACTTGGCCGGTTTTTTTTTATTAAATGATGTATTTAATGACGGCCGAAACTTCAAGTCAGCTTAGGCGGCGCGTTATCACGACCGTTACTAAATACATTATTTACCTTCCATGACTTACATAAGTACTGCTGTTTACTTTATGAATAAATAAGATTTATTTTTCTTTTACTTACACCGTAAAAACAATGACCGTAAATGCGCTAGTTATCAGAAGCATGATCAAGAGTAACAAAAACACTTTCCTTGCATACACGTTTCTTGTCGATTCGTCCATTGGTGTACCACCACCACCACCACCTGTAATAAAAAAAATTGCTATTGGTAGGAAACATAGCTCATTAACTCATTAGGAAATGTACAAAAATAATCACAACCGGTGAGAAACAAACCTGTATCCAGGTATACGCACTGTCTGCTTTAACAATTTTATTAAGGCAAAGTCAACTCTTAAATTAAAAACCAGGCGCGGAAATTCACACTCATTTCCAATGCTTGTAGTAAAATAGTAAATTCATAGCAAAAGAGCGTTAAAAAATTAAAATATACTTAAGCGCAAAGACTAGATACCTTCATAAAACACCCACGTAGTTCTTGGAGGTCGAATATGTTGTCCAAAATACTCATACACTAAAAAATCTTTATCTTCCTTGATATCGCCTGCATGTTTCGCTGGTCCTTCAATATTTATAATAAGGTCTTGAGCCTGTACATCAGTTTTGAAATTTGGTAAAATAACATTAGCTTTAGTGATATCTTTGACGCTTGGCTGATCGTGGGAGTCAGTGTTGATATCATCTGGTGGTGATTCTGATTCTGTGGTTGCTGTTGGTTCAACATTTGTCGATGGTTCGGGTGTTTGTCTCGTCTCGGTATCTTGTCCAGGGATTGCCTGAGCGTCCCGTTTTGAGACCATATCGAACTCTGTTTGTGGATCTGATTCCAAAGCTGTTCCTGATTTTTGATTTGATTCCATGCCCGATCGTAACATTGTGTTGATTGACTTGTTTGAACCATTGTCGATATTACTTGTACTCATCTATTTTATGACTTGAAATAAGCAAATATCATCACACTTATATCCGGTAAAAATATTGATACAAAAATAGTGACCTGTTATCCTGACAAGACTTGTGAAGTATATTTTTTTGTGACAGAAGAAATAAACATGAAAGCACTGAAAGCAGATCCTAATATACATAAAAAGGTTCAAAACTTCAGAGAAGCGCGCGTGTTTTTTTTGTGAAAACCCGCGGAATCTCACAAGCATTCAGGGTACTAGACGCAAGAAGAACAAAAGCAAAAGAATAAAAGAATTACAACCACAAAACGGACATTCACTAACAAGAGACAATGACGTGGAAAGATATGAAAAATTAAGAGGACCTTCGTAGAGTGGGCAAGATTATAACTCTAGCCATAGAGATATTACCAACTTTAGCCTACATTGGCAATGCTCCCGACATTTTAGTGCTCATCTTCTTTTACGATAGATTTTTGGTAATTATATTTAATACAAATATTGTATTTAATTAAATTACAATAAGTATTTATGTCAATAATATTACATTTGTAAAATACAAACTACAGTTTAAAATACAAACCGTCTACGAGATAAACTACAATAGGCACTTACTATAGGTAATAGGTACTTTACTACCTACAGGTCAAAATACGCCTCCAAAGATAAATAAAAAGCGTTTTTTTCTACTACCACGTATTAGTACGAGTACTTTTATTAGATTAGATAAATAGTTAGTCAGTACACTTTACACTTTAGCAGTTGTCAAGCCATGTCAGAGGCCCTTAGGGCGGTTTGAAAACTCTCGACACCAGAGTTGGCCACTCTCATTCGATAAGAAGAAGAAGAAGTACACCTTAGATATATAAATCTGAAGTGCGAAAAATCATCCATAAAAATTACCTACCTAAATTAATTTTATTTAATGTATCTCTCAAGAGTAATCTGCGGAACGTCCCTTAAATGGCCCCGGATAATAGGTGAAAGGAGCCAATTAGGTGAAAATGGAGTGACTGTATCCAAATGCTGGTTCATTGTGACCGAGTGGAAAATTCAGCCGATTTAATAGGGTGTCGAGACGATTCTACTGTCAACAAAGATGGCGCTTTTTATATGTTGTGAATAGGTGTCGTCTTAAGCTACGCTCGTAAGTGCGTATGACAGTAGATAACTCTGGTGTTAGATTTTTCAAACCACCATAAGGGCCTCGGACATAGCTTAAAGTCTGCCGTATGACTAACAGCTTGTCAATTTCCTTTTAATTTTAATATTATATTATTAGAATGATTAATTGATATGTCTATTAGTTAAAATAATCAAAGATTTTTTTTTTTAAATATGATTGTAGCTTTTTATGTTGGTTTCTAAACAATGAATTGTATTGATAAAAAAATACTTGGAAACAATTTTTCTAAAAGGCATTTTTTAAACGTAAAAACGTAACGACCACTATATTAAAAAACAATGTTTTGACCCAAAAAAATACTTTATTACAAAATCGATTAAAAAAATTAATAAGAAAATGCAAATGGCGGGATACAATTAAGAGAGGCCAAGGAAGAAATAACAGCGCTGACCTTCTGAAGGGCTAAGACAATTGTTTAATAAGTACAATTCATAAAATTTGCATAAAATATAGAGATACGAGATAGCTCTAGCTGGTTTTTAAATTTCTCGACATTTTTCTTTCTTTGAGTCGTATTTCCTCATAACTGAGGGTCGTGACTCCCCCGCAGAATTAATTCGTTAGGGGAGTTATCTAGGGCAGATACATCGTGGTGGGAGCCCAGGTCCTTCCACGGAAGATACATGTCCTAGGATATTGTGGTACTAAAACATGTCGGTTTCCTCACAATGTTTTCCTTCACCGTTAAGCGAGTGAAAATCCACACTTAGCTTAAAAGTCATTGGTGTAGGGCCCGATTTGAACTGGTGCGTCTGGATGAAAAGCAGGCACTGCAACCGCTGAGCCACACTCGCTTTACAACATTTTTAGTTTCAGATAAATCGTGTTGTGTAAAATTGTTTGATGGTGAAATATAATAGCATCTACTTTGTGTCTTGTGTATACTGTATTGGTACAAACGTTCTGAATCGTCCAAAATAATCAATGTTTTTTTTTGTACGAGTATTAGCAATTTGTAATACTTACATAAGTTCATGTTAAACTTTTAACTAAAACTAAAGTATCTCTAAATTTTAATGCCAGTTGAACATTAAAATTTCTTGTCGACAGATTTTAAAAGTTTTGGTACATTTGTGAGCAAATGACACCATTAATAATTTGGAAGTGCTTTTAAAACATGTTGTCAAACTTTTCTTGTAAATTAGGGTCGCTTAATTTTAAATTATTTAACAAAAGATTTTATACCTGTTTAGTTTTTTTTTATTAGAAAAAGAAGATTATTTAAAGCGCATTCAAAAATACAATGGTAAAAATGACTATACAATTAATAAATGTGAACTTTGTACCTATATTATACATATATATAATATTGCCTTATCAATATGTATGATGTTGTATCAGTTTACAAATTACGCCAACAATTAACAATCTTCATAAAGAGCACACCGTATTGTTTATTTTATTAGAAACACCGGGGACAAAAAACGTTGTATCAAAAGAAAATAATGTTACACATAAAACAAATCACTGTCTAGAAAGGGCTTAAATTCAAGACCTAAGACGCCTTTTCTTTTCAATATACGAGTTTCAAAGTACCAAACTCAAATCTAAGTTCTGAAGTCTCATCTCGTTCTGAATACTAAAACTTATTTCAAACTGCTAATCCGGTTATAAGATAGGCTTATGTTATTATTACAGGCTTTTGAATTAATTTCGGTTTATCAGAGCTTTAGCTTGAATCTGGTAATGTTTAAGAAAATGGGTTCTGGCTTCGTACTTGGCTGTTAAATGTTTTAATTATTGTACTGGCTTGACTTTGAAAATATTTGTATTGCTTATAACATGTAAATTCGACTACTCACTTATATTTATGCATTTAACCTTCATCAAATTCCCAATTCATAACCAAAAACTAAAGTAAGTAACGATAAAGGCTAACCCTTTACTTATATTATTTTCGACCTTATAAAATTGTAGTCTGTAACAAGAAAGTACATTATATAAAAGCTTTTGCCGATTGTAAACTCTTTATAAACAGTTCATATGTATGTTAGGTGGTTTATGAACATACGTATATTAACGTACGTATTATATAGAATTTTAGGTAAAGGGCTTTTAGATCTAGAAACAATGTAGATGTGTTAAACAGGATATTGAGAATAGTCAATTTTTTTGCTATCAACGCACCAGTTAGCCTAAATTTTTCCGCGCAGGCTTAGCGGCAACACAAACAGGCACATCCAGTGGGATCCAATCTCCGTTAGCGCAGCCTCAAATGCAGAATTCCGCTTTCCGTTTTCCTGTTTGCAGTCGAGGCGAGGGCAGTAACATGGTAGTAACGTTTGCGATGGGATCGTGCCAGCGCCCGCGTTGCATCGCAACGAGCTTGCAACGCGAAGCGACGCGGTTGCAACTTGGAGGAAAGAAACGGAGAGGGAGAAGTCATTTTTACGTGTTGGTAGGATATTCTATCATTTACTAACGGGTTGCAACGCAATAGGCCATGCTGGGTTGCAACTTGAAATGTAGAAACGCAGAAATAGAAGTTTTTACATCTAGGTACGATTATTCTTCATTATTACTCATATCTGAAGGTCGTTACCACCACCATGTGTTGCTTTTTTACATAGTGCTAGATTTATTTAAATTAACTTGTCCGTTTAATTAATCCACTTATGAGCTTATGGCTGGGGTGTACCATTAGCTATTGTTTAATTTTTCCCGACGTGTGAATGAGTTTTCTTGGGCAGATACCATCGTGGTGGGTGCCAGCGTCCTTCCACGGAAGACACATGTCCTCGGATATTGTGGTCCTTAAACATGTCGGTTTCCTCACGATGTTATTCTTCACCGCTAAGCGAGTGCAAATCCACACATAACTTGAAAACATAAGACATTGGTGTAGGGCCAGATTCGAACCAGGGTAGGTCTGAATGAAAAGCAGACACTGGAACTGCTGAGCCACACTCGCTCTCAATCTGATATATGATCAAAATCTTGTTAAAACTATCCCTCTGTAATTCTTTACTCCGCGCTGTCGATGTGTACAAGCGTAGTCAGTGAGCACTCAGGAAATTACCTACTTGTTGAAAGGATATTGATTATTTTATGAAATTTTAATGCTGAAACCGATGTGGATATGAGCGGGTGCGCCGCATTTTTATTCAAGCATCGTAGTTAACATGCAGTGAAACTTAAAGCAAATACTCAATTGTTACCTTTATAAAGTAAACTTCCTGCTAATATACTCGTAACTGACAGAGCAGGTGCAACATAACTTTAAAATATTTGGGAACTAGCCCAATAAAAATAGTTTTAGTTTTAAGATTGTCCTCGATATAACAGAGATTGATATTAATCAGAATAATGTATTAATAAAATAAATTATATTTGTATTTTTATTATTCTTAATTTCTTGAAGTAGGCACCTCAGTGCACTTTTGTGTATTAATAAAAGCAATAATATTTAGGGGCTAAATGAGTAATGAGGTTCAAAACTGATGGCTATGGCATTCAAAGGAGGGGTTACAAACCCAGTAGTATATCATCGAGGGTTGAAGATGATAATGATAGAAAGTATTTTTAAACGCGAAGTATTTTACTGTCTACAAAAATAAGACAAAAACCAAACATACAAAACATTTCACCCACATTAAACAGACATCTTAAAGTTACTTCAAAGCCTCCCAATAAGAATAACTTTTCGAACAATGGCTTTGTCAGTCGGATCCCTGAACCTAATCCAGTCGTTGCGTTCCCGACCCGTATATTTCAAAAATACCTCAAACAAAAGGCTTTTCTTTTTGATAACGCTACCTTCGTATTGTTACGCCAGTCACGCCTATTCACTGTTGTCATGGAGGTTAGTTGGCCGGTCAACACTCCTTGGATTGAATGGCTTCGAAAAAGAAATTAACACACAAAATATGACTATTATTAAAATAATTAATAAGTTTAATTCAAGTCGATGTGAAAACAAAGAAAAGCAGTAGTTATAAGAAAATAAATAATAAAAAAAAATTACAAAATAATTTATTTTGTATGTTTTTCTGGCAGCAATAGACCCTTATAGTAATTTATTAATCTATATAGGTAATATTTATTTATACATTTTTTAGTTCAAATAATAATCTTATTAGATACAATATATAAAACTTAGTAATACAGTGAACTTTAAAATTAGCTCACAACAGCAAACGTACCTTAAATTTAGGCTCTAAAATTTTCTAAGCTCTACGTTCAAAGTTATATCAGCCGTTATATTCATAATGAGTGTAATAATGTTATAACAGAATGTAATCTGTGATAATAACAAGCCGTTATGTCTGGACGCCACCGAATAATCAGTTGAACGTGCTATGATTCTATTACATTTGGTAACTATGTACTCGTATTATAACTACATACTCGTATTATGTATTTATTTTATTTTTTTACACGAAATAGGCTTACGTTTGACTATAGCCTGCCTGATGTTAAGCCCCACTATAGTCTAAGATGTAGCACGCTTGCCTAGAAGAAACCTATTTACTCTATATATAGTATATATTTTATGTGTATAGTATGCTAACTATAGGCCAAACCTCTTAAGGCATTGTAGGGATAGTTAGTTTCAAATGTTTCTGATGTGAGTTGTAACTTTCTTCCTTACCTACATATTTATAAAAAAAAAAAACTTTTATTGGAGGAGGCCTTTGTCGACCTGCATATATAGGCAGGTACATATGTGGTAAAGTTGGTTTTGTATATTTTCAGTAAATAGGCTGTTGTATCTAACAACAGCCTCCATGATATTACATACTTTTAAACACAGAATATTAGATACACAGTTTAAAATACACAGACACTGCTCTTGGCGCTTAGTTAGGGAAACTTAGCTCAATATAGAATAAACATAAAAAGGTCTTTAATTATATATATAAGATTTTTTTTATTTCTTTTTCTAAATCTTCAATTGGCAGCTGCAAACTATTTTATGATTTTTTTAACCGACTTCAAAAAAGAAGGTTATCATGGCTTCTAAAAGATTTTTTTATTTATGCAACGTTTGCTTCTGTTTTCATTTTCATATACTTACTTAAAATAATCCTTTGGTGCAGTCTATAACTCCCCTAACGAATTGATTATGCGGGGAGTCGCGACCCTCAGTCATGAGGAAATACGTCTCAGAGAGAGCTATCCCAGATATACGAGTATATCATAAAATGTAGCTCAGCACAAAACAGATGTGTGTCACAAACTTTTACAAACACATTGATAGCTTATAACAGATGGTTTTACCTGACCCTTAAGCTCATAATCACCTATAAATCTCGCAGGATATATTTCCGGCAGTGGCAAAAATACAGAAGTTCCATCGCGACAGACAGATGGCGTGGTCGGCGACGGAACGAAGATTTACTACGGACCGGGCACGTGGGTGCAGGCGGAACGGAGGAATGTGTGGAGAGGAATCTTGGTAAACCCTTTTTTATGACAGACAGTGACGCATTTGACTGGAAAGGTAACTTTGTTAAATAAATTACGCACATTTTTATTTAGTGATACATTTGACCAATATGTCGCCTGAAGCGATGTTCGCTCAAGTAGCTATGTCGTAGAAGGTGGAATGCAATTGTTGACTGGTCAGTGTACAATATTATAGAGAACATAGACATTGTTCGATGGTGATTTTTGCTTAATTATTTACTGAAAGTGTAAAAAAAAGGTCTCGACAGTCAGATGATGGTATTAATAGAAAAGTTGCTTGATGGTAAATCCCGCTAATAAAACTTACTATATTTTATTACAGTCACCTATGTATATCATGGCACAAATAAAAAAAACATTATTCTGAATTTTATTGCAAATTAAACGCAAACTGTGACAAAAACAACTGAATCCGCTGAAAATCCAAAATACAAGCAAGCACACCAAATTTACTCCAAAAAAGTATGAGTAAACTCCGCAGCTTTTCTGTCCATAGCATGAAATTGATCTGTGTACCCGAACTAGAGAGCTGAAGCCCCGCATCCGAGAAGGCACTGACTCGCCAGAACCTAAGCTGGTCTTAGGGTACGTCTTCAAGAACACAAGTAACTTGTGCTGAAATTTTACGCACTTATGAATCACATTTGAACAGTTATTTTACGATCTCCTTATCTGAAATTTTCCCGTAACTCGGTTTACCCCCCCAATAATATACCTATATATAGGTAAAAACTTGTGCGTTTCTGTATGTCTGTTTCTTTATTACACTAAACGTCTTAATCATTTTCAGTATGGAAAAAACCCTGATAGGTTATCCTGGATTAACGCAAGTAACACCACGTGGTGCCATTAGTTCATATACACAGAAACATTAATTCTCAATTAAACAAAGTAAATGTTACAGTACTTTTGCATGATTGTTGGTACTTTCTGGTACCTGACTACCTTTAAAATATACCCTTTTTAATATGCCATGTGTCTAAAGTTATACTTCGGCAATCTCTTTTAAGATTTAGTACATAGTACATACAGCACAGGGTTACTCCTTCGATCAGACTACAACGCCACTTCAGGTGACAAAAATCAAATTCCTCTCTGCCAAGTATAAAAAACTCACGATTCAAATCAGAAAACTTTTTTACTGCCATTGTAACACATCCCTAGAAGTCTAGAATCTCTCGACTCTGCAAGAGCTAGGAAAGTATTTCACAAGGTTTTGAACAGGTAAGTTTGTAAGCTATCGAATTGCTTTTAAAAGGTCAGTACGCTTCGATGGATGTTTGGCTCAACTCACATTTGTTTTGTAAAGAAATACGCATTTGGAATCCATTGGTAAGTATGTATTTTGCGATAAAGTCGTCAGTTAGATACTAGGCTTAACTTTTTTATATTTTATGCTAATTCGTGTATTGTGCTGGTGTTTTTAATAGAGCGTAAATCTATCTATCTATTTACTCTGACTTTTTGCTAGCCCAAATATTAATAAAAAATATATGTTAATACTCTGGTCCAACCTGGATGAGGCTGGCGGGCGCAAGATCGAAGCTAACGTCATATTAAGAGTGAGGCCTATACCCAGCAGTGGGACGAAAATGGCTGCAGATAATGAAGATGATATTAGACATGTTCCATCTTGTGTATGGAGATGAGTTCCAAGTGGTCGTCAGAACTAGGAATAACATTGATTTACAGTTGGCAGTGGAACAAGTTAGCTTTTAGTTTATTTGCGAAGTGCACTCATTAATTTACAAACTTAATTGGACATGAGCAAAACATACTTCAGATTTCGAACTTGCATCATTCTGCGTCGTGATTATTTTCGCTTATTTTTCGTTTGTGATTTCAGCTCTTAATAATACTTATTATCTGTCGTTTAATATCTCTAATGTAGGTATATTGTCTTATTTATATTATCGGCTTTGTGATATCGATATTCATATGAATATCTCATTAGGTGTAATTGAAAAATATAACGGCGAATTTACTGTTAATGTTATAAACTACTCGAGTTTCAGACAACTAGTGGTTATAATTATTTAGATATTACGAGAAATGTTTTCGTTAACTGCCTTTCTTAACAAGAATAGGTACAAAAGCCTACATTCACACGCACCTCACACCCGCAAAGCCTTGTGATTATGCGAAATAACCGACAATCGCAAATGGAAAAAGGAATGGAATTGCAATCTATTTGGGCTTATTGCGTGTCCGACGCCCTTAGCACGAACAAGAGAAAATATTCTAAGATTATTTTTGAAATTCTGCGTAACAGCAAGCGTACAAGTATGTACTTAAAGTGAAAAGAAAATTAAACTATGTATAACTAATTTTAGAACTGATTTTATTTGTATCTGGTGTTCATATGCAGCAGTTATCTCACAAGTTAGTCAAACGACTCATTTGCCGAGTGGTTTCTCTTCGGTATAATATTGGTGTTTCACTTGTTATTATGTACTGCAATATTGCTTAAAAATAACATTAACAATATTGTACTTAACGTAGCTTACGTGTGCAAAAATGTTTCAGGTGTTACTTTCAATAAAATAACACATATTTAAAACCCTTTTCCCTATCAAGCCGTTTAATATGGTTGTAGTATTTTCGTTTAGCAATTACATAAATATTAATAAAATGTAAAATATGCTTGAACTTTCTAGCTTTAGTTTCATAATGTTTACTCGTACAGAAGGAAGGAAAATGTAGCTTATTTTCATCGATACACGTTAACAAAATCATCAGCGCATAACACTTTATTATGAATTGGCATGCAGCAATATTGCTGAAGCAGCACTGCTAATCCCTGGACACCGGTTTAGTTAACGCCCATTCACGCCCTTTTTGCAGCCGTCTGCGGGATTTCTAATCTACGTTATTGGAAATGGGCGGATAGGATAGCGCCTAGTTTTTACCTGACAATTTTTCTGGCTTTTGAACTTATGTACCTACTATTTTAAGCATGAATATTATTTGTTTTTTTCTACTCCAATAAGCTGTTAGTTGTAGTTCGAACAATAAACAGTTGTCTGTGCAATTATATTGATAAAAGATTAGGCCAGCTCTGCAACCCAAACTAATTGCCACTGACTTGTTAGAGATGGCATTTGTTTTGTCCTGCTACTTAGTGGGATACTGTGACTGTGGCTATAGATCGTTTGGTAGTTCCAGTTTATTCCTACTAAAACAAATAATTACTTTATTCTTTATACAATGAATTGTAAAATAATCAGAATGATGTAATTTATACTCTTTTTAATCTGTGATTAAATTTTTATTTTATTTTTTAATTTCAATAATGAAAACACTGGATAAACCTGGATACTGCAACACAGGGAATCCTAGAGCAGTAGACAGGACCCCAATTTGAATTTTTATTTGAATAACTTAGATACTTTTATAAAATGTGAAAATGACATCATGTTTTTGTGCAAATTAATGATTTTTATCTTTTATCTTTTGAAATCTTTATTCTAACGACTTAGTATCGAAAAATGTACTTTGAATGTATATTGTTTTATATTTATAAATGTCTATGACTAAGTATTGCAATAACTCGATCAGATATCCAAGAGGTTTGTCTTCTCCACAATTTTCCAAGTCTCAAAGCCACAATGCGAAGCCCCGGGCGACTGCTTATCATATTACTTGATCTACGAACTGTACGAGCCCGACATTTAATCTGCTTCCTTTGTACTACAGTGGGTCAGCTTGTGGCGCTAATGTCGTTATGCGCGATCTAGCGTGTTTTTATATCTGTGGTTATTTGATATTTATTTAAAAAATACCTATATTTATTGTGTACCGTAACCGTGGAAGGACCTGGAGTGGGCACCCACCACGATGTATCTGTTCAAGAAAATGAATTAATTCTGCGGGGGAGTCACGACCCTCAGTCATGAGGAAATATGATTTAAGAGAGACGTTTCTTTAAGATAAACATAAATGATATTTATTTGTAAACAGGTAAATGTGATACAATTTAGGTAAGCTCTGCCTTATACTGTGGTGTTGAAAGCAGGATGTTCCAGGGGATCAATTTGTTTACAAATTAAATATTATTAATATTAGTAATGCTATACAAATATAGATTATAAGAATAAAAATGTAGATAGTATTACTGAAACAAATTACGCCGTTGTGTGTATGTGTGTGTATGTGACCATAGTGGGTATCTTTGTAAATATATTTGGTAAATACTGTAAAAAATTATTCAATATAGTAATGCCATAAAATCAGCTGATATTTATTTTAAGCATCCAAATTATAATACCTCACAAAGAATAGCAATCATTGTCTGATAGCTATTCTTTGTGAGTAATTCTTTTCTAGTGCAAAACTGGTCCTCAGTGTTCTTGTTTTCATGTTTCTTAATATAGATAAAAATAATCAAAATCTTAATTATGTGAAATAAATATTTCATTTTCAGCTTTGTTTTTAACAAATAAACAATTACCAAACTTACACATGAGCATGCTTTATTTATTAATTGACCAAATTAGTCGATTAAATAACAAACTCAAACCACCTAACAAATATATCCAAATATTTTACTCTCCTTTTATTCCGACCTTCCTGAAATACAAAACAGGATCCCATAACCACTTATCCCCGAATTCAACAAGCTACCAATATGAGAAAAAGTTAATATTCGCAAGGGAAATACCTAAACCCTCGAAAGCCTTCCGCTAGGTCTAAGCCCTTTATTTCAAATAGGATTCTGGAACTAAGCTGGATTGCTTGCTTTTGTTCGCGGTTAAGATAATATTATAACAGAAAAGGTTAATTTGGAAGCTATTTAAATCTGTCACTATAACATTACAATTAGTATGAAGAATAATTTTGATGATAAAAACAATCATGTCAGTTTCGTCATAACGTTTCTTGTCTGCGTTCAAATATTATTTTTATTTTATACTGACTTTTATTGAATCCGTCTCATAAAATTTTCCATCAAAAACGACCTAATCCATGCAGTAAGGTATTATATCCGGTAGCTGTGTCCAAACGGGGCTTGTCATCCAAATCCCTGTGAGTATAAAATCTGGGAATAATAATATCCTTCATTCCCTATTTCCTTCATCCTCATTATGCGAATGGAAAAGAAAAGAATTAAGGCGGCCATTTTGGGGATACACGAGGGACATTTTTGTTAATTATTTATTGGGTTGAAGTGGCTTTAAAAGTTTCTATGCCGTTTTGGAGGGTAGCCAAAAAAAGCTTTTGAATTTTTGCGCCGTTAAATAGGACGATAATGAGAGTATTTTACAAATGATTGTAAAACTTTTTTTTAAATGGATCGGGTTTGCACTTGGCCATAGTTTAACTAATTACGTCATAACGTTAATACGAATCTGATATAATATAGAATATATTATTATTAGCACCTGAATTAATAATCTAGAAGTCTTGTCCTTTGAATTAGGATTCGATGTTCAATGAGTCCAAATTTGTGATCGGATGCTTGAGATAAACATTTTTACTAGCTAATTACATTTATTTAAGAAACAATTAATGACCAATCAATGAATCTTCAACATATTGATCAGTCCAGACTTTGAAATAGTAAAAAATAATATATTTGACTCAATATTTGATTCATTCCATATGTAAGTTTTTAAAATATAATATCTCAAATACTTCCAACACCAAAAAAATTTTGCATTGATATTTGTTTTAAAATAACTAAACATACTACGTCTAACTACAACAAAATAAAAAGCACCGAGAAAATCTTTAGAAAAACCTAAAAATTGTCTAAGTGCTCCAACCCAGCCTCCAACTGCCAGAGGGCAGCGTGCCCAGCTTAATGGCAAAATTTAAAATTTATTTGTATTATTGTGTAAACATAAATACCACCTCTCGATTCTTGGAAAAAGTATGTAAACACAAATATCCGCCGTGATAGGAACGTGTTTTGGTTTGATTACAGCACCTGTTGTGATATTGTAATCCGAAATTCGTGTCAAGATTATTATACAAGGTGGTACTGTATCATTTAAAATTTTTGATTCAGTTCGCTCGTTGAAGAAATGGCTGTCACTGTATTTACCTATTTATTGTATTTAGTTCTTTGACACAACATTATTCACCTTTGTCTTACAAAAAAAAAACAGCTCAGTTATAAAGCATTTTGTAACTTTCAGTCCTTATTAAAATGAAACCAAAACAAATGACTTAAAAAAAATAAAGAAGACAACTTGAGATATATACTTACTTGATTTGTTTTTTTAGTTCGTTGGATACTCTTTATATGTATAAGTAAATACACTCAATAAGAAATCTCTTTATCTGAGTAGCATTAAACAGAAAAACATTGTTATTGTATTAAATCACCCTGTATTCTCCATACCCGTGAGTGTGTGTGTGTGTGTGTGTGTGGTAAACCGTATGTTTACGCCTCAATGTTTCTATTTACTTCACTCGAGGTCGATGAAACATTGGCAAATAAAGAGGAGATGTACGTATATATTAAAATCCATAAAAGAAGATGTAAAATGAAACTTAGCCGTATAAAAAAAAATATGTTTATACAATTCGCATAATAAATTATATAAAGCATTGGCAATATAGCATACTAAGCGTTGGCATAGTATGTGATAAGTCCGAAAACTTTATTCATTTATTCATATCCAAAGACTCTGAACGCAACGCAATGGAACATTCGAAAAACCTGTTTTAAAAAAAACTTTTTAAACTTACTGCAGCACAATATATTGTAAGCAGTGTGGTACACACTTTCACAACCGTAAAGAAAATTCCTTCCTGTTCCTTTTACCTTTCAAAACAACCGCTGAGTCAGTACTCTTGAGTCTTACCTTATCATGGTGGCTTCTTACACCTGTGCAAGGACAGGGGCCTTACTGTGAGCTGTCACTTTACTTGTCAAGTTTCAGACAATTGATAGCTCGTAAAAATATCGCAAGAATTGGCACTAAAATTATAATGAACACAGCTGAGACCAGCTGAGGGTTCTTCATCCGATACTTCTGACCTTCGATTTTAGACATCAAATGAAGAGGCCCACCTAGTTGAATATTTTTTGTAAAGGCGGTATGTCGATATCTCTAATAGTTTGGTTGGGTTCTTGTGTTTTCTAATCAGGGTCACCAGGTACTCCAGATCTTCGATTATCCTAGTTTTTTTTAGTTTTCCCTTTATGTGGTAATTAAACTCTAACTCTGTACCAAATTTCAGCTCTCTGAGTTTATGGGAAGTACTAATTCTATTTTGATGATCGTGAGTGAGTGAGTGTCATAAATACGAAACTTTGCTTTCCTTTAGCTTCGGAACTAAATGATTTACCGACTTGAAATTTCGGAATTCAAGTGTTGTTCATATAGCTTACCAATTGACGAAAATTTCAGCGTTCTAGTCCCATCCAGAGATTCTCAAATAGGGGTCTGAAAATGCGGCGAAATGGTTCCAGTAAAGGATGGTATGGCAGTGTTTGCTTCGCGCTCGACTTGGCGGAGGCACTGCCGTGGCCCCAGATAATAACTAAACAAAGCCCTGCCAGTACATACTTCACGGTAACAATATAGCCAGCCAGCATTATTCCAGCCCGTTACCAGCAGGCCTACATGGTAAGGCCCCAGTGTCGGAATTAGGCCGGCCTGGACTGAACAATCCGTGCGCACTGTTTACTAATGAATCCTGGAACAACCCTGGATGTGACGGGTTTCAACATGGATATAGGGTAGAGTTTGGAGTAAATAAATAAAAATAATAAATAAATATTACAGGACATATGTATCACACAGAGCCGTCAAACTATACAAACAACTTTGAAATAAGAAAGTTTTTTTTTTAAATTCATAATGCATGCTCCAACTGAATAAATCAATTTAAGTATTATATCATACTGTAAAAAATAGATTTTTTACAAATTTTGCTTTATAACATGTTTTCAGTGCACTTAAAGCACTGCTTAGGATTTCCGCATTTGATTAACAATATTAAAATATATTGTGTTAAACTGTCCAGGTTTTGTCATCAACTCAGAGGCCCCTCAGGTGGTTTAAAAGCACTCGAGATTATTGTTTGTTATATACATAACGAACTTATTTAATATGGTAAGGATTTTAAAATTGGGTCACATAATTTTTTAGATTATTGGATAATACGTTTCACTACATTTTGCGCTTGCTGATTGAACTTGCTCTGTTCATTTCATACATGAATTGTCGTATGATGCAATCACCTCAATTTTTGTAGGCGTATGAAAAAGCGTAAAATACTTGCATTCCCATTTCCATTATTTCTTCAATCCTTGTATTTACAAAGCAGTTTTCACAGACTGTTTTGTTATTATTTAGGGCGCGCGTCGTCCATGATTTAATTTGAAATGCCGCCCGCGCCGCGCCGGCCGAATCTTTGGGATGCCTTTGATGTCAGCAATTTTTCTTTTATTTACCCACCTTTTGTCCGGATATTTTCTTGTGTCGTTACATTTTCGGTCTGCGAAATGTGGAAATAATTCACATAGGTATGTTTGTTCAGGTTCACAAGACAAAAATAGGTATCGAGATTGTACAGACAAAATATGGCGTTTCGAAAATATAAATACATATATTAGGATAACATCAAAGGGATCAAAGTTGGTAGTTAAAACAAATCAAAGTTTGTGTGTAATTTATCTAGGTAAACATACACAAAGATATATTAAGATATCTATCTTAGTTTATCTTTGTGTAGATAGACCAAAGATACTCGTATTACAAATTTCTTCAAACATGAGTGATATTATCAGAATCGGCTTAAATATAGGCAAAACTAAGCATTTTAGTAATGTTTTCGGGAAGAAAACATGTTCCTTTCAAGAACTGTACATAAATTACTTGAACTTCAGCGATCTTCAAAGCGAGAGTGAATCGGTTTTTATCGGGTAAGCACGCTCCATCTTAGGCCATAGCCTTTGCCTGCTATCAGGTAAACTATGGTCAAGTGCAAACCCGTTCAAGTTAAAAAAAAAAAAAAAAAAAAACTACAACTAACTACTTAACTATTTCATTAAGATCACCATTATTAATATCTATCATAAACTTAGCATTTCCCAAAACCCTTGTTCTTGCTATGGTTGCCTGGAAGAGATCACTCAAGATGATAAGGCCGCCCACTTGTACATTTATTTATAGTTTAAGTCCTTTTCATATTGTAATTTATTTTGGTGTGCAATAAAGAGATATTGTATTGTATTGTTGGACAAAATTCAAGATATTCAAAACTCAAGAGATGCTATCTCGATTCGAACGCTCCGCCAAGCACAATCAAAGTTTCAATAAATTCAGCTTGAGATATGAACTCAGACCGTTGCCAAATTAGTTTCGTGTGTATCTAAAGCAGCGGCAACTGCTCTACTATGGATGCCGTATAATAGAGCTCTAAGACCGAGATACTGTGCTGTGGCAGATTATTATAGATCAAGCTTACCGGAGAAGCAGCCATAGCTCAGCTAGCGGAGGCAATCGCATGCGATTACCAATGTTAATAAGCAAAGGTCGACGTGGTCAGTCCTTCGATGGGTAGCCGAAGAGTGGCATTCCATTTTGGGCGCTTCTGTGGGTCGAATGACACATTAAATTGTAGGTCTCTGCTGTTTGCCTAGTATGGCAGTGGTTAAGCCATGTCAGAGGCCCTTAGGGCGGCTTGATAAACTCTCTACACCAGAGTTGGCCACTCTTATTCGAAGAATAAGCTCGTTAATTACCATTCAATTTTAGTTTTGTTTGTTTTCATAACACAAACGTTACTCCTTCAAATAAATTCACAATCATGATATTTGACTTCCAAGTACGTAATTCCGGAAAGTTCCATTCATCTGAATTCCCTGAAATGAATAAATACAATAATGGAATAAGTTTCCTATTTTTGTGAGAGGTTTGTGTTTGTATTCAATCAATTGACTTTGCGAGACGATTAAAAATAGATCATGTTGTTGTAAAAGGTTTTTGTAAATTGTGTACTGATTTCCAAACAATATAATTTTGTGATGTCATCTTGCCATCAGTGAGAAACAAAACGAAATATATTATACCAATCGGTCCTATCAATACTAGACAATTGACGAATATCCATTACAATGTTCAATAACGTTCCGGAAAAATAATAGCTGAAAATACTTATATAAGACCACATAACAATTACAAAGGCCTAGCCTGAATTCCAGCTAAACATTTAATTTCCTTTTACACGTTTAATTTCTAACTAAACAGCTTTTAGCTCCACCCTTTTATAAAGACTTGTTCATATAGTAGCAACTATGATAGTAGTATTTCCTCATGAATGCGGGTCGTGACTCCCCCGCGGAATGAATTCGTTAGGGGAGTTCTTTTATGCAGAAACATAGTGGTGGTCACCTCAAATTGTTTATCAAGATAAAAACCAAGTAAACAAATTATACTGCATTGTAGTTTTCAAGAAGAAACTTTTTATATAATAACCAATGTTTTTATATTAAAAAAATTATAACCCGGTACGATTGCATCCATAGACTTTTATAAAAAGTATCGTTAGCACACAAATAAAGAATACAATTTTTAATAAATAAAAAAAGTAAATACAATGTATACTCAGCTCAACATTTATGTTGACTGTACAAACATTAGCTCAAACGACACGAGGCGTCGGTACCTGTGTAGAATGTACTTTATACTGTCAACTTGCAATTACACGGTGTGCTAATGTTAGAAAAACAAACATGGGTGAATAAATAATTTTACTGTTTGCCGCTTTTCGACATATTGTCGATAATCTCGATGAATTTATCGTAAGACGTTAAAAGAAATATCGGCGAAAGTATGATCAATCTATTTATGATTAATAACCAACTTGGCATTACATGGATTTCACTACTTTTTAACAGTAGAACAACTGAGTGGCGAGACTTGGTTATGTAAACTTAAGTATTATTTTTATTACCTACCTACTTACGAGTAAAAAAATTGAAATCAGAAATAAATTAAATTCACAAGAACGTCGAATAATTTTGTTTCTACTAAAAGGAAAATAAATTAAAATAAGTGAAACCAAGTAAATGCTGAAATTTCTCGGTTCTAAAGTCCTGTAAAACCTTACAAATATACTTCAAGCTATCATCGCTGTAAGAAACCTTTTCTGGTTTGCGTTAGAATACAAATACAAATACAAAATCATTTATTTGCCAAATAAATTGTCACAATATGTTTGAAATCCTCTGACCTCGTGGTAGCCGTTAGGCTGTGTTACGAGGCCAGAGTCATCTCCCAGTAATAATTAACCACTCATAAGTTGTAATTTTATACTAACTGTAAATAGGTTCGACAAATAGGTTTCAACGACGCAAAATCCTATTTGTTGACAGTTGTTTAATTGACGACTGTGAAACTGAGAAACAAAAGAGATGCATTATTCATGAAATTTTAATTATTTAATATTTAATAACATACAAAAATGGAAAAGCTAAACACCATTTCTGGTTGTTATACGTTTTTCCTACAGTCATACAAAGCTTTTAAGAAATATTTAAAATACTACACCCATTTAAAAATCATTAGAAAAGTCTAAAGATAGTCTAACTAAATAAAAACAACATAAGTATCCTAAAAAATACAGTTTTAGTGACAAATAGTATTGTCACGTCACATCCCAGTGTTGGTTGGTAACTGGGAGTACAAATACAGGCACGTTATAATAACAGGCCGCGTCCATTTGCACAAACATGACTATAATATCTGAATCGGAATACGTTTGCTGAGTGTTGCTAGTAGCGGGGGAATGGTGAAAATTGTGGGAAATTTAGAACAAACCTGTGTAAAAGATTTACAAATCATGAAAAGGGCTGCCGAACTCAAATCATAAAAAAATTAGCAGTGAACAATTAATTGCATAAGTTGATAGATATGAAGTTGGACAGATTAATGGTTTATGGGAAATTAAACCACAATACAAAACAAGTTTATTTTTTATGTCTACTGCCAAAATGGCGAAAGTGGCGAAATGTATTGTAATTTTTTCATTGTTTTTGTTTAATTTTAAATATTAGCTAGAAAAAAAAAGTACTTTAGATGATAATATGTTCAATAATTACTGGCAACTATGATAAAACAATCGTGATTTAATTGAGAATGAATTCAAGACATTTTATTTAATATTCATAAAAAAATTTGGCTACGTAACTGGCAACACCACGCCCGACCTTCTGGGATTCGTGGGTCCCCTTTTAATTTGGGGAGAAATCGAAATCTGTATGCCCAAAGCCTTTGCAATACGAGTATAATGGTTACATTTTGTAGCATTTATTACAAAGCAATAAGGTTCACAATTGGCTGTTCTTACTTCGCATAAAAATACCCTGTTTAATATTAGACGGCAGTCAATTCATATGGTAATTTTGATACGAATATGATCATATTGCGAAATTAGGCATCAGGTTACTTAATAGAAATCATAAATTATTATTGATCGAATACGTTTTTGGATTATCAATTGGTAAGAATAAGATATACAGCGTTAAAGTTATGAATAATCTTTTTAGGTACAAACGAGTGTAGGTAACTAATTTCTTTTGTAAATTTAGGTTATAATAAATTTCGTATTTCGTATTATAAAGATAATAATCTGTGTATGTATGAATAGTGTTTGTTTCATCTGCACACTCAAAACGCCTAAACTGACGTAGATTAAATTTGGTATGGAGCTAGATTAGAATTTGGATTAATACGTATTACTTCATTTAACGCCGGAAAAACGAAGGTCAACGCTAATTGAAAGCATAGAGAAATCAAAAAAATTAAAATTTTAGGTTATTATGAACAAATAGCACAACTGAATTATTTATAGTACACAACAAACTACAGAAAAAAATGGTGAAAAAGCTAGAAGGGGAATTCTGACGTTACATTTCCTCAAGAGATAATATATCATTGCATATAAAAAACAACTTTAAAGCCCTCCCTCATCACGGTAAAAGGAGTTAAATTCCTTACCCTTTCTTATTCCATATGTTAGTTCCGGTTGTATTTTTATCACAGACCATATTCATCAGACACACCTAGCAGCTATTTATCCATCTTTACGCATAACATGCCGTTAAACAAAAAGGTAGATCACGCGACAATCATAAAGATTTTTAGATGACGTACACAATTTTAACACAACAGTAACTTGATCGTAGTATCGTCTTAAACTGACTAAAATAACAAAACGTTCTTAATCTTGAATAGAACTGGTACTGTTTATATGAGGCTTTCAGGCCAGATTGTTGGATGCGTGACTCCAGATTTTAGAAAACGACCGTTTCACATACCTAAACGTGTTACATATAAAATTACAGTAACGTTAAAAATAGGAGAAATGGCTAAACATACGACTACAGACTACAATAAAATAACTATAAGCAGCTCGAAGCGCTCCAGTCTAGCATGCGGATTGGCATTTCTTTTTTTTTACGTGGGATAGGTTTACGTTTGTCTACAGCCTGCCTGATGTTAAGTATTGCTGCAGCCTAGAGTGTAACACGCTTAACTGTGGTGGGTGGCAATCCTGATGGGTTGAGCCAGAAAGTATAAAATATAGTACATTGTTTTTACAATAACAAGGTGTCTATTATATATAAAGTGTATGTACTTTGTTCCTCAGACGTGCGTGAGATAGCGTCGCTCACCCGTCAGCTGTGCTTAGCTGTGCGAGCCCCGCGGTGGAGTTGTACGGAAAAAGTACTGGAAAATATATACGGATTTGTTTGTTCTATCATCATCATCGTGGACATCTAACGCTAATTTTAAGTGAAATTGTGAATCAGACTTTTTCTGCACGGTGCGAGGTTATTACCTTTTCAGCTTTATTATATGTATGTATAGATAGTATTGATAAAATAAATAGTTTTGTACGTCAGTATAGGCATGCCATGCTCCATGCTTCAATGTCATGGAATATATGGTCATGGAAGTAATAATACTTCCATCTTCCATGGCTATTCTTTGAGTCGAGTTGCTTGGCACTATTGCTTCAGCCCTCTTAGACAAGAGGCGTATTTTAGTGAGCGTACTGACGCTCGCTTATAGAATATAAAGAGCAATGTATGGGATTGACATCGCGATGATTGACATGCTACGTCACTCCCATACATTGGTATTTCGGTATTTCTATTCCATAAGCGAGCGTCAGTACGCTCACAAAAATACGCCTTTTGTCTAAGGGCGCTGGCGACATTAGTAAAATGTCTGATTAAATCAATAATCAGTTTAAAAACTCTAAATTAAGATTGATAAAAATTTGGGCCTTTTTGTGGCTGTAGAATATCATACCATATAACACAAAGATTTAAAACAGCTACGAGAGATAATCGTAAAATACAGTTATTACAGAAAAGATATAAGAAATTGCATTATCTTTCAAATGTCTTTTGGGATATATTTTCAAGCAAAACTGTTTATTTGGAACAATCATAAGAAATAATACAATATCTTTTTATGGTCTACAATCATATTGTTTTAATATTTATGCCTGATTTGGGGCGTCTGGAGTCGTACATGGACTATAATACGAGTAAAATCTAGATATATACGTTAGTTTTATACATAAAAAAATTAAGAACAACGAATAAGTAAATGGTTAGTAATATTTAAGGGAACTCGTGTATTTTTATAGAAAACTGATCACACCGACTTAAAGACTTGCTGATTACCTAAAATTTCATTAGCAACCGTTAGAACCATAATTTCAATTAATTATTTTGTCTTAATATTCTCATAAAAAGAACCCAATTTTCTGGGAAGAATGTGTATACATAAAAGTAGAAATATATTCCACATGTATAAAGCATGTTCCCGTAAAACGGTAAGCAGCGGTAAAGCGGCCGACACCCGTTACCCCAGATAGTGTCGCTCAGGCGGGAGATTTACGCTATTACATGTGTTTGCTTCCGGGAGAATTTCGGGCCTGAAATTTTGGGCTGTTTGAAGAAATTTTTGTTTGTTTTTTTCTTCACGTTAGAGTTTCTCTTTGGCTTCATATCATGGTCAACGTTAATTTTCAGGTGATTTAGTTTGCAAATTGTATTATTTAGACTGGAATTTGCATCTGGGACTTTATGTATGTAGTTTGAATTTAATGACATGTAAATTACTAGATTGTAACAATTTTTGCAGATTGGTACTTACTACTCAATACGAACAACATGAACTTACCAAAGCCAAAAATAATTGCAAGTCTACCTGGAGAGTTATAAAGACCATTACTCATCAACATCGACTTACCCCACAACCAACTGAGCTTCTCTCTATTAAACCTGACCAGAAACTATCCCTTGACTCTGTAAATCACTTTTTTGCGAATATTGGCGAGAACTTGGCTAAAAAAATTTCACCTATTACCAATATATCTCTCCCAAAAACTACAAATAGATCTCCAGTGAAATCGTTTGTGATCAGTGATACAGATGATGGTGAGGTCGAAAATATTATTATCGGACTTAAAGATGATTGCGCTGTTGGTTGGGATGGCATTCCAGCAAAAATATTGAAAATGTCACGTGGTGTACTAGTACCGATTCTCACATATATCGTAAATCTATCTCTGTCTTCTGGCGACTTCCCTACGGTATTTAAAAAAGCCTTGGTACATCCGATATTTAAGTCGGGTGACAGAGGCAGTGTCAACAACTATAGACCAATTTCTGTTTTGCCTTCTCTTTCCAAAATTTTGGAACGTATTTTAAATAATAGACTAGTAAATTTTTTAGAATCCAACAAAATTCTTGCTAACAACCAATTTGGCTTTAGAAAAGGCAAATCTACAGAAGATGCTATCAATTCTTTCATAAACTCTACAGTAGATAAGCTAGATTCAAAATTTAAATGCGCAGCTATATTTTTAGACCTTTCTAAAGGTTTTGACACTGTTTCAGTCTCTCTCCTTCTTAAAAAAATGGAATCTCTTGGAATTCGTGGTTCAGCTTTAAATATTTTTAAAGACTACCTCTCAAACCGATCTCAATCAGTTAAAATTGGAAATTTAATTAGCAATACTGAAAGTGTTAGTTATGGCGTGCCTCAGGGCAGTATTTTAGGCCCCACTCTCTTTCAGATTTACATTAACGATCTGTGTGATCTTGCACTCACAAACTGTCAAATTTCCTGTTACGCCGATGACACTTCTCTCTTGATATATGGATCGTCATGGCTGGAAACTAAAAAACACGCAGAATCGGCTATGCGTTCCGTTATGGCCTGGCTAGCGGAGAATCTGTTAACCCTGAACCTAGAAAAAACTAAATATATCACTTTTTCTCTTGTCAATATCACACAACCTCCCCCGTCATACAATGTCACAGCTCATACTTGCTCGTCCTTACGTCCATCCGATACCTGCAGCTGCAATCCACTCACAAGAACCAGAAAACTTAAGTACCTCGGAATTTATATCGACGACCTGCTTAACTGGCATACACAGATCGATGAACTAACAGCTCGAACTAGAAAACTAGTCTATATTTTCAAATCCCTTCGGAACTCAGCCAACTTTCAAACACTTAGGCTAGTTTATCAATCTCTTGCTGAGTCTATTCTTAGATACTGTGTTCCAGTATGGGGTGGTGCACTAAAGACTAAAATGCTTCAACTCGAGAGAGCACAGAGGCTAGTACTTAAGGTCATGACCAAAAAACCATTCCTATACAACACAACTCAATTATATGCTGATTGTCGCGTTCTGACAGTTCGACAGTTATACATACTTCAGACTATCTTACGTGTACACTCTTCACTTCATTACGATCCAAATCACTGTACAGAAGTCAGGCGTTCTGATCGTGTTTGTTACTATTTATCTCCCCGTACAGTTTTCTACAGCCGTTTTTATCCATGTATAGGACCTCGACTATATAATAACATAAATAGAATATTAGAAATATACGCAATGACAAAGCATAAATGCAAAGTCACTCTGACAAACTGGCTTCTTACCCTCGACTACGACGCAACGGAAAATCTTTTTGTAATTGAAAAATAGGACTTTTTTCAGTTTTTTTTTTTTCATGCACATTCTATCTGCTTACACACATACAAAGACACTATTGTCCCACTCTCACACGACAGTAAAAAACACACACAAACACACACACTAACAGACAGACATTATATCTCTAATTCATACTTCTACACACATCAACATTCAATTTATACCTACTACAATTCATACTATAAAACACACACACACACCTAAATATGAACCTTAAAAAAAATGTATTTGTAATATAATCTTATAATAAGTTAGATGGCGTCAGCGGCGACCACTATCCATTTATTTTTAGTAACTAAGTTACACTGTACCGATGTCCGAAAACAGGCCTTGCAGCCTTAGAGAGACATCGTACTGTGTAGGTGTTTACACTTCGAAAAAAAAAAAAAAAAAAAAAACTTAATACTTGTAAGCCTTTGCTTCCATCCTTGGGGAAGATCTCCAGTATCCGACACACAAGCTTCAGCTTAGTTCGGGGCTGAGGGTCAACCTCTGGGATGGATCCACTGATGTTTCATGAACATATTATATTATTTTTTGTATCACCTGCACATTGATTTTTTGTAAACTTAAAGAAATAAAGATTTTTGTATTTGTTTGTTTGTATTTGTACTAATCATTAAATCAACTTAAAATCTTATGATACTCTTGACACCAGATTTTGGCAGTCCCATATAAATGTATTTATCAGTTTGTTTCGTTTGCTTGTTATAACAGTCCACTGTATTGTCCACTAAAAAGACATATTAAGACATTTAGCCGCCAATCAAGATACATTACATGCAAATGTATATCACAAACCACAATCACCAACACAAACAACATCAAAGTCTTAACATAAATAATATAATATAATAAAACTCTTACTATTGTAGGTAATACCCACAAACTATGAAAGAGTAAAAACATTCAAAACACTCATCAATCAATCTCTCTTACTCACTAACACGTGTAAACAGTAATTTGGTCGTGACAATTTGTAAATCGTCCCAAACGAGCGTCTAATGAGCTTACGGGATCCATTTATAAAGCTCGGCCGGCCATTGATCTATGCGATGTCTGACCTAATTACGTCTATGACATTACACGCTAAAAGAACATACACAGAGACTGGTAAAGGAATCTTCTTTATCTTCTTTTACCTTTCTTGTATGGTACATTGTATCTTAATTTTGGTAAAAAAGTATTCACTCAACTTTTTAAGACTCTACTTTTTTATTTGTTTTATTATTATGTTAAGAACTATAGATAATAAGTACGTGCTGTTTTAATCTTAAATCAACGGAAAGAGCCTACATTTCACGACACAAGTCTCAACTTAGTGTGGAATGTAGTACGCCACTTTTAAGTAAACAATATTTTCACATAGAATTAACATTATGTAACTAGTTGTTGAGTGCAACTAAATTACCAACATAAAATTACTATGACGAAGATTTACAGTTTTATACTGCTTACAAACCGGCAAGAAACATATACATTGAATGATCTTTACAGGGATCGCGATCTCTCTATTAAGAACCAAACTAAATCATAAGTTTGTTTTACAGTTGATTGTCAGGCTTTTGTCTCCCCATCCACCAGCTCGCCTAATGTGACAGTTCCACGTCATGTACTTGTACTAATGCCTGTAGTAAATTCTAAAGTAACTGTTTAGATTAAGTTTTTAGTTTTAGAAGTAGTGTTAATTTTTATTATTATTGTGAGTATTTAGTTTTTTAAGTTAGTTTTTAGTTATAATCCATTTCATATAGCAAGGCACCTGTGACACATATAAAACGTCACTTGTCAATATCATTTTGACAATTGTAATGATGTACTGCAGTAATTCGAATTAGAATTTTACCAATTATCGATTGTAGTTACTTATGGCTATTTTCATCTGCCTATCCTAAAAATGTTATGTGAATTACCGACAATCACAAAATAATATTCGTCGAACCCACAATAAATTCCTACAGGTAAATTAAGGAAGGGACAAATTGAGAAGAAGAAAAGAAAACAGTTATGATAAAAAATATTTATTTTAAAAAAGCTGCCTCGGCAACGGCATTTCATCATCGGTGCTTTCGTCATCGCTTGATGAAGATTGTAAATTTATAATTAAATATTTTTTTATAATATTGCTAGTATTGCCTGCCAGTATAATATATATGAAGCCAAAATACATATTAAATTATTCAAATGAAATTATGATACACAAAAATTTTATGTTTTTCGCTACCTATATTTTTTATGATACAAAACTCATAAATACCTTCCTTAATTATTTAATATAAAAAATCGCATAAAATCATTGTGCTTGAAGTACATAAATCATTATCTCTGATAGATCGAAATGATAAATACTTGTTTTTGCGATATTTTTTTGATGTCAAAAATAATCGATTACCAAGTCCCAACCCTACGAAAATGACGTCAAAATTAGCAGTAGTACGTAACTTTGCTGTGCGATGAAATTTAATATTTTATTTTTTTGTAACATTGAATGCGAGCATGTACACGCGAAAAATACCCTTTATTTGATGTCTTATAATTTTTACTGTTTATATTAATAGTTATTTTTGTTAACTTACATAATGTTTTCACTAATAAATAGAAATATTTCAATATGAGCATGACGTCACAATAATTTATGTACATGTTCTTTTACGTTCTACTGACCTGTCACAGGTGACTTGCTATATGAAATGGACTATAGTTACTTAGTAAACCTAATTATTATAGCCCCACTTGTCCCCTGCCTCCCACCCTGAGGTCCGGTAGGTAATTAAGGATCTGAACAAACATTTTTTCCCGCCTAATGTGTCTAACTGACAGCCCTAACGACTGCCCACCGATGTATGTTGCCGGGCTCTTGTTTTTTAATCGTGTAAGGAAAGAAAATATTTCTAAGGACATTCATTCTCTATATGTTCTTGTTCTTTCTATGAACGGTTTTTTTTAACAAATGTGTTATATTTGTATCTTATTTAAATCCTTTATCCTAATCCTGGTTTTGTCACATCATAAAAATATAAGCTGTAGTTTTTATTAAGTTTAGTCTAACGCTAGCAACTGATGTCAAGTTGAGCTCAAGATATATGGTAATATAATATGATTTTTTCAATAAAACGTTGATACAATCCGATTCAGTTTAAGAATTGTATATTCTAAATTCAGATACATGGGATACATGATTCATAGTTTATATCGTGTAGAATTAATTAAATTGAATAAATAAATAAATATTTCAGGACATATCACACAGCGCCATCTACACCAATAGTAAGCTTACGCTTGTATCATGGGTACTACATAACGGATATAATACATATGTATGACTAGCTGGTGCGTGCGACTTCGTCCGCGTGGAATAGTTATTACCATAAAAACGGTTCTAGTGAGTTAACCTTAAAAGATAGACATATACTGTTGCGGACATTTTGTTAGATCATTTCAAGAGAAATAATTCTTTCATACACAATTTTTGATATCTTGAACCGTTTTCGCAGCGCACGCAACGGAAGCCCTCAAAGATGAATAATTTTCCCCGTTTTTTCCACATTTTCTATTGTTTCTTCGCTCCTATTAGTTGCAGGGTGATGTTATATAGCCTAAAGCCTTCCTCGATAAATGTTCTGTCCAACACAAAAAGAATTTTTCAATTCGCACCAGTAGTTCCTGAGATTAGCGCGTTCAAACAAACATACAAACTCTTCAGCTTTATAATATTAGTATAGATAAAACTTTTCTTTTTTAAATACATATTAAACATAGAAACGACCAGACAATAAGAAAACTCATAAAATTAACGGATCGTGCACTTGCTTATTCAAAACATTCTTCTTCTTCTTATCGAACGATAGTTGCCAACTCTGGTGTCGAGAGTTTATCAAGCCGCTGTATTCAAAAGCTAATCTTAGTACTAAGAATCTATCAACCAAGAACAAGCAAAATTTTACTTGCCATACCATTTATCTATTAAACCACAACACACCACAGACTACATTATACATTAATATTTGTTTGTATGTGTATCACGTAGGTATTCCGATCAGATACGCAGTGCCGAGGCGAAATTAGTGCGGAATTAAGTTTGGCCCGAGTCAGATTGCCTGACGTGTGCTTCTGGATTAGATTTTAAACTGTGTCTTAACGAAGTATCTTAAATTATAAGCTTGAGCGATAGGAGAAATAGTATTGTGGGAGAGTAAATTGCGAAAGTCGAAAGATTCTCGGCAAAATTTACTTGATTTAATTCGATTTAGCGTTCAAAACTACATCGAAAATGATACCCCACTTGACATGAGTATTAGTATAAAAATGACTCCCTGGTTTTGCTCCCTGGGCGTCAGAATTTTGGCAGACTACAACATAAAAAAGGGGGGCACTTAGAAAATCTTTAGAACGCCTGTAGCTTGTTCTACAAATAAGTGATTAAGCCCGTGCTACACAGACCCGCTTAAGTTCACCGATTAGAGGCTAACTATACGAGAACATTGAACCTTATCATATACTTTTATGTTAGATAATATACATACTTTCAATAACTTTTAATGTATGTTAAATAGTATATTGAGGCAAAATAACTATAACATTAAATGTCTTTAATACTTTTTGTAATTTTCTCAAAACTTAGCTAGTTAGTTATTTATTTTTTACGAAGTTATTAAAGTTTATTTTATACTTTACTCAGAGACAGTTTCTAAGTATAAAACTGCAGTTACGAGGGTCTACTATATGGTTTTACCACTTTATTGTACCTAAATATGCTGGTATATAATATTTTTTGTTTTGTTTTTGTAAATAACAATATTTAGTTAGATTTTTTTTCTCTCTGTATGTTTGACTAATTTTTGTATGTATGTAAATACCGTCTTAGTTGTATATTTAGTTTTCAAATCTAGAGTTAATAGGTATCTTCTAGGTAAACGTGTTACACCCTAGGCTGCAGCAATGCTTAACATCAGGCAGGCTGTAGTCAAACGTAAACCTATCCCACGTAAAAAAAAAAAAAAAAATATATATAACAAAGATGAAGAAGGTCGAAAGTCATTGCAGATATTAAAGAAGCATGTTTTGAGATACTTCGAATTAAAAGCAGAACACGTTTCAACAATTTCTATTTTTTTCTATTTTTCTGTTATCTGTATCTCTGTTTGTCTGTTTATTTAAACGCTCATCACGCAAAAAACGACTTACGACTACCTATTATCCTGAAATAATGCGAGCGAAACCTCGGGCGTCCACTAGTGTATATATATTATATTTATGTACCTAGCAAACGTTCATAATCTTCAAACATGAATAAGAACCGTTCTGTCAAAACAAGCGGAGGTATTAATATTCAACATCGTAGAGTGCCTACGGCGTAGCAGCTCTACGAACGTCGTAGACGCCTACGTGATTCGTGAATGTTTTCATGCCCTTTACGCTTGGATTAGGATGTCTTCGTAAAGAAAAGTGACAACCGTGTCAATCTATTATGGAGTATACATAAATCAGAAAGAATCATGAATCAATAATATTAGAAAAAGTTGTTAATTTCATGTGAGTAAAGAATATTTATACGGAAGTGATTTAGGGCTCAATACATATAATAATGTATAATATTGTGAGCTGACAAAAGTTGGAAATGTGATTTGTTGAAATGATTACCATTGTTATGTTAATGTTATAAAAATCCACTTTAAGTAAGCTAATAATATGCTTTTTTATTATTGTTATTTATAGTAGTATTTTTTATGTATATCATTATATCTGAATATAACAATAAGGTATTTACTGCAAAGGAATTTAACAATAACGCCCGAAGCTGTCACATATTCACCAATATTCGTGGTTACTTGAATCAATTTCTAAGCAACAACGTTGAACAAAGTGTGACTTTACCTTAAATGAAACCATAACAATGCCACTATCGTTAATCGGCGCCACAATTGCCGATTCAGAATATTAAATTCCAAACTAATTAATTAATAAAACCTCCACCCTATTCTGTAAGCCTTCGATAAAATGACAGTCGATCTTAAAAGTTTTATAAACTCGTTTTTCATTAAGAATAGAGTCACTCAGAGAGAACAACAAAAAAATTATCAATATAATCGGTGCCACAAAAATCGAGCACAACATGTTATATTTCAACGTTAGTTTCTGTAAAATTGTCAATACTGAATAATTACATATTAAAACTCCTTTTTAAGCCTTCTCCCTATTAAAACAACAAGAATTTAAACGTAATTTCATGTAACATTCTCAATCAGCGGCTTTAAATTAATTAAAATCACCCCGGGTCTTATTCTGTAAGCCTTCGATAAAATCTCGATCGGCTGCGATACCGGTGCGATATAGCAAATTGTACGTTACGCGCAATCTGGACCGTAAGTGTCTTGAAACACGCCATTTCACTATTGAGACCTAATTGAACGGGTCGAATGGTCAGAATAATGTACTTAATAGGGCCCGATTGAAGGGTCTTGCCTAATGTCTTATTTATGTAATTGTTGGACCGTTTTCTGGTTTGCAAATTTTAGGTATGGGGAAATTAACTGGTGACTTACAAAAGTGGATTGATCATTGATTAGTTGATAAGTATTTCGATTCCGAGTCAATTTTATCAAACCAGTGTGAGAAATTAAATATATGTTTATTACAGTTTATAACCCGGGTGCCAAAGTGAGTGTAGTTTGATTTAGTTATATCTTGAATCCAGACAATAATCCTAAAACATAAAAGCGAAATTAAGTTACTTAAGTGGTTTATGTTCTTTCCTCCTTCTTGGCTTATCGGAGCAAGGGAACATCATTGAAAATATTGATTTGGGCGTAGTAAATATGGCACAGTCTATATTTTATCTCGATACAACGCAAGAAAAGACATCCACTAGCAATTAAATACAATATAAATTAGAGTTATTCAAAATATTGTCTGCATCAATTTTAATGGCCAATCAAACGTAACTTACCCATATAATTCAAATTCAAATGCATATACCACCGATCATCAAGACTGTCGAAGACTAGCGACCTTTGCTTAACGAGGGTCTTAACTTAACCTTAAAGAGCAGTCGTCATTCGTAAAGGACATCAAACGGAGGCCCTATTACTGACCAGCACTTTGGACCGCCATAAATGTTGGAAGGCTTCAAGTACTTGCTTTATTAGCTTTACTTGGTTTTGTCACTTTGATAGTTTAATGTGCGGTAGTTTGAATCGGGTTTAAAACAAATTGTAAAATTAAAGTATGTAAGTTAGTAGAATTTTTTGTGAAAATATTTTTGTAAAATTTTTAATAAAATTATCAGTCAGCAAGTCAAGAGTAAGTAGAGTTTCTTATAGCGTACTCTTATTACAACGTTACTTAACATCAGGAGAGTTGTAGTCAAACGTAAGCCTATAAAGAATAAAAATTAGGATAATAGTTAGTAACTTTGTATAAAACTGGTTAACTCTAGTGCTGAGAGTTTTCAAACCGCCCTAAGTGCCTCTGGCACAGCTTAACGACTGTGGTGATGACAAAAATCTGGAACCAAAGTAAATGAAAAATTGACTAAATATGTACATATATGACACAAGGTAAATGTTCGATACTAAGTGGACTGTATGGGGTTGATTTTGACGTAACAGAGTTGATGCAAAGAGGGCAATCATAAAAAGCATTCACCAACCTTTCATCCACGACGCTGCTTCTGCGGGGATAGCCTCCGTGATGCGCGACAGACGAATGGTGCTGCACCTGCTCGTCTTCTATACGAATTCCTTTAGTTCTTTTCCAGAGTCACGGAATTTGAAGTGCTGGGGTGTCACGGACACAACCGACGCGCACGGCGCGATCTTTGCTACTTGCCGGGTCTGCGACGCGCAGACGTCCGGTCGGCTCTTGCAATTCACAACTACCCTCAATTGCATCAAATACTACTATTAAAACCCAACAGTAAATATATCCTATTTATAGTCATGTCATTATCTAAGAATAATTAAGCGAGCTAATTTTAAAACCCAGCGGGAAATCCCGACTAATTTTAAGGTCACTGAAATATTAAATTTGGTAGAACATTTTCATTCATAAAGGTATATTGCTAAGGTTCCCATTACGAAATGAGCCGAGGTTTGTTGAAACTTATTATTCTAGAATTCCGTTACCTATTTTTTGTAGAAATAAATAAATATTTCAGGACATATCACACAGCGCCATTTAGCTCCATACTAATCTTACGCTTGTATCATGGGTACTAAATAACGGATATAATACATATACATATTATGTATATACTTTTCTATTGTAAATACATACTTATTATACATACCAACGACCAGACTCAACACAAGTAGGTAATTACAAATTTAAATATGCATAATTACTTGTGTTATGCGGGAATCGAACCCGCACCCCATAGATTCTTCTGTTAAATCTGTCACAATAAAATAAAAATAAAAAAAGATTAAAAGGCAGAGCTACTACCAACTAAGCTAACAGAGCAGTCAAAAAAATTTAGTGTTTTTATAACTAACAAACCCTCAAAAATTATTGATATTAAATGCTTATTGTCATTACTGAAAATAATAATTGATACCCAGCAGTGGCCCAGGGAATGAAGATACATGGCATCACCTGGAACCATTTGGACATGTTCGGTTTAAACAAATAAATAAGTCAGTGGATACTGTTGTAAATACTTTTTATACGCTTGTTTTCTTTACAGTTACGACAGTTCTAAAACTATAAATTACTAATGGACGCCCGCGGCTTTGCTCGCATTATTTCGGGATTTTAAAAACCATGATGATCCGTTCAGCAGATTTTGCGTGAAGAGCGTTGTTGAAACATGTCCTGTTATCGATTTAAAGTATATCTAAACAAATTTTTTTGAGTATCTTCAATGAACCGTTTTTGACCCTTTATTATAGCTTTATTGTATGTATTTTGCAGCATGGAACCGCAGAAAAAGTTTTGCCAATTGACCTCCAAACTTCTTTATGAAGATGGCACCCGATGATGATGATAGATAGCACAGATATAAAGTTTGAGAAATACTGGCACCCTGATATAGCTAATCAGAGTTACTCAGGTGTATTCATAGGTATTTTAACAAATCAAAACGACTCCAAATATGATTTCCAAGCTATTAAATCTAGCGAGAAATTCTCGGCTCCTTACAAATAATATCTTTGAACTGAGCTCTGAATCTGACCTCATAAATGTACAATCCAAATGGGAATCGGTTTTGGTACTTCAATATGAATATCAATTCTGGCAGTTAAATCGTTGTAAAGAGGAAGGTCGCAGAGTAGACACTTTGGCGAGAGTACTTTCTTGACAATACTTGTCAGATAAGAATAAAAAAAATCAATGAAAGAACGGGTACGAAGAAAAAATAACAAACAAACACAATTATGCTGTTATATAATGCTTTGAAGAGATAACTTAAACAGATAAAGCCGCCTACTTATACCTTAGTCCTTTTATAATGTTTGTTTTTTTTTACTTTTTAGTGTGTCATAATATACCTATAATAACATATTACGTCTGTTTGTCAAGTACGGCAGTCGTTAAGTCATGTCAGAGGCCCTTAGGGTGGCTTGATAAACTCTCGACACCAGAGTTGGCCACTCATACATACACGTGTCATAAACCTATATTGAATAATGGTATGATCTTTATTAAAACAGCGATATTTTTTAGTTTTTAAATTACATTGTTTTTTTTTAAATAATAAATTAATAAGTTGTCAACAAAACTAGAAAGGCAAGGTTTTTAGGTACTACGAGTCTGCACTCGTAGCGATTATCTTGTTGTAAATTAGTTGTAATTTCTCTGCAATATTTTTCTACTCATCTCCGAAACGGTGAAGCAGTGAAGTTGAGCTGTAAGTGGTAAAGTTTATAGATCTATCGGACGAGACGGTATGTGCATGTGCATACGGTCATACTGTGGATAGTTATTGATATGCTGGTTCAAGTCATATTCTTTACGAGAAAATTTCAAATCAAATTATTATATTAAATTTGTTTACCTGTTTTGAAGAAGAAGAAGAAATTCGAAAATAAAATCAGTTTGGTCAACGCTGGTAAATTTATAAATAGTTTGACACGAGTAGGTATGAATCGTTTATTTTTTTTTAGAGTAACCTTATAATATTTTACCTTACTGTAAATTGGCTACATGAATCATTAATATACAAAGTTTCAAATTAAAAAATTAACATATAGCAAATTCTAATCAACATAGGTATTTTCTATTTCTTCAACACGCTATTCCTAACTCATTATACAAAAAAATATTATTTGCTAATAAAAATAAAAATGCTTTATTGCACACACAAATTCTTATTTGGTTTTTGAGAATCTTTAGTATCTTAAACTCTTTGGCTGACAAAGCTTACAAGTACCTATACATAGCCTTTAGGATTTAAATCTATACTAATATTATAAAGCTGAAGAGTTTGTTTGTTTGTTTGAACGCGCTAATCTCTGGAACTACTGGTGCGAATTGAAAAATTCTTTTTGTTTTGGATAGACCATTTATCGAGGAAGGCTTTAGGCTATATAACATCACGCTGCAACTAATAGGAGCGAAAAAACAATTGAAAATGTGGAAAAAAACGGGGAAAATTATTCATCTTTGAGGGCTTCCGTTGCGTGTGCTGCAAAAACGGTTCAAGATATCAAAAATATATGTAGGTATGAAAGAATTATTCTACTTGAAATGATCTAACAAAATGTCTGCAACAGTATATGCCTATCTTTTAAGATTAACTCACTAGAACCGTTACTATGGCAATAACTATCCCATGCGGACGAAGTCGCTGGCACAGCTAGTGTATAATAATTCTATTCAGCCTAGACAGACAGGCCGATATCAAATATCAATTTGAACTATGAACTGGCTATGAATATAGATCAAGTGGGTTTTACAGACAGTTTCCAAGACGTTTCGTGGCTTGCCGAGCCTTGAGGCAAATAGAACCTCATTTCCAACATGAAAATAGATTTTACTGTTATGAATGCTTTTGTCATATAAAGAGACTACAATTAGAACTTTTATGTTATTATGTTGTTTATTATGTATCCAATAATTTTTTTTGAGTTGCTATTCAAATTGTAAAGCTTTAAATACATGAGTTTTATTAACTTTTTAGAGGAATAACATCTGAACTTAGTAATGAAATCATGTATTAATATATACATACAATTATATCATTACAAGAAAATTTTATAATAATGCATTGCACTATTAAATAAGTCAAATTACATTTATAATCTTGTTATATGTTGAAAGACGAGTTAATAACAGATAGTATTATAGCAACAAATCACCAATATATTAATTAATTAAGTATGAATCAATTATAAGTATATCTGAGGCAAAATCCAAACATGTATACATACCATTATACACCAGAATATCAATTTTATAAGTAGGTAAGTAATTTAATTTGTTGGTATGTTGATATATGATTCTTCTTTATCGTACAAGGTATGACAAACCATAGTCATTTTGTGTATGGTAGGACTTAGAGAGTGATTATAGGCATTTATTATTCTGAAGCAACGCGAACAATGCCAAAGGCATCTACTAGTATTCAATATTTACTTGAGAAATTGTGTTGAGTTTAAATTCTATATTGATTCGTTATTAGTTTCGAATAAGTAATCGAAGTAGCACCTGCTGAAGTACAGTCAGCATCATTTCATGTAAGTATTCGTTTTGATTGTTTTCAGATTTTATAAAACTGACTACTCTAGAATTAAAATGGCGTTAAATTATTTTTTTACTTACGTTTTACGTTTTCTTAATCCTTAATCGATGAAACATAATTTTGGGATAATGATATCAGGCAATTTGCAGTTAAGTTTATAAACTTTAGTACATTCAATTAAATGAATAAAAGGAATGAAACTGAAATGAAAAGATTTATTTTGGCACACGAAATTAGGTACGAACAAGATTTATACTATTATTTATATTTATACCTATAAAAGATAGAAAAAAAAGACAAAATAAATAAAGTATTATGACATTTTAAATAATTTGAATAGGGTGTTATAAGGAATAATTTTATAGCCTGCAATAGAATTCAGGCCTAGATTTCTTAATAAAAAGAATATACTGACAAGTAAAGATGTTATCACACTAGTGTCTGTGACTGTACCGTCTCCTTAAGTTCTCAAGTTGGTCTTGAAACACTTGCATATGACGACAAACTGTAAGTTCAGTAGATATTAATTAATTAATTTGTTTCTCTACTTCACATACAGTTGACAACCAACAGCATTGCATAGTGGGAGTAACTGCTCAATCATTGTTGTAGTAACAATATGGCTGCTAGACACAGTTGATTGACTGAGAACATGTATTGTTAGAATTGACACGTCAAAACGCAATCCATAATCTCTTTGTTAGTGTTGCCTCTCAGATTATCTACGATAATCTATCTATATATAAAATAAAGCTGAAGAGGGTCGAAATCAGATCACACAAGATATTTAACAAAAATTTTGGAGATACTTCGAATTGATAGAAGAACACGAACCAACACTTTTTGGAATTTTGTTCTTTATATCTGTTTATATAAACGCTCATTACGCAAAAACGGCTGAACGGATCATCATGTTTTTTGGTATGTAAGTAGTATAAGTGTCATAGGCTACTTTTTATCCTGAAATAACGCGAGCGAAATCGTGGGCGTCCACAAGTATAGAATAGTTTTACAAACCAAAATTTTAATGTTTGTAATAAATGTCAAAATAGTATATGCAACATTAAGCAACTCAGTTTGATTTCCTTGTTTGTTTGAAGATGTTTTTATATGTATAATTATGTATATAAATGTCTATGTATGTATGACAAGACCTATCAGTACGAAGATACCGACTATGAAAAAAAAAAAATGTTGAAGTATATGGCAGTTCCTTTTCTCAAGTTTCTCTTCCCATTGAATTTTATGGGTATTACTAGCTGGTGCCCGCGACTTCGTCCGCGTGGAATAGTTATTACCATAAATACGGTTCTAGTGAGTTAACCTTAAAAGATAGACATATATTGTTGAAGACACTTTGTTAGATTATTTTAAGAGAAATAACTCTTTTATACATATTTTTGTAAAATATTGAATCAGGCGTTACTTTGCGGAAATTCATTGTAACTGAAACTCTGGAGAAATGTGTAGTGTTTTTCCACTGCGACTGCTCCTTAACCGACAACAAACAACAGACTTGATGGTTTTTAGGTGTGTTCCTCCATATACCACCGCCACACCTCACCTCCTAACTAATGTGGCCTCCGTGCATCTCAAGATCTTACTAACACCGCACCTTGTGTCTTGAAGCTTTGTTGTTCTCCTTCGGCAAGATGTTTTCGTCGACACGTGTTTCGCCTCTTCACGAGGCATCCTCAGGACGTGTTGACTCCTCGAACGTCGGTCCGAAAGTGAGCTCGGCGAGCAACGAACGCTCCTTATATAACGTAATATGATGTCATACGATGTGTCATTGCCTGACTTTACTATTCAAACTCACTAACGTAACCGTCGTTGCGTCATCGCTCGCGTGTTTACCAAATTAAGTGGTGTTTGTTCCATTACCAATGAAAGTTCGTAGCAATGGTGATGATACCAAGTTTGTTTGGTCGTTCAGCAACGTAAAAGGTTGACCCTGGTGTTTCAGTATTTCCAGCTGCTTCCACACGCACAAACGGAATCCTTTATCGCATATTTGCTTAATCTGGTACGTGTGGTTATTTTGCAAAGTATGACAGGTGTCTAATAAATGTTTCGCAAAGTGTGATCTTTCTAGGTGCTCGTTCCTATGGGCTGCCATATGTTCTTTGTATCTGGTCTCGAAATTTCTTCCTGTCTGACCTACATACACAGCATTGCACTCGTCACACACCAATTTGTATACCCCAGACTTCCTGGCATCTTCCAACCGGTCTTTACCATTACACAGATGACGTAAATTATCCGTTGTTTTATAAGCTGTATTGACTTCCGCTTTCCGCAATATTTTAGCGACCCGTTCTGACACTGGCCCCATGTAAGTAAGGCTACCCACATATCTGGTCGGCCTGTCCGGTGAAATCGCATATAACATATTGCGAACCTGGTTCCTTGTCTTACTTCTTACCAACCCGTCCACCATGTGTTTTCCGTATCCGTTGGCAGTTGCGATTTGATATATAGTGCTCAACTCTTCTTGATAACCTTCTCTTGTCAATCATGGCACCGTTAATAGTCTATGAACATATTTTTGTGATATGTTGAACCGTTTTCGCAGCGCACGCAACGAAAGCCCTCAAAGATGAATAATTTTCCCCGTTTTTTCCACATTTTCCATTATTTTTTCGCTCCTATTAGTTGCAGCGTGATGTTCTATAGCTTAAAGCCTTCCTCGATAAATGGTCTATTAAACACAAAGAGAATTTTTCAATTCGCACTTGTAGTTCCTGAGATTAGCGCGTTCAAACAAACAAACAAACAAACTCTTCAGCTTTATAATATTAGTATAGATGACACTTTTTTATGCCAATTTGAAATTTTATGACAGAATTTACACTGCTAGTAGTAACTAGGTCACACATTTTATTCTAGCTAATATTTAAGCCCATTAAACAAGCATGAAGACAAACATATAATTCAAAACGCGAGCCCGTCGCCGCGAAACTTGAATTTAACTTTATACCCATTTCACGTTTACATAACATCTCACTAAATAAGCTCACGAGTACATACGGGTGTTGAAAATTATATTTAGACTGTACGATACGATTTGGCTATAATAAACTGATTTCTATGTACCTTTAATAGTGCAAAATTTTTCCTGGTAACTTGTACCTATATTTTGGCAGGACAGAAGAAAATGTAATGAGTCCTGCCAAAATATAAGCGCCTCAGAAATAATTCAGTACTTTAGGAATTACAGTTTCTACGTTATAATGATACCTCTAATCATATACGATATTTTCTTTCTTTCTAAAACTACCGCAAATTTACATATAATATATAAAATAAGTTATTCTTATAGGGCTAAGATCAAATGGAGTGCATCAGTATTTAAAACGGATGTTTCTCTACCAAACCATAGTATATCATAAAATAGAAAATAACCATAATAAAAATCATCATAGTAAATCATCTCTGATAGTCACACACATTAAAAAAAAATTGGAAAATGTCTTTATATCAATTTCGGTTATGAACACCCGTAATTTAAAATAACTATAAGACATACTAAATTAAAATTTGAGTTATTATTGTAAGTACATAAAATTATAGTTTATGTCTTGATTACAAATCAAGAAGTCATAATACCAAGAGAAAGTTTTAAATTTTTATATCATTATCAGACCATTGTTGGTGACTACTTACAATTAGTTACCTCTATCTGCCTCTTAATCACTTATATTAAAGTAAAAATTTAAATTAGAATTAACTGAAGAATATGCTTTCAATTAATCTCTCCAAAAACATTACAAAAAAAACAGAAAAGAATATTTATAAGAACTAGTAAGTACATCTTTGATGCACAGATAAGAAGTAATCTACATTATAACCACATTTTTGAAAACTGTACCCTTGCAAGCCAAAAAAAACAAATATTTTATCGTATCGTACAACATAAAGGCACGTAAAACACAACGACTGTCGTGGGTACAATGCTAGCGAAGCACCACTTGGCTGCGGAATTAGTGTTTTCTTTCCGCACTTAGAGGCGGTTAAGGTGCACTTCCTACCTTTAGTGATAGCGGGAGAGTAATCAGGAAGATAAGCGGATAATAGAACTTAGTGGGCTGAAAGATAGATATTTCCGCTAAACGTAAATGAAGATTTTAGAGGTGAAAGAGTTAATCTGGAAAATTCTACTTATGGCTACAACTCTATAGTAGCTATGTCTATTTTATAAACAATGTTATGAAGATGCTAATGACACCTTATAGTGATTATTATATGGAAGAGACCTTTAAAAAAATATCTTTCCTACAAGTAAGCTTTATAGGCGGTACGGTACCTATATAATTGTCGTGTCAAACGGTTGTTGTTGCATGTTTCAAAAACTTATTGGACTACTTGCTTGAGCAAAAGCTCAAAAAAAACTTTAAAAGTGCATACAGCAAAGGTACAGGCAGGTTTTTTACGACCGAACCATTTCGTCCATCATTCATATGTAAAGCACGTAGAGCATCTACGTCGTAGCTTCGTAGCATGCGTAGGCATCGTAGAACGTCTACGTCATTTTAAAGTCAAAGCGTGGCACTTTTGTTTATGTCCTTGTAAAGTTAAAAACATAAACAACGTTGTAATCTTGATATCACGTTGCATAGTAAATATACGTGTACGAGATATGAAGTATTGTACCTAATTGGCAAGTGTTTACAAGTTATCTTACATATTTTTCTATAAGATGGATTGATCTAGGTCTATCATATTTTTTTATAGAAAAAGAAATCGTAGTGTAAATCTGGTCAAGAGATAAAATTATCTTTTTAACTAAGTATATAACGCAAGTCAAGCATCGTTTTACGAGTTCATTCTTTATACGTTAGTGGGTACGGCCAAGTCATACAACATTAACTATAGTAATAAAGAAATCACAGTAACGAACCTTAGACTTGGCACGACCTTGTCTAGATTTAATTACTTTTTAGAGATAAACAAGCAGCGCTATCGAACCTTGGCTAGTTTTTTACAAAATGTTTTTGGTGGGATATAACTTTCATGATTTTATTCACATGACAGTCATGAATTTTGACAACTAATTTACATGAAAACCTACCTATGCAATTGATCCTGTGGTCAAAATGGAACATGACCGACTACAACATATCGGTTGTAGATATATCTCAACACAATGTTAAATCACTCCGAACAGTATCCAAGTTCCACACCATTACCAAACCTGTTAATTCAATCAATCCCATACAAGACAAACGTATAGTTTCCGTGTATGACATGATTTATCTTCGTCCGTTTGTATTAATTACCGGTTCAATCAACAAATTACTTTTAGCTGGTGTAGAAAAATAGTCGTTCAGTTATATGTTGTAAGGATGAATATTGTGTGAGTCAGAAAGAAGCTATGTGATTAGACGAGTCCTAAAGATTGGCGTCATAAAATGTCACCATCTCTGCAAGTACAGCTATCAGGGTATGTCGTGACGGCAGTACAGCCTTAAAACCAGCGAGCTTGTTACAAACTTTTCTTGGCTGGTAATCAGTAAAATCTTATAAAACTATTGTTTGTTTGTTTGACATTTCAGATTCTACGCTACGCCTTCCGTAGCAAATCTATGAAAAATAGGAGATTTTTTTTATCATTACTGTTGGTTAATTGGCACTTTTGGCGGTGAACCACATTTTTTACCTCATATCTTTGATATTAATATTAAATATGTAAAATTTCCCAATTTTTCATTTGCAAATAAGAACAGCGCAAGACATGGAGTATTGGCGTAAAAGGGAGGAGGCATATACCCTGCAGTGGGTCTCATTAGGTTGAAGATGATGATGATGATGTAGCACAATTTCAGCGGCGAGTATTATATGGCAATAATGAAATTAAATAAACTAGTTTAAAGTAAACATAATAAACGCTCGGATAAGTCACACTCCACTATGCTAACCAGCCGTATGTGGAAGCGCAATGATTTGGTAATAGACACAATGATTTTGTACATTTGTTTCTAATGTGTTGTTTAAGAGTTTTTACCCAACGTTACTTGAAAGATAGAAAAACATTAATTGTGACAAAAAATAACAAAGATAAAATACAGTCAGAACAACATAATAACACTTTTTTTCGTATTTGTCGCAATGCTACCCCAACTTAATATAATATAACAATATAACGCTGCATGGAAACCAGTTACCAAACAGTCGCATATTCTGTGGCCCGACAGTCAACATCGGCATCAAGTTTAGGGCACCATAAACCGGAGGCCACACTGTGTTTGCCCATAAAATTGATCCTCCAACGGGGCCCCGACACACTACATCATACAACCAAACTTTTCACTACCACCCACCACTCTAACACAAAGCAATAAGACATACATTCCCCTGACAGATACACCGAAGCATTCAAGTGGAAAGAACTGTGGTAGTGTTAGTAAATCAGTAGTTATTGGAACAACTTATATGTTGTTTTTATGATGTTGGCAATACGCCGGAGTGTGTTAGCTGTTTTTGATTGGGGGATTATTTTTTACGCGCCGCCGTTGGGTCGTGACCTCTGTGGATGTAGCCTTAACAGAAAACTAAGAGGATGATAAATACTGAATTAGGGAGATGAAAGTTGACCTCTATTGCTAGTTAATTCTTACAGCAAAAACGTTATAATACGTCCAAGGTCATCAATGCCTCGCTCTGTGCTATAATCCTACATTGTTATGAATAGTAAGTCGTGGTATTTTTGTTTGTGGTACAAACATTAACAAATGTTTGCTACTGTTGGTGCCTCAAATTTATCATCCAAATTACTTTTTATTTACAAGGAATGGGTTTGCACTTGACCGTAATTCGCCTGATGGTAAGCAATCATTACGGTCTAGGATCGAACGTGCTTACCCAGTAAGAACCGATTCACTCTGGCTTTGAAGATCGCAAGATTATATTCCGCGGGAAACAGGGAGTCAGGCAAGGAGTTCCACAATTTAACAGCCATTTACTTCAGCCATTTTTATGACAAGCAACAGAAAAACGAAGGTTTTCTAAAAAGTACTACTAATAAACAGAAATTCATAGCCCACGTATTCCGAACCTAACCATGAATTCTTTAAAAAAATGTAAAACGTGACATGTATGCAGCGACGCACCGAAAAAGTTGCAGCAAAACTTCTCGCCGATCTGGTTTGTTATGCCATTCGCACGATATCCGTGATCAGTGCACACAGTTTGACTGAACAAAATAGTGAACATTTTCACAAACGAAACCTCTCTAAAATATCTGAAATATCCGCCGTGCTGGCGCCATAAATAAAAATGATATTTTATCTCCCACTGTGGATAGAATTTGATTTTCGCGTTTTACCTCATATCCGACGATTTGAATATCAAATGGAATACCGACGTGACGAATAACGATATCTATACGGCTTATACGGGTTGGGTACGTACTGGGGCCTACTGTTTTTGGGATGATCGCAGATTTATTGCACGTAGATTGGAATAAACACACGTGATTATCGGCGTTAAATTAAATTTTCAATCTGCTTTTTAATTCCGCTCACAGTTGCCAGTAGGATAGGTTTGCGTTTGACTACAGCCTGCCTGATGCATAAGATTAAGCAATGCTGCAACCATTGCTGCATTGTTCATATTCTTATCGATTGGCATAGGCTTTTTTTCTTAGATGTAGTTTTATGTTGACTAATTGTTGATTCTAATGAAGGTGAATGTTGAATCAATTCATATTAAACATTCATCATATTTTATTATACAATCAGTGAATCTCAAACATCTCTAAGTCTCAAAAGTCGTTATAGTTAAAAAGAACACGCAGTGTAGGAAATTATTGGCCACAGTTCTTCTATTATAATGGCCACTCTACAAAAACCATTGAGTTGTATTTCTGTGGACGATATCTACCTATTGCTCCTGGGCAAACTTTCCGGAAGGGTTTGACTGAATAACTTTTGTTCTATGATTTTGGGATTGCAATGTGTTCTTATACATACCTATGTGTTCCCGAGAATTCCACATGTTTCACTGACAAGATTTATTGGCTTTATTATTTGGGGAATTTCGGGGCATGTCCTTGCAACTTTGTCCCAAATCTGGTCTGTTTTTGTCAATGCAATTTGTGATAAGGATTACTATATATTGTGGCAGGGTAGGGTTGTAGGTGATTTACCTTTACTCCCGGAAAGGTTAGATATTTCAAAGAAAATGTACGACGCAACGCAACAAATTGGAGGCTATATTTGTTACATAACATCAGGCAATTTGAGATCAAGCGCAAGCCTATTTTGCATAAAAAACACATGAATAATGAATATAACGAAAAGGAAAGTGTGTTGTTTGTTGTTCTGTTTATTTCTCTTTCATTCCACAGCGGAGTATTAAAACATCGTAATTTGATATGTTAATAGAATCTCGCTATAAATTGACTACTTATTTTTTGCCTGAAATAACAACTTGAAAACTTGATGAAAAATAAATTGACTGCTTATGATTTGTTAGTAGATTACATTACGTGTGTTCAATTTTATGAAAGACGTGTTGCATAATTTAATATAAAATTTTAAATAAATATAGCACCAGTTTATGTTTTCAGTAACGAGGAAGTTATGTTTACGAAATAAATCTAGATTGATACGTTATTGCGGTACATGCGTACGTAAATGTCAAGAAAATCATTTGAGACGACAAACGAAAACAAAGAATATTGTGGAGTATTAAAAATACTTACTGATCAAATCGGTATCACGGTATTGATATACAAATAATACTTACACGTGTACGTTACACGCCGTAACGTACACGTGTAAGTATTATTTGTCTATATACAAAGTAATTACTAAATAGCAACTTAAAAAAGGCAATTTTAGCACATATATTATATACTTTCTATGTAAGTTCTTACAACTTCTCCCCTTACTTCAGCTATAAATACGAGAACTATCTTCTTTTAATACATTGTTTTATTCTGAATTTAAGCAAAAAATATACTAAGAAATATTTGAGTTAGGCAAACTAAAAAACTAACTTTAAACTCCCGACATTTGATAAGAAGAAGTTAGGTTAACGAAATTTGCAGGAAACGGCTAATATTTTGTTTGAACTTCCGTTTGTCCAAAGAACAAAAGTTGTTGATATTATTATACTTAAACCGCTACGAGAAAATTTGTTACTTTTATCCCACAACTTTTGAATTTACACGATAAAAATCACTAACATAAATTCGATTACTTTCCACTGTAGAAAACCTTTGTGCATAGAGCAGTAGATGTTTTTCACGATTGCTGTTAATGAACTAAAATTACTTTTAAAAAAGTTAGGCACTGAAGTAAAGCTAGATAGCTTTTAGCTATTTACCATACGTTAACCCTGTAACAAACGAATCAGTGATTAAATGATAAAATATATTGTCTAGTAATAGGAAAAATGGCATCTTAGGTACTCGTATCTCTAAACGTATATTGCTATTCGTAGAACTAATCTCCTCAACAAGACAGGCTTAGGGATATCATTGGAAGTGAGTTTGTTGGTATTTTTTTTAATAAAGCGAGAGACCAACGTGTTTGTGATTTGATATTATGCAAATTTTTTATACCAAGAAAATGCAAGCGAAGCCGCGGGCAACCCCTAGTATTTTAATAGAACACACCAAAATTTACCTGTATAATGTATAAATTAGAGCCAATATAAATGAAAGATTTAGGGAAAAAATCTGTTAGAGAAAATAGATCTGCAAACTAATTGACAATAAACTCCATTTCGTTTCACGTAGGTATCTTTTCCAATCACTGACGGCTGTCATACCTACTCTTAAAATTACGACCCACTTACATATGCCTTCATTACGTAACATCGACAAACATGTTATATCTATTTCGGTTCCATCATAAACGTCTTATGAGAAACCCGTTCATCTGTACCCTCTTTTGAGTTCCAAAATTTCATCGAGAGGAAAATGCGCATCGCCGAAACATTGGCTCCACACTTCAAAACAAATTATTAATCGGATCAGAAGCCCAATAAACAGGTGCTGATTTCATTAAGGTGCTATTGGCGTTTGAAATCCGTGAACCAGAAACGGGGTCTTTGAAAGGAGTGCCGCCGACTGGCCTGGGAATATTAAAGCAATAGAGAGGCAATAATACAAATTTTACAATATTAAATTGAAAGTAAGTTTGTAGGTCTTGTTGTTTTTTTTTCTTTTACACTCATGCCAATAAAAATCTTTTCCTACTCCTCATTACAAAGGTTCGTGGCTCGGTGACAAAATTAATTAATTACGGAAGATTTCTTGAGCAAGAACATGGTGGTAGATATGAACCTGACCACCATGTTTTCATGTCCACGGAAGACATATGTATGTTCAAAAAGGCTCCTATGCTTTACATGATTTCTTTGTCTTTCGACTCTACTTACTAACAAAACAATAACAGCTTCTAATAAAACTGCGTTTATTCTCTTCAACTCATTCAAAACTATCAATAAGAGATAGAGACAAAACAGTATTTACTAAGCTAGTTATTTATCATCACTATTGTGAGGAAATCAACATTTTTTTATACATTACCTATGTTCAATCAAGACCATGTCTTCGCGTAAGAATTTGGGCTACCAACACGATTTAATTACCCTAGAGAACTTCCCCAATTAATTAATTCTGCTGAGGAGTCACGACTCTCAGTAATGAGGAATACGATTCAAAAAGAGAGAGATGTTCAATCTATAGATTAAAATATCCCATCGCGACCCTGCTTCATTTTATATTCAACGACATAATTCATTTTGCCGGTATTAGGGCCAGAGAGATATTGAAGGTAGTTCAAGCTATAGGAAACGGATGATCAGATCACCAGGTTTTTGTGGGGCTTGCTGATTTCTAACTAGATTTGTAGCTTAACTTTGCCACTGAGAATAGACTGAATAGGATATCTAAGGAATTACGAGTATAGATATTTTTGATTTCTAAATATGTAAAATGTGTAATCTACCCATAGAATGAAATTGGATTCAGTAAACTCAATAAGGTAATTTAGTTACTTTTTCTCCAACATAATGACGTGATTGTGATTGTCACCTCCAGCCGCAACAGAATATCAGCGATGGTGTCCCTGTGCCATCAGCATTAGGCTGAGTTGCGGCTGTATTGTGGCATCACATTCTTAGCATGTAAGTTTAGTGAGTAAATAAGTTTAACTTTGTGTGTGTCTCAATAAATATATATCTTTCATTCATTCATTAATTCATTCATTCATTCATTCATTCAATCAATCAGTCATTCATTCATTCATTCATTTATTCATTCATTCATTCATTTATTTATTCATTCATTCATTTATTCATTCATTCATTCATTTATTCATTGATTCATTCATTCATTCATTTATTCATTCATTCATTCATTCATTTTTCATTTTTTCTTTCTTTCTTTCATTCTTTCTTATTTTTTGAGTTTCTTACTTTCTTACTTTCTTTCCTTTGATAAGAGCGTTACCAATTGATTATAATTTACGAATTAGAAAATGTGAACGTATGAGAAATCCGTCAATAAACGAACTATTTTTTTTATCTCTTACACACAGTAAATGGATAGTAACGATTAACTTCCTATTCATAACTCTACAATTTGAGTTCCAAAGCTCGCTATCCGTGTCCAAACTCGCTACTAACGAATATAAGCTCTATAGTTCATTATGTCTGCATCTTGCAGTTGGTTTAATTAAGTTCTGTTCGCTTTCGACTCTTCTAGTACAGGTGAAGGCAAAAGTAACAAGAGATTTTCAAATATGGTCTGCAATATGTCATTGATATATATGTACATAGATTACATTTATAAACATGCAGAATTACAACTAACTTATTACATAAATAAAAAGAGTTGGCATTAATCAAGTCTCGATATACATTGATATACAGTGTAAACTCTATATAGCGAGCGACACTGAAGGGACTGTGCATTTTATGGCGTTATAGAGAGTTGTCGTTAAATGGAGAGAAGAAACATCAGAATTAGAAAAAGAAAAAGTTTATTTCCGATTATTGTTAGTAGTTATGTGCATAAAAAAGAATGTTATTTGAACGCTATTGCGTATAGCCTGTTATTTTTGTCTGACGTCTTTTGTATGAAAGACAAGCTAAACCAACCAAAGCCAATTGATTTCGACGCCTAAGGGAGTTTGTCGTTAAATAGAGTGACGTTACATGGAGTTTACACATTATAAAATTTTGTGATGTAGAAAAATAAAGTAGTTAAAATAGACACACACACAAGCATAAACAGACATTGTATTACAAACTAAAGTATATGTAAATAATATAAATGTGATTATCTAAAATAGAAGAATGCATAGTAGTAGGTATATAAGTAAGTTATTGTGTGAGTGAACTCATAGTGACCATATAATGTCAGAAACAAGATCTAGAGCTCCATGGTTGATGGTTCGATCAAGTGGCTCAACAAATTAGCAAGTATATCCATGAAGCCATGGAACAGCATAAATAGCGGTTATTGGTGAGCAAAAACAAAAAGTGGCATTTCATTTTGGGCGTGTCCGTGGGTCGGATGACACGTGAAATTGTAAATCAGAAAATTGATTTCTGATTTATTTAATACCAACATACGTTGTTGTATTATATAGGTATGTGCAGAAAACGGTCGCAGTAGCCGCAAACGGCTAGGAGGATTATTATTAAATTGTAAATCTCGACTGTTTGTCATAGTACGGCAGTCGTTAAGCCATGTCAGAGGACTTTATGGCCGTTTGAAAACTCTGGCACCAGAGTTGGTTACTCTCATACAAACTTACTGTTAGTGAGCAAGTGACTAAAGGAGGATTTATTTCCGTAGGCGTCAGTACCTATTCGCTAGCGTTCCTAGATTAGTTTGTTTCATGTGTTAGCGCGGAATGGAGGATGGAGCCTGCATACTGATGTGGTGTGATGACCTGGCTCCCACCGCCTTTTATAATTAACTTAAGGCTGGTGAGCTGGACTTTCTAAAATACACTAACTATGTATTTTTTTAAATCTTTATTTATTAAAAAGAGTTTAGTCATACATTGACTATGCCACTCCCGTATGGCTAGTAGCTAGTAACTACTTAAAGATAAATTTATATAGTTGTAGCCACATTTTGGCATCTCCAGACAATGGAAATGCTACAATGCTGCTACATTGTCCTACATTGTAACTGTCATAAGTTGTCATTAATAGATCTCTTCAAAGGGCCTCATTTTGGACACATTCCGTTAGCACGTGGAGCACATCCTACCTAACTATGTAGAATGCGTATATTGTATATTAGAGATACGCGTTCTTCAATCTTTTGAATGAAGCCTAATTTAGATATAAATAAAAATCTAAGTCAGTGTCCGCAATAGCAAGCTTAGTATCAAGCAAGCATTAGTTAACGGTTTGGTTTGAACAAAAATGCTAAATACATATAAGTACAGACTTTTTAAAACTTAAAAAATCCGTTTCTCAAACATAAGTGCAAGAATCTTACGAGTACCTTTTTAAACACAAGATATTCCTGCCAACTCAAGACTAGGTAGATACAACATAGTTGCAAAACTCTGAAAGCAAAGATAGGTACGACTAGAAGTTTCGAATGCACTTCCGAAGTACGAACAACGCTAGACTTCGCACTAGTCTTGGAAATTAACTATAGCGTTGACAACTTTAGGAAACAAGCAGACAAGCATAAAAATATCTATGTACATATTTTTATCCGTCTTATTACGAAACGTGGTTTAAATATTAGTCCAAGACTTTGAAAATAAAAACTCGGTTCTTGTTGTTCAAACATCACATACAAACAATCAAATGTCAACTTGGGACAAATTGGGACGTTCATTTATCATTGGTTACATCTTGACATTTTTAATATTATGACAGTAGACAGAGAGGGATGAAATGAAAATCCTCGCAGTAGACAGACAACTTTTGAACAGCAAAAACAGACTGCATATTAAACAGAATATTATTTACTTAATTAAAGATTACCCTTTTAAAAAAAGGACTAAAAAAACTTTAAAAAACACCAAGCATGGTATTTCACAAACTCGAAAAGTTTTCACAAACGAAATGCCAATCATAGACGTCCTTACAACTTTTATGATTGATGGTTAAAGTCTGTCAATTTACGTCATGGATTAGCGTTTCGCTTTCAAGTGAAAAGTTTTTCGAATTAGTTCATTTCACGATTTAGTTCTTGCTGACACTTATCGCATTACGTCTGTGATTGACTATAAATATAGTAGATATGTTTAAGGCAGTCGTTAAGCCATATCAAAGGCCCTTAGGGCGGCTTGATAAACTCTCGACACCAGAGTTGGCCACTCTCATTCGATAAGAAGAAGATAGTAGATATAAATAGTACTCTTTGACTGACATAGGATTTAAATTCGTGGTAAGCATTTAGATCGAATATCACGCATATCCTGATTCCCACTATAAAAGTTATTCAGTCCCACATAACCACGACCTAAAATCAATTTCAGTACTGAGGTTAGGACACCGAATAGTTTATCAAGTTCCAAACGAGTTTTGGCCACAAAAAGCAAGCACGCTCACCAACTGTCAAACCCTGCTCTAAATTATAATTTAAATGAATAGTTTTGGTTGACATAACTTTGATTTAAATATCGCTTTAATTACGGATTATTGACAGCGTAGTTGATGAGCAAATATTTGTAATATACAACTGAAAGCAATGGAATTAAGTTAGAAAATAGTTTATATTTTATTTTCCAGAAAGTATCAATTGGGTACTTTTTTCTCTGTGCAGTTTGTTGAAAATCATTTATAAACGAAAGCAGAAAAACGTATCACATTTTAGTAAAAAAAATGATAAAAGCCAAAAATAAAGAGCCTATCATCTAAATATATAAAACTCAAAGATGACTGACTGACTGATATAGTGATCAATCAACGCATAGCCCAAACCACTGGACGCATCGGGCTGAAATTTGGAATAGAGGGTAGATGGTATGACGTAGGCATCCGCTAAGAAAAGATTTTTAGAAATGCCATGTTTTTTTCTTAATGCGAGCAAAGCCGCGAGCACGCACTAGTATTCTTATAAAGTCAAAAAATATAACATTGTTAAAAAAAAGTAAAACATTTTATATATTTTTTTAAGTCAATACCTAAAGTTACAACTGTATTAGAAAATAGAATAAGCTAGACAACTAATGTAAAAATATGCTTCCGTTTTCATACTCATGTTAATTTTCCTGGACGTTAAGTAAACATAGTTTAAATCATAATTTATTAAGATTCAAACTATGTTTACCAACTTAGGTTATGTTACGACGAAGTACGTTAGCACATGAAATTGAATTAATCTGAACGTCCAGAAATAACGTTTTATAGAACCTATTATTCTTGATAGAGGGAGCGCAGTAAACTATCTGGCCATCCAGCGGTGTTTTTTTTTTAAATAATCTCTCAGCTTCGATTGCATAATGCGTAATTGCATAAAGCTGAAAGAGTTGAAAGTCTAAACATTGAAGATATTTAAAAAAATGTTTGAAGATACTTAGAATTGATAGCAGAACACTCTCACGTCTTAGGTGTGTCATAGGCTACTTTTCATCCTGAAACCGCGAGCGAAGCTGCGGGCGCCCACTAGTATGCAATAAAGATATAGTTATGTTCATCATAATTTTAATACAGATTGTAGATATTTCACTACATACATATAGGGATGATTTTAAGGAGAAGAGCGAAGCCAACCGTCTTCTTTTAGAGAAAATAATACCTAATTGTCGCATAAGAATGTGATTAACAAAACTGTAAGAGAGTTCATAAACACTTAGTTTCGTTTGGAACCCAGTTCCAATACATAAATGCCTGAATGTACAATGTTAAAACAAATTAATAGGCATATGACCCCGCAGCGTTGCGATCTCGACCAGTTTCGAAATGACTAGCGTGAGGCGGCTATCGACCGAGATTCATGGAGGGAGTTGGGAGACCTTTGCCCAGGAGTAGGTATATTATAGGTAATTTGTGGGAATATGTACTTACGCCCATAGGTAATTTGTACTTACTACAAAAACTTTGTAGTCCCAAAAACTTTCCAATCTCCCTCATTTAAACTTTCAAGTATTTTTGAAGCCTGGTCATTTCAATTTTTAATGATCAGAAAGAAAGTCGCAAAACAAAGTTGAAATGTCTCGAGTAATCAACGAATCCCTGGAAAGGGTTATTATTGCGAAAATTAGGCGGAATAATTTATAGAACAGAGTTTCCTTTGCTACAATAAATAATTATGAAATTGCGAGGATTTCGTAAATATCAGACAATAGATAGATATCATTTATTAACATAAAGAATTACAACAAACGTATTACTTTAATAATAAGAGTTGGCTTCAATCATGTCTCGTCAAACATTGATATAAAATTAAGTAAAAATTTCTGATTACTAATAAAATTAATTTATAATCATAGTCAAAACTATGCATAACTTTGCACCTATATATATTATAGTAAAACTTGTAGCTATACTGGTTAGATTACCAATCGATCAAGCAAAACTAAATCTAAGTACGTAATCTACTGTGGTTGTCTTCTCTACTTTAGTCTAGTGGATAACAATAATAGTGTTTGTTTAGTACGGCAGTATTTAAGCCATGTCAGAGGCCTTTAGGATGGCTTTATAAACTCTCAACACTAGAGTTGGCCACTCTCATTCGATAAGAAGAAGATAACAACTCCTGCATTATCAAATGCTGGCTTCACTTTTGTCTTATGTGCATTCAGCGCACTTTTAAATATAAATAAGTTCTCTTTTCTTTAGTCTTAACTAACTCCTGTATTATCAAAAGCTGGCTTCATTTTCGACGTCTGTGGATTCTGCTTTCTAACTAATCCAAGATGCTATAAGTCTTCAAGCGACGCGACGAAATACGGGCTTGTAGGTATTTTAATGGCCTCTTGTTAAGGTTTTAATTATTCGCGGCGTCTCTTGTTTTGATTTTCATTATGGTGGTGTATTATTGGTAGATAACACTTTAATATTTAACGATACCCACAATCTAAGTAGAGACTTAGATACAGATAATTATGAACGATGAATACTCGTACAAGCTATCTAACATATGAATTTTTAAGAGCTATTTAATGTAAAGTAGCCTTTTTAGGGTTGCTGGTAAATTGCTTATAATACACATAATATGAACGATTTAAGTATGGTAGGTATGGTAATTACGATATTGTCAGTGTTTTTGTGATGTCAATATAATATATATATATTTATTTCACTTTTTTGTACATTTCTTTGTGAAATAGCTTATTTTATCTATAGGATAGATTATTTTATTCCAATGTCTTTAAAGCTGTCATAACTGTGAAGTTACCAGCACTACCTATATGCAAAATATATTTACAAAATAGCTAAAAATGTTTGTTTAGTACTGAGACTCTTTACAGAAGCATTCAAACCTCGTACTTAGACATTTCGAAAACCCCAATTAAGAGAGAACAAACTCTATTTCATAAGTTGTAAAATATTCTCAAGTTTTAGGAAAGAATTTAATCAACAAAGAGTTTGGAAATTTCTTAATTATTTCGTTAGAACATTTTTAGAATATTTCGGAGTGAAAGAACGAGAGATGAGTAAAAAGTTTTTTTTTAATTCTGTGCACGTCCTCGTATACTGGTTGAGTATTCTGCGACGTAAAGTGTGAGCTTAATTGTGAAACAAAGGCTCTGAACATGATAATTAATACATTATCTCTCTACTCGTCATGTGCGTTGCCTCACTTGTTAATATTGACGCAAAATATTATACTACATGTACGTATTGCACTTCACATGATCCTATATTTATTTTGATAAGTTACGCGTAAGGAACACTTTCTGTTCATCATAATAATTATTCGATTGAAAATAAATCCCACTGCTTTTGATATTAATACCTTATTTTCTTATATCTACTAGTTTTTTAAATTTTTTATACAAGAATTGCTATTTATTTGACTTTATTAATCAATCTACAGATTATTCGGAAAATTTAACATAAATTTTTCTTACTTCCGTGTTATTAGCAAATTCCAGGAAATATTTTCTTTCAATGAGCCATAATTTACTGTTATGTACTTTGTCAAAAAGGATAGGATCCCAGTTTAATCATTCCCGACGATGAAAGCTGTGGTATGGAAATATAAATAAAAACGACGCGGACAAAACCTGCGAATACTAAATAACGGCTATTCAGAGACGGAATAAGGGAGAAAAATCCTGGGGCGATAATAGTAGGTATATGTCAAGGTTCGCATGTAATAATTATAATTTGAGTTAGTGACAAAACCGTAATAGTTGTAATAATAATAGTTAATATTAATATGTGCACTCTACTTTAAGTATTATAAAGTGAAAGTGTGCGTGTGTAAGTGTGTATGTCTGTTACTTTCTGACGCTCGAACTCGAACGACTAAACTAATTTGGATGACATTTGGTATTGAGGTGGAAGAGCCTGGATTAAGAAATAAACTAGCTTTGATCTCGATTTGACGAGGGTAACACCGCAAGGTGCTGCTGGTAAAATATCTTCTTTTAACGAAAATTAAAGTAATTTTTTGCTAAAACAAAATATGTTATATGCTAAATTATGTGTTAAATATTTTTTTTACATGAGATGGGCTCACGCTTGACTACAACTTGCCTGATGTTAAGCAACGTTATAATCTACGATCTAGCGCACTTGCCTAGAAGAAACCGGTTTACTCTCGACTTGAAGACCGACAAATTATAGTTCAAGGGGAATAGAGATTCCAGCAAGGAATTCCACAGTTTGGCTGTTCGCACGATAAAAGTCGAAGCAAAACGCTTGGTGCAAGTCTTTGGAACCTCAACTGTATAACGGTGCCTCCTTGCCGAACCCCTACTCGTACGATGGTGAAATGGGGGTGCAGGAATTAAATTATGCAATTCCTCCGCAATAAAAACGCAAATATAAAAAAAACTAAAAAAATATAGTATGCGATACTGCTGTAATCATTACAGCATCACACAATACATAAACCACCTCACTAGGTCCCTGGTTGTATTCATTTCATTTTTCTTTGTGGCAAAGCCCGACTTCTAAATTGGAATGTTTTGAATTGCTGAAATCCGGTCGCAGGTGCGTTCAAAGGAATTCCATAATAAAACATTTCCAATGGAGAATGGAGCATTAGCTTGTATCTAACGGGTAAAATGATGGTGACAGATATTTGTACATTGTCATAATAAAAATTCTAATGAAACATGTCATACACTACCGACAAACGTTAAAATACTCATAACATAATAATACTAATGTAGGTACTCTACAATCTGAAAATTAATTTGAGAAATTAGTGTAAAAATATGTATTCTAAAATATCAAAGTACCTATCATAAACTAACAAAACGTAGTAAAAGCCTATCTAAACTGAAAAAAATAGTCAAATCACTCTAGTTTCCTTAAATAACACGAAAAAACATGGTTCCAAAAGGTCAGTTTTGTAATAAATATTTTCCCCGAAAGCTTTTTTTAAATAGCACGGGTTTAAACTTGGCCATAACTTGCCTAATAGTAAGCAAAGGCTATATACTTATAGCCTTTTGCTTTTTAATTTTAATTCAAATAACATAAAACCCTTAAAAACAAGTCAGGGATTACTGTAACTATGGCCAAGTGCAAAACAGTTCAAGTTAAAAAAAAACTGCCAGAGATCCTTTTATAACTATTTTAACTAATAAGTGTTGGAATGATGAGTGACCTACTCAAATACGGGAATAGATAGGTAATCCTCGTTTTAAGTTTGCGTGTTTAAAATATAAAGTACCTACTTACAGTAAAAATAAACCTCACTAAGTCTGACGTGGCAGCACAATTTTAAAGTATTTTTAACGTTCCTAATTACTTCATATAAACGCCTCCCGGATTATGCTGTATTTTGCCTCTGACCTTGTTTTTTTCGGTTTCTCTAAGCCCGTATTACGTTTTGCACCCTTTCGCGGATTCAATGACCAAACAAATACATTTCACGTTGTTTGCATAATATTGTTGAATATGATGCAAAATCTCGAAATTTTAGAACATCACATACAAAATTATTTATTTGCCAAAACATATCACATAGATATCTAACGCTGGGTGGCTTGGTTACTAATATTTCCTTCGCAGGATCACGACATCAGCTTCTTCCCTTTGCCCGCAGACATGCGATCCTAGAGATCAGTAGTAGACTATTATATGTAGGTACAGTTTCCTAATACTGCATATTTTTATAACTTTTCGACAAAATGTTTAAAAAAAATGCTTTAAGAACGCTACAATCAGCAAGTCTCCAAACGGTACACAGGCGAAAACGCGCGTACCCGTTTTTTATCCGGGCTTTTTGTTTGAGTAACGTTTACGGTCAGCGGTTCGTTGGGAATGCTGGTGTTAGCAGTACTCGGAGAACTCTCCACGTGAAGTGGGATGAGTTATATTGGTAGTATTATTTGATTGGCTGTACCTACCTGCAGTATCTATCTAGGGAGAAACCACGGGGCTTCTACTCGTAAAGTAGTGTTTTTAACTTTGGTACTGGAAAAATTAGCTTGGTTATGTTATGATCAATTTATGGTACATGCCGGTACATGATTAACATTCAATTTAGTTACAGTGCTCGGCTAATTTATATATAGGTATTTTATTTATATTCCTTATTTATTTTAGAAAGTACGAGTATGTTAGTATTTACCCACAATTTAACATTTGAATCTTTATTGGTTAATAAAATAATATCAAATTGTATAGGTAGGTAAGTACAGCAGTCATTGGTCTTGTTTGATAAATTGGATAGCGTTAATAACCATCAGATTCGTCATAAACAATAAATATGTTATTTAACCTGCTGCAACAATATAGTCAAATTGTTGTTGGACTTGGGAGTTAAGTTACTTAGTTAAAACTTGAGACAATCTAACGTAGACGTACTTACGTAGTCAAGACCGTTAAGATCGTACCGCTTTTAACAATTGAACTACCTGATCTCCATTGAAATAGCGCGCAAACTGGCAATACTCGAGTTCCGTTTAGTTGTCCATTAGCCAGAAACTTGGCCGGGAGAAGTTGCCGCCAGCACCGGATCCAGGGAGCGGCATACTTCGGCTTTTAACGCAAGGGGGCGGCAAATTCCGTGAGTGTTGGTGAAAGGATTATCAGGCACCTCTATCACTTGAAGCGAACTGCAGTAGGAATGTGGCGGGAAGATTACAAGCGAACAAGAAGTACCTACGTACCTAGGTACTTCTTGTTCGCTTGTAATCTTCCCACCTTGATTGTTGACACGTAGTACTCGTATTTGCGTAAATACGTTGTTTAAATTTAATTTGTTAGTGTGTCATCAAATGTATTATTAGTTAAATGTAATATCATCAGTATGTATTCAATTCAAATAGTACTATGCACAGTTTGTAAGCCCAAATGGGCAGTAACTAGAGTACTCATATAACAAACATGGCGAAGCTCTGTAAGTTGAACACCTGTATAAACCTAGTTTGCCAGACAATAAATAATTCATTCATTTATTCATTCAATATAAATACAAAGACTGATCACAAATAGAGTGTCAGAGAGCTAAAATTGTGGCGTTTTATGGGAATTCTTCGTATTACGGGAGGTACATAAACAATATACATAGGTACTTACACATATACAACAAAACGTGCGAGACTGAAACTGAAAAAAAATAACGTAAGTACCTACTTTGGCCCGTGAATTTTTAATGCAAATAGAAAAATAATTAAAATCGGTTCATAAATAGCGAAGTAATAGCGTAACATGCCCCAACAAAAAAAACATTAAGCAGTATTGAAACCCGCAATTTTTTTTAAGTCGGTTAATAATACGATAAAATCTCGCCGAGGAATTCTCACTAGGGCCTTTGAATTAGCAGTAAATAAAACCCACAGCTGAACCAAAGAGATATTAAAAAGTATTTTTTTTATTTTTAACCTTATGCCATTTTATGACCCAATTCTAAAAATTCTAAATTCATCCCTGTCTAGCCTTGAAGTACCTCGGGGCTCGTGTGTTTCATAGTACTGGTGTGTCACGGACACAACCACCGCGCACGGCGCAATCTTTGCTACTCGCCGGGTCTGCGACGCGCAGACGTCCGGTCGGCTCTTGCAATTCACAACTACCCTCATTGCATCAAATACTACTATTAAAACCCAACAGAGACTTTCTCAAATATTTGACTAGTATAAGTAATTAATATTTAGGAAATAAATGAAGTGAATGTATATATCTACGCAGAAGCCATAAAAAAAAAAAAAAAAAGTGAATGAATATTTCATCTACTTCTTTCTGAGAGGCAACCTAATGTTCGTAACAACACAGTCGTATACATATATTTTATCAAATATGCTGCACCAATATTAAAATACATCTACCCATTACATCACGGATATCTTGTTTAATACGGCTCTAAGCCATCATCAGACTTCAAAGAGTTAACCAAACTATTGAATAGGTTTTGGTAAATGTCTGCGATTTGATTGGCCAAGTTGAAACAATTGAATGGTGCGGGTACCTACAAGCGAGCAGCGATCCGGGATCAATCGTGAGATATTTCGTACAGGGACGGACGCAAAACGCAGCTTTCTTTAATCTTCTTCTTATCGAGTGAGAGTGGCCAACGTGTCGAGAGTTTATCAAGTCGAGTTTTTTTTCCTTGAATCGAATCGACATTGTAAAGAATGGGCAAGCGTAGCCTTAAAGATCGCTGACTAACAATAAATTGTGATAAGCCCATGTGAAGTTAAAAAAGTTACTATCAAAGGCAAGCTTATTAATCAACTACAAAAAAATACTAACTTTGCCTAGCTTGCAAACAATAGATATTACTATATATTCTGTGCTTAACGTTATAGTCAGTCAAATTTCGAACCTCCTCTTTTTAACCGACTTCAAAAAAGGAGGTTATTATGTCTACTGATTTTTTTTTTGGGGCATGTTACGCGACTACTCCGTTATTTATGTACCTACTGATTTCAATAATTCTTTTTTTATTCGATTTGTTTCCGAAATGTTCCCATATTTTTTTTTATTGGATTCCGTACTTTTTGAGAACAAAACAATAAACCAACAAATTGATAAATGCAAACCAATTTTGCCTTTATTTCCAAAACGACTACTCGGATTTTGATGCAGTTTTCTGTGATGTGATGAGGTTTGATTGGTGTATGTTAGCTACGTGTTACGATGACAACTCACCAGAGGCCGCTGCTGTATACCTACATTATAATATCTTCTAAATATTTAGCCCGATTTTGATGCAGTTTTCTTTTTTACGCTTAGATTTGTTCAGTAGACTTGAAGTCGGTATTTGATTGTTTTTATAATGTTTATTACTGTTACTTATTAAGCAATCTTAGGTATATATTGTTAAGATAAGATGCAATCCAGCGTACGCCAGATGACATCTCTTGTAGCGCCCTGAACAGGGCACATGATGAGACATATTTAGTTTATAAATTAGCTTAAATGTGTTACAAGTAATAAATAAAAAAAACTGTAACTCTGTTTCAAGAGAGAGCTGCGGTCCTCTAACCCGCAAAGTTATGGCACAATTTAGTTTGCAAGTTATTAAGCATCGGGTCAAAGTGCGCTAACTTGTATTGGAGGTGCTAACTTGGCAACTTGCTACGACTTTATGGTGGCCCGAGTGGGAACTAATTATAACCTAGGAGTACACTAAAGGCCATTTCGTACGTTTATGTTCTACTATTATCAAGTATTAGTAGTCGCCCGCGGCTAGCCTCGCACTATTTCTGGTTAAAAATTAGCCTATGACACAAGACCTGATACTACTTACATACCAAAAATCACGATGATCCGGTTCAGCCGCTCGTTTTTTGCGTGATGGGCGGAATGACAGCTTCAACTCCAAGATGCGGGACATAATATGTATGTATGTACCTACCCTCGTATACGTTCATATTTGTATGTGTTTGATTCATGTCCTTACCTGTTAGTATGTAGGAAGCTGCGATTATATCTGAACAAGTCTATCTATAGGTAGGTACCTCAATGCTTTTCCATCATCTCGATGGAAGCGTAGCATTATTTGTAGGAAGTTGAATAGGAAAATATAAATAGAAACTCGCTATAAATCTATATGAATGTAACATTTTATAAACATAGCAGTTTTTCATACAAGATAGTTTATACGTAAGATTCTGTACGCGACTTATAGCAGCACTTTTACCTTTATCCTTCAGTATAACATTCAATAAACTGGCCACGACTTATTAGTTCCGTTTTTATCCGCGCGTAGATAATATTGCGCGGTTCTCAGTATACTGTAAAATAAGTACTCGGCAAGAAAAAATCACATTTGTTCATAATCTTCGAAATATACTCTGACCAAATCGATTTTTGTTCAGTGTCTAGTAAGTTTGGTAATTGCACTGCGTTATGAAGGTAGAATATATCGTATTGGAATAACGTTTACTCTATCCATGTTAGATGTTATAAAACATAAGCAATTGACAATTAACAGTACGTATCTAGTACTTGTCAACTTTTAGTATAGGACCAAACTTACACATACCCAATCATAAAACAATATACGTAGGTCCTAAATTAGTGGAAAAACGGTTGAAATATTTTAGCCACCATTTATAAAATTCACGTTTAATTAACCGGAATTTAGATCTTTTTTTATATTAATGTTTGTGAGGCAATGCTCGTTTCTATGGAAAACCAAGATTACTGGACACTTTATCCCAAAATGGTTAATTCTACAACTTTGAGAATACCTATTGCAAAAAAAAGGTAAACGGGGAATTATTTTCGGTCGCCATAATGTACCTACGCATAGTTTTTATTGCTAATTTCCAAAAGTCAGAGAACAAAATGCTTTAATTTGTAATGCACTACATACGAAACAAACCAATGATCTTGTATGCGACTATACCGGCAAGTCTATGTTTTTAAATTCTCCTGATGATGGAATAGGGGCTTATTTTGCAAAATTCTAAATGATAATAATGACGCAATTTATACATCCTTAATTAACATTAGGCATGAGCCTATGCAGTTTAAATAAATGAACGAATGATGATTATGATAAATTTAAAAATGACCGTCATTTCCCGAGTTTAATAGAGACGCTTAACTCTGTTGATAGACAAAAATAATATAACATTCTTATTGTTAAATTTTATTATGATAAGCAAAGCAACCTACCTATTTATATATCTAAGAGTTTATAAGTTTAATGCTCTCTCAAATTTGTCGAGACAATAGCGAGTTTCTATTTTATATTATCCTATATAGTAAAACTATGTAATTTAAATTATCAATAATATCTTGACTGTTTCAAGGCTGTAATCATTTCAACTACAACAAGACAACTACAAATAATTATGCTTTGTATGTTTGCGAGTAATTTTTCAAATTCTTAGTTACTAACAAGCTGACAAATTAATAGCATCGAGTTCTGATGTTTATAAACCACTTTTATGTCTAAGCTTTTAGAAAACAACACACCAAATTCTTATCAAGAAATTAATATAACAAAAGTAATTTACATTTTATCAGATTGCGCGTGAAAAATGTTTTTTTATTACGTATTGGAAAGAAACAGTCAAGAAAACTAATATAGGAGCTTTACAGACTAGAAGAAAACATGATAAAATATAGGTTGAATTCATGTATGTTAAATCATACATAGAACTTTTATATATAAATCTCTTCACAAAAAATGTGTTATGTGCAATAAATCCTTTTTTTTTCAAGTATACAAATTGTACACATGTATCTCTTATATCTGAATAGAGGTGAACATAATACAGATTTTCGAGTTTTACATTTCAGATTTTAAAAAATATACTAACACTTAAAACATGAAAACAAATGTTGTAAGCACTTTGTGACAATACATCCTTATGTATTATGTAGTTTGAATGTTCTTTTCACAGAACCGGTTGGTCGCGAAACAGACAGAATTACATACAAACATTATTTATATCGATCTATATTGTTCTTGAAATAATTTACACATTGCCATTGAGCTCGAAAATCTTTCTGTTCCGCGATCGAATTTTAGTACCACATAAACTTATGTAACAAAAAAAGCAATGCAGAATGATTATAAACACTTAACACCCTATTCAGGACGGCTTTTATATCTACAACATATATACATATAAAATCGATTCATATTGTTAGTTTTTCGATAAAGAAGCCTTCCTTCAAGGGTGCTAATTTCTTGCAAATCTGTACAGTTAACTTATTGGTACCAAAACAAACATTATTATATTATATGTGGGGTCCCATGAAATTGTTGTATTGCAATTCACAACCTGATTTGTAAAATGATTGCTCAGTTAATCTGATTCACATTATTTCAACATTAAATCTGTCAAAGTGACCACATTGAACTAATAGTGTGATGACAATTAACAACTTTTCATATATAAAATGAGAGTTCATATTATGTTATGTATAGTTGATTTTAATGTGATTGGTAATCACAACAATTTTCAGACATTGGACATACAACAGATTCGGGAAAAATATAAATATATTGCATCAGCTGTTTGCGAACTTAATTCTATAAAGGAACAAACACATGTTTACAGTCAAAACTAAACATTCAGAGAGTATTGCTGTTACAACTTTTTACATCAAACACTTTGTTTAGAAGTCCAAAAATAAAATAAATGGACTATCACAATTTACAAGAATCGTACACCCCTTTCCACTACATTTTTGTACAATTTCGAGACTATGCTTCATTATTTTAGTCAAAATATTGCCTATACTTAAATTCAAAATATTTTCAACAATGTTTCAGACATTATGTCCCTGACTCATTTATTTAATCAATTCTAAAATCAAATGATATACTGTACCATAATATGTATATATAATTACTAACTTGTTACCCTCACATTCACGAAATTTTCATTTTTGCTATGCTAATGGTTTAATGAAAAATCACTTGACCTTAGAATTAATTGAACTTTTAAAAAATCGGGCAAAGAACTAACATATTTCATTTCATTAAATCATGTCTGTTCTAATTATTTACAATCTTTCTAGTACTATGAAGTGTGGTAAAACAGACTTCAAGTTTGTTGAAATGCTTTCATTTATTAGACTATTATTGAACGCTGCACTGACTCCAATAACTAAGGGGAAGTTTAAGGATTATTTATAAAGTAAAGAACTTGATATGAATAACCCACTGCATGTTTCGTTACAGGTTTTAACTTTTTATCTCATTTTCCATTGGTATAAAAATGTCATCTCAGTGATTGTCACACCTATCTGTAATGACTACATGACCAGTGATCATTGTGTATTCGGTCTAGATTGCAAACAGAACCCAAACTTGTCAGCCGTCCGAAAACAAAACACCAAACTCACTATGGTACTTGCTAATGTCACATTCACTATCACTATAAGCGGTCACAATCACCAGAATCTCTGTGGCCTGGGCCCGGCCCACCTTGGGGGCCGCGGGCCGTTCCTGGGCCAGAACTGGGGCGGAGGCCTAAACGTCCTAGGACTCCAGTTCCTGGGGAACCTCTGATTCATCGGGCGAGGCGTGTTATGTTGTCGATTGTTCCACTCGTCCTCGGGTGAATGCCTCTCGTTTTCTAAGCCCCGACTTCTCAGGTCTTCGTCGTACGCGTCTTCTTCGTCTTCTGGTGAGTTGGAGTATGAGTTGAGTCGCTGCAAGCTGGGAGGCATCGCATCGAACGGGTTCACCATCTGAGATATGATGGGAGCTGAATGCGGGTCCTTCTTGTCTCGACTGTGCTCCAAGCTCGAGTGGTTGGTTCTACCGTTGTCACCGCCGACCAACACCTTGTTGTTGTTGAAGCTGGGCCGTCGCGGGTTGTCTTGGTTCTGCTGATACATGCCTTCTGAAATTAATGGAGAACTGGTTTGAGCACATTATGATAACTATAGTGGTTTACATGAAACAATAAAAAAACCAATCGATTTTGACAATAAAGAATTATTCTGATAAAAGATAGCAGAATACGTTCCAATAATTTCTAGAATTTTTGTCTGTTTATTTAAACCTTTATTATGCAAAAACGGCTGAACGGATCATCATGATTTTTGGTATGTAGGTAGTATGGGCTTTTTTATCCTGAAATAATGCGAGCGAAGCCGCGGGCGTCCACTAGTAATTTAAAAAAACGTTATTTTTGTAACGATAACGTAACGTTTTAACGATATAGCCTGTATCAATACTCGAATGGTCTGCTTTAATCAACGATATTGTATGAATATAGTATTTACGTTGATCCTCGTCCTCGGAGAGGTCCATGTCCACGCTCTCCACGATGTCGGAGGGGGGCAGCACGGGCGGCACCATCGCGGGCACGCGGTAGTCCTGCGATACACACACACGTACCAATTAAAAACACGTACATGCAAAGAAATATTTTATCCAATTTCTACATTGTAAGAGGAACAATAACAGACCAAAAAGAAACAAAATAAAGGACATTTAGATATGTATTAATAATAGTTTTTTTTTTTACGTGCGATAGGTTTGCTTTTGACTACAGCCTGCCTGATGTTAGCATTGCTGCAGCCTAGGGTGTAACACGCTTACCTAGTTTGATTGAAATAAAACAGTCTCAACAGGGACATACAAAACAAGGTTTCCTCTCGCCTGGAATATTAATGATTATGAAAAGAGACATGTAACATACTAGCCAGATAGGTGCTTAATATGGGGTTTCATGTCTGGAAATATTTATTTATGTTCACTTACTTGATCTATAGTGCTAGGAGTATTCATAGGTCTCGGTACAGGCATCGGCTGGTGAGTTAGTGATATTAGATTCCTGTGGTCCACGTCTGAAAGCGAAATAAATTGTGGTTACTCACAATATTGCAATTATTTGAATTGCATCCGCTAAGGTTTTTTTTTTTAATTCCACTTTAATTCCAATTCCACTCCACTCCTAAAACTACTTCTACAAATTTGCAAGTTGTATTGTATGAAACTAATTGATAATAATACTTCTTAACTGAAGCGAAGCCGCGTACAATAGTTTTTTACATAAATCCGAACAATAAAACAAATACCTTGACTCTGATGCAATGAATGTCTCGGCATCCCCGTGGCGGGAGGCGGCGGAGGGAGCGCCAACATCCTGTGATCTACGTCTTCCATGTCTGAAACATTACAATACCAGAAACATATTATTATATTATTTATAAAGGTACAATATAATCTTTTTTGTAGTAGCTAACCTTCATTTGGAGGGCGTGTGAGAAAACAACAAGGTAGAGTGATAAGTTGTAAAGAGCAATCATGTCTTTTTCGGGTTTACATACAGTAAACTATTAATAAGTCATAAATAAAAAATCAAGATATATGGTCAGTAACATTCTGTATTATCATTCTGAATCTTTCATCTTTTTACCAAAAGATGGTAATCAAAAATATAGTTATGTTAACTGGTAGATCTTTGTTCAATTCTATATTTTATAGATATGCATATTTTTGTGTACCTAATTTAAATTTTTACTCTTAGACGTAGTTTTAGTTAACTTGGCCTTTACAGTGTCCAAATCAGTTTTAGTAACTATGGGTAAAGCCTGAAATAAATTTATATTATTTTGTCTCTTGTTTATTTGTTACGAAGTTAGTTCGGACGACGGAATAACATTCGTCCAACTTATTTTACGAGTCTTTCAATCATAGTAGGATATTTAATGTAACTTCTTCTTTATATCGAATAAGAGTGGCCGACTCTGGTGTCGAGAGTTTATCAAGTTTTTTTATTATTAAATGTATCTGTTTGATAGTAAGTGTGGTTGCACTCACGTCCTAGGAGCGGCAGCATGGGCGGGGGCGGGGGCGGGGGTATCAGCGCGCTCCGGTGGTCCACGTCTGCGGCCGGGACTATCTCCTGCAACAACACAATTAAATAAATCAAATAGCTTATAGTGCTTATTTTACAATTATTTAATTTACTTCTTTTCTTTTTGAAAATTCATTATGAGAAACCGATTTTATGTGATAATTGTGATTATGAGGCTGTTTTATTGATAACAAATTGTGTTAATGATTATACCTAGTCAGGTCATAAGTACTGTCACACAGTAAAAACTTTTCTTTTAGAATGCTGGCCACAAAAAAGTTTATTGAATTCGAATTTCGAATTGTTCATGAAAATAAAAATGTATACATTTTAGAATTTTACTCATTTTTAAATATGGAGTGGACGCTTAAAGAAGACCGTGTTGCAGTTATTGCATTGAATCGTTGCGGTTACGCGCCAATTCAAATTTTTGACATACTGAAAAATTTGAATATAACCAAAAGATTCGCTTATCGTACCATCAAACGATACAATGAAGACTCTAGTGTAGATGACAGGTCAAGAAGTGGTCGCCCTCGGTCTGTTAGGACTCCAGCAGTGATAAAAGCTGTGAAGGCGCGAATTCAAAGAAATCCCAAACGTAAGCAGAAACTGTTGGCCATTCAGATGGGGTTAAGCAGAACCACGGTGAAAAGGGTGTTAAATGAAGACTTAGGGCTTCGGGCATATCGAAGAAAAACAGGACATCGTTTGAATGCTCGTCTAATGGACCTGAGACTGAAGAGATGCCGCGCTTTGTTGAAGCGGTACGCGAGAAAAAAATATCGGGAAATTCTTTTTTCGGATGAAAAAATTTTTACCGTAGAAGAGAGCTACAACAAACAAAATGATAAGGTGTACGCACACAGTAGTGAAGAAGCGAGCAAACGTATTCCGCGTGTCCAACGAGGTCATTTTCCATCCTCGCTCATGGTATGGTTGGGAGTTTCTTATTGGGGCTTAACAGAGGTACATTTTTGTGAGAAAGGTGTAAAAACGAATGCAGTTGTGTATCAAAATACAGTCCTGACGAACCTTGTGGAACCTGTTTCTCATATCATGTTCAATAACAAGCACTGGGTATTCCAACAAGATTCGGCGCCAGCTCATAGAGCGAAGAGCACACAAGACTGGCTGGCGGCGCGTGAAATCGACTTCATCCGGCACGAAGACTGGCCCTCCTCCAGTCCAGATTTGAATCCGTTAGATTACAAGATATGGCAACACTTGGTGGAAAAGGCGTGCTCAAAGCCTCATCCCAATTTGGAGTCACTCAAGACATCCTTGATTAAGGCAGCCGCCGATATTGACATGGACCTCGTTCGTGCAGCGATAGACGACTGGCCGCGCAGATTGAAGGCCTGTACTCAAAATCACGGAGGTCATTTTGAATAAACTTTATTGTCATAAGAATCTGTTTTGCTTCGATCAACAATACCAACTAGATATCGGGTCGGCGCAAAAAAAACGTCTCGATAAATAATAGCGCACTTGAAACGTGAGCTCTTATTTTGTTTAATTCGCTTGTAACACGGCCAATGTAAACACGTTTCACAATGCCGCAATGTGTATTCAAGAGATGCAAAAATAATGCCCGAAAAAGCAATTTATCGGCCGGAGTGTCTTACTTTCGGTAAGTACATGTAAATTAAGTTATATTATAATTTTTAAACTAGCAAATAATATCTAATTTTGAACAAAATTACCGATTTTAAACCACCGCTACAAACGTTTGGCCACGGTTTGGCAAGGTCGGCCAATACGTGCCCAAACTTTGGTGTAACAGAACAGTAGACGCATGGAGTAGATTTATGTTGTAGGTAATAATTTAAAATAATTTGTTACTAGAACTTTCAAATAGGTTAATACTACTTTTGTGTCTGTTTTTTGGACTCTCATTAGATAGTTACTTATTTCTTTTTTTTATTTTAGCTTTCCTAGCAATCCGTTTACGTGTGCAGAATGGGTCTCGAATTGTGCAAAAAACTCAACTTATTTAAAGGAAATTAATCCAGGTACGCAGAATGGAAAAAAATCTCCAATGTTGAGTTTTTTATAAGCGTTTTGATTTATTAATTACATTGAACTGTACTTGTATTATGAAAGTGTAAAAATGATTATAAATATATGTAGGTGTGGAATCACTTGATATTTTTATTTGTGTCATCCAGTCATTACATACATTTGAAAAACAACAAGCATACTTACATTTTTGTGTACAACACATTAAGAAAAACACATTAAAAAACACTGATCAAGAAAAAAACATATTATACACAAAAACAACCCTATTAAAATAATAAGTACTAGCTTTTGCCCGCGTGGCATCGCTCCCGCTCTTCCCTTCTCCAACATACTCTACTCTACAAACAATTTATTATAGGATTAAAACAATTAAAATTAAAACGGTGTAAGTATAGATAAGTATGTATATTAACAAACGTAATCCCCAAAACATATATAATTTAAACTAAACTTTTACGTTCATATTATAAAATATTTTAGTGTTGAACGCGACTCCATACCTCCTGTAGTAATATTCGACAAAGCAATGAAATGACATATTTGACTTATGTCATTCCATAAATTCACGCGGACAGCATTTGGTTTTGATTTTGTACGTGACCCGTTATCTAGTTGGTATTGTTGATCGAAGATGTTTTGTTAAGTTCATTTTGGTATATAAATGGTTACATAAAGAATAAAGTTGTTTCAATTATTTTATATTAAACATGTGACAGAATTTATGACCTGACTAGGTATTATGTAATCATTTTATTAGTATTGTAATAATAATTCACATATTATTATGTGATCATGAGGCTAATTTTAGTCACCTTTGAGTTTCACATATATATTTAGATGTTTGAACAGGACGAACCGACTTTTTGTTTTCAAAGTCCTGGACTAATATTTAAAGCACGTTTTGTAATAAGAAAGCTGTAGTCTTCCCTCTTCTCATATAGTATACTTACCGGCGGCGGGTAAACGATAGGCTCGGTGGTGGGCACGGGCACGTGCGGCGGAGACTCCGGCGTGTCGAAGGGGAGCGACAGCGCGGCCGGCAGCGCGGGCGGGGGCGGGACCGCCGTCTGCACGCACACACGCATGTACAGTTAGTATAACGACATAAGGAAGTTCATATCATCATTATCATATCATTCTGTCTATCCACTGCTGAGTATAGACCTCCTCTCCAGCGCGCTACTCAGCACGGTCTCCCAGCTCCTCTCTACTTTATATAATAATTGTGACTCAAGTGTGAAATTGTAGCTCAGTACACACCCATTTTATTTTCCAATAAAAAAGTCGTAGAATTAAATTGTGCCTTAAATTTATCATCATCTCATTAAAGCAGACTGCTGGACATAAGTCTCCTCCCTTTTTACGCCAATAAGATTTTTTGTATAAGTTAGCACAGTATAACAGTATGATTTCATATGGTATGATATATTACCGGTACACTCCAGTTGTTGGTGGTCCACGGCGCCGAATCAGGCCTGTATGGTTGGTCTGGCTCATCTACAATACATAAATATCATTGCTTTATTAAAATACAATATCTCTCTCTCTTTGAGTCGTATTTCCTCATGACTGAGGGTCGTGACTCCCCCGCAGAATTAATTCGTTAGGTAGCAGTTCTCTAGAGCAGATACATCATGTGGTAGGCACCCAATGTTTACATGGTATAAAAAGGTAATAAAACTACATAATGCAGCATATGCATTTACATTCATCTTATTAAAGAGCAAATAAATAAATTCGAGTTTAGTACCACAGCCTTTAAATTGGTTAATTTGAAAACAGTTCCGGAAAACTAAAATAACGTTACCCCAGTTTGTATACTATCTGGCAGTTGTATGGTATGTAAGTATGTGGCAAATACGTTATCAACACCAAAAGATTGGAATTTGATCTAGTATATTCGTATCTTATTTGTTATCATTATGATTCTGTCTACTATTGAATAGAAATGTAAATGGGAAGTAACTATAAACAGATTGGCTAACAACTAATACTGGGTTTCGTTCTTTGATCTGATCATGCGGTATGGTTGCCTGGAATAAATAGCTTTTAGCCATAAGTCCGCTTGTAGTATTTCTGTTGTTATATGTGTGTTACAATAAAGAGTTATATCTGTCTATCTAATCATGCATACATACCGCTGGTGGGAGTATGATTCCCTAGCACTTTGATTGTCTCGGCCGTTCGAGGCTCTAGTCCTAGCGAGCGATTGAAAAAAAAACGTAAAGTCAATAAACACCCATCATCAACTTCAGCCGATTTTTGTAGCCGTAAAGAAATCAGCAAAGTATCTAGTATTCATTTGAAACATCAATATTGATAAAGGTCACTCGTCTATATTGTATTCACATAAGTATGTTTTTTTCTAAATATAATCCTTAATCAGCTGAGCATTTCTAAACGCTTTTACTAGAACTAGTTTCAGAGGGCAGTCAATAAAAAAATTGCCCAAAACTTTATAATACGCGATAGCTTACTTTGTTAGTACATAAGTAATGAGATAAATGAATAAACTTGGTTGTCGTATTACTTTACCTATACTGTATTCTTAAATGGTCTCTTTTTCTTTAAATTGGTACGTATTTTGCATTTTGTACTTTTCACCAATCTATTTGTATATTTTGATTTCTATAGAGATTGGGGAAGTACATGGTTTAGAAGCACACTTACCATTGCTCAAGTCGATGCTGCCGTAGAACGAGATGGGCGGGGGTCCTCCCGTGCTCTCCGGCGTGAGGAGGTCCAGCCCGGGGAGAGCGTCCTGCGACTTCTGGGACAGCGTGCCGCTTGCCACTGGAAAATAACGTAAGACATATTTAGCTTTAATTTTTGCAGTAGTTTTCAGGACTTTTAAAGTGGCAGGATTCTGCAGAGAGTGATAAAGCAAAAAGTATGGTAAAGGAACCAAAAACCAGTTTCGCGCCAGCGGAGGGGATGTTGTCGCGTTTGGACTTCTGCCCCCTTAGACAAGAGGCGTATTTTAGTGAGTGTACTGACGCATACTCATGGAATAGAAATAACAATGTTATGGGATTTACATCACGATGCACTCCGCGGGCGGAATTGTTACGTCACTCCCATACATTGGTCTTTCTATTCCATGAGTATGCGTCAGTACACTCACTAAAATACGCCTCTTGTCTGAGGGAGCTGTAGTCTAACGAGAATGTGAATGATCCTGATGTTAAGTGGGACGGCAGAACAAATAGATGATATTTTTTTATATTACTACGAAATAAGATTATGAAGTTCAAGTAGATGTAATATGAATCTGCTAGAAAATATGTTTAGACAATTCATATTTGATAGCAGTTTTCTAAATGACTTCTTCGAGATTGATTCCCTTTTTTTCTCATTTCCACAAGCAGTATTTGTAGCCAAACTGAGAATAATATAAATAAATATTCCGGGAAATTGCACACAGCGCCATCTAGCCCCACACTAAGCGAACGCTGGGTATGATGAGATGAATGAATTAAACACGTTATTTGAAAGCACTGCTCACTAGCAACTTACCAGAGTTGTCTGAAGTAGCTGGGTTACTGTCATTGGTCAAAGTTTTCAAGAAATCATTCAAAATATTCAAATCTTGCTGCTTGTCGTTTGGCCTCGAATTTATTACTTCTATTTTATTGGCTGAAAACGTAAAAATTTACGCTGAGGCTAAGTTTAGTGGAAGTTCAGTGGTATTGAAAGATTTCTTGTAGTCAATTTCTTTCAAAGACTTTTTAAATCATTTTTTAAGGGTTTTTCAAAAAATGATAGAAATTTTCGGCATTTTGTCTAAAAAATAGACAGCATACATCACTGTAGAACTTCTTTCTAAACTTAAACCCTGTGTGGACTACAGAATTAATCTTGCTATCTTCAAAGAGTAATTGACACCTCATTATTATTGTCAGAATAACTCTTTGGGCCATAATAAAATTTATCCTACAAAATTGTATCCCCTTATATAAAGATTTGTATGAAATAATCTGACTTACCACTTGTATCATTATTTTCCGCAAACAGAGCCATTGGGTTGTCAGAAGTGAGGAAAGAAGATAGACCAAAGTTGTAGAGAGATCCATCCGCTGCCAGCGATGTGTTGAATGTTCTGTCAATGTTGTATGCAACTGGAAATGGGATAATATTCAGTTGCTATAAGTATAGAATACAAAGTCAGTAACTGGTAAGGTTAACATACACAACACTTTGTACTGTAAATTTTTTAGTCTATCAAAATAATATTTATTATTCTATGTAATTTCACTTATTCATCAATGTAGGTACATAAAAGTACACTTCTGATAGTCAGTTCAGCATAGAATTATACAAATCAAATGTCATTCATACAATATAAATAGATCATTACTTATCTTACAAACTAAACAAACTAATAGATAAATCAGTAATGCCCTCTTCTTTAAAAAAAAATCAATATGGTAGTCTGCTTTTTGGATTAATAGCTGTCTTTTAAAAGTTATGCCATTTGCTATTACAATATTGTATTATACAATAGTGCAAAGAAGCGACAGAGCTACTATAGTAAAGCAAAAAGTATAGAATTCATCTAGGCAACTATTTTACCATATTTTAGTTCTAAGATTTAGGCTCAATGATTCTTAAATACATTATGGGCAGAATTATGTCGTAAAAACAAGGCTAAACGTTGGTTAGGAGGAGAGGGGTGGTATGTGAAGGAACATCACTAAAAACCACCAAGTTTGTTGTTTGAAGTCGGTTAAGGAGCAGTCACAGCGAAAAAACACTATATATTTTTGCAGTTTCATTTGCAATGGTTTTCCGCAAAGTAACGCCTGATTCAATATCTTAAGGCTAAACTCTCTACCTGGAGCCCTGTTCCCAGAAAATTATAACCCAGGGGTCTTCAAATCTAGAGTAAATAGGTTTCTTTTAGGCAAGTGTGCTACATCTTAGACTATAGTGGTGCTTAACATCAGGCAGGCTATAGTCAAACGTAAGCCTATTTAATGTAAAAAAAAAAACATTTTAAAATCATTGTTCAAGTCGACCTTAGAATGTTAGTAACATGTGAAGCTACTTACTGTCATCCTCACCCTCGTTCCCATCAGCAGGTGCTGGCAAGTCTATATCCTCGTCGGGTCCTGGAGATGGTACATCCTCGTCTCTTGCAGGCGGAGAAGGCACCCCATTTGGTAAAGTAGGAATCAGTTCATCTAGTTTACGTTTCAGTGCTCTGACACGACTGCCAAAGTTTTTGTACGCCTGAAATATTCATACAATTACATGTGTAAAACTGAAAATGTACTGAATAAATATATGTACTTACTACTACTTCATGGTAGTTTCATTTGTTAACATATATTATCAACAAGGTGACACATTATTGTTATTTTTTTAGAATAGAGTTAGTGTAGAACTCTGAGTATCCATAAGAAACATAGTTTGTACAAAACTTCACTAATGACAATATGTTTCTATTACTGTATATTATTATGAATTCAAGATGACATTTCTATCATACAACTAGCATATTCTTGTGCTAGCATGCACATTATTATTATATGGCATATCTAATGTACTCTGCTCAATTTAGTATGATATTCTTTACACATACCACATAAAAATAAACTAATGCATGATAATGGTTGGTGTTAGAAGACCTTAATTTGTTGGTCCTGACTACTTATCACATCACAACATTAATAAAATTAAGCTACCTATGTGTATGACCATGAGGGCATGTAAACTCTCAATACCAGAATAGACCAGTCTTATTCATTAGGAAAGGGGGCATAAACTGTTAACCCTTTTTATTCAATAATACAGAAAGAAAGAAAGATGGACTCACATAGGCAACCACTTTGACCTCTCCCCTCTGAGTGGAGTAGTACTGGTTAGCAGACGCCAGTAACGCCAGCAAGGTCTCCCGAGCAACAATCTCTCGCTGCAGTGCTTGAGTGTATCGCTCCACACATGCCACTCCTTCTGATAGGTCCTTTTCTACATCTTCTTTCAGACATTTCTCTGTAAAATAATACATAATAATAAAAACTTACTTAGTATTTATATAGTACATTTGTTTATTCAGGCGTTTTTATGGTGACACAATTGATAATTGTAATTATTTAGTGTATTAGCATTACAAACAGTTTTGTTTTGTGACCACAAAATCTCACTTTTTCTGTGACATTTGTTGTTAGTCACACACAAGGTCTTGTACCCATTCACTAGCATGATTATCGTTTAGGAAGTAAGTCAATACTTAACTAGTATAGAGGAGAAAACCAAAAGATTTTTAATAAAAAGAAAGGCAATAAAATATAATAACAACAAGGATTTGAACTTGTGTTTCAGGTAAACACAGTCAATTTTTTTTTGTTGTTTCTGTGCTTATGAACAGAATAACACATAAAATCCACACCACTTCACCAATTCTTCAGGTTAATATAACATTTTAGCATATAAAATCTCACCTTTCAAGTTAGCACAGAGTGCATCCGGATCACTCACATCCAGTGGATTCTCATGTATCTTGGTCAGCCTTTGATCAGTATCTGTCTCCAATACTTGACATTGCTTTATTTTATTCACTAGCTGTTGTGGCTGGAAAATGTGGCAAATAATTAATTAGACCTAATATACTTTAAAAAGTTAAAGGAGTTCTAGACCAGACAATGATGATAGTAAGAATAAATGGATTTATTCTAGTAGCTTTGTTTTTAATTCCTGTCTGTAGTAAATCCAAGATTTTATAAATGAAAAAGAATATTATTAGAGAAGAGAAATGAGAAAAACTATGATCTATAGTCAAAACTTTGCAGTGAGTATCACAAACTTTTCCACCAATGTAGCTTTCCTATCTAAATTTTAGTGAACCAACATAGATAAGCCATGTTTAATGAATTATGTTCATATGGTCTACACTTACATATATCACATCTTAAATATGTGATGTGTGTCATAGCATTTATAGTTTCATCTTCAGGTAGAGTAAACTGTATAAACATAATTTATTATAATTAAATAAATTATGTTTATTTAGTTTACTGTCTGATATTTGTTGTTTTTTGGTCATGTCCAGGTTTTCTACTTTGCTTCTGATCTGTCATAAAAACTCTAGATTGTTTTATATGAAAATAATGGACGCCTGCGGCTTCGCTCGCATTATTACGGAATAAAAAGTAGCCTATGACACCCCTAAGACCTCATACTACCTACATACCAAAATTCATGATAATCCGTTCAGCCATTTTTGCGTGATGAGTGTTTTTAAATAAACGGATACACGGATAAACAGACAAAAAATATAATAACTGCTGAAACATTTTTTATTATCAATTTAAAGTATATCCAAAAACTTTTTTGTCTAATATTTCCTATGTACAGATTTTTGACCCTCTTCAGCTTTATTATATGTACAGATAACTGTGTTTTATTACTTACTTGGAAATCCAGAGGATCATCATCAGTCTTTTTAATAGCCCCCGCACTAAGCAACCCCGTCAGATCAGACAGAAACTCATCATCATACACAGATCTTTGCTCCCATATCTTGAAGATGCGCAGAATCTTTGGCCTCACTTTCTCATCTCTGGAAATACATAAGATAAAGATAAAGATAAAGATATTTTATTTGCCAAAAAACACTGGTACGATCACAAAAATATTAACGTATTACTAAATATTACGTATTACAATAGAGAAAGTATAAGATATTTATGTTAATTACTTAATTAATGTTATTGTGAGTTTCTTGTGAACCCCGAACTAGGCCTGGGCCTGTATCTCGGTGGTCCAAGACTGAGAGAACCAAAAGAATCATTACCTAAGTCATTCGCGTATTACAATATTAAAAAGTGATCACGTTATCTAGTATAACAAAGTGATTTAAAAGACCTATTCCTAATTTGTACAAATGATGTTTCATTAAATTACTCTACTGATTTATGGATACATAAACAATTATTCATACCTAAGGATACTAACATTTATTTAAATCGACCACATGAATTAACACTTATAGGATTTACAAATACGAATATTGCAGCAGTGCGTCAACCTACGTGTGTATGGTGTGTATGCGTGTGTGTGAATGTGACTTGAAGTGTGAGCTTGTATGTGTTGCGTGTGTGTGTATGTGTTTAGTTTAAATGTCATTGTCGTTATTTCCTAGTTTAGAATCGGAGTCGTAGACTTTAACCAGAATCTCAGTTTCTTTGTAAGAGAGTGAAGTTAGCCAGACTTTTATTTTTCCACGTGCCTTTCTGTGCACATATTTCTTGACGGGATATGTTTTGCACACTTCGTTGTATGTGAAGATGTGTATATATGGTGGCAGACGGGATGCGAAGACCGTTCTAGTGTCAGGTAAGGTTACTGGTTTGAATGAGTTGTCGTCTCTATTAATGTCAAGATCTAACAATCTTTGGCTAGATTTATCTATTGCTCTCTGTATGAACAGTTGCCTCACGGTGAGAACCTTAAACTCTTCGTAGAGTTGACTAGTGGGAAACCGCCTCGGTTTTCCAAGTAAGACTTTAATAACTGCTCTCTGGGCCCTCTCGGCGGCAATCATATACGTTTTAGCGGCACCCCCCCATACACCTATACAATATTGCAGCAAGGATTGGCACAGCGTCGTATACACGAGCTTTTTTATATTCAGGCTAGCAACTGGTCGCAGTTGTTTCATAATATATATGAGCTTGCGAACTCTTTTGGCTAAAATCGTTATATGGTTTTCAAACGTTAGTTTTTCGTCGATCTGGACACCCAGGTATTTTACCGATTTGGCTTTATTTATGCTGTATTGACACCCGCATCTATTAATGAGTGGGAAGGACATTTTGGGGCAGTCTTTCCGATGCATTTTTATGACGTTAATATTAGGTTCTGTTGCGCGCGTGATATGAAAGCCAACAAAGTTGCTTTTTGAAACATTAAGTGTGAGCAGATTCTGGTTTAACCATTCTGCTATGCGTGCCAAACCTCTCTCTGCCGTGTAAATTGCACTGTGCCAATTGCTACCATAAAATATGGCGGCTGTGTCATCGCAGTAGCAAATCAGCTCTGAGTTTGGAATTTTAAGCCTTAGAATTCCGTCCATATATATCGTAAATAGAGTAGGCGCAAGGATGCTGCCTTGCGGGACTCCAAAAGATAACTCGATCTCATCACTTAAAATGTCTCCAATCTTTACGCGCTGGCGTCTCCTACTCAGGTAGCTCGAGAACCAGGACAGAGCCATTCCTCGAATACCAAAACTTTCCAATTTACGCAGTAGAATACCTGTTGATACTGTTTGGAAAGCTTTAGCGAGATCAAGAAACACTCCCACACACCTATTTCCTTTATCTAGCTCTCTCGCTACCGTGGACGTTAAGAGTTCAACGGCGTCTTCCGTGCTACGCCCTCGCCTGAAGCCATATTGACGGTCCGATAATAGCTTTCGTTTCTCTAAGAAGTCCACTAGGCGAGTATTCACTAGTTTTTCTAAAATTTTAGAAAGAATAGGTAGGAGTGAGATTGGGCGGTAATTGTCCACTAATTCCTTTTTTCCAGCTTTAAAGATAGGGACCACAACTGCTGTCTTCCAACTATTTGGGAACATCCCATTCTCCAAACTAAGATTACATATATGTGCAAGTGGTACTATAATAGCTGGTTTGATATGTTTTAATAGTGCCGGAGTAAATGAATCTAGCCCGGGAGCACTATCAGGTTTTATATCGGATAGTAATTTGTTCACTTCATATCACATAACAGTGTGTTGAAAAGTGAAATAGAATATATAAAACTAATTTATGAAGTAAAATTATTCATTCACAATTTTACTATAGCACTTCTCCTAAACAATCAATGCTGTTTTAGTAATGTATGTATTACTGTTTCTTTAGTTTTAAATATGGCTAAGAAAAGTCTTAAGAAGTGGCCTTTCAAAACGTTTATAAACTTAGTAGACCAAAATTGAACAAAGTGTGTGTAGTAAGATATGATGTCAAAAACATGGGATCAAAGTTATAGCACACAGTCATCATTATTAATTTATAACAGAGCTATGTCTTGCTTGAAGGTAGTGCAGAACAAGCAAAAAATAGTAATACTTGATTCATTAAACCATGTAGTTACTAATATTTCTATATTACAGAATTAATGTTACCTGACTAATGGTGTTGCTTTTTGTAAATTAAGCCCCCAGCTTTCTACAAACTCATAATTCTTTCTTTTGCTGTATTGAATCACGTCATTAGCTAAATAGAAGAGAACAAGTCTCTGCTCAATCTTCACTCGTTTCAAAACATTCAACCAACTGGACACGATCTTCTTATGATGAGCTCGCTGCTTCAGGCACCAAGACGACAACCCCTGGATGCTTTCTTGGGTGTCTTTCAACTGCATCAACTTTTTCTCGAACGCTAGTGTACTAAATTCCTCAGTGTCCCCCATTGTAATGACACCAGCTTTAATTTTTAACAGCGATGTTTTTAAACATGATCCGTAGCAGATATTCTTCAAGATTCAATTAGAATATTGTAATAACACAAACTATTAAGGTTATACAAACAAATTAATCGCAAAACACGCGATCACACACATAATAAACGCGGCGCGGGCCGACTCAACAATTGCCTCTGTATGGGGTAAAATCACATTAGACTACTCTTAACACTTATGAATAAACAATTGTTCATGTTGCTTGTCAAAAATTACGTATATTTTACGACGAATTCATTACAATTTATGGAATTACAGCGAAAAAAGCACATAATAATTACGCGAGACAACAACCGCCATTTTCTTTTGAAGAGTGCATAGACAAAAACAAAAATAGATTTATCTTTTTCTGATAAAGACAATAGTAGACTTTCAAACTATACTACTATCTTAACATGCTACAATACAATTTTACAAAAATGATACAGGATTTATACTTCCGGATTCTCTGTTCCCCTAGATATTATGATAAGGCCGCCCACTTGTACATATTATATTTATAGTTTAAGTCTTCGATCAACAATACCAACTAGATATCGGGTCGGCGCAAAAAAAACGTCTCGATAAATAACAGCGCACTTGAAACGTGAGCTCTTATTTTGTTTAATTCGCTTGTAACACGGCCAATGTAAACACGTTTCACAATGCCGCAATGTGTATTCAAGAGTTGCAAAAATAATGCAAAAAGCAATTTATCGGCCGGAGTGTCTTACTTTCGGTAAGTACATGTAAATTAAGTTATATTATAATTTTTAAACTAGCAAATAATATCTAATTTTGAACAAAATTACCGATTTTAAACCACCGCTACAAACGTTTGGCCATGGTTTGGCCAAGGTCGGCCAATACGTGCCCAAACTTTGGTGTAACAAAACAGTAGACGCATGGAGTAGATTTATGTTGTAGGTAATCATTTAAAATAATTTGTTACTAGAACTTTCAAATAGGTTAATACTACTTTTGACTCTTTACTTTGGACTCTCATTAGATAGTTACTTATTTCTTTTTTTTATTTTAGCTTTCCTAGCAATCCGTTTACGTGTGCAGAATGGGTCTCGAATTGTGCAACAAACTCAACTTATTTAAAGGAAATTAATCCAGGTACGCAGAATGGAAAAAAAAATCCAATGTTGAGTTTTTTTATAAGCGTTTTGATTTATTAATTACATTGAACTGTACTTGTATTATGAAAGTGTAAAAATGATTATAAATATAATATGTACCTATGTGTGGAATCACTTGATATTTTTATTTGTGTCATCCAGTCATAGACACCTTTGCCAGCCGCCGACATTACATACATTTGAAAAACAACAAGCATAATTACATTTTTGTGTACAACACATTAAGAAAAACACATTAAAAACACTGATCAAGAAAAAAACATATTATACACAAAAACAACCCTATTAAAATAATAAGTACCTACTAGCTTTTGCCCGCGTGGCATCGCTCCCGCTCTTCCCTTCTCCAACATACTCTACTCTACAAACAATTTATTATAGGATTAAAACAATTAAAATTAAAACGGTGTGAGTACAGATAAGTATGTATATTAACAAACGTAATCCCCAAAACATACATAATTTAAACTAAACTTTTACGTTCATATTATAAAATATTTTAGTGTTGAACGCGACTCCATACCTCCTGCAGTAATATTCGACAAAGCAATGAAATGACATATTTGACTTATGTCATTTCATAAATTCACGCGGACAGCATTTGGTTTTGATTTTGTACGTGACCCGTTATCTAGTTGGTATTGTTGATCGAAGGTTTAAGTGCTTGTGGTATGATCATTTATTTTAGTTTGCAATACCTAAAGTTATATTTATTTGAATTCAAATTATCTTCACATAATAAATGTACATTTAAATAACTTGTCATTAATCTTTTTTTTTATTTTATTTTATTAATCTTTATTAATTTCAACATTGTCGTTCACAAACCCATGGAATCCTTCTGCTGGGTATAAGCCTCCCTTTGTATGTGTTATCTGCGTCGATCTTGTGCAGATCTCATCCAGGTCGCATCTAGACTTTGACGATATCGTCGACCAAACTCTTTTAGAAAAATAAAAAATGCATTATAATGAGACCGAAAAAACGACTTCCAGCTGACTTTTCTCAAAGTTTTGTTTTGTTTTTTTTCTGATATGTGGGTAGTGATTACTACAAGTGACTGTTCTAGATTTGGTATGAAGATTAATCAAAAATATCCTAAATAATGTATCAGTCTAGTTAGATAACACTCTTTTATACACCTATGCACCTCACTCTGCTCTAGGGCTTTCCTATGAGCGATATTCAGATCTCCAATTAAAAAAAAAAAGTAGTAGGTACATAAAGGCACATTAGGTGTATCTAGCAGGAAATAAATGTAAATAAATCCGTGAATATTTTTTGAATGAGGGGCCAAAATCCGACGCGCTTGGATGGCGCCATCTCTTAGCAATATTACTGAAATTAACATTAATTAATTTTAATTATAAATAACATGGTACTGCAAAATCAGCCAATCTGTCATCTTCAAACATATTCCGCTAAGTGTAATAGAATAGCGTAAGACCGGTATGAGTGGCGTACTAGAAGAGAGGCTTATGCTCTGCAGCGATAACGGGCAGATGATGATGATAATGGCGTAAAATGTATTAAGAAACTTACTGTTGTGTATAGTCTCAACTACGCATTAGACATTAATAAAAAAGACTCCGAAATTATCTATTATTTAGTTGCAATCACTGTCATCACTGTCATAACTGTCATCACTGTCAAAGTAAGTACTGTCATTTTCATGAAGGCCGAGCAGCTTTTCAAAATTTTTGCTTTCGGTTTTATTTTATCGACCGAACCATTCAGCGTTTGTTTTTTAGCTTATCCGTTACGTGAAATTGGCAAAATTGCGGTAACGCTGCAGAAGCCATATATAAAAAAAAAATAAAAAAGTGGAAGTGGAGCCGGCTTTTCGAGATCGAGTTTTGTGATTAGATTATTTCGCTTCCTTAATTGTTAACTGAGGTACTAATGGAAATAAATCTATTTGATATTGTTTTCTAACTAGACACAGTGATAATATCGGCAAAGTAAATATTCCGATTTTTGCAATCCGGCGGTAAGTTGATAGCCTATAATTATATCCTAAACTTTTTAGGCCATGATCTCATCACCTAGGTATTTGCTTACGATAATAAATACCACAATTTTAAAATCATGTGTTAAATATTGTGTATGTTATTTACTTTTTCCTGCTTTGTATGTGCATTTTCATTATGTTAAATATTGTAATGTTATCACACAAGAATCTAAATTTAAACTTCATGTGTCCTGATGTAAGCTACAAATTACCAGAAAATCCTAGATTAAACAGCACCTGCTCAGATACAGGTTGTGCTAGGTGGGTGAAATCTTGTTTATGTGATCTTACTTAAAGTACTCTAAAATGCCGTAACAGACAGATGGTACCTACTTACTTCTATCACATTCTACACATCAGTTCCTACATGTCAAAACCAGGGGTAAATAAAAACACATTTTCTTAAGGCAATATTTTTTATTTAAAAATCAGATTCGCTTTCAGTGTCGTCACTACTCTCCGTTAAATGAATGATAAATTTCGGAGTTGGTTGGTCTGTTGCCTGGTCTATCATTCCATCTAGATTTTTCATTTTGTCTTCTTCTTTAATAACGTGTTGCACGCATTTTGACCATGACCCCGCACCAATCTGATTGAGGCCTTCCCTTATCAATTCTTTGACTTCCGACATTTTAAACGTTTTATTGTTTCTTCCTACGTAGGATTTTAACTGAGCCCATATCAATTCTATCGGGTTTAGTTCACAATGATAAGGTGGAAGACGTAACACACTCACACCTTTAACGGCTGCCATTTCGTCCACTACTTTTTTATTGTAATTTTCTTTGCTAAATTTTGTTATTAGTTGTGCTTTTACTTCGTTAACTTCAAAATTAATATTTTTTTCTTGCAGCCATTTTTGTATGTCGTCTTTCCTCCAGCTCATGTTTGGTACCCGTTCCACAAGTCTCGAATGATATGGTGCATTGTCCATTACTATTACAGATCCTGGTTCTATTTTTTCTAAAATTTTCTCAAACCTGAAAAATTTTTACATTACTTTTTAGCTCACCAAAATAAAAAAAACGAAAATACAGGTAGTGATCCACATAAAACATAGAAGAGACAGCAGGTATTAAGCATTAAAATTACCACTTTTCAAAGTTGTGGGCGTCCATTTCTCCGTGATAATCACCCTCTCTATCTGTTTTTTTTGCTTCGAATATCCATTCGCCACCCTCTAGGAAACCATTTTCGCTTCCAATATGGGTGATGATGAGGCGCTTCCCTTTCTGTGCATTTTTCAAACCAGTCGACAGCCCGTTTAAGAACGCTTGCCGACTGCTTTTTATATCTTCGTCAATCCAAACGTAGTTCGACGTGTGTCCTGCAAATTATATATCTCTATTATTACACAGACTAATCGTTCATGTTTTGTTATTTTATTCACATTTTTAGATTTATTTTTACCTTCATTAACCCAGGTCTCGTCCATATAGTAAATTATTTTATTCTCTTTTCTATAATCTTTTATTTTACAAAGATACAGTTGCCTCCACGCCACCAAATCCGGTCGATCCAAAACAATGCTTTTTCTAGAGCGTTTGCAAAATTTAAATTTCATTTTTTTTAAAATCCTATACATTGTTGTTCTTGTAAAGGTGGGCAAATCTTCATCTTCATTGATAGATCTTAAAACTTTGTTGATAGTAGGAATCTCATTTTTAAAGTAAAATTCATGGACTTTTCTTCTTAAAGCTGACATGGTGAAGTCATCCAGGGTTTCAATTACTTGATATTTGGGCTTTGTTCTTATAGGCGTAGTCACTTTTCCCGTTGTGTTATATTCATTAATAATTCGCCTAACGGTGTTTTGCGATGATCCTATAATTTCAGCCGTCTTTTTTGAGACATCCTGTTCGCTGGGGTACTCATTTGTGCAATGGTTCTGCACAAACTTATAAACATTGATGGCAACTGTTTTTTCATTGGATGTCATGTCAATTTTTTTTGGCCTCTTTTTCATAGGAGATAGCAACAGAAGAAATTTAGAAACCTTCCGTTTATTTAAATTGGATGGTCCAGGTTCTGGCTCGCTCATTTTCACCTTCTGTAAAAACACATTATTTGTTATGCTGTGCAGTCTTAGTTCTATGAATAATACAGTTCATGATATTCTTAATCTTTTCCGCTGTTAGAATAAAAGAAAGCCGCCTAGTAATTATGATTATTTTGCAAACCAGGTGTTTTATGGCATCTTAAATGAATCTATTGTTTCACTGTCAGATAAGAAATACTTGTCTGTATTGCAAGCCATTCCATTTATGACACTTCAAATTGATCTATTGTTTTAACTACCGGATTAGAAACATTTATCTGTTTTTCCATGCCAGGTGTTAAATGGCACATAGAATAGGAATATTGAGAATGTGAACATCTACAGGAGTATCAAAATATATAGACCAAATCGTATCAAAACTTATGAAAAAAAATTTGCAATAAATTTGTATATAATTATGCACAACATATTGGCTATAATACCTACAAAATAGACCAAATCGTATCAAAACTTATGAAAAAAAATTTGCAATAAATTTGTATATAATTATGCACAACATATTGGCTATAATACCTACAAAATAGACCAAATCGTATCAAAATTTATGGAAAAAAACAGCAAAGCATTTGTATATAATATTATGCAAACATATTAGCTATATTTCCTACTTCAACATACTCGTGGTTTTTTGGTAAAAATAACTAAAGCTTAATGCTTTATAGGGTATACATTTAATTAGGTATCTTGGGCTGATACATCATGGGGTTCACGAATTTAAATTTGGAATTTCTAAATATGGATTTAATTTAAACTAGGAGATTAAATTTAAATTGCTTACCTGTGAAAATATCAGCCAAACCGCAACCACAAAATAAGACCAAGTCCGTATAGCGTAGCAATAAGTCGTCAGTCCAAGAATATCACAATAAATCCAATCCAGAAAGCACTCACAAGTCCGTAATAAAGCCAGGTCGTCGAAAATCAAAAATGTAAGAGCACCCGAAACGTAAGACATCGATGGAAGTTACGAGACGAATGCTGCTATCGGTTCGTTACTAGCTCGTTCAGACTGATGCGAGCGAGAGGCACCTTTCCGTGACTACATCCGAGGGGACTACTTACATTATTGTTTATCAATATTTGACTCGTATCTAGCTACTCTGACGCCCAACCAATGCATGCATTTTGTTGAATCTATTTTAAACAGTCCTTTATCTGTTCAAAAGCACGCTCTTCGATTAGCATTTCATTGTTTTAGTACAGAAAAACTGAAGCAAATCATTTTAAACGTCTGGAATAAGATGAAAAATGTCTCGCTTCGTAAAGTTCTGTATAAATCTTTGTTTGATAAAGTTAATTACTATCACGACAAATTGCCCCCCCAACTTGAACTTTTTGAGGTGCTCACTGTGATGACTAACACCCTGAATCAAGACGACGACGATGAAGTCTTTGATTTGTTGACTTCACTTTTGCCCAAATCTGTTTTTGCGAAGCACTTTGAAAACGGGTACAATATAGTTGCCACTTTCCCACCGAGAGCAATTAATTTTCAGCGCACCAAGCGTATATTGCAAACACTAATGACTTATTGTGAAGATGTATCGTTGGATTTTCTTCGCGGGATAATGGAAGATCATGTAAAGATATTGGATGAGAACCTAATGTTAGACGAAGAATTAATTGAGAGCCAAGAAATGATCGAAACAAAGTGGAAGCTAGTCCGAACAGTGATCCTCAAACGCAATAACGTGAACATTCTTGAAATAATACTGAACAAATGCCTGAGTAACTGGGATAAAACACATAACGGTACATACGTGTACAGAAAGTTTCTCATGGAATTTGTATCGGAGCTCGAAGACCTTAGTTTTTACGGGTCTGGAAACGATTACTTGATTATGAATAATGTTTTCCTACTAATTGTACAAAGGTTAGAAAATGCTGTTCCAGTTATAGACATATATCTCGCTATTTGGCAACTGAGATCGAACATTATAGTGCGTCAAGTTTTAGGTGAATTAAAACATCGTCCGCACGACGATTCTTTGCCGACATTAAAGCTATTTTCGTCTAGACTGAGAGACATGGTTCAAGAATACATTGGAAAGGGTCAGTTTTTTAGGTCATTCCTTGGGGACTTAAAAGGCATATTTAATGACGCTATAAGACCCATTGTTGGTTTCTTTATTTGTTTAAAATCCATGGATGCTCAAGTAATCTTATGTTTGGCTCTGTCAGAGATAAATAACCGTGATATTGATATTTTTATAATAGACTATATACCCAGCAGCTACCCCAATGATGGTGCATATCTACGTGAATATCTAAATGTAATTGACAAGTTGAAGGACTTGGAAGACGAGGAATGTAAATATTTCATGCGTCATAAGTTTTGTACCTCTGATCATAAAGTCAGAGATTTTATGTTAAATTAAGGAGTAAACGGGTTTATATCTGTAATTAGTTAAGGTAGATTAAGAGAATTTGAAAGCTATATATTCATAATGTTTGACATGAGTAGTTTATTATATTTTACAAACATGGTTTGGAAATAAAAAAAAGTATATTACATACATTGTCTGGTAATTTTTATATCCTTTGCCTACCTCAAACCTGTGCCGATAGGGTTCTAAGAAATTTGTAAATTCAAAGCCTTTGATATTCATATTGCAAACTTAATTTTATTTACTACATAAAAAATGCAACATTTTATCAATATACTCGTATAAAAATAATGACAACAATACAAGAAGCTATGGAAATCATTCTCATTACCGTCGCAAAATCTTACCTATATCTAGGTATAGTTTTTATATAGGAAATACAACTTATTATCTTGAACTCTTTTTCAGAGAACTGAGAAAAAATAATTTTATCGAAGAATAAAGGATATAGAAAGCTTATATGACATTTTGGATCTATGGCTAAGCACTTAAAGAAGCAGGAACCTATTTGTCTTATAATATATTTACTAAAAAATACATCTGTAAATATATTAGTAAGTAGGTATGTAAATTATCGCTTTTAAAAAATAGAGCAATAAGGAAAATCGAAAATATTTTTTTCTATAACATTAATTGAATGCAGCGATAACAAAACGCGATTCCTAAAAACAGCTAATCTATGGACAGATAAAAAGGAAGACGTGTAATTATATTATATAAAGTTCAATCTAATCTAAAATTAAAATAGTAACTTATTAAATCCTGCTAGATCCGTGTAAAATAACTCTTCGTGTGGCTGGTGGTCACTTTCAAAGTAATTTCTTTGTAATGTTTAGTTCAAATGATATCCGCTGGCAGAGTTATTGTACACGAACTAGTCATTATTGTACTAAGTTTAAGTAACTGGTAGTTTAACGCTGGATATAATTATTAAACAAGTTTTATTTAATGTAGCGCATAATTTCATATCCCTAAGGCTAATATAGTAAGCCACTGCTCTGATGTACAAAAAGAAAATTAAAAATAAAGTGTAAATAAAAATAATAATGTGAATAGAAAGAAGAGCTTTTCTATTTAAAATTATTATTTCGCTAAAGTCATTATTTGCTACAAAATTCATCTCAACAATTTTATTCAGCAATATCGAAGAAAATTTTAAACAAAAGAATAATCGAAAGTATCCCAAAAAACCGCAAGAGAAAAAAAAAGAAAACCCGAATAGAGCACCTGGATTGGCAATAACGGGCTGATGATGATGATGATTTAATCCCAATAATGTTACTTATTGTAGACGAAAAATTTGTGTATGTAGGTAATTGTCATCATTTGTACCTATCATTTGAATAGGGAAAGAAAAGTTACTTTACAATTTTCCCCGAGCATAACAAGGTCGGATAGTTAAAAATAAAGTATCTATTTAATCATATCAAATAACTAAAAATAATAAAGGGTATTTGACTATTTATCATAAGATCTTATCTGTGATAAGAAACATCCAACTGTTTATTTTTTGTGTCACCATATCATTAAACCTTAATGATTAGATAGTAGATTAGGTACTCATGCAAGGGAAAATACCACAATAATATACATTAGGTCAGATTAAATCAGATAATCAGAGTATTTAATTTCAAATTATGTAACACGCTGGCTTTTTAGGTATATATAATAATTTTGGTACCTACTTCTTTACAGAAATGCCAGCTTTTCCTAATTAAGTAATACTTTCAGTCTAAATTTTATTTAAATACTACCACTTCTTCTTATCGAATGAGAGTGGCCAACTCTGGTGTCGAGAGTTTATCAAGCCGCCCAAAGGGTCTCTGAATGCTACCTCTGCTATTATAGGTACTTACACTTATTTTTCTAAATTATAGGAATTATATTTTCTGCACAACATATTGGATTCATTAATCGTACTTATTTAGATCAATATTTTAGCACTTTAAAAACTAATAAGTACCTACTAAGGTAAAGTAAAGAAATTTCGCTAAAATTCTCTTCGATATAGCTGAGAAGCAAATCAAAAACGTTAATCATTAAATTATTGTCCACAAAATTGCTTTTCGTAAATACAATAAACATCTAATAAGCTTAACGGATTAATAACACCTCAGAAAATAGCAAGCAACATTAACTTTCATATACAATCAAAACGATTCCAAATTCTACTAAACTATGTACTTATGTAATAGGAATTTTTAAATAATCCCTTCGAACGGTGTAAACAATATCCGGCGATCATATTTTAACAGCAAATATTTGACTTTTAAAACTCCATTAGGTATAATTGAATTGAAAGTATCGGCCATTGTAAACTATCCACTTTATTTTATTACTAGGCCCACACAATATCTGAATAAAAGGTAGCCCATGTCACTTTCGGAACCCTATACTACTTTCTTGCCAAATCACGGCGATCCGTTGCTCAGTGGTGGCGTGAGGAAAGAACAAACATTAACAAACTCACTTTCGCTACAATATTATGCTATGATAGAGTCACAAAAAGGTATTTCTGAGTATCTACTGACTGCCCAATATATGGTAAGTACCTATTCTTTACAACAGCCAATAATTTCAATTTCTTCCTACCTCGCTTGAAACTCGTAAAAAAAGTAATATCGCCAGGCACATCAATTTTCCCGTTTTCATTGATTTTTTACCAATTACAACAACGTATCTCGCATATGTACGTTAATACCGCAATAAACTAAAAAATAACTAGACCCTACAATTTTGTACTCTTCCGTAGGAAAACAGTACAAAAATCAACATCAAAACTTACTTTGCAAGAAAATTGACCGTAATACAGTATAGGTTTGATGGTAAGTCACTTATAATCTTAAAGATTCTTTTTTGTTTCATTAGCTTTGAAAATTAGGAACACTAATATTTACTCTCAATTTCGAGAACTACTTTACATGAATTCTTCCATAAAATATATCAATTTATATATGATTGGTGGACTTATAAATGTTAGCATTGGTGAACATTAACAAGGGTATAATTAATATTTGGAAAGCGCATAGAAATTGATCCAATGGGAGAATTATTTATCGTACTAAAAACTGAGGGTTAGATTTATTTAATAACATACATATTTTATGAGCCTAGGCAACACAGAAGAGTAATTAATATACCTACATATAAATAAAGTATTTTTTTTTTCATTTCAAGCCAATATATTATGAAAATTGCGACAATCTTAAAAAGCCGTATACTGAAATTTCTCTGTCCTTCATAAAACAGGCTATCCTAGTGTGGAGTGCAGAGAACATACCAGACCATAAGATTTTTTACGTGTATAAATAATGTTGAATCTTTAAGGTTTTTTTTGTTTATTTTTTTGCTCGCGCGGCGGCGTGCAGTCTGCGTGCTGCCGCGGTCCCAGAACATACGTTCTGAAGATGGATGTCATAACATCCGAAACGCGTAAACAACATACGCGAATTACACGTGAGTGAAAACCGTTTTAGTTAACATTTTGAATCTTTAGAGTTATATGTCAGATACCAGTAAACCATATACCGCGTCTCTATTAGTCTAGAAATAAATAGAACTAGTATTAAAGACTAGATAATACCGTTGTTACGTATAAACTATACTAGGTTTAGTTTAATTATGCCTATGTCATGGATCATTGAACCAATAGATTTTACATATCTTAATATATAAGGTTAGGAACCTTATAAATCTAACAAAATTATATAATTCTCAAACACTTCAAACAAAGAGTCGATATTTTTTTATTCGGAAGAGCATTTTTAGTTTTTTAAGAATTAGAAAAATATTAGATCATTCAGATTGCAATGATACTTTTTCTACCTTAATTATTGCTCATTCGATATAAGCAAATCCAATAAATTGCAAACAGCGCCATCTAGCCCCACACTAAGCAAACGCTTATATCGAGGGTACTAGATAACGTATATAATATTTATATACTTTTCTTTTGTAAATACATACTTATTATACATAGAAACGACCAGACTCAAAACAAGTAACTACATAAGTACATAATAATATCTGTATACATACAATATTCCAGTAATCTATTGGTTCAATACTCCACGTTGAATAGTCTAGTAACAGGCGCTAACTATGCTCGGTGTTGCTAGCTAATATCAAATTGTACTTATTATATTTCGCTGCGGCGTGAGTGGTACTGGCAAGCAATACACATAAATAGATAACATTATAAATTATTATCTGTGTACATGTATCTTCCGTGGAAGGACCTAGGCGCCTACTATGATATATCTGCCCAAGAGAACTCTCCAAATGAATTAATTCTGCGGGGGAGTCACGACCCTCAGTCATGAGAAAATACGACTGAAAGAAGTGGTGGAAGAACGAAGTGATGATTAAAACTAAGTACAAATACCTACTAGTGACTTTGGTACATCAATACAAAAAACTTTAATTGCAGAGAGGCTTTCGACAATGAGTCTTTTAAATTTAAAGGCATTCCACAACAGTTCAATTATTAGTTTGTTTTATTAATAATTTAGTATATCGTAATCGATTTATCAATTTGTGTTTTGATAAATATAGTTGAAATAAGTGCCCCTTTTTATTATTTTGAAGTAGTGAGTTTAGTTTTCCCTATTTTTTTATCTGTAGTATTATTTAAAATTAAGCTTTGTAAAGTTTTTTTTTTATATTAACAAAAGTCATAAAATAAATTGTCAACCAGTACATGCCAGTACTACTCACACTGAGCTCAGTTAAGGTATACAAGCGACCTCTAGGCCTTCTTATCGTCGCTGCTGGGTCGTGGTTTGACGTCGTCTACTTGTATAAGTTGCTCGATCGGTATTAGAGATAGTTCGCCTCCTAACATCGGCGCTGGAGGGGTCTGGAAAAGGAAAATATATTAAAAAAGTCTTAAATAAAGAAACGTTATAGATTTTTTAACGATTAACATAGCGCACATATATTTTTTCTACATGATATCAATTTTAAGTTTAAGTTTACAATCATTGTATTTATTTTATTTTCCACGGAGGATACAGCGGAATAAGTTTGTATGGTAAATTAAATTTATCCGTGAACGCTCTGAAGAATTATATTCTATTAATGATGATACTTACTACAACATACCTACACATACATATGTACTGTACATATGTATGTTATTAAAAAACTAAACAATATCTAAATATATAGAATTTAAAGGTGACCGACTGATTGACAGTGATCTATCAACGTACAGCCCAAATTACTGGACGGATCGGGCTGAAATCTAACATGCAGGTAGATGTTATGACGTAGGCATCCGCTAAGAAAGTATTTTTGGAAATGGCACTGTTAAAGGGGCGAAAAAGGGGATGCATGTTCTATTTCTTAATGCGAGCGAAATCGCAAGCACCCACATAAAATGTGTTTTTAAAATGTTTGGTCATTAAACTTTTTTCTATACTAAAGTCAAAGACTCGCTGCCCGCGGTGCCTTAAATCATCGGTGCGCTAGGGATAAGCGCGTATGGTGCATCACTTATCGATAACTGCTTACCGATTCTTAGAAGGATGAAGATAAAGATAAAAGCTTTATTCACCTTATGACATCACATCATATAGGGCAAGTCAGTATACATATTTTCCTTAAATACTACGTATGCGCTATAGTTATGTATGACACTGACCAGGTTGCTGGGTGTGTGCGGCGAGGGCGGCGCGTGTTGCGCGTGCGCCTCGCGCGCCTTGCGCAGCCCCAGCGAGTACACCGCCACCGAGCGCACGCGCTTCACCAGCAGCGCGCGCGCGCGGGACCGACCTACATAATACTGACCAGGTTGCTGGGTGTGTGCAGCGAGGGCGGCGCGTGTTGCGCGTGCGCCTTGCGCGCCTTGCGCAGCCCCAGCGAGAACACCGCCACCAAGCGCACGCGCTTCACCAGCACCGCGCGCGCGCGGGACCGACCTGCATAATACTGACCAGGTTGCTGGGTGTGTGCGGCGAGGGCGGCGCGTGGTGCGCGTGCGCCTCGCGCGCCTTGCACAGCCCCAGCGAGAACACCGCCACCGAGCGCACGCGCTTCACCAGCAGCGCGCGCGTGCGGGACCGACCTGCATAATACTGACCAGGTTGCTGGGTGTGTGCGGCGAGGGCGGCGCGTGGTGCGCGTGCGCCTCGCGCAGCCCCAGCGAGAACACCGCCACCGAGAGCACGCGCTTCACCAGCAGCGCGCGCGCGCGGGAACGACCTGCATAATACTGACCAGGTTGCTGGGTGTGTGCGGCGAGGGCGGCGCGTGGTGCACGTGCGCCTCGCGCGCCTTGCGCAGCCCCAGCGAGAACACCGCCACCGAGCGCACGCGCTTCACCAGCAGCGCGCGCGCGCGGGACCGACCTGCATAATACTGACCAGGATGCTGGGTGTGTGCGGCGAGGGCGGCGCGTGGTGCGCGTGCGCCTCGCGCGCCTTGCGCAGCCCCAGCGAGAACACCGCCACCGAGCGCACGCGCTTCACCAGCAGCGCGCGCGCGCGGGACCGACCTGCACACACGCAATATGCGCTTTTATTACACGCTAAATAATATATATACATTAAATAAAAAAATCTGAACATTGCACACAGCGCCATCTAGCCCCACGAAAAGCAAACGCTTGGGTCATATGGTAGATACTAGATAACGAACCCCACACGAAGCAAACGCTTGTATCATATAGTAATTTACTGATATCATTCTTATACATATTTTTTTGTAAATACATACATATTATACACTAGCTGTGCCAGCGACTTCGTCCGCATGGAATAGTTATTACCATAAAAACGGTTCTAGTGAGTTAATCTTAAAAGATAGATATATACTGTTGCAGACATTTTGTTAGATCATTTCAAGAGAAATAATTCTTTCATACATATTTTTTTTATATCTTGAACCGTTTTCGCAGCACACGCAACGGAAGCCCTTAAAGATGAATAATTTTCCCCGTATTTTTTACATTTTCCATTGTTTCTTCGCTCATATTAGTTGCAGCGTGATGTTATATAGCCTAAAGCCTTCCTCAATAAATGATCTATTCAACACAAAAATATATTTTCGTTTCGCACCAGTAATTTCTGAGATTAGCGCGTTCAAACATACAAACAAACTCTTCAGCTTTATAATATTAGTATAGGTCTTCCAGTGCTCGGATAGCACGTTAAATTGTAGGTCCCGGCTGTTAGTCAAAGTACGGCAGTCTTAAGCTATGTCAGAGGCTCTAAGAGAAGCTTGATAAATCTTTAAAACATTCATAATTCATGTTTTTTTGAAACTATAAATACTTACTGCTCTTATCCTTAGGTTTGTCATCCTCGCTGGAGGTGGCGCTGGCATCGATGGAGGGCGCGGAGGGCACCGCGTTCAGGTCCGGCTCCGACCCACCGGCGCTCACGCAGCCTGACAGCTCCTGGGGAATGGGGGGTAAGGAACCACAACCATATCAATATATTTTTCATAACAATGCTACCATCTTTAAACTTAGCGTCTCAATAGTGGCTTATTAACCGACTTCTTTTATAGTAAGCCTTCCAATTTACATTTGTAAATTAAGTAAAACTTTGAGCTTCTACCGAAGAGTAAATTGACACCGTTTACTTCTCAAGAGAGTATCACAATTACTAAATCGCAAGGATAGTGGCTATGTGAGATCTCCGTTAGAGTCACTATAGTGTACCTTTCGATCCATATGTTCTCATAATTAGCAAACTAAGTAAATTAGCCGCTAGGATCGCTAGTGTAGGTATGATAAGGCTTGAAAAGTCTATATTGTTTCGGTTCAAAAAAACTTAGTATCTTTGAGATACAAGGTCTCTAACGCGTAACGCGGTGATTATTCGTGGAGGGCGGGAATTTTATGACAAGAAAAAATTCAATCATCCCTTACGGGAACTATAATACAGTAAAATAAAATATGTTTATTTTGCATAATTTAGTTTAACAAAATGATATTGGAGTCCAAAGCCTCCCGAACTAGTTTCCCTGTGTGCCACTGTACCTGCAGCGTGGGGTTGACGAGCGGGCGGTGGTGCGCGGGGTGCGGGATGCAGTGCGCGGAGCGGTGCAGGGGCTCGTCCCGCAGCCCGCGCACGCCCAGCAGCGACAGCGGGGCGCCCGCCACCGCCTCCTGGGGTTAAACGTGAAAGGAATTTTAATTTTATTAGTCATTTTATTCTGACATTCTAACCATTATCTCTGTTGAGTCGTATTTCCTCATGACTGAGGGTCGTGACTCCCCCGCAGAATTAATTCGTCAGGGGAATTCTCTTGGGCACAAACATCGTGGTGGGGCCACGACTACTACACACTACGCTATTAACGGTGAATGAAAACATCGTGAGGAAACCGACATGTTTGAGGACCACAATATCCGAGGACATGACATGTGTCTTCCGTAGAAAGTTTAGATTAATCCAAGCTTAACAGTTTTTTTTTATAAAAATCTGTATTTACCTTCCGTCTCAAGCTAGGTTTAGTCGGGCTGAGTTCTTGTAGCAACTGCAGCGATCCAGTAGTAACCGCCGGCTCGGGAGCTGTCGACGTTGTTATTGATGCTGCTTTGGGCCTGTAACGTTAGCAATATTGTTTGTGAATTGAATTTTACTGTCATTTAAATGATCCGGTCGAACTCAAATCCAGAGTAAATAGGTTTCTTCTAGGCAAACGTGTAACATCTTAGACTACAGTGGTGCTTAACATCAGGCGGTCAAAACGGCAGTCAAACGTAACCCCATTCCGTCTTAAAAAATATGTAAATAATAAAATATTTTCTATTATCTTTTTTCTTTTTATTTATGGTATGTGAGTTCGACCGGTACGTTAAAATAACAGAATTGTTTTTTTTTTAATTTAGGTGCTAGGTGAATAGTTACAGACGTGATTAGTACTACAAAAGGGCATAGAATATCTACATACAAGGTTATTTAATAACAGGTTCTGTTGTTTTGTGCTCTATTTATTATTTACACAACATTGGAAGATTTGTTACCTGAATTTTTTTAAGTAATCAAAAATACTGTGCGTTTAAATGGTTGGAAATGTATTTAATAAACAATGAAATAATAAGTTACAAAAGAATTTATCGACACAAATATTTTTACAAATTAAAACAAGATGAAATAAAATAAATAAAAAATAAGATTACCTTTGTTTCTGCTGTCTCTAGGATATCTTAAAAAGAGTTCTGAGGTATGTATAAATAAAAATCTAAAAATATAAAATAAACAATTTATTGCAAAAATTAAGACACATAAATTAAATCGCACACGATCATTACAAAAAGCGTTAATACTGACATAATGAAATAGGAAAATTTAATTATTTTTTTAAATAATGTAATATGCCACTACACACCGATCCTCTAACTTTTACTTGTGCCAAACGAACTGAAATCAAACATTAAAATAATAAGAAAACTACCACATTAACAAATATCTTAGCCATTTAGGGTTAACTGAAAAACACCAGCAACCTCGCAGGGTTAGGTTCATTAGGTTCATATAAAATATTACCTTCATTTATATAAATTAAAAATATTTCTGGTGTTATTCATGTAACCTTATATAAGATGAGATATGTATTTAATGCACACCAAAGAAATTACATAATAAAAAGAAATTTAAAAACTAATTTAATGCACTTTGGGCGGCCTTATCGCCTTAGGCGATTTCTTTCAGGCAACCTTTGGATGGACAGGATTTAGAATCTTAAATAGTAATGCTGATTTAATATAATGCTGATTTTTTAAATAACTGTCAACGTCAAACAGGTACAGAATGAATTGATTTGCAAATTTGGCTAGTATAAAAACAAATAAACTTTTTACTTAATCCAATAATGAAATACGTATGATTTTAAAACAAGTTATTCAAATAAAACACTCCCTTTTTTATTTCAAAATTGCTTTAGAATAAATTGAAAACGAATTTTTTTATGGTGATCATGCGTAATTTATTAATTACGCACTGCTGAGCATAGGTCTCTCTATTCATATGCCCGCTACATATGTTTCTTTTAACCAAAACAGGTTTGCACTTGTCCATAGTTTGCCTGATGGTAAGCAATAGCTATGGTCTAAGATGGGTCATGCTTACCTAATAAGAACCGGTTCACACTCGCTTTAAAGATCGTTATCCACAAACTTGTGGGTGTTTCCGGTGTTATCAAATCTCATCCATAGTCTAATAAATAAAGCGACATAAATACAGTAAGGTCGCGCAAAACATAGAATCGCAGACGTTAACTTTTATATTATGTTTCTCTCTGTTTTTCTCGAGCAAAACTATAGCCATTGCAATCAAGACAGCTCTTTATTTGTTTATCAAGCAATTCATTATCTTATAGTGGGAGATTTTACAAATAACTTTACTAAGTACAAATAAAGTAATGCTCAGTTTAACTGATTGAGTAGTCGACTTACCTAAAAGGCGGTATTTCCGGTATAAGTCCGATGTTGATCTTCTTCTTGTCCTGCCCCTTGTCCGTCTGTCTGTCCGCCGCCCTGGGCGTGGTGGGAGTGACGGTGCGAGGCGGCGTGCCGCGCACTGAGCGTACGTCGTCCTGGCTCGGGCATTCCGACTGGGGAAGTAAATGGAAATCACATGTAATGCTATATTTTTTTAATTGTATTTTTTTTACAACGCCATTGCGTGTTGCCGAGGACAGGAATGAGTGGAGGAATATCATAATAAGCAAGGTCATAAAAGATGGCGGTCGCGACCCTCAGACATGAGGAATACGATTGAAAGAGGAGAAGGATTTTAATTTATGAGTAATTGAATATTATTTTTGAAATGCAAAATTCGTAAACATTTTTTATTAGTATTAATTTGCACAAAATCAAAACCTCTCTCTCGCTTTTTTGAGTCGTTGTCTTCATTACAAAGGTTCCTGACTTCCTCGCAGATTTAAAACATTGAGTAAGTTTTGAATAATCAGTTTTCGACAATATTTGGTTTCTATTTGAGAAATAATTGGTTTTTTTAAAACATGCGAGCTAGTCCTTTGGTTGTAACACAACTTATCCTCAGGAAAGTTTTCGTAAGAGTAATTGATAAAATACTTACCATTAGAGGTGCATGTGCGTTTTTGATCGCCTCCCGTCTCTGGAACTCAACCTTGGCCATCTCAGTAGCAAGCCAGGCTGGTATCTCCGGTATAGCCAGCCGTAACGCCAGCACTATGCCCAGTATCACGTGCTGGGGAATAAAAAACTCATGTTAAATGCTATCCCCCTTTCTCTCTTTAGAGTATTAAGTTTAGTATATCATATATCCTCATGACTTAGAGTTGTGACTCCCCCGCAGAATTTATTCGTTGGGGGAGTTCTCTTTGGCGTCGTGATGAACGCCCAAGTCGTTCCACAGAAGACATTTCATCGGATTTTATGGTAGGCACTCAAAAAAACTATAGTAATAATATCAAACCTACAAATTTATAGAATAAAAAAATTTATAGAGACAGATTTACAGACATTTAGCAAATATATATATACACACACACACATACATGCAATTTAATATTGTTGGCTCACCTCTAAAGCCACAATGACGAGTATAGTCTGCGCGGGAGTGGCGTCTGGCAGCAGGCGGTGTACGGGCCCGGACAGACCAATCAGCGCGCAGTTCACTAGCACGGCCACGGCCACCATTGCTTCCATTGCGTGCTGGAAAGAGGAACGAGATCATATTCATTTTAAATCAACTTTAAACCATTTCATAGGTTTTTTAGGCGGTTTTAACTCTCGCCACTAGAGTTAGAAGCGTGCTTACATTTACCGACTTCAAAAACAGAAGCAAGTTCTCAACTATCAACTTATGTTCTTTTAAAAATAGTAACGGTGTTTAAATTATTTGTGGAAACGCATTCCTTCTTTAAAATATATGCAAATTATGCATATTCAGTTCAAGCGAGCGTGTCTTCTTAATCCATCTCAGGAAATGGGTCAGAAGGGTCAGAAGCAAGCTTATATCAATTGACGCACCTTGGCATAGTAATAACTTAATTTAATCCTGTTTTTGGGATAATAAACAAGCAACAAAAACAACACACAAAGCCTAAAGAAGTCACTAAACTGCCAGCTGCCGATACTGTTAACTCGTTCCCCGAACGGTCTCTGCGCCACGTGGCATAGTTTGAATGCGTCCGCGCGCACCTCCAGCGCGTTGTTGAAGAGCGCACACACCGCCGCCAGGGGGAAGACTGGTTTATTGGAACTATGCGACTTTTGACCGAGTTTTGCTTACCATTTAAGGCTAGAAGGAAGCTTATATCAGTTGACGAAGCTTGGCATAGTAATAACTGTTTTTGGGGTAATAAACAAGCAATAAAAACCACATTAATAGCTTAAAAAAGTCACTAACCTGCCAGCTGCCGATACTGTTAACTCGTTCCCCGAACGGTCTCTGCGCCACGTGGCACAGTTTGAATGCGTCCGCGCGCACCTCCAGCGCGTTGTTAAAGAGCGCACACACCGCCGCCAAGGGGAAGGCGGACGAAAACAACACCACGTGCCCGAGCTGGGTCAGCATCTCCAGGTACTCGGCGAATGTGCCGTCGTACTGATACAAGAAAAAAATGGTTTAGTATATTCAGTTTTTTTTTACAAGGTATGGGTTAGCGCTTGACCGTAATTCGCCTGATGGTAAGCTAACATTCAGATCCTCGAATTTGCTCTTATTGCCCGGAAAGTTGGCGATAACTTGAAAAAACTGACGATCACAGGAAAAGTCGAAGGCAAACGATCCTGAAATCGCAGCCCATCACGTTGGTGGGACCAAACAGTCAGTTAGCAGTCCCTTTAATTTTTTGTAGAAAAATCTTTAAAATGAAAATAGCAGTAGAACAATTTTGAATACGTAATGATATAAATCACCTTGAAGAGTTGCGACTCCAGTTCAGCCTGGTGTATGACCTTCTGTCCCACCACAGACTGGTCGGAGTCCCTTCTGTCGTCGGTACCGTTGACGGGCAGCAGACTCTCCGGCGGCTCGCCCGAAGAACTGGTCTTCTTCTCAAACAGCTCATTCAATTGCTCTGATGTTGGCACTGGAAATGTCAATCTAAATATAATAAAACCCAAAGGTAACTCTGACTGACTTACTGATATAGTGATCTATCAACGCACAGCCCAAACCACTGGACGGATCGGGCTGAAATTTGGCACGAAGGTAGATATTAAGACGTAGGCTAGGCATCCGCTAAGAAAGGAATTTTGGGACATGCCACATTTACTTCTTAATGCGAACGAAGCCGCGAGCACCCACTAGTGATTATATAAATGCGATAGTGTTTTTGTTAGTCTGTTTGTTACGCATTCACGCCGCCGTAACAGAGCGACAAGTCATCGTGTGTTTGGTATAGTGAACGGTCCTGGGTATAAACATAAGCTACTTTTCATTCCTATTTTATAGGCATTATTGTACTTAGATTAAAAAAACAACACTGGACACGGCCTTAGGGCTATTTTAATTATATTAGAGGATGTCATCCATATTCGGCAAAAAAATCCTAAAACAGACAAAAATCACGACTATTCGTCACTTCGCTGCGTCCAAAGAGAAGAACGAAAGGATATTTGCGCTTTATTTATCTTAATATTTTTACCTTTACTGGGACTCAAAGCACCGAAGACATCGACGCATATTTTGGCCAACCTCAAGTTCTCTATCAAATAAGGCAGCGCAGATTCTTTCAGGTTGCCAATTATTTGTCTCGTTATCAGTAATACTGCTAATTGCTGGAAAACAGATACAATAAAAATGAAAGTATTATGTAATATTATAGTGTTCTGATCACAAGAGCGAAACGACAAAGAAGAAAATGAAAAACCAGGTGATGCCTTAAATATTTATTTGTAATTTGGTTGTTAATTCCATATTACAGATAAATTTGGAATTTCGGACATACTAAGATTTGCAGACATTTGGATGAAATTTGGTTTCTATAGATTACGACAAATATTGTTTTAAATTTTTTATAGTGACTAAGCTGATTTATGTGATAATTTTGTATGGATATGTATGTTTTTGCCCAAAGGAACTGGCCTTACGAATGAATGCGGCCGGGTAGTCACGACCCTCAGCCATGAGGAAATACGACTCAGAGAGAGAACATGTAAGTAATACTACTACAATTCTGTCGAATTACCACACGTGTCTTATTATCTTTATTAGAGATATAATGATACTTACTTCTTTTAACTTATCCATATCCTGAAGGTAAAACGCAATGTAGAACAAACTCATGAACGAGTTCACGAATTGAAACTGAAATAAAACACAATTATTATAAAAATCTCGTCTAACTTCAGAAATATCGATGAACATCTACTCAGCTCTGTTCATATTTTAAATAATAATAAGCCAGTGTAAAGGAAGGATGATGATGATGTTTTATTCATGGATCTATATGAATCTATACACTTACTTATAGTTTACTGTTATTTGTGGAGAATATTTGAAAATTTGGAATTTGAATACAACACAAGGGATCGCATTACCACTTTCACATTATACTTTAATTCATATCTTTTAAGTTTTGTAACAAATAGTTCTAGGAGTAGTAAAGTAATACCTAGAATTTATTCAAGACTGTATAAAGTATAGTAAGGTGATAAGGCCGCCCACTTGTACATTATTTTTAGTTTAAGTCCTTTTATTGTAATTCATTTATTTTGGTGTGCAATAAAGATATAGTGTATTGTATAACCAATCTAGTTATTAAAAAAAATGACCAGGAGGTAGCAATTGATATTTAATTTTACGTGAAAATTATGTTAATTAATTTATGCTTGAAAATATATAGCTATGAAAATAATACACATAATTAACGTATAATGATTGTGTTGTGAGAAGAAAATATAGGTCATGCACAGGTTGTGTAATTAATAGCTCTAAAAAGCATGCAAGCCGAAAAAATATGCGTGCAAGGCTTTCCATCGTTTTATACCGAAGAGGGTAAGTTTTAATTTGTGTTTGATTATAATTACTGAAACAACTTCTATTTAATTTTACTTTGAACCCATGAAATAACACAACGTAATTTCATGTGATTTAGCGAAAACTTACCGGTAAAAAATCCACCAATAAAAGAAGCCAAAACTGACAATATTTTAATCAATGACTTCATTTTCTGCTAATGGGTGAATACTTTTCCCGTTGATAATTTTTATGCACCGCGTTAAGAGCATACCTATACTACTAACTCATCCATGAAGATCAATGAAGGAAATTTTAGTTACTTTGAGATATTTTAAGTAAAATTAAGAAGGAATTGCATAATTTAATTCCTGCAGCCCCATTTCACCATCGCACGAGTAGAGGCACGGCAAGGAAGCACCGTTATACAGTTGAGGTTCCAAAGACTCGCACCAAGCGTTTTGCTTCGACTTTCATCCTGCGAACAGCCCAGCTGTGGAACTCCTTGCCCGAATCTCTATTCCCCTTGAACTATAATTTGTCGGTCTTCAAGTCCAGAGTAAACCGGTTTCTTCTAGGCAAACGCGCAAGATCGTAGATTATAACGTTGCTTAACATCAGGCAAGTTGTAGTCAAGCGTGAGCCTATTTCATGTAAAAAAAAAAAAGTACCTAACTATTCCAATAAGGGGGCAATAAATTTGATACTAAACAATAATGTAGATACAGTAATATGCTCTTAGACACATCATTGGATAGGACGATATGTTATGTAACAAATATTTTATCCCTGATAAGAAATCGGGCCATAAATTGTATCAGTAATTACTTGTAAGTTTGTTTGTAGTTATGTACGAGTATATTAAGTTTATTTCTAGGAAAGCAAAGCGTGACAGCGTTTCGAGCTTCTCTTAGCGTTTATACAAACCAATGCTATTTTCAGAATCAGATGGTTCTCATATTTTGTCTCGAGTCGATAGTTTTCTGTCGTTGGAAAAATAATTTTGTGATGTCAATGTTTTTATCGATGTCCAGTCCCGTTAGGTAAGCAGAAAAGAGACAAAAAATGCACTATAGTATCGTGACTACTCTGACTATCTCACTCTAACACTAATTGACGATGTAATCTATTTAGGACACGAATTAAACTATATATTTAATACAATTTTTAATATTTATTCAAATGAAAGGATTCTAAAAGGTAGTCTATTGGATAGAACGCTATAAAGTGTCATGCAAAAGTGAGTCAAACAGCAAATTGTTTTCGAATTTTTTCGAAACTATTAAATCAGTACTTTGGAGAAGTGTTAAGTCAAAAACTGACGGTACTAGAAAATCCACACTCAACCAACACTTACATAATAAAACTTGGACTAATGTTTTTTTTTTTAATTTCTTCCATTATGTTTGACATATCTTATCTTTTACTGAATATCGACTTGTTATTGTAAAATTCTAAACATTTTGTATATTATAATGAAATTGTAAAGGTCGAACTAAACATCGAACGTTTTGAACGTCTTTTGAAGAAGTTTGTTAATTCTATATTTTGTCTAAACTGTACCTACATCTATGTGAATCAACTACAGCATTTCTTGATTCCATTTTTCTGTGAATTAGAATAAAACTTTTTAATTTTAGGTGCCCGACATAAACACAACAGTGCCGGTAGAATAATACGTAAATATCGTGATATAGGGACTGAGGAGTTAAAATAGGTGTTAACCGAATAACTAATCAAGTTACATATTTAAATAATAATGTTGTAGTTTAATACAACTAATCACACAGTTTATAAATCCTAGAACAAACATGAGACAAAGATATGTAGCAAGACCTTTACTTACTAAAACTAGCAAAAACCATTAGTCCAAGTCCAAACACACAACTAACCAAATACAAATTAGATATTTTATTAACCCAAAAACAATATCTAGACTAATTTATTTATATAAGACCTACCTTTGTCATTAAGCCACCTCGCTATTCTGGCGTATACCTCCTCTTCTATGGCAATTATAATGGCCAGTAACGCGCGAGGAACCCATGTTAGATATATTAGGTTGCTTTCCCACCAGTCCTGGAACGGAATAGATATTTTTTTAAATACACAGTACAAAAAGTTTATTTTTTTTATGTACGAATTTTGGTACTTACTTACTTAATTTAATATATTTTTACAGGATAAAGTGACTGATCTGATATCTAAAGATATTACGCCGTCCCGTCTATGGCAGGGACTGAACGCCATTGTTTGTATTTGTAAGTTGCAGTTTGTACAAAACTAAAAATTGGACTACATTTGGCGATACTGAAGGTCAAATTTGGGCTACGTCAAATTCTTGCGGGGTCTTAATACAATTAGTTACCTGCGCCCGCAGCAATGCGAAGGTGGCGCTGGCAGCTATACACAGACACAGCAGCATGACTGGGAAGGACACACAGTGGCGCCACACTCGCCGCCGCCACGCCGCGTACTGGGGCTCGGGCCGACCCGTCACACTGCTGGTACCCATGTCTCCCTGCAAGAATGGAAACATTATGAATCATTAAAAATACAAGCGAGTATGGATCGGCTGTTTAAGCGTCTGCATGTCATCCACACATCTTAGTATGGATCCGGCCTACACCAATCACTTGCTTTTTCAAATAATGAGTGGATTTGCACTGGCTTAACGATGACGGATAAACATGACACAAAACCCGAGGACATGTGTCTTCCGTGGAAGGACCTGCGCGCCCACCACGATGTATCTGCACAAGGGAACTCCCCTTATGAATTAATTCTGCAGGAAAGTTTTACGTCCCAGACAGACAGACAGACGACTGACAGCGGAAGCTTAGTAATAGGGTCCCGTTTTACCCTTTGGGTACGGAACCCTAAAAAGAGATAAAATCCGGTAATCAAAGACGACATGATAAACGAAAGAAACGAAAGAGAATATTTAGGCATCCTTTACTGGTGAATCCATTAGTGCAAATTATGAAACTGGTTTTTTTTTAGACTATTATAGAAAATAAGTATAATAGGAGTCTAAAAATTTGAATGAAAATAGCTAACCTGAAATAACGGTCTAGGCTCAACTAGAAGATCGTCTCTCTGGTCGAGTGTTCCCCATTTGTACGCCAGTGCGTTTGAATATCTGAAAATGAAGAAATAACCGAATAAACACTATAGCATAGTTTTTTTTTATTAATTTTTGTTTACCAAATTGTTAAATTAATGTTGTGCGTACCTTTTCCATGTTTCGAGATATATACAAGCCCATAACACATTGAATAGTGAGAATAGTACATAAGCTATGTCTTTCCAATTTTCATTTGCCGTACCGAGCCATATCTGAAAAAGTAAACAAGGTCATTTTAAGTTTTTTGAAATAGAAGTTTTTTTTTAAATTGCTCTCGAAAACCAAACGTGAATTAAAGATTTCTAAGCAAGGGGCCTTTTAACCAATGATCCACTAATCACAGACGTCTAAACCAGGGACAATTTAAGCAATAATCCACCAATCACAGATGTCCTCAAGGCTTCTATTATTGGCGTTTTATATTCAAGTTAAAAGTTTTCGAATTTATTGAACACCTTGCTGAAGAGTTACTGCTTTTATACGAATAATGTCCGACATATGTAACTACATTACATTAACACTTTAAATTGAATAGCAAAGACAATATACTGTCATCATCATCATAATCAGCCCGATAATGTCCCTCTAAATGCTAAGAATAGACCTCTCTTCTGGTACGTCTATTCTATCTTTAAGGCGAGAGTAAACCGGTTACTATCTGGTAAGCACGATCCATCTTAGACCAAAACTATTGCTTGCCATCGGGCTAACTATGGTCAAGTGCAAACCAGTTTAAGTTAAAAAAAGTCACTAATCCCTGCGCAGTAAAATAAATAATATACTCACCCAAAATACAAAACCTACAACAGCGGGCACCGCGAGCGACCTAGTGTAGTGGCCGAGCCAAGCGAAGTACATTGCAATCTTCACGCCGAAGTATTCACTTATTTCATCTGCAAACAGGAAGTTAACTCCATTTGTATTTAAGATCCGTGGAAGGACCTGAGCGCCCACCACGATGTATCTGCCCAAGAGAACTGCTCGAACGAATTAATTCTGCGGGGGAGTCACGACCTTCAGTCATGAAGAAATACGACTCAAGAGAGAGTATTTAAGATATTGAATCAGGCGTTACTTTGCGGAAATCCTTTGTAGATGAGAAAAAACACAGCAGTTCAAAAAACACTACATAATAATGTATTTCACCAAAGTTTTCTTATTGAAATTCGGAGGCCAGTTGCAAAACGTCTTGCTTTCTTCTTTTATACTTATTGAGAACTTTCCCAGATTGCGTTTTTTTATACAGATGGACTGGTGGGTGCTTCGCTCGCATTAAGAAGTAAAACTTGCATCCGCTATTTCACCCCTTTAAAAGTGACATTTCCAAAAATCCTTTCCTAGCTGATGCCTACGTCTTAACATCTACCTGCATGTCAAATTTGAGCCTGGTCTGTCCAGTGGTTTGGGCTGTGCGTTTTATATATTAAGACATACATGTTTCATTTTTAAAAGGTTTCTTAAACAACATTATAAAAAAATACCCTTATGGTTTGTTGGTTATACTCGAAAATACAGGCTGGAAAGGCATTCAAATCCTTCCGTTCAAATCATGATAAATAACTTCCCTAAGCTACTGACTAAAAGGTTTTCTCTGTTTCATTCTATTTCATGACATATCCATTGCAGCATTAAAGGAGGCAATACTGAATATCGTCAATACTTCCGATATTCTGGGATTTTTGCTAGCTAATGCGATTTTCAAGGCCTATTTCCATTGCAATACGGTTGAAAATGTAATGAAAGGTACATTTGTATTGAATGCCCTAGGGCTTAGAGTGTTAAGTGTTATGTATCACTATAATATGCCTCTTATTTTACTTCCATTTTTTAGATATGTTACAATATTCGGCTTGTTACATATTCTCGGTCTATTTATTATAAAGATACATTCAATTTTACTTGTTTTCCGGAAGGGTAAAAAGATAGGGGACACTACTTTCGAGAAGTGGCAATAACTGTGTAGTCACATTTGATTTAAGGAACTCTTTAAATGAAATACATGCCAATGAAACTACTTAGAATTACATTAATTACGTTTAATAAATGTGCATAAATACGACCGTTTGTTTTTTTCTTTACTCTCATAGGGATGTACCAACTTGAATGAAATTTGGCATGAAGTTATATAAGAACCCTGATGTAGGCTACTTTCTACGGGAATTTTATCGCTTCATAAAGTAAGAAACGTAATCACCAACTTTTACTTTTATAATATTAGATACATTAATTTCGATATAACCGCCGCTATTAAATTAAATTTTCTATCTTACCTATAGGTTGCGGGGAAAACAGCGTCTTCACCCATTTCTTTCTTAAGTTTTCCAAAGCGGTCCTCTCGTGTAAAGGAAACATGCTCGCCACCACGCCTCTGCTGAGACATGCTGGTACTGAAACAATTAAAAAAAGAATTAATTAATCGTACAAATTGTTGGTTTGTTGGTCTGTGAAAAAAAAATGCATGGAGCTCCTGGATTCAATCTGCGCAGGACCGGGACGAGTGGCGTACAAGAAGAGAAGCCTATGCTCAGCAGTGGGCGATAACAGGCTGATGATGAAGATGAAATTTTTACTTTTTTACAATCTTAGTGACTCGGTTAATATTCAACCAAACAACAACAACAATACAATTGCTACAATTTTAAGTACATACGAATATTGGAAGCACTACAATAGAATATTTTGATATCTATACTTCCGTTTCAGTTGTTACCTACTATTTCAAAACAAATAGGAGCACATTGGCATGTAGCCAGCTAACAGCGAGAGCCATGACTTTACAGATAACGATCGTATTCACGAAAGTTGCGATGCACCCAATTTCCTATGCGGAACCTTGGAATAAATCATAATGGGGACTGTATTAGAATACAGTCCCATTATGATTTATTCCATAACAAAAGACAGAAAGCAGAAAATATGGTAAAACTCATGGTTACACTGCGATTTTAAGGCACCATATCTAAAAAAGATTGCTAAGGACGAAACTATTTTACAACTGGAGGTTTTTTTTGACGTGGAGGAAATGTATGACTGCAACTTGCAGCTTGCAGCATGCTTTTCTTCAAAACGAGGGTGAATCGGTTCTCACTGGGTAAGTACCCTCTTCCCTAGAGCGTAATGATCGCTTACCATCAGGCGGATTATGGACAAGGCGGATTATGCAAACCCATACCTAAAATAACTAAACAAGCAAAATACTCGATACCTACTCCCAAACGCGTACACAGAACCTCAAAACTGCAGGTTCTTTAAGTTTTTAATCTCACATGTAGTTTGTTATTATGTACTCGTATACTACTAGCGGTTGCGCGATGCTTCGCACGCGTTATTATACATATAAACCTTCCTATCGAATCAGTCTTTCTATTGAAAAACTGCATCAAAATCAGTTGTTTAGTTTTAAAGATCTAAGCATACATACATACAGAGTATACAGACAGACGCGGGAACCGACTTAGCTTTATACTATGTATTGACGTACAATGTAACATAACGTACCATACAATCGTTACGTTTTCATAATTTTTTTCACATTTCCAACATATTAGTGAGTTGGTATTTGTCCTGTGACTCGGCCCCATAAGTTTCCTTGATACGGTCTTTACTGACTGTTATAATTTAAATGATATTAATCTACTTTACCCTACGCACTGTATTCGGCTATTTGTAACACGCAAACGTCAAAGAGTTGGTACAAGGCTATTTGATTCTTTGTATCGCTGTAGTTTTGACTCTAGTTTAGACTGTAGTTTATCATTTATTCAATGTAAGTACCTACCTAAGGTAATAAGTATTTAAGTAGTAGTGGTTATAGTAGTTATGTACTTAGTTTAAGTTATGTTTCTGTGACTTGTTTTTGTGTATATATTTCTGGTGTAGAATAAAGCTATATGGTAGTTTGTAATTTTAGTATTTGCTGCTTTCCTTTATTTTGAGGAAGGAAAACAGAGTGAGATTCTATATTTGTTATTTCTATATATGTATGTAATAAACAAGTGGTGATTTGGAAATAATTTAATCGGCTCCATATACAATACCATTTACCTACCTACCTACTATAGGAGTATACAGGGAAGGGTAACGGATAACTGACGCATAACCATTTAGGGGTGGCTTTATTATATCATTATGCTATTAGCTTCTGTTACTCTGTATGTATAATCGTATCAATCTCAAAAACTAAGTTGTAATATGCCTGATATGATATTAAAATAAACGTAATTCGTTAAGCCATGTTCGTGACCCCCAAGGCGGTTTGAAAACTTTGACTCCAGAGTTGGTTATTCTCATACTTACTTACTTTTTTTACAAACATCACATAGAACAAATAAACAAACTATAGCCAAGATACATCAGGCGGTACTTTGCGGAAATCCATAGTGTACATGAAATTCTGGAGATATGTGTAGTATTTATCGTGTTATTTCTCCAGCCAGTATATTTGCTGAAGCGCCCGTAGCTCAGTTAGCGGAGGCAATCGCATGTGATTACCAATGTTAAGCAGAGGTCGACGCGGTCAGTCCTTGGATGGGCAACCGAAAAGTGGCATTCCATTTTGGGCGCTTCCGTGGGTCGGATGACACGTTAAATTGTAGGTCCCGGCTGTTTGTCTAGTTCGGCAGTCGTCAAGCCATGTCAGAGGCCCTTAGGGCGGTTTAAAATCTCTCGACACCAGAGTTGGCCACTCTTATTCGATAAGAAGAAGAAGAAGTAAGTGTTTGCTTAGTGTGGGGCTAGATGGCGCTGTGTGCAATGTCCCTGAATATTTATTTATGTTTATTTGCTCACCAATGCTCTGTCCAGGGCGCAGAGTGAGAGCTGGTTCCAGGGCATGCTCGTCCCCCTTCTCAGCACGAGCTGACTCCAACACGTGCTTCACTAACGCACCTCGCTCTTGGGAGTTCAGGAGTTCTGATGCTGACGTACCCTGGACGTGGAACAGAAAGTAGGTATATATGTAAACAATTTAATTTAATTGATTAAGTTGAGTTGTCCGACGTCGCGGCAGGCCTAGACGGAGATGGAATCCTAGACTCCTTTTGTCAAAACTGGCCACACAGAGCAATAAATAGAGATGAGTGGAAAGAGGATAGAGAGGCCTTTGCCCAGCAGTGGGACGGAACGGGCTCTTAATAATAATAATAAGTTTTAATATTAAAACTTTCGTGAGACATTTTATCAATATGTTAACTAAACGGTTTTCACTCACGTGTAATTCGCGTAAGTTGTTTACGCGTTTCGGATGACCCGCGTCGCGGGTCTGCGTGCTGCCGCGGTCCCAGAACATACGTTCTGAAGATGGATGTCATAACATCCGAAACGCGTAAACAACTTACGCGAATTACACGTGAGTGTAAACCGTTTAGTTATAAGTTTTAGGTTATTGTATCTAAATTCCTTTTATAAGTTGCAAATAAACGTATATTATTATTTTAATGTGCACCTTTGGTATTTTTAGGTATAATAATGGCATATGTGTGCATTCATACAAATGAGGATTGTTTCAAAAGTTTGTTAAATATTGCTAGTTGTGATAGATAAGATTTGGGTAAGTAACTGTGTAAGGGTAACAATTTATATTAATTTCATAACAAAATAATTTATAGACAACTCTGTTAGTTTTATAGAGCTCAATAAAGTTTTTCTTTACCTTTTTCATTTTTATATATTTTGACTTTTAGGGTACACCTAAAGCGAATTTGTGAACTACGTTGACTTAAGACCAAAATAGCTCCACCTAAATATTCGGTAAAATATAGCTGTAGATTTCCAAGTTATCTTTGCTTCAAAATCAAGCGATAGAATCGGTAAGCCTACATTAGGTACATAGTCTACATAACAATATTGATGTGTTATAGCAGCAATATATTACGTACAAAGCTGACGACATAATACAGAAACGTACAGATCATGCCGAAATAAAAATAGATTAGCACTTTCGAACGACGGAAAATAAATGACGTATATTTGGAACCGAGTGTGATCCGAACGCGCTGACAAAATCAAGCTCTTAAACCAATCCATTATCCAAACTCATATGTGTCTATGTTATAAGCACAGTCTCGATCGACAATTCTCGGATTTTGTGTCCCTCATACAAGTCGGATTCCTCGCGATGTTTTCCTTCACTGTAAAGAGAGTGCAAATCCGTACATAACTTGAAAAATAACTCATTGGTGTAGGGCTGAATACGAATCAGGGTACGTCAAAATGAACCGCTTAAACTACACCACACTCGCTTACCCACTACACTATTCTAGAATTATAGCCCTTGTACAAAGGTATGCTTAGATCATTCCATTGCTGTACAATGTCGACGTTGAAAGCACGGTAATGCCAAAGTTGTCTAACTTGATAGTAAACTGCTACGTAACCGTCATGATAGTAGATAGCACGCCAAGCGATCGTCAGGGTTTAGCTCGAAATAGCTGCCCAATATTTGGATCTGATTATACAGGGTTAGTTGAAGTATATAAGTAAAATCTTGTACATATTTTGCAGGTAAATGGTAAATTAATTCATCGCTCTATCGTAAACATTATGAAGGAAAAAGCATATCTGACAGTTAGGCTTTGGTATATATACATATTACATATACCTATGTATGTGGAGTATGTGTATTGCCTAAAGTTCTTGAATGGTTAAACCAATTAAAATGAGATTTTGTATAGAGATCATTGGTATAAAACATAATGATTTTGTTACGCACAACGAATTAAAGTGTCAGGTGACGAAGATATATGATACGCACCTACAAATATGCGAACTTATTTATCTAATTTTCAAGATTCAAGTCAGTATCTAAAGACCCTGTATTGTATGACCCTGATAACTGTAGTTACTCGGTATAGGTATGTTTACGCCAGTTCGGGCCTAAAACGGTGTGCATAAAACTGAAGAGTTACACAAACGAGTCGAACCACCATTTTGAATCTGTAATTTGGGGTAAGGGCGCTTTACACCCGATATGGTAACAGTTTATTTAGTTCATTTTAAAAAAGTAGAGTTAATAGGTATATTCTAGGTAAACGTGTAGGCTAGGCTGCAGCAATGTTTAACATCAGGCAGGCTATAGTCAAACATCCAAGCTGCGTAAGCTATATAAATGTTTAGTCTAACGATGTCGTTGACAGCCATTGTTGGAGGAAATACATATGTATATACATCAAGTATAGACACATAATACATACAATTTCTTGTTCCAACATAAATAATTATCTTTTTTTTTCTTTTTCATACATTCTTTACTAGAACACAAAAAAAGAAAAAAATATAGTCATCATAAACCAGCTAATTCTATGCCCCAAAGAGCAAACAAATCGCAAAGAGCGATGTCTTCCAAGCCTCGATGATGGGATTTTAGCGTAGCAAAGAAAATATTTGAAATCTATAACAGAGTCAGCGGTCCATCGCAACTAAGTATATCATTATCACAGATATTTATATGAAAACTGTACACCCTAGGCTGCAGCAATGCTTAACATCAGGCAGGCTGTAGTCAAGAGTTTTATAAATATTATTATATTTAGTTGTTTTTATATTTAAAATTTTTATAAATATATTTATTTTATTGGGGTGATAAAAAAATTAAATTAACTTTTTATACTATATAAACATAAATAAATGATTAAATGATCCAATTTTATTGATTATAAGATTAAATTACCTTAGGGATAACAGCGTAATTTTTTTTTTAAACGTAAACCTATCTCACGTAAAAAAACTTGTTATTTGTATATGGTGTATGTATAATTATATAAAATTCAGTAACTTGCATAGATATTTACCGAATTATCGATAATTCGCATTATAATACGCAATAACTGCCCTCCGTGGGAATCCCACAATTACTATTCAATATGCGTATTGATCGGAATGGGTGGAGGTATCATAATCATTATGTACCTATTCAATTTTGTGCCATTGCGCGCCATTTGTCTCGAGAGTATTCTTTTAAGGAATTCAGAGAGTATGGGTAATTTTTGTGAAAGCAGGAAGAAGGTAAATAAATGCTACGCAAATAATACATGTGAATTATTGTGTTTTGCGGATGATAGATTCTTTGGAGGATTGACAGACAATCGCACACATCATCATCATCATTATCTACAGCCTTCTCTATCCCACTGCTGGGCATAGGCCTGTCTTTGAATGCGCCAGCTGCGTCGATCTTGTGCAGACCTCCTCCATAAAGAACCCGCGACTTGATATCGCACACATATCTACATAAAATGATCTTTAATATCTTTATTTTTTTATCTCAGTATACAATTTTTTTTATCTAGTAATAATGTCAATCTAAAAGGTGCCTGGAAGAGATAAATCTTACCCATTGATAAGCCCGTCACGTGTACCACTTGTCTGATGTGTAGTGTTTGCAAATCATTATTATATATTTACTTTTATATAAAGTAAAACTTATGAAAAACGTATGAAAGACTGAAATAAGTTGCAATACGCATTAGCTGCCCACAACGCGTTTGTGTCTCTACTTGTAGGTATCTTTCCGATTAGCAGAAACTTTTCTTCGTAATATGAAAAAAAAAAATAGATTTTTCTGGGCAGTTAAACGCGATAAATTAATTCAAGAACTTTAACTTGGTAGCATCAAGAAAATTACTTATATGTTCTATTAATAACACTACCCATACAATAAAGACGGTTGACCTCTCCCCATGTTCCTCATACAAATGTCATATCCCTGTTTACTTTGTAAGAAAGCCCCAGTTTTGGACAAAGGCATATGATGGATGACCAAAGCCACTTTGTTCCACCCTACAGGGGAATAACTTGCATTATTATGGGGTCGAAGTTTAACGAATCATCTTGGAACATGTGAGAAAGTAAATTAGATCTTGTGTAGAGCTAGCTAAGGTTCCATTTTAAAGACATTGTATTTTGTTGCTAATCATCTAGTGATATTGGCAAGACAAGGCGTAATAAACCATAAAGCATGACAATAAAGGTCTATAATAAAAAAAAAAAAAAAAAAAACAAATTAGACTTGTACAGAAGTTATAGATATATTTTGGTGCCAAACATCATAAATCAACCAGTACCTGAAATTTAAGTACCTATCTAGATTTTTTTAGTTTTATAAATTATAAAATACAAAAACCAAAAAGAGAACTTCTCATCAAAGACTTTTAACCCCTTCAAATTAATATAAGTGTTTAGACTTCTACATATTCCTTACTTAACTTAAGAAACTTAAATATAGAGAAAAGTAGTCAATAACTTGCCTAAATTTAATCTTTACTGCTCGAGTTGAAGCCCCAAACTTGCCTGAATATATTTGTACTTATGACTTTTCTACATTCCCCAGTGTCTTTGTACGCAATTTCACCTTTCTGACGTAAAAGCTTTGTGCAATAAAATTATTTTGAAGCAGATAAAACGTGGTGGCTTTATGAAACTCGTATAACAAAGGAGATAGGATTTAACGTAAGTTTCTAAATGAAAATTAGCTGTATTTTGCAAACATTATGCCGCAGTTACAGATACGGATGATAAAAAAGAAAAGCTTGTAATTTTAAGGGGTTTTTGTAACGTTTGGAGTTGCTACGTTTTTCAAGATTATGAATTATTTATGATTTACATTTTTATTTTAATGATTCATGTATTAGTTATATTTCAGTTTGAACGAACGGAAATGTCAAAACCGTAGAATAAAATGTGTCAGTATTAAAATAAAGCTGTCCATAAAAAAGCGATAGTTATCAGACCTAGCTATATACCGTTGAGGCTATAAAGTGTAGAGCAGCATAGCAAGCAAAAAATCCTAATGCACACAATGAATTTAAAAAACAATACTCATAGTTTCTTTTGACTTTGTATTACCTGTATGTTTTAGCCTACAGCCTGTTCTGTAGAGTAATCTACATAAATATACTAATATTATAAAGCTGAAGAGTTTGTTTGTTTGTTTGAACGCGCTAATCTCAGGAAAAAATATTTTTGTGTTGAATAGATTATTTATCAAGGAAGACTTTCGGCTATATAACATCACGCTGCAGCTAATAAGAGCGAAGAAATAATGGAAAACGTGGAAAAAAACGGGGAAAATTATTCATCTTTGAGGGCTTCCATTGCGTGCGCTGCGAAAATGGTTCAAGTCGTGGGTAACAGCTATAATTTAAAAAACTGAAGAGGTTGTTTGCAAAAATAAATATGATGCCCAAAATAACTATCCCACGCGGACGAAGTCGCAGGCACAGCTAGTAAACAAATAAAAATCCGGACAAACCTAGACACATAAATATTAATATAATAATAATACCTTTTGGAAGCAATGCATGTCTCTGACGGTGAACTCTTTGTATCCGCCTCCGAATTCTGGCTTCAGTAGCTTCGGAAGATGTACCTCTTCCGCAGTTTGCAGCAATCTGATAAAAAACCTTACATTAAAAACTAATCTTTATTCATTAACTTTCATTTTACGAGCAGAGATATTTGATGCTTCTAGAAATTAACGGTAATAATGTCGAGGCAGTTAGTTAGTACAGCAGTAGTTAAACAATGAGAAGAGGGCGGTTTAAAAACTGTCGACTCTTGCCGTCAGATTACAAAACGCGGTTTAAATATTAGTCCAGGACTTTGAAAATCAAAAGTGGGTTCTTGTTGTACTAACATCACATACAAGCAATCAAAATGTCAATTTTAAATTGGAACTTTGATTTAACATAGGTACATTTTGATAGTTTGATAATTATGCCAGTAGACAGACAATTTTCCAACAACTAAAACGGACTTGGTCTAGACTTATATTTAAACCACGTTTTGTAATAAGGCCCTTAGAGTTAGTCAATTTTACGCAGGAAGAACATATTATAATTTTATTTTTTGCTACAAAATACCTAATCATAATAATATTACCACATTTTACACTAACAAGATTGGATAACATTTTTAAAACCATTCATCTTTGTACTTTAAATAAGAAACGTGCTGTTTCAGAAATGTCACAAGCTGGTTTTTATGATTAGAAATTAAAAACATTGTGGTCTAATACAAGTAGATCTAATCTAGATAATGAATCCTGGGTGCTGGCAAGCCCGCTTTGCAAGCTTATGGACAGAGTTAATTAAAATTAATTAACTACTAGTCTGCTTGCACTGAACACTCTATATGGCGGTTGTAAAATATCGCCGAAACGGAATAATTAGAGTATGAGATTTTTTATGTAGTATAGGTCACACTATGCCACTTGGTGAAGTACTCTACAACACGTTTATATAAAAACTTTAGTCCGCTACACGGACTATCATCATCAACACATTTTTCTGTTAATTTACATGATCTAAGTAGTAGTTTGAGGCCGAGATCAAATATAGATCATACTATCGAGAACGTAGTACAATAATGCAGGCCGGCCAAATTTGTATCTCAAGCCACAACTTTATACCAGAAAATAGGTAGTAACATCTTCGGGCACCACGCGAAGGACATTATATCAAACAGAAGATAAAGGTTGCAACCAGGACAACCGCAACAGTATACAAAAAAAATACAGATACAAAGATTATTCACTTGTCAAAAAAAAACTTGGTTACAAGATCTTTCGAATCCTCTGACCTCGTGGTAGCCGTCAGGCTGTGTTACGTGATTACGTATACCTCTAAATATATCAGGTAGCCTGCAGCGTCAATCTTAGAATAGACAACAAATACTCACACATCATCATCAGCAGTGATGTAGAAGGCGGAGCACTGAGACGAGGCATGCTGTCTCACGAACACGCGCAGGCGCGGTCTACTCCCGCGCAACTTCTGCAGGAGCCATAGTAGCATGCTGTCTGGGAGACCTGGCGAATTAAATAAAGTAAAGTAAAAAAGAAAGTTTGTATAAGGGTGGCCAAGCTACTTAACATAGGCTACTTGTAGATAAGATATTGAATCAATCGTTACTTTGCGGAAATCCATTGTAAATGAACGACGTTCGAGGAGTCCACACGTCCTGAGGATGCCTCGTGGTGAGGCGAAACACGTGTCGACGAGAATATTTTGCCGAAGGAGAACTACAAATCTTGAACACACAAGGTGCGGTGTTGGTAAGATCTTGAGAGCCATGAAGCCACGTTGGTTAGGAGGTGAGATGGGGCGGTGGTAAATGGAGGAACACACCTAAAAACCATCAAGTTTGTTGTTTGAAGTCGGTTAAGGAGCAGTCGCAGCGGAAAAACACTATATTTCTCCAGAGTTTCATAGACTTTTTATCCCGGATTAACTTAACGTAAGTAAAACATTATCTACGGGCGCTACTTTAGTAAAATTTGTGGCCTAAGTTTCAAGGACTCGCGCCAAGAGTTGTTTGTTCTTGTTCCACTTCGTAACGGAGCAACAAATCGTTGTGGTTTTTCGTGTGAAGGTAGCGTAGGGTCTTCATAGAGACATAAGGCAACAATTATCTCGAAAAATGCAAAAAAATGTATGTACTCTTAACTCTCTTAACTCTATTAACTCTCTTTTCTTGGGATATGAATTAAGGTGCAGTCGCCCGACCTCTACTTCCATACAAACAACAAAACTTATGCATTTGGTTTTATAGAGGCGAGATCTTTGTTTGAACATCAATTTGAAATATAAACCATCTATCGTCTATCTTTCTTAGTTTTTTATTCTAATTATACCAACAACAGTTTGTATGGAAATATCGTCGGTCTTATCGTGTGTTCAGGTGAATGCAATTTATGCGATAGGTACTTAAAGAATTAATCAACAATCAACCAACCTATTCAGAAACATCTTTAAAAAGAAAACCCAACTCTTTTCTATCTGAAAGCCCCTACTGCGCTGAAATAAAACGCTAAGTGACGGTAAAGTCCCCACTTAGAGGGCGAAGCTAAAACCTCGGCGAAATAAAACCTTGGACAGACAAAAGGCTTCCATCATTTCTTGAATCAGACCTTACGGCCCGCACTTTGGTATCCATTTCGCTCGAATTGCTCTTTCGGACGTGTCGATCACATTATAGTGGGACAAACCTACACGAAAGTGACTTATGAAGTAAAGACAAAGGTACCATCATTTGCTTTGAGGAAGATTAAAGTGTTTCTTCATGTATAGGTACATATCTATATTTTTAATTTTATAGATAACAAAAAAGACGTTTTAGCAGTTTTTAGATTTTTTGTCATCACATCACGTCGCATCACTCTAAAACGGATATTCATGATTTTTGGTATGCAGGTAGGTCGTGGGCTGGGAGTGACATAGGCTTTATGTACTTTATACCTTTTGTTCCGAAATAATGCAAGCGAAGCTTAAGACACATTCAGTTTCTAAATAAGTTTATTTAAATTTGTAGCAATTGATAAATAAATAGAAAAGGATCAATAAAGGTAAACTCTTTACATAACTATCATTTCTTTATCTTTTAAGTACCTATTCTATTCTTTTAGATTTTGTTTAGGTTTGACCGTGTACCCTCAGAATACAGCTGAGCGTGTACCACTTCAAATGAGTGAAGGGGGTTGAAAAGAGCCCCCTGCCCTACAAGTTCAAGGCTCGCCTGCCAAGTCACGGAAATGTTTATCTTTACTCTGTTTAGCTACAAAGCAAATTGCTTCCTCACAGCAGCAATCGAGACAGTAATTGGCTAAGACCCAACATGGAAGCTTTACTAAAACTAACATTGCTTCATGCTATTAAAAAAGATAATAGTAGCCATGCTGACTATTCTGCATGGCTATTTAAAAAAATTGTAAATTATTAGATGTTTTATTTATTATCTATAGATGCAGAAATTTTAATAGAGCCATTTAGCCATATGTACCATTTAAAAAGTTAATTAACAAGATTCCATTTTGATAAGAAATTTGTCAAAAATGTTACACTTATTTACAGCCATCATCATCATTATAACAGTCTACATCCACCCATGGCTGAGTATAGGCCTCCTCTCCAGCACGCCACACAGTGTGGTCTCCAGCCTGACAATCAATCTCCTAACAAAATGCTTAAAAATTTCATCCAACCATTGGGTTGGTGGTCATATCATTTGTAGCCATATCATTCTAGTTAGACATAAAAGCTAAATAAAGTATCCTACACAATACATCAAGCACCAGACATGTTGGAACAGGGCCAAGTATATTGAATGAGCAGGAATCTGCAAACTATGTATACTTCCTATTTCGTAACTGGAGGAGCGGAGTGTCACTGACCTCTCATTTATGTACATAACTTGTATTATGTAAGTTATGTTCAGTTGTGAATGAAGCAGGATTATAGCAGACTTTGTATTTAGTTTGGCAGCTTTATTAGCTAGGAACAAATTATACTGTTCATAGGACAGGTAATAAATTGAATGGATGATTAAACTTAATAACACCCATTTATGATAATACACAGTCTAAGTTTACACAATGTTGGATCCTCATAACACTGTTTAATTAACTAAGTGTAAATTTTGGACATTTCCAGTATTATATCACCATTCTAATTGTACTTGGGTATAAGTTCTGCCCCGAAATCCAACATGGGATGTTTCATGCATTTCTTTCCTTATTCCCCATTATTTCAAGTTTTTTTTTAAATATTAGATCAACAAATCATGTCTTTATTTATTTACATATACTTAGGTATACAAAAATTACTATTAACTTGTATATTATTTTAGCAGTACATACACATTGTATTTACTTAAATAAACAATTAATTAAATTATTATTTATTTGATTAGCTCACCTTTAGGGAATATGACAACCACATCAGTGTGCTGAGTGGGTGTTGTGGCCAGCAGCAAGCGGCGAGGGTGCATGAGGTGGGAGCCCAGCTGGCTGGCCATCGGGAGACGGCGGCGGAGCTCCCTGCCCGCTGCGGAGTTATAAATAGATAATCCTCTTTGCAAGTTTCAATGTAACACTATAGTTAATATTGTTTGTTTCCATATAGGTATTGATTGAAGGTATAATTGCTCATGATTTGAAGTATTTCTTAATAAATAATATTTGGATGTTAAGCTTGAAAAGTATCTAAGTATGTTTTTTATAAAGTTAAGTGTGTAAGTAGGTACTGACTAATTTAATAAAAAAAATGTTATGTAATGTTATTACTTAAACAACGTTCAAGTTTACTCAGACTACCTACATCATTCATGCAATAATTAACAAGTGATGATTAATAGACCTGCGCTACAATTTATATTAAGTATGTATCAATTAGGTAATTATTGCAATCAATGTTTTGAGTTAAATATGTTTTATTAGAATTAACATACAGTTTGTGAGATCCTGGATTTTCTCGAGAAGTTTTTATTTTAAAACAAAGTAACTACCTACGTAAAAACTTACCACTATCCAACTTATCTTTTGCAAACTCTGCAAAAGATCTATGCTCTTGTGGCGTAGAATGAGTACTAGCGCTATAGTCCTCCTTCTCAGTGCCACCGGGACTTTCTTCGCCGTCCATCGCGAAAAGAATCAAACACTCAACTAGGAAACAACGCAAACACAAACAATATCAGCGAAGGACCTTCGATTTTCTTACATCATCGACCACATTAGCTATTACCAGACGGGAAAATAGTATGTTATTGTTTACACGGAAGAGAAAATTCGCAATAAGTAAAACTGTAGAATTACGGCAACCAAAGCTCAGAAAAGTATCGCCTTAATTTTTTAGAAGAAATTAATCTGTAGATTAGGTAATATTATTTTTCGACAACGGACCGACGTCAACCAAACCACGACTCAGGTAGATTTTCAAAATTGATTTTTGGCGGCCATTTTACGCTTTCCGGTGTTGCAGTATTCATACTTAGAAAAGGCTACAAACTACATTGAAAAGGGTTGAAGAAATAGTGAGCGATTTTCCAGTATCAAGTTAATTTTAGTAACAAATGTTGTTAAGAGATGGCGCCACCCAAGTGGATTTTGGTCTCTCATCCACAAAGTATTTACGGATTTATCTACTGTTAGCAACACACAGTGTGCTGTTTTGTTCTACTTACTTATTATTTGTTACTAAATGTACCGGGCGTGTATAGAGTCCCGTGTGATTGTGGCAAGAGTTACATAGGGGAGACTCGCCGAAACATTACCACAAGATTGTCCGAGCATATTAGGAGTTTTAGGGACGGAGACACAGCCAGATCAGCAATAGCGGAACATGCGCGGCTCTCGGATGTACAGCATTACATTCGGTTTGATCAAGCTTCTGTGCTGGCGAGAGAGAAGTCTTTTATTCCGCGGAAAGTACGAGAGGCTATAGAGATCAACCGCTACCCGAATTTCAACCGAGACCGTGGATGGGCGCTTCCACCGGCGTGGGTCCCAGCTCTTAATACGATGACAAAGAGAAGGATCATTGAAACTTTGGATCAAGATACGGTCAGTTTTGTATGCGCTGGTACATCAGTCGATGTTGCTGTCCCTGATGAAGCAGTGGAGCGACCCGAGGACGAAGCGGCCGGGAGTAGTAACATCGCCTCGCCTCCACCCCCACCACCCCAGGCGGCGCGCAGTCTGCGTGCTGCCGCGGTCCCAGAACATACGTTCTGAAGGTGGATGTCATAACATCCGAAACGCGTAAACAACTTACGCGATTTACACGTGAGTGAAAACCGTTTAGTTAATATATTGAATACACATATCGTATAGCTTAGTTAAGTTATAGATGTCGATCTAATAAAGCATGCACAAAGTTATTATCAGTGTAAAGTAACTGTAGTCTCGTTAATTTTAATGAATGTACTATGTCTGTAAGACAACCCTTACTTTACAGGGATAAATTAAACACCAGCTTCATTATTTCACTTCAAATTCAAAAAAAAGTAATTCATCTGTACTTATTTACAGTACTTACTTTAATTCACGATCGTCAATCTGACTTAAATTACTAGCTCACAATCTATTGAAAACACTCTTTCGAGCTCCAACGGCCGACTAACCTCGTCGCGGGTCCGCGGGTCAGTCACGTGGTCGTCTGCCAGTCCCCGAGGGGAGCTGGTAGGACCTCTACGAGATAAATCTCTTTCGAGGGGCTGGGCTCCGGGGCACACTGACCCCGGGGAAGTTCACAGTTCACGTCGAGTCGCTCTGTCCAGCGGTGTACCAGCAACGGTCGGCGTTGTTCGACGTGATGAGGCGATGTGCCTGTCGCTGCGGCGCTTTTCTATAGCGCCGGGACGACAGGCGGTGGTTCCTGGAGGTGGTGCAGGCGCGTCGACCTCCCGCTCGGGAGCAGCAGCACGACGAACGGCGCACGCAACCTCACGGGAGGGAGCGGCTATTGCAGCGCGACGACTCAACAGGAACTGCCGCGGGTCTCTCTCCTGCCTGCCTTTATACGACTTTAAATACCCCCACCTCTATGTCATCGCCACACTCACCGTTTTGCTAGTCTTTGAGAATCAAATACACAACCATGTTCATGACACTTTAATATTATTGTGAGCGATGACTAAAGGTGCTGGTATTCGCAGCATGGCAGATAATTATTTATAAAAAAACAATTACAGTATTGAAAAACTAGATCCATTTAAAAATAACCTTACATATCTAACACCTGTAATTGTCGTGTCATCCAAACGAATGTATCCATACGTAATGCTACGCTTTAATCATATTGATTTCTACTAAAAAGTAACATCATGTTTTCATTGAGTAGAAAATATTGGAGATCCCAGGCGTAAACATAGCAAAAGAGACGTTAAGTAATGCTTGCAGTGCAGTTAATCTAATTCCTCAACACTAAAGTTGGCCACTTTCATTTCACGAAAATAAATTGACCCATTACAACATATTTATTACTTGAATTGGATATTTTTCTGTGACATGGTATTATTTTTTCTTCCCAAATTATTAGACATTGACATTGCGCGTTGTAAAATAATTAGCGGCAAAATTGATTTTTTTACATAGGAAGAGCGAAATCGTTATTTGACCTAGCGTAATTCATGTATCAACTTAGAAACATTTTCGAATTAAACATCTGAATAATCCGCTATTTTTATTAGTTCTAGAATCATAAGGCATAATGGCAACATAGCTGTGTAGCTCAAAATAAAAAAAGTTTATTGTACATTGCCATATTCAGTATAAAAGTACAATTTGATTTCTTTTTCATCTTACAGAAATAGATATGCGCATCGTTTACTTTTTAACATTTACTCAATAATCAATTGAGTTGTCCTATGCATTATAAATTTTAGTTCTCATGACTATCTTGTGACTGTTTAGTTATAATTTTAGTAAAATTGATGTTATGGAATGATCTTGAACAATTATTTTGTAGTGTAACGAAGTTATAAATAACTTTCCCTTAACGTCATGTTGTTTATTTCCCATTTATTACTGGCAATACCACATTTAAAAAAATACATCAATTATGATCAATTTCTCCGTGAATTTCAACAACGCAAAGTATTCTTCGTTATTTTGTGCGAGTTTTCAACTAACAATGGACGTGTATGTGTATCAATAAAATCGTCGCGAACTTACAACAATTGTAGTCAAGAATTAAACAACGACATATTGCGTTGAATTGAGAAGAACGGAGAATACCTGCGACTGCGGGTAACGATCGTAAGTATTGTATACCTACATGACCTTTCTTTGTACTTTTGTTACCGTCGCAATTTAGAAAATCGTCTTTCTCTTCATGAATATTTTATCACATTGCTAGTGTCTCATAATGTCTTTGTAATCATAGTAGTTTTTCTGAACAGTTAGTATTTAGAGCATGTATTTTGTTTATGTTTTCATTGGCCTACTTTCTATGAAAACAGCTGTTTTGTCACGCCTCTCAGCTGAGTTGCGACGCAATCTACGTTTTGCCTGATAACGTAATTGTTTATTTTTCCTACCGTGCAGTGATTATCTGTCGCGGAAATTTTACTTACCTCATCACTGTGATGAATTAAGTTAGAATAAAAATGTATAGGCGACATAGCGAAATTGATTATTATTTTATCCGCCCGACTGGAGGCGCCCATTTTATGAGCTGAAAAATCAATATTTTCATCCTTATTTTTCTTTTAATAACTGGCAGCTGTTGTAAGCTAACAGCTGTGTTCTGTGATAAGTCTAAGATGTTAGAAACATTTAGCTTGAAGGTCACTGTTATGTGATCAAGGAAGTAGTTTCACAATTATGCAAAAGGGAAAGGTATGCTTCATTGGGTAGGGGAAAAGGAAGTAACTTTACTGTTTACTTGGAAGGTCTTATCTTGAGAGTAGTACCTACTTAATTTCCATTTTAATTATAAAAACTTGTTTCTATTTTAACTCGTTTTTTACACCAATAATAATTTATTACTTAATAAACATAATTTTGGAGGTCAACTAATGACCTCCTAAATTATGTTTTAATAGTTCTATGAACTGTGTGTTAATTGCTATAGGTATAATATATCTTTTTCTATCTGTAATTGGTATGAGTATTGGTAGTTTAAATAAGTAATTTTCTTTAATAATTAATTTAATGAGCAACAAAATAAAGTTAGCTAGAAAACATTACCTTATTTATACAACTTTAAAGTGTATTTACACTTATTATCATTCAGAACATTATTTCGTATAAAATATTATGGTTACCTGCAAAATTGTTTAAAACTCAAGGTTTTCAGTAACCTTTTACGATTATTGTTATATACCTGTGAAAGACTTGGTAGGAAGCCCAAAACCTCATAGTAAGAAGCCAAGAAATGGCTCATTTTAAATTTAACTTATAAAAATAGTGAAAGTGCTTTTATTTTCTGATATACTTCTCTGATATTCTGATAAACCATACAACTAAATATATGACATAATAATGTTTTGCTTTAACTTTTATCATACTACTAAACTGTGGAAGTTCTTGCGTGAATGACTATTCCCATAAACTATAATTTGTCAGTCTTCAAGTCGAGAGTTACCTGCTTTCTTGTAGGCAAAGCACACTAGATTATAGAATTACAACAATGAAGCATGTTAAATCATACACAACAGTGCTTAACATAAGGCGAGTTAAAATCCTATCAAGTGTAAAAAAAATATGTAAAAATGTTTCAATTTTTTCCCCAGATGTCAGTAGAATGGAACAGTCTGCCGCTGCTTCCCCTCAGATGCGTGCTGGATCACCTGAGTGTGGAGAATGCTCTGGCGGCCACGTCCACATGCAGGCACTGGAGACAGGCCATGCTGTTGTATGAAGGACATAGGTAAATATTTTTTTATATTTTGTCTAGCTGTCTCTCTCTCTCTCTCTCTATCTATGATCATATTTCCTCATGCCTGAGGGTCGTGACACCCTCGCAGGATTAGGGGAGTTACTTTTTATTACATTCAATAGAATTCATTAGGGGAGTTCTCTTGGGTAGATACATCATGGTGGGTGCCCAGATCCTTCCACGGAAGACACATGTCCTCGGATATTGTGATCATCAGACATGTTGTTTTCCTCACAATATTTCCCTATGCAAATCCACACATAACTTGAAAAACAAGTCATTAGTGTAGGGCCACATTCGAACCAGGGTGCGTCAGGATGAAAAGCAGACGCTTAAACCACTGAGCTACACTCACTTGAATAAACAGCAGTAGTCAACAACTAGCAGTTAACCATTATATAATAGGCATAGACATGCTCTCTTCAACCATGTTTCTTGTTTGGGAATAATAATTGCATAGTTTTGATAGTTTGCACATTTTCTTAGTTAAGTTTCTTGGAAGGTATAACCATATCAAATCTTAGTCACAATGCTTGAGGTTACATTGTTATGAGCAAGTAACAGGATGTGTTGAATTTCTTATTGCTGATTACTTAAAAGTTCTTGGAACTCAGTTACATTTTAGACAGGAGGCTTATAAATGGATTTGATTACATAATAGTTTATGTATCTACATATTTCTACTAGTACTAGTACATGTTAGTGTTTTTCTGTTTTTTTCGGGATGAAAGTGAAATTCTATAACTTTGATGTTATATACCTGTGAAAGACCTTAATGAAAAGTCCAAGAAATGGCTGATTTTAAAATTAACATATAGAAATAGTAAAAATATTTAACCACCATACCAATAATTACGATGGCACACTATTGTGGAGTTAATGAGGAACAAAAATTCATGACAGATGAAAAATAAATGTTTTTTTTTTTATCCACAGAGACACATTGACTTTGATAGCGAAGAACCTTGAAAAAAACCTGTTCCTGACGAGAGTGTTCAGGAAATATACGAAGAAACTACATGTACACATCAACTGCAGCGAGGATCAACTCAAGAAGTTTCTTACATTTGTGCTGCCACAGTAAGTACTTTAGATATCGTCGAACATTAGATGGTGATGGATAAGAACTCAAAGATGACTGACTGACTGACATAGTGATCTATCAACACAGCCCAAACCAGAAGACCAATCGAGCTGAAATTTGGCATGCAAATAATCACTATAATGTAGGCATTTGCCAAGAAAAGATTTCTGGAAATTCCACTTCTAAAGGGGTGAAATAGGAATTCAAAGTTTGTATGAAAATTTTATTGATAAAAATACTTTTTAACCGTAGCTAAGCCTCGGGTACCCCCTACTTAACATGTATGAGCACGACAAAATCCAAGGATATAAGTCATTCATAGAAGATCTTGCCTCAGAGAACTCCTCAAATGAATCATTCATTATTTTACGGGGGAGTCACCATCCTCATCCATGAAAATTTGACTCCCAGAAAACATTTAAATATCCCCTAAAATCCGATACAAAAATAATTGTACTTTTTACGAAAGGCTTCAAAGAAGGTCGAGTCATAAAGAAGCGAACATAAATCATCCATACGGCCTTCGTTTTATCACCGTTACATCGATTTACCGATTCTAAACATTGTAATGGACCTTTTTCGGTTTTAATAAATTATACGAAACCTAATTATTAAAAAGAAAGTTGTTTGAATTTAAAACGATTGCTTGAATTTATTTTGAATCAAGAAATTCATTATTAATTTAACTAATTATTAATTCGTTAATTAACGAAGACAATTAACAAATCAGGAAGAAAAAAATACAAACACATAGTGTATGCATATTTATACAAAGTTTCATGTAAAAAAAAAAACGGGAAATCCCCAGATAGTAAATTAGTTACAAGTAAAACAAAGCTCTCTTTCTCATTTGATAGTATTATTAACATCCTGTTTTTGCTACCATTTTGGCGTACCTATATCAGCAACAAGAGAACAGAACACCACTGTCCATTGTATAGGCCTTGGTGATTACATCACAAAATATCGTTAGCTAATAACAATAGACATAATAATCTCAGTCATGTTCCTATTTTATGTCAAACAATTTCAAAGCCCTTTTAGTTTATTTTTACGTGGGGTAGATTTACATTTGACTACAGCCTACCTGATCCTTACCTAGAACATACCTATTAGCTCTAGATTTGAACACCCCTGGGTTATAATTTTCTGGGAACGAGGCTCCAGGTAGAGAGATAGATTTCTTCTAGGCAAGCATGCTACATCTTAGGCTACAGGTTTATTTTTTAACTTGAACGGGACTGCACTTGGCCATAGTTTACCTGATAGCAAGCAAAGGCTATGGCCTAAGATGGAGCGTGCTTACCCGATAAGAACCGATTCACTATCGCTTTGAAGATCGCTGGATTATAGTGCGTGGGGAACAGAGAGACAACCTTGCAGTGCGAACAATAAAGGTAGAAGCGTACCGTTTCGTGCGGGTCTTAGGATCTTCCACCATAAACCGGTGTCGTCCTGCCGTATCTCTACTCGTCCGGTGACAGAAGGGCGCGGGCGGAATTAGTTCGTGCAATTTTTAGGTTTAAAAACTTGATATACCGCTCTCATACCCACTTAGGGCTCTTATACTTATCATGTCGTTGGCTAATAACTAAGGTAAACGTGTTTAATCAATAACTTACTAAGCGACGTGATTATAAGAAATTGAATTATTATAAGTAATATTAAGCATAACGTAAGTTCATGATAACCATTTCAGAACCTCGATATTTGTAGATAATGATTATCTACACTATAATGGAACAGGCTTTCATACCAAGCTGCTATATCAAACCGATAGGCGATATAAATGGTAGACGAGGGGTTTAAAATTATTACTCTCTCTCTCTGAGTCGTATTTCTTCATGACTGAGGGTCGTGACTTTTCGCAGAATTAATTCGTTAGGAGAGTTAGTTCTCTTAGGCAGACACATAGTGGTGGACGCCCAGAACCTTCCATGGTAGTCACATGTCCTTGCATTTTGTGGTCCACAACATGTCGGTTTCCTCACGATGTTTTCCTTCACCGTTAAACGAGTGCAAATCTACTCACTACATTAAAAACAAATCATTGGTGTAGGGCAGGGTTCGAAACAAGGTGCGTCGGGATGAAAAGCAGACGCTTAAACCGCCGAGCCACAGTCGCTTAAATAATGACTAAAGAATTCATTATGATAACGATTTTGAAACATCTTACCTGTCATTATGCAAGCGAATGATGTTCCACATACATAATTACCTAATGATTAGAGAAACTCGCGTTTTATTTGTGTAGGCTTGATGTTGAATAAAACATTTAAACAAAAACATGGCTGTTTAAAATTTAACAAAAAACATTGGTAGCAAATTAGTCAATTTATGCAAATTGTTAAATAATTTTTAAAAAGTTTGTTAACTTTTAGATATTTTTTGAGTGGGTTAATCGGTTTTTTGAGCTACTTTTGATGTTTACGTCATCTCCAAAATTTAGATTTTAGTCCTTTTATAATGCAAATGGGTTAATCTTGCTTAATGATATCATAATCGACCCCGATTGAAATATAATTGTATGTATAACAGTTAAAAACGTCAGCATATCAAAATTATTTAACGTTATTATCCTAGTTTATAGTTCAAACGAATTGTTTTTTTTTTACAGATTTTTCGACGCGAAGAATCTCCAAGAAGTGGTATTCATTGGACCAATATACCTGCAACAGAACCCTGTAGTGCCATATGCCAAGCTAAAGAGGTGAGTTTCATTATTAATGTAGTCCAAAACAACAGCCCGCGAATGAACACGGTACTAAAAATTCTGGCCACAATATATTACTGCTTGTCAATGCGGCATAAAAGTGCTGCCATCAGGAGCTGGAAGAGTTATTTGACGTGTACTCTTAACAATTAGTTAACCATTCAGCAGTAGTTTATAGTACCAGGGGTTGCTGTACTGTTTTATAAAAAAAATAACTACTCATATTATGGTTTTCTATGTATGGTACTTTCTAAATTTGTCAAATCATGTACATATGTATGTATACATATTGTGCATTGTTCAAAACAAAAAGTATGTTGCACCTTTACAGTATCGTATAAAGTTTATTTATCCTTTATGAAAAATGATTTGTAAAAATCTTGGAAATTTTTGAAAGATTTGGAAATTATGATTTAGGTATCGGTGACTCTAATTAATACGCTATTTACATTTTTCTTCGTTATATTGGGTGCATGTTTCAGCGTATCCTCAATTTATTTATGAATGTATTTTTTCGTTCTTTTGCAGGATAATAACAGAAAGCTTGGTGTTCAAACATGCGAATATGATTCAGAAGCTAGCTTACCTGGGCTGTGAGATGAGTGCGGTCAAAGACGACAAGGATAGATTTGTAGTAAGTACACATTTCAATTAATTTCAAAAATTTTAAAATTACCTAGTCCCCTGAAAGAAAGATTTCATCTGCAAAAAAATCTGTAGACTAACACCGGATTCATTATCTTGTCATTTAATTAAAGCCCTGGGCTTATTACTTATCGCATGCGATTACCAATGTTAAGCAAAGGTCGTCGCGGACAGTCCTTGGATGGGTGACCGAAAAGTGGCATTCCATTTTGGGTGCTTCCGTGGGTCGGATGACACGTTAAATTGTAGGTCCCGGCTGTTTGTCTAGTTCAGCAGTCGTTAAACCATGTCAGAGGCTCTTAGGTCGGTTTGAAAACTCTCAACACCAGAGTTGGCCACTCTCATTCGATAAGAAGAAGACTCTTCCTTGTCTTTTTAAACTGATTCCTATAGTTATCTCATTCGTTCAAGCACAAGCAAGTCGAGTATTACTCGAAGCCGCTGTCGTTCCCGTGCGTGACGTCACCGGCGGACGCGGTGCTCTCGCGGTGCAATGTCCACATGATGCTCTACTCTACGTTGAAGGTAACTTGAACACTTTAAAGTACCACCTAAAATACTTCAAAATACTTCTAAAATATATTTATTGCCATACGAAACACATACATATAACGATTACAGTAAAGGAAATACTCTTTTTCATACTCATATGTTTATTTTATACACTCATTATCTTTCTCATCCAAAGGTCTGTTTCAAAAACGCCATTAGTTGCCCTAGTTCTACAGATCAGATCACATTTCTTTTAGTTTTAATAAACATTTTGGTGTTTCTGCTCATTATTTACCCATGACACTGACGTTTGCTTGGTATGGGGCTAGATGGCGCTGTGTAGAATGTCCCAGAATATTTTTTAAGTATTATGTGCTTCAGTCTAACGACCACTTTTATTTATGTTTCAGCACATAATATTCGAATACGAGCTAATATCGACCGAGGCGCTTGAAACACTTTCTCAGCTGAGCAACTTATCTCTCCTGACATTGAACGTGATGTTCAAGCGACAGATGGCGCTGCAGTTGATAGACTGGCGACGTGTCAACGCGGGCTTCAGTAAGGGACTCGACGTGGCTGTTAATATTGTAAGTTTCTATATTCAAATTATATTGTTAGTTGACGTTCGATATTCAAATCATGTTGTTAGTTGATGTTTGATATTCAAAACAAATTGTTAGTTGACGTTTGATGTTCAAATTATATTGTTTGTTGACCTTCAAAATTCAAATTCTATTGTAAGTTAACATTCGATATTCAAATCAAATTGTAGGTAAGTTTATGGTTGATGTTCTAATACTATTGTTAATTAACATTCGATATTCAAATCATATTGTTTATAGTTGACGTTCGATAGTAAAATCAGATTTCATGTTAAAGTTCCACATTCGAATCCAGTTGAAACGTTAACGTTAGATGTTCTAATCGTATTGTAAGTTGCGTTCTATTTAAGCATCGTCTGTTAACGTTCATTGTATAAAGCTAACTATAGTGAGAATCGCAATATGCAGTGTGTTGTTAATTTAAAAACTCACCCGAATAGAATGCAAAAATTATACTAAGAGGTATGTTTTGTTTATTATCATTTTTAAATACGTTTTATTTCAGATCGGTGTGCCACACAAGACATTCAGAGCGGTGATGGACACGGTATTTGTTGAAGGGATGTCGCTCACCTCGCTCAAAGTTATGTTTTGTAAGACTGTAAGTATCCCCGTGTAAATATAATTTAAATTTAAAACTTAGTGGTATGTTTCCTGTATAAACTTTACATAAAGTAGTATACTAACAGCAAAATGAGAAATAAAACTTTTTTTGGTGCCCGTAGCTCAGCTAGCGGAAGCAATCGCACGTGATTGCCAATGTTAAGCAATTGTCGACGCGGTCAGTCTTTGGATGGGTGGCCAAAAAGTGGTTAGTCATAGTAAGATCGCGAGGTTTGAAAATTGTCGACACTAGAATTGGCCACTCTCATATGAAGAAGAAGTTAAGCCTTTAACTACTTGATGTGGTGACGTCACTTGCCGGTCAGTGTACCAGCGCTGCTGAGCTGGGGCCGGGTTGTGACATGAAACGTTTAAATTATTTATGTTTGTTTGAATATTTTTTATTGTATTTTTTTATTTGTGTTCCAGCTCTACATCCCCCTGATAAGCCACGTGTGCTGTTTGTACAACAACACGCTGCGAGAGCTGGTGTGGGCGGACTCGCCGCACGACGGACAGGAGGCCGCCAGGACTATACGATCTGTGCCCGAACAGGTAAACATTGACATCTATACAACTAAGGATGAAACGGAAAATGAAGCTCTAGACACTCTTTAAACTCGTCGCATATTTGTATGTAAGAGTAGACCATATAAACATAACTGAAGTATAAACTGAGAAATTAAAACTACAATGCAGTCTTCAAATTCATTCCATTTTGGGCGCTTCCGTGGGTCGGATGACATGTTAAATTGTAGGTCTCGGCTGGTTAGTCTAGTACGGCAGTCGTTAAGCCATGTCAGAGGCCCTTAAGGCGGTTTGAAAACTCTCGACACCAGAGTTGGCCACTCTCATTCGATAAGAAGAAGAAGTCTTCAAATCTAGAGTTAATTAAAAAGTTGATTGCTTAACATCAGGCGAGCTGTATTCGAATGCATGTCTATACCAAGTAAAAAAAATAGATTGATTTGGGACTGTTACCCATGACACCCATGTACAAAAATGAAATAAAAATAAAATCATAAAAGGCGTCTTTATGTTTTGGGAAAAGAAAGTGGTGTTAGTTACACCATTTATAAAAATATATTACATATTATGTAAGCATAATATGCATCATATTATATACTAGCTGTGCCCGCGACTTCGTCCTCGTGGAATAGTTATTTTAGGAATCATATTTATTTTTGCAAACAACCTCTTCAGCTTTATAAATTATACCTGTTACCCACGACTTGAACCGTTTTCGCAGCGCACGCAACGGAAGCCCTCAAAGATGAATAATTTTCCCCGTTTTTTCTACATTTTCCATTGTTTCTTCGCTCCTATTAGTTGCAGCGTGATGTTATATAGACTAAAGCCTTCCTCTATAAAGGTCTATTCAACACAAAAATATTTTTTCAATTCGCTACAGTAGTTCCTGAGATTAGCGCGTTCCACAGAGCTTTGAAGTCCATGCTTGTCGCCCTGTGACTAGAGGCGAATTCTTTCTTTATTCGATACAAAACAGGTGTCACCATTTACTAAAACTAACACACTTTCGGCACGCACACTACGACGCACGAGATGTTCATGTACACAGTACGCTTCAACTTCATCGGCTGTGCAATGTCGATATTTTTTTATCGATTATTTACACATTTACTTCGAAGATGGAAATATATGTCTTTAGTATAACTATATTATTTAAGTACAAATTATAGTTAACTAGCTATGGCCCGCGCTGTTATCCGTTGTAAAAACTTTTTTATCCCGTGGGATAAAAACTATCCTATGTCCTTACCGGGGACTGAAACTATCTCTATAGCAAATTTATTTTTATCTATTTTATTTAATTATCAAATCATCTTCAAAATGACTGGAGCATATTCTGGCATTTTTATGAGGAAACCAGTTGTATTTACCGGTCGCCAATATTCCTTTATTTTTTAACACTGGATTTTTTGGAAATCTGTAAATTAAGTAGGTATGTGTTAAATAAAAACCGTAATCCAGAAACATTTCCATACAAATCCAGAAACATCATATACATTATATCGATTATCGATAATTTGCTAGGTTCCATTTACACATCACTTTGCTATCGAGAAGTAGCGTCGTGAAGACAACGAATGTGTAATGCCATTCAAAATGTCAAAAGTTTTATTTATTAAAATTACGAAATTTTACTACTTACCGATGGTATTTCACGCCGGTAACACTGGAACTTGTTCTTACAATTTTTAACTTGACACCAGGGCATATTTAATAGTTTATCATGCTGTAAAACCGAGTAAAACGACCGAAAACTCTCTCTCGCTCGGACTATGTTTGACAACAGACTGACAAGCGCTGTCGTAGGTTAGGTTGGCCTGTTTACTGGTCCAAATGAGAACCACGTATTATTAGTCATTTCGCTTCTATGGGGGGGCGCGCGCGGGGGCGATGTGGCCCGATCGTTGTTCTGTGGCGCGTTCAAATAAATAAACAAACAAACGAGCAAACCCTGCAGCTTTGTAATATTAGTATACTTAGTATATTATTCTGTGCACGCAGTGTATTTCATTATGACAGCTGTCATCTCAAAACATTTTACCTGAAATGTTTGTTAAATAAGCATGCCTTATCAGATGTGTGTGTGTTTGCAGGTGCTACTAGCGGAGGTGTACAACCAGGTGAACCCGTTCATACTGCTGTGCTGGCAGTGCGTCCACCTGCGCAGGCTCGCTATACATGGTGACGTTATTTATTTATTACTTAAATTGGCCCTAACTTTATGTATTTAAATGTAAATATTCCGAGACATTGCACACAGCGCCATCTAGCCTCAAACTATTTTTTTTTTTTACAATAGTCTAGTTCCCTCCGCGTGGCGGAGGCCTTTGTTTAGGTTTTTTGTTTAATTTTGTTACTATAAATATGATATTCGCAATACTTTCTAACTAAGCCCGCGGGCCTACCGCCTAAGAGTAAACTATATCAATTGCTATCGTTTATGACGTCATTTCAATCACAAATGATTGCCCGCAGTTCATTATTATATAATGATAAAACAATCAATTTGCTTGCATAGCACTAACAGCACTTAATAGTTTTATATTTTTTTATTTCTTTTTGTTAACTAGTAAATTTACAATTTCCAGGCTATTGGCTATGGCAGTACGACATGCTAGGCTTCGTCCGTCTCCGCCAATCACTGAAGCTGGAAATATCGTCATTGTACGCCAAACAGGACCGCTTCGGATCACGCTCACTCGACGCCGAGTGTGTGCTGAGAGTCATGCATTATGAGTCGCCTCCTGCTGTCGACAATAGCTATGTAAAGGTAAATATAATATAACAATTTTGTTTGTGCAAAAATAATTATGTTGTTGGGATTCGAACCAGCGGTCCTGCGACTCACATCCACCAAGTTAAATAAAGGTAATTTAAATAAGTCTTCTTTGTACAAAAATAATCACAAAGTTGAGATTCGCACCAGTGGTCTTACAGTCGCCTCCGGGCTTATAACCATTACGCAAGTGGGAGATATCATCGCTGTACGCAAGGTATATTCCCGGTGCAAAAATAATTACTCGAACCAGTGGTCGCCGAGTCAAATCCAGACTTAGAACTATATATTTTGCAAATTAGACATATCAATGCTCGCCAAATAAGATCGATCTTGTACACGTTCATACGAAAAGCGATATTTTATTTTGCAAATCTCCAACAGTTGTAGTATATATGTATACCTCTAGTTTTGATTATTAAGACATTTTTAAAAGATGACGCGTATTTACTAGTAACTCTATAGAATAAAATAATATGTATATTTTTTCCTATATTGTAATAATATATCTAATATCACATTCCAGGAGGTAAACAACTTTACTGAGTACCAGTGGCGCCCCCTATCGTGGCGCCGCCTGCACCCCGCCCTCAAGTGGAACAGCTCGCCGGAACAACGCGCCGACTATATTGTCAAAGAGGTGCTCAAACCACTCGGGGTTACGTAAGTCGGTGTTTTAAAGGAGATTTTTTTCTATATACTTGTGCTGTGCAAAATGGATAACGATTTGTGGATTTTAAATTAAAAGACATTCTCAATATATGATATTATCTATTGATTAAAAAAACGCAATATACATGTACATTATTAAGTATTTTGAGATATTTCACTTAGCGCCATCTACCTCCATACTAAGCAAACACTTGTATTATGTACGGTTAAGTAAATATCAGGCCAAGTGACCAAAGAAATATGGCTGATTTTCTGTGTAAGGAAATATTGAGCCATTATTATATATTTAATATCCGAATTCAGTAAAAAACAGCCTTTTTATCAGATTCTTAAATAATAGCAATAAAATAATAACTAAATAATAATACATATTTTTCACTAAACATATGCCAATAACTATTTTAAATCGTGTCTATTTTGCACGTCACAAGTAGGTATAGAAAATAAGTTAGGAACGATCGAGGATTCCTTGCAGCGATCACAATATCTACATAATGCAATTCGCCAATACCACTAGTCTATTTGAAAAATGTCATAAACAAGCTAATTGTGGTGACCCCAAAAAGACAAAAAAACACTGTGATTTAAAAACTTCAATGGCTACTGAAAATCAAGTTCCTAAAGATCTGATTTCTTATGAAAAACAATGTTTAAAGAGAGTTTTATTATTTTACGAACGTTACAGTTTTCTGTTGATTCCTTTACAGACTGTTTTGTTGTAACAAAACTTTTTTATTTTTATCCAACCGATTTCTGCATTGGGTGGCCTTTTTCGTTATTATGATTTATAATTTAAAAATATATCTATACAGGGTTACATGAAACACACTAGGTACATTAATAGAAATGAAAATAAACGGAGACGCGTTTTTCTTTCTCCAAATTAGAAAACAAAAGAGAATTCGTAAAACAAAACAAATGTTGTAGGTATATGAAGTTAACTACCTATTCCTAGTAATTGTATAAGCAACAACTTTTCTTGAATGGCTTCTGCGGTATTGCCGCAATTTTGCCAGTGTCAAGTAGTTGAAGAAAATACTAAAAAACAAACGCTGAAAGGGTTAGATAAAAGAAATCAGATAACCATGTATAAAAATGACAATATCTGTAAAAGTTTATTAAATTATAATGAATGGAAAAGGCTCCAATTCAATGTGGTTGCTTGTTGAAAAAGAATTATTTAAATCTTAATAATATGTTAACATTGAAACAGTTAATTGTTTCTAAAGTTAAGTTACAGTCGAAAAGATTCTTTTAACCGGCGCAATTACTTATTATGTATTTACAAAATTATTCCATATGAAATTAATTTTAAAAGACTCCAATCGACTTTAAACTCAAAGGTTAGAAAAACCATCAACTATCGTGATATTTTAAAAGTGACAATTAAAAACTTGCATTTAATTGCTCAGCACAGATTATTATGAATATATTTCTTTATATTATATTATACCAAAAGTATTAAAATCATCTACTTCCATTTTCTACCATTTAACGATTGACAAAAATGTTATTGAATTTTATTAGCTGGTTGTAAAAAAAAAAATTTGTTGCCAATTTTGTAGCTGGATATCGTCATTTTGACTAATTGACATGAAGTCAAGCGAAATATCTTGACATGTTTGAAAATGAAGCAAATTCCGCTTCAAAAAGGGTGAAAAAACTAGCACAATAGTTATTTTACCTAAATAATTCTTTTTGTAGGTTAGTTAGTTACTGTAAGTTTGTTTGTTAGTATTAAAATTGACTTCACGTATCGTCATTACTATTAGAGATCGCGATATTAAGTTAAAAAATGAAAAGATTAATCAAATTTTCCTTCTGAAATGAACTAGAAAAATGTGACATTTTAGGGCGGCCTAGTTTTTACTAAAATTCTGCACAAAATTTATTACGTTATTCAAAAATAACACTGAATATATCCGAATATATATTTATGTATATGTATACATATACTTATTCCACAAGTGTATTGGGACGTTCTAAATGTAGGTAAATAAGTTTACTTAATCGTACTCAAAATTGATTGGTTTGGGGTTTATTCGCAGATTCTTATAAAAATATGAATAAGTAACTTTTAATTTGTGTGCAAAATACTTGAAAACTTAAAACAATATATGCATGGCCTATAATGTCGAGTATTTATATTGCATTCTATTGTATATGTACTGTTAAGTATATATAGAGAATATGTAGCATTGTGCATATTATGTATTTTATTTTATTTACTTACTAAAACCAAAACCTCCAATAACATATTTTGCAAATCATAAAGGTGTTTATTGAGAGTATGATTAAAAAAATATATATCTCCTCGGTTTTAGAAATCATAGCATTAATTACTAAATCTTTTTTCAAATCATCGTAGTCGTTTTGAAAAATAATCAAATATTAATTTTCGTAATAATCAATTTCGGGAGAGGATTTTTACGTATAAGTATCTAATTGTTAATGCACTATAAAATATTATTAATCGTTTGATAGTGTTTAAATCACGCGCTTGTAAATAGCTATATTTCTGTAGTTGTTAATAAAATAACGAATCAAATGTACCAGCCGTATTATATCTTTCGAAAAGTTATTCAAAACGTAACAAGTTAATTTAAAAAGTAACTACTTAGAACCCACCTTGCCTGTCTACTATAAAACTTATAAATTTTTGAATGTTGGATGCGTTTACGTTTATTCAGTCACTGAAAGATACAATGGCTATTATTTTTTATATTGAATGATCATAATTTGCCTGATGTTAATTATTATTCTAGATTAACTTTAACTTGTAATATCACAACACTTTTACAATTGCCAAAATTATACATGAAACTTTCAAAATTGCGCTAATTTTTATGCAAAATTATAAGTTTATTTGAATAATGTGACGCGTCGCCTGAATATTGAATATGTGTAATAGATTAAAATTAAAACAAGGCATTCTGAAAAATCAGAAACTAGATATCAACATTTACAAATAATAAAATAGTACTGAAACTAGAAATTTAATGGAACTAATTCCATAAAATCTGGTGTCTGGATAAATGTGATTGCTCCATTAATGCTTTAAAAAAGGTTTTATTTAATAGTACGTTTTCGTAGTAGAAAGCAATTGAGAAAGGCCGAATAATATGTTTACTGGCAACATCTCTCAAAAATCGCGAATTTATCATGTAGTTGTAATATGGCAATGTTTTACTATCCTTATTTTGTGTCAACGGTGTTACTAGTATCATTTTTGGGAACTGTTGCTAAATATTTTTAGTTTATATTCAATTGGTGCCATGTAAAACAAATTTTAAAGCCAAAGTTAGTTTAATTGCACAAAATATGAATACGATAAAAATAAAGGTAACGTTTCGTGTAATGTTCAGATATGGCTTTTGAAATTTTTTAGTTGATTCAGAAAATACAATAAAATTACAGTTCCTATGCAAACGTTCCCTACCTATGTATTAAATATCGGTATGAGTATTAGTAACACTGTTGCTAAAGTACACCAAAAATATTTATCTTACACTAATAATGATCATCAAGATTAACATCGATTCATCATCTATCAGGTTAATAGGTATCTTCTAGGTAAACGTGTTACACCCTAGGCTGCAGCAATGCTTAACATCAGGCAGGCTGTAGTCAAACGTAAACCTATTCCACGTAAAAAAAAAATATCTCGGAAAAATAATTTGTATAAGCAAATGCTCTTAATTAGGCATCTTGATTTTATTCTAAGTATCAATTGAAATAATCAAATCTATAGAAACTGTACTTACCTATAACATTCATACTTACATATATTTTTATACGTAAACATAAAACATTTACCTATGCCTATTAAGCTAGTAAGCTTAGTATGGGGCTAGATGGCGCTGTGTGATATGTCCTGAAATATTTATTATTATTATTATTATTATTATTACCTACAAATAAATCATGGTATACAGACCCACACATATTTTATTCAAAAAAGACAAAGTATAATAAATGTTTTTGGTGTACACAAATGTAATATCAAAACGAACATCTATCTAGTCAAGAGGCCTTTAAAACCAATGTAAATATGATAAAAGAAGAAATACCAAATACGGCCTCAACATCACATCTTTAGCATTGCACAAATATCGACGAGAAAAGTATTACAAATACATAGGGTCTTATTCCAAAACGTGCTTTAACTGTTAGTCCATATCGGGTCTTCGTTCGTTTTCGTTGTTTGAAATTTGACTGTCTACTGTCATAATAATCAAACTGTCAAATGTTACCAATGAATGATAATCAACGTTCCAATTTGAAGTTGACATTTTGATTGTTTGTATGTGACGTTTGAACAACAAGAACTGACTTTTTATTTTCAAAGTTCTAGACTAATATTTAAACCACGTTTTGTAATCAGACGGATATAGTATGTCAACTTATAGCTTTAAGGTGTCGCGAACTGTATAAGATACAGTCATTTTATAAAGTGCCACTCGGAAACGAAACGAATGGAGGGAGTTTGCTAGGCAATAATTCCGCAGCTATATGATAGCTTTAAACATACAAAACTTAGCTGCGCTTTTCTTTTTTTTATTAAATTGAAATTTTCGTAATTTGTGATGTATTCCGCTGAAAATTACATATCTTTGAAAGCTTATTTGTGGAGCTATCGTGATGGGTGTCCCAACCCTTCTACCGATGACATATATCCTCAGAATTATAAGCTTATTGTAGTAGGTAGGTAACAATATCAAATCTTATTCTAATCCTTTAATTTACGAGTATTTATTTTGCTCTAGATTACATTTATGAGACATTATACTTACTCTGTTCACTGTTTGGTAGAACAATATATTATTTTAAAATTTTACGTACTACGGAGTACATTTCAAAGTACATTTGTGTACAAACCAAGCAGAAAAATCGAATAAAAACCCGACGACAGTAGCTAATTTGATACTGGATTTAAATATCTTATAATTAAGATAAATATAGCGAATCAAAACAGTAGTCATAGAAAATGCAAATGAGTGAAAACTATGTCGAAATCGGTACTATTTTTATACAGACTCAACACATTTTTGACGTGGAATTACGAATACATCTCAAACAAGGAACTAAAATGTTCCAAAGTTAATCAAAATCTATAGCGAGATTGTCATAACATATAAAAAATATGTAATTATAAAAACATGCGTGTGTATAATCGAACACAAACCATCCGTCCCTATAAAACAACTCAATTGCATTTCAAGTATAGACTGACATCAGCTTGGCAAATGCATCTACTTATATGTTAAAAAGCAAAGCAGCGCGCTATTTCATAGAAATATTAGTATACCAAAATATGTATATAAAACTACGTTGAATTTCTAACGAGAACTAGGTAATTTGTCCAATAAATAAGTAATAAAATAAGAACCAATTTCCATTGAAATATTACTTAATACAACTTTAAGTCAAACCGGGTAAATTAAAGTCATTAATATAAAGACTTAAACTTAAAAACTATAAACTTATGTATTGTACGGAAAAATAATGTAAACGTATAGTCACGCACAAAGAAACAATGTGATCGTAAATACGAATCAAATAGTTACAAAAATCACGCAGCATGCCTTTGAATATTACTAAAATATAGAACAAATATATAAAACTCCAAAGTATTTTCATCATTTTAGTGTAACTAAGGCATTATAGGGCCTTTAGAATAGGGCCTCGGGGTCAGTGAAGACGAATAAAAAGTCCACATGTTTCAATACAAAATGAGATGCCCGAACATACTTCAAACTTTATGTATCTGGTTGCTTTGTCGCAAATTTTAATTAAACGCGCAGATGAGCAATCAAACCTCTGTTATATTCAACTTTGCTGATTTCGGAGGCCCATCCTTATATATAGTTAATTGTTGCTTCAATTAGTGTTTAACCGTAAGTACTCCTTTAAATATAGATAGATACTCAACAAAAAATATATGAAACGTTTAAAAATGATTTCCTTAAAATATTTTTTATGAAAATTTTACGCAAGTTCGAAATGAAAGAACATTATATTTTGTAAGGCAACGAAGAGACTTACCAACATGCATTCCCTGAGACTGAGATCTAATAAAAGAGGCTAAGAACCAACAACAAATATAATTACTAAGATCCTAGCTAGCTATGTACGAGCCATTCTAAATGATACCTCTCGATGTATTCTCATTTCTTGCAGTAGCCAAGAGTTGCAACTGCATTTCTATCTGCAAAGTTAGTAGATTTCTTCCCTATGATATTTATAATGGCTTGACATAGTCGACGCATAAAATTGTTTACGGCAATCTCAGAGAAATATAACAGTTCACATTTATACAAAATATGTAAAAATATAAATTGCCATTAGATAAAACTGTTATATTTGGCTGCCAGTTGCCGTTTTTGATATGTGATAATAATAACAAAATGACATCGTATTAAAGAACATTAGTAAAAGTTAACACCCGCCTCTGTTTCAATGTGTATTATCAAAAATATCATTATTTTTTACTCTGTTCCACAGCAATTAATTTAAGAGTTTATCAGCCGTTATGAAAAGTATTTGAATGTGTAGGAAACAGCAATAAACCGGTTTTAAGTTTTTGTAACGCTAAGAACTCACGGAGCGGTTCTTTCCCGCGCTCGCCCGCGGTGGCGGAATCGCGTTTAATTTTCAAAATTCACGAAGCCGGAGTTTTGTGCGGCGCCGCTGCCGCCGCGGCTGCGATTATCGCCCGCAAACCTGGCGCTTGATTATCGCAAGAAGGACCTTCGCCGGACTTTGATCGCAGAGCGCGAACAATCACTACCGCCGCGGGAGTAGACCGCGTCGTGAAATGTGCTTGAGTTTTTTACATACTGTATCTACAAAGGCTGCGGTGCCGCCACCGCGGCGGGCGCGGGAAAAAACCGCTCCGTGAGTCCTTAGCGTAAAGGTTCTATTTTCATATTAAGTGGTAGACTATAAGAAGCAGCGTGATGGATTTAGTATTAATAAAAAAAAAACATTTATTTCGGGTTATTGGAACGCATATCAGAAATTCATATTACATGTAATTCAAGTCAATATAAAGATCTTATTAAATATACAGCCATGTCCAAAAACTGATACGCAAAAACGAAACATTGAAAATAATATATGAATTAATGTCTTGGCACTTGAGGGCTCCGGTCTATATGAAAATAGAATCTAAATCTTAGCTTATATACCCATTGTCTGTACATACGTTGTGGGACAGAGCTAAACATTTATATACCACCAAGCAAGACTCGAAAGGCTGTGAAACGACTCAGAATTCGGTTTGGCGAAAAACTAAAAGGGCTAGTAATATACTTTTATTCACACTTTTATTATAATAAACCGGAGAAGAAAATACTAGCGAACAAAAACATGAATTCATATCATATCATTAAAATCAAATGATGAGAAAAGTGTTATTTGTTGAAACAATCAAATGTCAATAGATTTTAGACCTTGCTTGAAATTCCTAACATCGAAATTATAAAAAAAAGACAGTACTGTAGCTTCTGTTAACGTCAAGTGTCAATAAAAAGGTACATCTAGTACAAAAAAGACATCTTATAAACTCGCCAAACCGGATTGCCTAGATTTAGACCAAAATTGTCGTACTTATCCATCAAAATATAGTGATAATTAAAAGGGAATGTCGGATCGTTAGAGGATCTACGAGAGTGATAACAGCTGTTGTGCGGTTCGGTCCACTCACTAATATCATTTTAACGTAATAAGTTGTTGTTTGAAACATATTTACTTGCCATGAGCATGTAGAAAATATATGAATGTTTATCTGTTGCTCTTCTGACTGAGGCTACAGTAAAATTTCTGGTAATTAACACAGACCTTACAAATATAAGTAGGTATATGACACAGTGAAAACTTTTCACGGAAAAAGAACTGGCCAATCAGAAATATCTAAAATGATGACATCATTTGATGACGACATTTTGAGGGATTTTGATTCGCCGATTCTTTCCCCTAGTATAGTTTTCGCCGTGAACTATAATGTGTAAAGTCATGATTAAGTTTTGTTATTCGTGTGTTCGTAGAGAAGTGAGTGGACCGAAGTATTTTTTAAGAAAATATTTTTGAGAGTTTATTTGTGTTTTAATCTTAAGATCTGATTGAGTTGTCGTTAAATGTTTCGAATAAATCTCGTGTTAAACGATACAATTAATCACGGTTAATGTATTTATCGATGTTTTTAATAAAATTTAATATCTTTTTGTTTTAGTATTTAATTACACGTAGTCTTCTTATTCGAATAATATTATTATGTGGAAGTTTAAAAACATGTACAACCCTATGCCTTTGACTGCTTTTAAGAAAAAAAGTAGTTTAGAATTAATCACAAAATGTTTACAGACTTATACAGTGTATACATCATTATCATTATAATAATCTCAGAAAATAATGAATTGACGCATATTTGGTACTTTTACATCGCAATACAAAATGTCAAGTATATTATAATTATGATGCAAAATAAGTATCGAAAATTTGTAAAATCAAGAAAAAGATGGTTATATAAAAATAGTAACATTTATAAAGTAGAGCATGACTCATATTAAATTGATAATTTTATACTACTTTATACAGTATGCTTCTTAAATCAAACAAATCGTTAATATTAAGCTTACAATCAGTTCACTTAAAATAATCCAAAAAATAATTGGATTTTAAGTATCCATATGAATTATAAAAATATGCAAGAACACAATCTTTGTTAAATATCAATTAAAAGAAAAATATTTTCCCAACTAAAGTTTGGGAGAACTGCATCCCGTATGAGGAAAATACATTTTATTTGCTTTTCTGTATTATTGAATCTGAACTCTGAAATATGTATAAACTGTTGTTGAGATTTTAATAAAATGACTCAGATATTTCGAATTTATATCCCGTACTTACTTACACAATAATGTTAAATATCTTTCTGTATTTTGCGTATGATTCCTGGATTTCATGTTATGTATGTGTACTTGTGTACCTATTTCACGAATAAATATATCCTTATGTGTAGTAAAACTTGGGTTTTATTTATAATGATACTGTTTAGATAACTTTGGAAAGCTCTCTCTTGAGTCGTATTTCCTCATGACTGAGGGTCGTGACTCCGCCGCAGAATTAATTAGTTAGGGGAGTTTTCTTGGGCAAATACATCGTGGTGGGCGCCCAGGTCCTTCCACGAAATTTATGTACTCATTTTTGGAAAGCTATTTATGTACTTACATATGTTTCTAAAGTTATCATCTGCAATAGACATCCGGAAAGTAATGCCTGATTAAATACAGTATCTATCGATTAGATATATCGATGTTTGTATAACTAGGTAATTATATAAATGATAGTAAAAAGCATAATTTTATTGCGCTTAATCAGGCTTAAAAAGTTAAGCTTTATTTATTTACCGGTGAGTAAAGGTTTATGTAAATTGAGGCATATATCCAGCAATACCATAAAAGGTTGCAGATGATGATGATTAGTAAGTACCTATTTAATTGTTTGAGCTTCAAGGATAAGTTCTATTGTATTGTATTTATAATATATAAGTAAGAGATGATTTTAGATGTAGGCAGTGTTTCCTATGCGCCCACATACAGTAGGTACGTTATTTGTAGGTAAAGGTTAGCAAATGAGTGTTGGAGGCATTGATAATATCTAGTGTCTAGCTGAATCTACATCTATACATATAATTTAGCTAAAGAGGGTCGAAAGTCTGCACGTTGAAGATATTCGAAAACAAATATTTAATTAACACTTTCCAACAGTTCGAAGAATTTAATCTATTTATTCGGTTACTCAACACTAAAACGGCTGAACGGATCTTCATGATTTTCGTTATGTAGTTGGTATGAGGTCCTGGGAGTGACTTAATCTACTTTATAATTCGAAATAATGCGACCAAAGCCGCGGCAGTCCAGGAGTATTTAACCTAAGTTTGTTTCCTTTCTCGATCTCTAATCCAGAGTTCGCACTTCATATATGTATGAACTTACTTAAACATAAAAATACAATAGTACATCTGAACTTAAGTGCGTCCGCCAATTACAGATCTCAAGTGGGTCACAAAGAGAAGATTGATGTATTCCTGCAATACAAGGTTTACTCATTCGTCAATACTATTCAAGTACCGGGTTAGTAATATTCTACAGTCTTTTTTTTTTTTCAACTCCATATTTCTTGTAAATGATGTGTGGCGAGATTGATTTAATCCTTCCCTATTTTAGTTGTATTCCTCTTCTCTTACTGAGGGTCCCGTCTACGCCGCTGAATTTATTCAAAAAGAACGTTTTCTTAGGCTTAGTTCGTTCAGGTCCTACCACTGTGACACCATACCCTCAAATTCTTCAAAACAGAGATCTAAATACAGCGTCTCGGTATGTACTTATCTAGTCTAAGCTAAACCTATCGCTGTCTTAGAAGTGTGATCCGGTAACCTCGTATGAAAGTACCTATCATTCCAGGTATATTCCACCTTCTACTACAGTGGCGCTTTAACCTAATGGTAAAACTTTTTTTTATAAAATATCTAAGTTTAGGTTTGCATTTGAATACAGCTTGCCTAAAATTAAGCATTCCTGTTGCGGAGTACCTATGTTCAGTTATACACTAACCTAGAAGCTACCTACGTATTTACCCGAGATCTGAAGACCCCTAATTTGTTTTATAAATGTGCCATGTGTATTAAGAGACATGTTTGGGGACCACAATATCCGAGGACATGTGTCTTCCCTGAAAGGACCTGGGCGCCCACCACGATGTATCTGCCCAAGAAAACTCTCCTAACGAGTTATTCTGCGGGGGAGTCACGACCCTCAGTCATGAGGACATACGACTCAAGAGAGAGAGTATTAAAAACAATGTTTATTTATATATAACCCGGTACACCGCTACCACAACGAGGCTGAAGAGATAGAGTGCGTATTGTTCACCGTGGGAAAAGGTATTAGTCATGTTGGTAGGATGCTTTGGGAGGAAACACGCTGCCTTCGATACTTATTTGGCGAACCACCTTGAAGATGCAATGGGCTGGGATTAGAATAATTGCACTAAGATATTTATACATGTCAAGATGTCTGATTGTCTGTTTTAAACTTTCGAGCTCAACTTATCAGTTCTGGTTCGATATCTAGAAATATAGATTATGTGCGACGGTAAGCTGTTATGAAAGTGGAGAACTCTTGAGATGAGGGTTTTCACGAAATCACAAGTCCAAATTGTAATTGTATTCACAGCGCGGGCGGAAACCTGCCTAAATCTTGACCAAAACTAGAAACATTGTTTTCCATGATTTACAGCCCATTGATAGAAGAAAGAAGGCTATTGAAATATTCCGGCTAACGAGATAATTTTATCGTTATCATAGTAAATGTATAAAAATATTCCCACTACTGCGACTATTAACATTCAACTTGAATAAGTGGTCCTAAACTTAAATTGTTACACCTATAATACCTATCTTATAGAAATGATTTATTGACTTCTTTAATCCGCTTTATCGCCGAATGTAGAGAAAGTAGTATGCATTACTGGCAACTGGTTGTCCTTCACATTGTATTGGTCAACATTGCTCGCAAATTACCTTGTTACTAGCACTGGGTCCTATAGCTACTAGATGCAGGTACGAGTGTAATATATTTATTTATATAAAGTGCTTAACAATTAATGATCATGGTATGTACACATACTTAGGGGTATAGATCAGCACAAAATGTAATCTGGTTTGTGTGTAAATAAATAAATAACTGCCTAAGCCTTTGGCTATATGAAACATTAGAAACCCCCTGAGGCGCTACTCGCGATAATCCGGAATAAAAATGGCAATCCGGGAGATTGATAATAACTTATACTTGTGCCACAAGTGGCAGTATTATCGCTAAAAGTGTTTTCTTCCAGGCAGCCTTTGGATGGAGAGGAATGAATAAAGGATTATAGCGTAGGACGTGGTATACAACACGATGTATTTCATGTATTTGTACCGAGGAATTATCCAGAAGCAACTCAAGCTGACAAAGCTTCATTTAACTGTATGCGCACCTGTGTCATAATAAACAGGTGAGTCAATACATTCGCTTTAATTCAGGCCCCAGACGAGACCTAGATAAAATATTAATTTTACTTTTCTTATTTGTCTTGATAAGACTGTTGGATCTGGGACGAACTTCCTGGGTGAAAACGTGAGATCCATAATATTAAGAGTAGGTAGTTTAATCGCATCATTAAAGAGTAGTGGATAAAAAAATGGGTTGGTATTGGTTGAAAGAGTGCCTTGCTTAGTTAATTAACGAATCTAATATATAAAAAAATCTATCACACATTTTTTAAGGCGTGTTATAGTATCGTATTGACTAGAAAAAAAAACAAAAAGTAGTGTTAGGTCTCTAACTAAAAGTAGTCAAGGAGAAGTAGTTAAAAAAATAATGGTTATAAAAGCCATCTCTTACATCATTACAAAATATACGAGAAGTCAAGAACTTGATCGTTTGATTTAGATCAAAGGAAATTGAGTACATTTGATTGCACCAGACGTTTAATCAATAATTATTTTAGGGTTGCGTGATTACCATATTTCCTTCTACGCCCAGTAGAACCTGTTTTTTGCAAACGTCATTTGGACATGCATTCCCGCGGTTTGTCCGCCAATCGTGGGCCAGTATCGCGCTGAGTGTCTGCGCGTACGCGCGCGTCACACTCTCTACCAGATTGCGTTCGAATATTGAAAACACGTGCAGTATTTGTTTAATTGTGAAAAAAGTTTGTGTATTTCTTGTTAAGGAGGTTGCGAAGTTTGATTTAGTTTTTTGATCGTGTTGCATTTGTTTGGAGCGAGGTTTGTATTTTTTTTTCATATTTTCGATGAGGTAATGGTAAGTAAATAAATCGTACCTAGCAATCATGTTGCGAAATATTGTTGTGACCGGTCTGGGTCCAAGAACATAATCTATTAACTGCGAACTTATGCTATGCTCGTTTTTGTTCGAGTAGGTTTCATAATGTTCTCACAAGTCACTAGTTAACTGCCTGTGTCATGTAAATTAGTGCCCTAGATAAGATTCGTGAAGGGAGATATGCTTGTATTACGGCTTTAACATAATATTTGTGAGCCATGTAAATATCTCTTGAAAAGATTGACACGAGCCATGTTACTTAAATGAAGTTGTATACAAAAACTTTTTTGATTAGAACGTCTTAGAAGTGTTTGAATAATATAAGGATATTTAATACGAATAAAATTGACAGAAAAAAAAGGATTTCTACAAAAAATCCTTTTTACGTGGTGTATGTTCCAAAAAATATTTTTGCAATCTCATAAAATGCGGAAAACTTCAAAATTTTATACTGAGAGAGCGCGTTGATATCTTTTCTAGGTACGAAAGAAATTAGGTTTAACGTTTAATAATAAACTAACATTAAATTTGTACTTTATATTTGTAACATACTGAATCATTTATCTAATTAATTTTTATACTATAAATAACAACGAAGTATTTTATTGCATCATTTAATTTCGAGTAAAGTTTATTCTTCATTTTTTTTTGTTATGGCTTTTGCGAAGATACAACTTCGCAATTCTGCCAATGTCAAGTGGGAAGATAGGCCATCAAACTGAGAAATTTTAATTGTAATATCGATATGTACGGTGGTTTTAAATGATTTATTTTGATTTGATAGACTTTGACAGTTGTAAAGAGAAATCACCAGTCTTTATTTTATGGTTTATTTTACGTTTGTAATCTTCCTATTCATCATCATAATTTACAAATCCTTTTTTTCTACTGCTATACTATATATATAGGCTATAGGCCTCTTTTTGCATGTGCTAGTCACGTCAATCTTGTGCAAGTTTAATTCAAATCAGCTGAACCGATTAGGATGAAATTTGGATTACTTATAAATGAATTAAATCTTGAATCAACACACAAGGGTACTTTTTATTTCAGCTTTACTTAAATAACGTCATGGACTGCAGCTCGTTAGACATTATGATAGCTTTTCTAAAGAAACGGTTGAAAGGTTTTATTAATTGAATTATCATCATAACTTAATTAGTTTGCTATACTTACTTAAGCAGGCATTACACTACTAAGTGGATCGTCAGATAAAAATGCATAACATAAACATTGATACATATTTGATTTAAAATAAAAAAATAATACTGTAGTGATAATGAAACCAGATACTCTGACATTCTTTGTGTAATTATTAATTGAGAGTTTGTAAATAAATTACGACCACATTACTCTATGATAAACAATTTATACTGGCGTCTATATTTTATGTTAAAGGAACAATTATTTGAAAGAGACGCGAATAATATACTTACACATACACACACAAATGTGACTCACTTATACAAATTGTATTTATCTAGCGGAAAATAAAATACAATACCAAAAAATATTTTACCAACAAAAACAAAAGACAACACAGCGCGTTGAAATCTTTTCCTTCCAATAATGTTTACAACAACAACAACGCTACTCAAGATCGTAACTAAAATCATCATAATATTTCTAGTTACGTGTTAGCTATCTGATAAACGCAATGTCTGTGTGTTTATTGCCGAGGTCACGATGTTATGAGTTCATTCCCAGAGTAGTAAAAAATAAGTTGGTCGTATTTTTGTTGTGTGTTGCTTCTGAGGCCGCTTGGATTGTTAGTGCGTTGCCTTTAACTTTCTTTCAATGTTTTAGGTGACACAAATTTGTGTATCTGTTGATTTGTGAATCTGTCAGTGACGTCGTAGCTACTAAACGAATTGGTTTTGATAAAGTGCTATGTGATTTGACTGCCCTGTTAGCTTAGTTGGTAGTGGCTCTGCCTTCTAATCCCAGGGGTGCGGGTTCGGTTCTCGCATGACACAAGTAATTATGAATTTAAAAAATTGTAATTACTTGTATTGAGTCTGGTTGTTTCTATGTATAATAAGTATGTATTTACGAAAGAAAAGTATATGTGTATTATATCCGTTATCTAGTACCCATGATACAAGGGTAAGCTTAGTATGGGGCTAGATGGCGCTGTGTGAGATGTCCTGAAATATTTATTTATAATTTTTATTTAGTAGATAAAGTTCTCAGTTTGATTTATCGGCTAGAAACATTGGCTTTAGATTAGTTTTACTGTGTGAGCAACCCTGAAAGTATGAACGATTTATGCCATAAAGATTTATTCCAGCAATTGACCTCTCACAGTTATTTGTATAAGTGCTAGTGATACATCTTGGTGGGCGCCCAGGTCCTTCCATGAACTTATACTTACTACTACTAAGCAGTAACTTTCGCGTGTTTGGTATCAGAAAGCAGAGTCCAAACAACAGTCGGCTTCCGATAATGATATAACGAATATTACGGGACCGATAGATGAACAACGCACGCTATATTACGCACTGCTAGGGAGGGATTTAGTTACTTTAAAAGATATCGATATTTCATTATTTAGAAATCTCTCTCTCTCTTTGAGTCGTATTTTCTCATGACTGAGGGTCGTGACTCCCCCGCAGAATTAATTCGTTAGGGGAGTCTTTTTGGACAGATATGTAAATCGTGGTGGCCAACCAAGTCCTTCCCCGGACCCATTAATTTTGGAAAAAAAAAAATTGCTAATAAAACATTATTCAACCTTTGACTGCAAAGGTTGTGAAGTTTAATATAAAAAAACAACACACGATAATTTAAAACGTTGAATTTTGATCGGTTTTGGCCCCATATAATGTATTAAATTCCGGCGCGGTTGAGTAGCGCCAACTCTTAGCAACAAACGTTTGTTACCAAAATTAACTTTATTAAGCATAACATCGATATATTGTTATAGATATAAAACTACCACTAGCTCCATTGCTGCAGTATATACCGCTAGCTATTCCGGCCAGCTCAGTACAGTTTCAGCGATTTAAACTGTTGCTGTCATGCACTTTCTTGAAATACTAGTTTACTGAGATGAACTGTATTTCAAATGTAATGTTTTAAGATTTTAAGCTCCACTTTTCCTGGTTTAAAATTATGATGATTATGTGTGTAAAAATGTGTACAGTCATTTTAATATTCCCCGCTTTCCACTTTCTATAGTCTAAGATAAGTATGAAATTATTACGACCTTCGTAATTCAGGCATCTAGGTTAGATTTTATAACCTATATGATGCGGTTATACATAATATACCTAATCGAACTTTCGGAAAGTAGAGGACATTAAAGCCTCATTGATTGAGAGTTAGTTAAAAACTAGGTTTTCTATGTGTTTTCTATAGCCTAATGTAAAGCATACCTGTACCTACTGGAAATTAGTATTTATACAAATACCTACCACGAAGTTCAGTGAATGAAAATATATATAATGAGTCATAATTTTACGAAGAATTTATGTCAACACGGTTATTTATTTACTTAGCATAAAAGCAATACTTCATGCTTTATTCGGACACCTGTGTTGTGTGGAATGTAACACTTTGTGTAACCTTGCTTTGCAGAGGTGAGCTAATAAACTGGGCAAATATTTACGATATTTTATTTAATTAGTCCTGAAATATTTAGTCTTTATTTATTATTTTAAAACAGAATATACGTAGATATCTATACAATATTTATATTATACATACTTATTTAATAAGTGACTATAAATTGACTCTATTTTATGAATGCTGTATGTAAACTGATATATAATTAAATGTACTTAGTTAAACACTATATTTTAAACACTTATAAGTAAAGACTACTTACTAGTAGATTTACAGAACTTAAAATAAAAAAATATCATATTCAAAATAATACTGGGAAAAATATTTATGACGCTTTTTTCAAAATATTTATTTTAACACGGAAAATGCTTGCGATTGACTACAGCCTGTATGATGTTAAGCACCACTAAGACCTAAGATCTAAGATGTAGCTTGCCTAGAAGAAACCCATTTAAGACCCCTGGGTTATAATTGTGTAAATGTTAATAAATAAACTTATTTACAACTACAACACATATTCTGTGCTACAACTCAATATATTTTCCCGTAAGTCGGTCAAGAAACCTGCAGATATCAATGAACCCAAGTAAATTCCGATTCAATCCGCGCTTCTTACTGCGAAATAGCCTTTTTAATAACAATCTGCTACAAACACCGTTAATTCAATCCTACGCTCATAATATTGGACGAAAAACCTGCATTTATACATTTATAAACGAAACCATTCACAAAATCTGTCGTCATGGTTGTAAAACCAGAATGGCTAAGAAATGCAAATGCTTTGTCAACGACGTCACATGAAATAGACGACTAAATAATCGAAATATGAATAAAAAATTCCCAACCTACTATAAATATCTATCTTCTGTGGAAGGACCTGGGCTCCCACCAAGATGTATCTGTCCAAGATAACTCTCCTTACGAATTCATGCTGTCAGGGAGTCACGACCCTCAGTCATGAGGGTACGACTCAAAAGAAAGAGTAAACTGACTAAACTTAAAAAAAAATATGTCAAATCACAAATGTAATTTACCTACTACTTAAAGTATCTGTCAGTAAATCTATGTAGTTGATTTTATGCGAATGTGAGAGCAAATCCGAAATCTGAAAAATCCATAGGTCATCAGATTGTTATTTAGCCATTTAACCTGAAATTTGTTTGAGTAAAATTTCTGGAAATTACAGAAGTTAAAATTATAGGTACGAGTGAGGAAATGGCAAAGTCATTTTGTGTTTTATTTTCGGCGATAACTGTCGCTATACAAATTTTGACAGATGCAAGTTCTATTCACTTCGCTCTTTGAGTCTCTGCAGTATTGTGTCTATGTATTATATGCTATGAGTCAACTGGAAAATATGCGACCTGTAATAGCACAAATAATTCTCAAAAGAAAACATGTTCTGTAACAAAGCAGTAAAGTCCAAAATACTGCGTTCGTGTGGAAAATGGCGTTGGAAGCTTTTCAAAGGGTTTTCTTTTGTAAATATGTTAACTTGGATGAGCTAATGTTAATGACTACTTATGACTCATTTGTATAATTAAGTCAACAATATGGTCTAAAGTAAGTATTTAAATGTTTTAAATAGCATTTGCAAGAACCTGCTTTTCGCTTTGCACTTTGCATATGCATTTTTGTTGATTGATTCATGAGTTTTTCGCTGCATTTAAAAACAAGGTTTTTGGAAACAACCCAATTTAAATAATTAATTTAAAAACAAGACACTGTACTAGTCACATTTTAAGTATACTCAACTATATCAGTCTTTATTAATGTTCAAAAGTGAAAATGTTTTGCAAATACTCACTTCACTTTTTTTTTTATTGTGTGTATACTTCTAACTCCCCAGGTGGTTTATGGGGAACTTCATCTACGCTTTCTTACTAACTACTTAACATTTTTTCTTACCACCTACTTATTTAATTTACTTTTTATTTACATTTTCCTTTAAATTTCTAATAAAATTATTTTGGACACTTTCTAATATAAACTTAATTAAGTATATAGAAGTGTTTTTTCGTTGTAAATAATAGAAATAAGTAAATATTTCTATTATTTACAATCACAGCTTTACTCACTTCACTGCAGACCATTGAGATATTCTCATTCTTAATTTCTACTAAAAAGTAATCAACTTTTATCATTGGAATTTAATTGTATGGAATAAAATTAAACTCAAGATTAATGGGTATGCTTTCTGTATCACCTGCCTGCTTAAAGGTCAGTCGTGTTCATGAGATACAAAAAAAGATTGCAATACCTGCGTAGGCGGCGTCTGCCTTTTGCAGACTGTGGGATTGCTACATGAAAAAAAGGAGCTAAGATTTTAATGAATTAAGTGTAAAGTTCTGTACAATATTTCAATTTTTTATAGTGTAAAATAGGCCCGTACTCGCGTGAGTTACGTGATTAAAAGAAAATAAATCTACATATGTCTGCAATCTAAGGTTTCATCTATCGAGTAGCCAAGCTTAATCCAAATCTGTTTAGCTATGTGAGTAATAAGAAAGAAATAACACACTCGCAAACTTTCTTTTTTAATGATTTTAGGTAAATTTAATATCACAACAGATATTTCAAACTTTTCAGTAACTTGTTTAAAAAGATCGTACAAATATTTGCCATTACTTTGTTTATCACTAAAAAATAATAAAAATAATCTAAATTATAACCCTAAAAGTATGTAATGTAGTTTCTTGAAGCTGTTTTTTATACAACCGTTAACTTAACACTGAAAGCGAAAATGTGCAATAAAGCAAACAGTTTATTGCTTACTGCGGTTTAATATTTTCTGGGCCGTTGTTGTATTTTATCTCACATACCGACTGTTTTTAGGTTACTATCGTTGTGATAAAACTGCATTGCATGCTTTACTTGAATAAAATTTTCTGATTAGATTATCTTTAGGCTTTTCTAAAGATTTTCCTTGTACCCCTTTTTTGTAGTAGTTAGAAGTAGTATGTTTAGTTTTTCTTCCCTTGTTTTTATATTTTATTATTGTAAATAAAGACCATTTCCTGATCTTCATACTGGTAATGAGGAAAAATTGATAGATTTGAATTATATAAAATCTAGAAAATGCCTCTTGTACCTATCTATAAAGAACGATTTGATAGGTTAGTAAAGATAGATGCTTGACATATGTGCAATTTTGTGTTCCCTTGTTGTGATCGGGAAAATTGATTGATATAAAATGTATTAAATTTCTCGTATATTTGAGAAACTGTTTTGATAGCAACATTTGATAGGTCCAAAAAAATCCAATTAAATTAGAGTTATATTTTTTGGTTAAGACACTTTTAAGGTTTCTAGTCCTACATGTTATCATTCTAACACTAACTTTAAGTCACCAAACGACAGCTATTCCAGTAACTGTAAAGCAAACAATAGAAAGTCATCCGCCCCTTGACTCAACACATAAAGGTCACTTCATTGTCATTCCAACAGCGTGCCCCCGAGGTATGGTTACAATGAACCCTGTAGAGCCTGGCTCTAAGGCAAGCAAAATAGTTAGTGGGTGCTCACGGCTTCGCTCGCATTAAGAAGTAAAACTTGCGTCCCCTATTTCACCCCTTTAAAAGTGACTTTTCCAAAAATCCTTTCTTAGCGGATGCCTACGTCATAACATCTACCTTCATTCCAAATTTCAGCCCAATCCGTCTAGTGGTTTGGGCTGTGCGTTGATAGATTACTATATCAGTCAGTCAGTCAGTCACCTTTGCGTTTTATATATTTAGATATTCAGGAAAGAATGCGTCATAAATATAATAATAATTAAAACATTTTTATTATATTTTTTTATTCTTCTTAGAGAATCTTGTGTCCTTATTTTGATTGTATGTTGTTGGTGGAGCAGAACTTCGCTATGTTATTATAAATAATTTATTTTCAGCTATGTATTTGATTATAAGCAATGTATTATGCCAAAAAATTAAGTTAACATAGTTTGGCACATGCGGTGAACTATGAATCTCACACTAGATTTGCCCTGTGTCGTGGGGGTCACGTTCCATCTAGAATAAATAAGAGATATCTCATTAAATAAAAAAAATGGTAAATACATACAACTCATACGTTTTAATGGCTGCATAATCATGTCTACCTAATTTCGTATATTAAATATTTGTATCCGATATCAACGGATAATGATATTTTAAATGGAAGTGGGCAATCAAATGTTTAAATCATAACATAATCGACTAACTTAATTTAGTCTATTTGTAATGCTTAGTGTAACTTATGATTGGTTACAAGCAAAATTAAATTTCTTTTAACAATTATTAAGTTACATTAGTTTCCTTACGGTTATTCTTTAGATTTCGTTTAAGTATTTCTTACTGTACCTACTAGAAGCTTTGTCAGGTCTTTACACTTCCTTAGGACCCAAATCACGTACTCTTCCATATCATCACGGCTGGACGGAAGTAGCTCTAACTGTCGAGGTACTTGTACGGAAAATTAAACTCTAATAAAACGAGGAGTAGGTCGAGAATCGAGGGCGGTGCGGAGTGGGCTAATGCCCTTCCGAATTTGTTGAAAGGGGTCGGAGGTGGATATGATACGTGAGTTCTTGTGTGTGAAGGTTTTTTTAAAGAATAATAGACAGAGACTACAAGTGGGCCTAATGGAAAGCGTGATTTGAAAGCCTGGTTCATTTTAATACAGGAATGGTTCTCTTGCAACCACGGTTTCGGTAGTGGGAGTGGCACTTTTGACTATCTAGTATCTAGTAGGCATGATTAAATTTAATTGTAATAACCGGCTAGCACTTACGTCAATAATTATGTCAAAAATTAGCTCGACATGTTTCGGAAAACTGAGGTTTCCATCATCAGGAGGCCGAGTCAGCGCGCGTCCCGGGTGGCCTCCTCGTCCAGACTCAAGGTTATTTTCGACATAATTTCCAGTGTCTGCTTTTCATACAGACGCACCCTGGTTCGAATCCGGCCCTACACCAATGACTTGTATTTTCAAATTATGTGTGGATTTGCTCTCGCTTAGCGGTGAAGGAAAACATCGTGAGGAAACCGACATGTTTGAGGACCACAATATCTGAGGACATGTGTCTTCCGTGGAAGGACCTGGGTGCCCACTACGATGTATCTGCCCAAGAAAACTCCCCTAACGGATTAATTCTGCTGTCACGACCCTCAGTCATGATGAATACGACTCAAGAGAGATTTAAACTACTAAACGACACAAATGGCGGAATTTAAACTACAATTATTACTTCCAGGCACACTTACACTTGTAAGCTTACTTGCCCACTTTAACGAGGTCTCGTGACTCTCGTGCAGTGATGGCACGGCGCTGGCGCACTCGCAGGTCATGCGTTACAAAATAGCGGACAAAGCTTGACCCGACAATCTTCTCAGCCTGAGAAACAATAGCTTACTTATTGTTGTTTTGGTGTTATACAGGGTTACTATGATTTTAATTTATTGTGAGTCGGTTAACTTAGAATAAAAGTATATGTAATGTAAACTTTAATTATAGTAGATATTATCCTAAGCCAGTCTTATTGAAGTTAGTAACCATAAACAACGCTTTAATGGTTTCGAAACTTTTATTTGTTTTTTTTTTCATCTAAAAATTAATCGTTGTAGGTAATTGAATGGTTTGATACATATAAACTTAAAGTTTGGTTACCCACTGCAAAAACTAAAAACTAAACTAACTAAAAATTTAAATTTAAGTTAATCAACGTTGCCTTTTACCTTGGAATTCTGTCTTCTGTGCCTTGGATCTGACTGATTTTAACTGATTTCACTTTGGCTATGGCAATATGATTGGCACTTACATAGTTTATTTAAACTTATTTATTTTTTGACTCTTTTATTTTAATACACATTAAAGGTGTATTCACTAATAAAATTGATTGGTACATTTCTTATGATGTCAAAATATAAATGTTTTTTTTTTTTTACTTAAATGTGCGGTTAGTGTTTACTTACCCTGTATTTACTTACATTTGTGCATTCTGCGTGCAATCGCATTAGAGACCACAATTTAACAGAAAATGTGTAATCAGTTATTTAATAAGGCATTAATACTTACTTACCGCGTTTCCGCGAGTAATAATGGCTTTTCAGATTTTTTTCATAAATTTGTATCGCTTCGGTTGTGGTGAAGAATTTGGATAAAAGAGATATACCATATTTGGTTGAATACATCTATTAATCTTATATTATTTATTTGTGCCTGTTTGATGGAATGAACGAGCGTGATGTTTTCTTACAAGGAAAAGACCTAAGTATTGCTTTATTAATTACTTTGATAAAAAGCAAACAACTAGATTTTAAAATCATTTTAACGCTAAAATGGCTAAATTGATTTGAATGCATTTAGATATGGATGTAGATTACACTCTGGATTAACACATTAACTATTTTATATCCCGGGTTTACGCGGGTAAAACCTTGGCGGAGCTTTGTTAGTTTTATATGTGCCAGAAGATAATATTTCTTCACTGAATTGACGCTATACACTAAATATAAAATCTGAGTCACTTAGTCGTTTTCTTTTTGGAAAACATTGATGAAAATTTCGTTGAAATTTATCTTAGTTTTCAAGAGAAGAATTCAAGAAAGATATTCTATTCTTACCCAGATACTTTCCTTCGGAAGGTAGATTTTGCAGGAAATTTTAACCGGTTAAGTACAACTTATAAATATGACACGTAGCAAAACTTTACTTTCTAGTTATGCAGTCGGTATATTTTCCGGGTGTTTACAACAGTTTTCACTCTGCAATGGGTTCAACGGTCTCAGATAAGGAGTCCGTGGAGGAAAGTGAAACAAATCGATGTCTCTGCTTAGCATGGACGCCGTGAATCACTGGCTGATTCATTATATGATTCATTTTAGAGAGATGTTTAATTGGCAATTAATTGAATAGGCCATATTTCAATCAGTAGAAGTCGCGGAATGTAATTAGGTAAAGACACGTAAAGTCATTAAGAAAGTGGAAAACTGTGACGACGTATAAAGTTTTTCATAGCATTATCATTAAAAAAACACTCACTATCTTCATGATAGGCTGTTTGTCATAGTACGGCAGTTGTTAAGCCATAAGCCATGTCAGAGGCCCTTAGGGCAGCTTGATTAACTCTCGACACCAGAGTTGGCCGCTCTCATTCCATACGAAGAAGAAGATCTTCACGAATTTTAATCTAATAATGATGTATCAAGTGAATATGCTATCTCTCTAGTGACCTGTACTGCAGAATGTTATACCTACGTGTTTGGTATATAAAGTATACTTTGAATGACTCTTTGATTAACAAAGCAGTTTGTAATTGAAAGTAGAGTGTACAAATCGAAATTAAATTAATTGATTTTGCTACAAATATTTTACTTGATGGGATATGGGGCCTTTTTAATTAAGAGTGAGTACATAATGTACATATAATCCACTACACAGGCTTAGTGTAGGTATATGGAAGACATAATTTGTATTTTGCTTGATAAGTACTTACTTGTCATTATTTCACTCAGCGCCATCTAGTACCATACTAAGCAAGGGCATGTGGCGCTAGATTATAGATATGAAAATAAAAATATTTATTGTGTACTAGAAAATGACTTATGGCTATGTAACATAAAAATTATAACTAGGTTCTTAAATAACTAACTTAGCCTTAGGTAAACATAATGCGTCGGACTCCAGACGGGGTTACCGTATCCTGGAGCCGACCTCTTCCCAATTATACTACTCATATTATATACTTCTTTTTATATAAATTGACTAGTGGGTGCTCGCGGCTTCGCTCGCATTAAGAAGTAAAACTTGCATCCCCTATTTCACCCCTTTAAAAATGACATTTCCAAAAATCCTTTCTTAGCGGATGCCTACATCTTAAAATCTGCCTTCATTCTAAATTTTCATCCAATTTATTTCATTTAATCCGTCCAGTGGTTTGGGCTGTGCGTTGATAGATCACTATATCAGTCAGTCAGTCAATCAGTCAGTCAGTCAACCTTTGAGTTTTATATAATATTGATTTAACATTTTAACAACTAAACTTCCCGATACTACACTGGCATCTTTTTTGTCGTAAATAAAGAATAACCCATCAACAAAACTAAGAGACGATTTTATACGAGAGTTCATGACAAATCGAAGTCTCCTGCCCTTGGTTTGTTCCCACTATTGTCTGATTCACTTCTACGCCTTAACGGGGAACAATGCTCTTCCTATGTGCTTAGACTTGATTTAATTGCTGCTGTACATATATTATGTAGGTATGTATATATGTATATAACTTGTTGATATGATGGTTGTGTTATGTGACAAGATGTTTTGTCTTGGATTTATATATTTTTTAATTATTTAAATTAACGAACCCTATTTTAGAAACATAAATCCTTCTGTTTGACAACAAAAAATAAATATTATTTTTTATTTAGTCTAATAAATCACATTTAAAAGACAGCTAAGGTACTATTGTGCCTTTTTGTTTACAGTAATTTGCCATAAAATAATATATATACATAAGAATAATAATAATATATATATACATAAGTATCATTAAAGTACTTTAGTATCTATCAGTATGCGTTGTCCTTTGTAGCATAATTTAGACAACAGTCATATCCGTATATGTTACATTATGTAAATTCACGGAAAATGTATGGAGATTACAGTTTCTACCTACAATTATTAATGCAAAAGTACTTTTAAAAGAACACTATAGCTTTAACATATATGTAAATATATAGACTGCTACATAGGGCAATATCATTGGATTTTTAAATAAACCTTAACTCATGCAGCAAACGTAAGTTATTTCAAAATTCTATGACTTGTATACGTAAGCTTCGTTTTATGAAAAAGAATTGAAACGTTTTTTTACAGTTTCAGCTGTAGTTCCACAACACTGGACTGTAAGATACTAAGGTGTACTTAAAGTACCTACAGCAGAAATACAAAATACCAAACTTTTTAACTTAATTTATAAGCATTTATAAATAAAATTTCTTTCATTTATTGACTAGAAATTTGTTACATAATATAAAATTTATGCAACAAATTTCTAGTCAATAAATGAATTATCTTAAAATTAAATTAACTCTATTTTGTGTAAAATATTCTGCAAAACAATTAAACTTATCACAAAACAGAACCCCCACAATAGGTAGCGCCTTGGCGTAGTCGGCCAAGGTTCTTGATCACTATACGATAACTACACGTATAATTACTCAGCTAGTAAGTACATACATACGAGTACTATATACAGAGCTACTGGTAATTATAACATTAGTAATAACATGAGTTATAAGTCCTATACTTAAGTTTTACTAACAAAAATGGATCTATTTTAGTTGTCCAATAAAGATATTTTTTATTTATTTTTATAACGCAGGTATGTACATAGTTCATTAAACGTGACATTCTAGGTTTCGAAACTTATCAAGCATTCGTAAAATTTTCTGTTTTCTGTACAAAACTCGGTGTGGAATTAAATCTTAAAATACATACGTGTACATAGCGAAAATAGGCCACATTATCCACAGTCTAACAACTTTATGGTAAGTGCTAACCCAGCACAGCTTTTTCTTTTGCTGGTTGAGATTTTTTTGCTCAGTTTCGAAATAAGTTTATTTATGAAAGTTAAAGTTAATAAGCCGAGTCACCGCGCCGTTGCAGAAATCGGCATGAATAACATTTATTTTGGTGGTACCTGTGGTACTATTAGTAAATAAAAATAACTTTAGCCTAGAGCAAGAATGGGCTCTCTAGCAACCCTTTACTTACAGGAATTTCGCAAGCCGTCTCATAGGTTTTTAGAAACCCCTGACGTTTACGCACTCCCTACAGGTAAACTTTTGTTACCACTAACCCAGTAGATGTCTAGATGACATAAGGATTTATTGCTTTTCGCCTACGAATAACATAATGCCTCCCACACGTCGATTAAAATCTTTGTTTTGATAGAATAATGGTTATTATTGAAATTAGAAACCGAGCGTGACGCCTGTATTAAGTAAATTAAGTTTATGTTAATGTCTATTATTTTGTTGGTTGCGGTTTTCAAACGACTTCTATAGAGGTTATTGTTTCGATTTATTTATTATTAGTATTAAAACGCGTGTGCCATATTTATCGCATGATTGCCCCGGAATTACGCGAAATTTAATTAAAATGGTTGAGTAGTTATGAGACATGGTTGGATATACGAAAGGTTAGAAACAGGTGCTAAAGCAATCATCATCATCGGGTGCTATCTTCATATTGAAGTTTGGGGTCAGTTGGCAAAACTTCTTGCGATCCCATGCTGCTTCTTTTAGATGCGGGTATCTTAGCTTCATCATTTTTTGGTAAAGCAATGATGTTAGTTTATTATTCAAAATTACCACCTTTAAGATAATCATTATCTCTGCTAATATGAATCATTGGAAATTAAAAACGTAAGTCAAATAAAATGTAAATTAAGTCTTTAAGTTTATCGTTTTCAAAAAGCGAGCATGTATTATAAATAGCAATAAATCATAACAAAGATATGTATCACACATTCTTACATCAAATTAGACAATGACCTACATAGCTACAACTGCAATTAAATAACTATTTTCTAACCAGACCGTAATACTCAAAGGTCACCTGATATTTTGAATTTTGACTTTTAAAGCGCCCATGGTACGGTTAACCGGAGTACACATTTCTATGAGATTCATCATTATCATCAGCCACATTTCATAAACCCTACTGCAGGGCATTAGCCTCCTCTCTCATATGTCAATACTTTCTGTTTTGCGCTTCTCTTGCCTATTGCATTCAAACTTCTTGATACCATCTAGCCATTGTAGTAAAGGTCTTACAATACTTTGACTACCAATACACCGCAAATTTAATAGCATATTAAATAGGAAATGGAAAGATGTCATCAAGGAGAAGGTGCTGGGAGGTGGTGGTCACGATCCTCAGACATGAGGATACGATTCAAGGAGGAGGAAATAGCAAATAGCAGCTGCTTTTTCATAATAGAGTAGTATCATCAAACACACCGTGAAAAAAACTAAAACTCTCCACACCAAAGTACACCATTCTCAAACAACCTTACTTGCTAGCTCGTTATTTACATACGTGACTGCTTCAAAGCTCTTCTTGCAATAGTTTTTGTATAAACAAGATTGAACGGTTCTCAGGATTGAATAGAAGTGTTCACATAGAGAGCCTTGACCCTTGACTGCGAATAAATTACTACAAACTAGACTGATTTGTTTGATTTTAACCAACATAAAAGAGGAAGTTCTTGTTGTTTAAATCGCATAGAAATGAATTGTGTTTATGTTTGTAGCCTCGTCTGATAGCCAGTTTTATTCCAGTACACTGTACTGTACTGGAATAAAACTTCTATGGTCGAACAGGGTACCGTACCCTGTTCGACCATAGAAGTTTATACGTGCGGGTATCGTTTCAAGTGATCAGATACATACCAAACCACATAAACATCTTGATTGAACAATATTTATTTCTTACACTGGCGATTTTGAGTCAAAAAGGCAAAACACTGATGATCGAATTACTAGTAAAACGGCTAGAAAGATTATCATCATATGCATACTATCATATGCATCATAATATGATACAATCTTACCTAAATATTTTTATACGAATGTACCTATTTATAACAATTATGACAAGAAATCATAGTGTTACATGATAATAATAATAATTATTTATGTTTTGTAATATATATGATTTTAATAAATATTTCTTTCTTCTTTCTTTCATATTAAATATACCTACCTCGATATACATATTTAGCCTCAATTTTACTCAAGTTTATCTAATAGCATGCATCATTTATGCGCACTGAACCAGAAGGCGCAAAAGCTATTCGTTTAATTCTCTATTGTCCTTAACAGTACAAAAGCCTTGCCATTATGGAAGAATTTTCCCACCATCGTATGTAAAACTTGTTGTTATTGATGATAGGAAACGTAAAGATGAAATAACAATGCCTTGTTTAGATGTTTACCACAGAGCTTTGAAGTCCATGCTTGTCGTGGGGAGGCGCGCGCGGGGGCGATGTGGCCCGATCGTTGTTCTGTGGATGTTTACAGATTGCTTCGTAATTCGTAATCAATGAGGTAGGAATATACATATGAGCTAATGCTAATGTAAAACTGAAAATATTATAAAGACTGGTCTCAACAATATTTACTGTTAAGTTTAAACTTAGTAGATGATTTAAAATAAACCCCTGAAAAAAATAAGTTATTTTAAATTTGACCTTTCTGTTATTAGTTTCTCATGAAAACTTTAGAAGGCTTTATTTCAAAAACTAAGAGGCTTTTCGGGAAACTGCTTGAACAAAAGTTGTTCAGAATAATGTGTACTATAGCGCGTTTTCGGCTTACCATACCCATTCCTGATAACCCTGTATATTAGTGATGTTTGATTGTTTATAGCCTTACCGTATTGTCGATTTTTTTACATCGATATCGAGAGTACCCAATTGTTTATAGTCATAAAATTCTTATCATCGTTTTCATAAAATTTTCATAAAACATTCCGAGGTATGATACCTTCCACAATTGATTATTTATTAAAAAAATGATCTTCTTTACTTTCAGAAAACACCAGTTATCAAGACAGAAGCAAAGAACTACCTTCTCAATCTATTTGAGACGATGTAGTTTCTACATCTTTATTTCCATTTCTGAAATACGTTTTTACGTATCTACTGACAATGCCGATAGCGAAGACAAACAAAGAAGTAACTTTTTAATAGCGGAAGAAGCAGAAAGTTGTAGTTAACTTCTTAAAAGAAGGAAATAAAAACAGATACAAAAGAAGCTTCAACAAAAAGAGCATAATCATTAGAATGGCAAGGTCGAGATCAACAATACATAAAAGGTAATTTAATAAGAAAAGAAGATATCACAGTAGAAGCCTGAATTATTGACTGCATTATTAATTTCCTGGTAATGGTCACACACTTCTCAAAGATAAACAAAACTTACAATAACAGAAAAGAAACAAGGAAAAGAAGAATATCGCCCATTTATAAAAAATGACGACATCAACCACAAATAGAAGCTAACTCCATCTACAAAAGAAGAGGGAAGAATTTTCTCAAAACAAATGAAAAAAAGTTACTAAAAGCATCTATTTCCCCAGTAATGTAATGGTTCTAAAAGACAAGATGTCGACTAGCCACGAACTGAGTGACATAGACTCTCCCAAGCTGGCCATGAAGCCAGCAGTTAGCAGGATCTTCTGTTGCAGTGTCACTGCTGCTTCGGGGTTCATTGCTGCTTATGCTTTGGTAAGTGACCTACTTATTAACTGACTTCCAAAAAAAGGAGGTTATCAAGTCTTCTGAAAGTTTTTTTTTGTTTTATGTTTAATTTATTTGTTTGTCGTAGTTTTAAGTTTAATCCAGATGAAAGAACTTGCGGCGTTCGGCCATTGTACTATAGGCCAGGCCAGGCATATTTGGTATAAACGCAGGTAGAAAAAATATTATGTAGTGCATTTTTGTTACCTTATGCTTCAAAGAAATTTACTTACTGCACAGGAAGGAAAAACAGGTGCTACTTATATTACAAGCACCCATGAGTACCCACCTATAGAATTTAAATGGCACTGTGAGGAGGATCCTCGATATTTTATCATACTTATATGGATATACAAGCTTTCGCATTTTGTTGTATTGAAATGTAAACTTCCTGTTCATCAATTCCTTATGAAATTAAGTTATTCACATAATCCTAGAGACACTATAGAGGTTTATCTCAACAAATCACGGTCATAACTAGTATTGTCTCTTGCAAACATTTTACGAATTCATTCACGTAGGAAATCTCGAGACCAATCTAAGTTGAACTTCCAACCTGAGTTATTTGAACTAAAAGACTTGATTGTTGGTACTCTGAGAGGTCAAGAGAGCTGGTGTTGCGAGGCCTTGCAGTTATCTCATAGGATGACGAAACTGGGTGCAGAAGTGAGAGCTGCGTTAGAAACTTTATAAGGGCTTTTGCGTGTATTTTTATATGGACTTTTATGTAACTATATCCCATTTATATCATATGGTTCATGACTAATTCTAATATCTTGTCTGAATTTTAAGGGCAGATATAATAGATTTTATGAGATGGTATGAGAAGGATAGATGGTATACAGAGTAGATATTATCACACACATCAAACAGAAAAGTGCTATTGTAATCTACCATTTTTGGTGTGCAAATAACAGTAAAGTTGGTTTCAATAAAATTTTATTAGAGCCTAGAGCTTGGAAAACGTTAATATTAATTAAATTGAATTTCAAAGAATATTATAGGCAAAAGAGCACATAAACACGTGTGTATGTTGATTGTAGACCCAAGTCTATTGGTTCATACAAAATTAGCTCAATATTTCAAAATGTAGGGCGTGTGCTTTTTGCCTCCACATTGCGTCGTGTGCTAGGATCTAGATAAGTTCATGTGAGCGAACAAATATCATAGTTCACGGCGCGATATCAACGCTGCAATCACTTTTGGCGACGTATAATAACTTACTACTCATATGTTAAAAGGCTAGACTACCTCGGTTAAGTAACTATATAGGTACATTTTTTTTTACTTTGAAATGTATATCCTACCCCCGATTTGGTTGTCAGAGTGTTTTTTACGTATCTTCTTGTATATCTGATAGTTTTCTTTTCTTTTCAGTCTGCGCCATTCATAACCATGGCGCAGAATACAGAGTACATGGGTCTTATTAGGTAAACAGATTGTCCCAGCTTCAATATAGACATCTTAAGTTACGTGATTTACCTTTAGGATTTTATTCAATATCATATGTATTACCATTATCAATTCTATCAAATTGCACCGAGCCCCATACAGATAACAAGTGAATTTGATTTTGGTTTCGCGAGCCTTAGAGGCTATGACACGCGTTACGTACTACCAAATTATATCAGTAGCTAAATATTGTAGTTTCTAAGTGTGGGACTAGATGGCGTTATATAATTTTTTTTACGCGGTACATGTTTACGTTTGACTACAGCCTGCCTGATGTTTTAAGCATTGCTGCAGCCAATTGATTGATTACATTGTTGATTTGTACTGAAATATTTATTTTTGTTTATTTATTGTGTGCTTAAAGACCCATTTATAAAAATTCCAGGTATCCTACGCGATAGCTCTAATCTACGAAGTGGTATGGGTGGTGGAGTCACAGAGCGGGCTGCCGGTGCCGTCAGCACTGCTCATGGTGTGCTACTGCTTCGTCATAGCGGCCACTGTCACGCTGGTGCATGGACTAATAGCTGTGAGTACTTACCAACCTGAAGAAGTGATGATCTATAAAGAAATTTGAAAAACAAAACAAAATCTTATCATCTTAAACAACTAAGAACTAGAAGGATGAAGAATAAGTCTGATAAAACATTGGCTGACGATATTGATAAAGTTAAGGGTCCAACACGAGGTGTGCACAAAATCGACGCATATGGCAAAGGGAGGTTTCTCTGCAATGGGATAAGAAAAGCTGATTTTATATTCATAAACATATGTATAATCATGGAGTTATTTAAAGTAAAAGTTACTTTTTCAATCCTTAAAACCCACAACATGCTGTTAGCATTTTAAAACTTTGTATGTTTGCACTAAACTAAACTAATGAGGATTTGCCAATTCTATCACGAAGTATTGTAGTTGTAATTACTTAACTAACAATAGTTTCTTTAAAATTTTCAGAAAAACAACAAATGTCTTCTGGCGTGGCTGATCACAGTCATCCTGGTGCTCATTCCAGAGTGTGCTCTGGTGTTCTACATGTCTATCTATCACTGGGTAGGGTTTTTTGGCTTAGTACTTATTATCCCTTTAAATAGTAGCTATAGAGAAACATTGATAAAAATCTATCTGGTGTCTTGTTGTGAAAATTGAAGGTTCTTCCAATTGCTTAAGAACTAAAAAAAGTAGTTTAAAATCCTTTCAATCTGAATCCTTTAAAGTAAAATCTGTCTTTTATAATTATGCTAGTTACTCCTTTGAAGATTGACGATAGCAGCGATAAATAAAGTTGAATGTAATTTATTGTTATCTTTTTGTGAACGTAATGATACTTATTAATTTTAAAGATATGTTATTAATTTGCTACTTAAGTGTGTTGATAATTCTTTTCTTAATTAATGGAATTTGGTTGTTACCGTTTTAATTAAGTAAATAAATAAATAAATAAACATGTTATTTTAACTATTCCAGGGTCTTCAAGGAGTGTACGGCGGTGCTGAGCTAGCGTGCTACGTGGCGCGACTACCCGCCATCGTGTGCGGGGTCGTGCTGGTGCAGTCAGCGTACGCCATACGGGAGGCTAGGTAATATCATATTATTTTATAATTATATAAACGTGAAAGTGTGTTTGTTTGTTTCCCTTATGCCGTCATCCCTTATGCGGAAACAGAACGACGGATCATCGTGATTGTCGGTATAGTGATAGTAAACGGTCCTAGGCGTAACATGGATGTATTTGTTTATTTTTGCTTACTCCAAGTTTTAAAGTACATAAAGTTATTTGAAAATGAGAGAAGAATAATAACGGCTAGCAGCATAATGGCGCCAGCGTTTCAGCCAACGAGTAATTTGCTTTATTTGTTTCATGATCAATTTATTATTTCATAAATAAAATAAAAAAAAATCAGAAACTTTCACCAAAGCTTTTTAGCATGATGAATAATTAGCTTTTCAAACATTCTATACTACTTTATACATTCTCACCCTGTTTCCAGAAACGCAGGCTATCCTACGGGCGCGGCTGTGAGCGGCAGCGAGTTCGATGCTAGTCACTATGTACCAGAGGCCCCTAGTGCCTTTACTAATGACGGGTTCATGGGCGATAATGGTAGGTACCCACAATTAATAATTTATCTGCGTAGTAAAAAGTACGAAGTATCCATGTAGTAATCCATTAATGTTTTTTTTTATAATAAGTACCTATAAAAATTATAAAGTTAATAACATACATTTTATGACCAGAAATAATAAGTAGGTAGGAGAACTCAGAATATCAAGTTAAATTGTGCTCAGAAACTAAAAGAGTTCTTTAAAAGGAAAGTAACCTATCAATAAAACGTACATGTTGAAAAAAACATTTTTATTCGTAGAAATATACGCGTTGATGTCTTTTGTTAGGCGTTATACGTAACCTTATAGTAGAAGAAAAGATATACTGTTCTCTTCTCGCCTATTACTTTTACAATTCACAATATCTTTCCAGTTTTATACTAAATAAACGTCGGTGTTGGATTTGGTATAATATTCTGACTATTCATTTTCTATACACCACTCTATCCTGATGTTTAAGCATAACACCGGCTAGCACTAACGGCAAATATGATGCTAGCCGGGGACACAATACTCAAACGTGCCTTACGGCGACTTCAGTACAGTGATCTACGTATTCTTATGTTCCAGGTAAATCCGGCTCTATGCCAGACCTCCGTCGCCACCTGGCCTCCCGCCAGTCCAGCCACTACCCGCCACAGATGCTGCAACCACCCCCAGCCTACTGGCAACACCTCGCCGACCGCCAATACGCAGCCAGCCTCCGAGGCTTCCCCAAACAGTACCAAGCACCACAAATGTATGGCACATGGGTTGGCCCAAGGTCTGGCCCATACGACAACCCATACAAACGAAGACATTCCGTCGTAGGCGCTTTCACTGATGAATACGGATCTACGCCTAAAGGATACGATTACGAAGATAGAATGGACTGCAAAAGCGAAATGGCGTACCCATATTACAGACAATACTATGACCCGAGAATGTCAATGTACCCTCCAGATTATGATCCAAGGTTTTATCCAGACTTTAAAAGGGAAGATGCGGCGTACGGAGTCAATTTGCTAAGGCACGAACCGTATCATTTTGGTTCTAGGGAACGTGTGTTTTATAGCTTGAGAAATAGTCACACGTCTGTTGGTAACGAGTCTGATGATTTGACTAAGTATAAGGATGTTGCTTTGTAGTAATTTTTTTAAAGAATTTTGGTTGGAAAATCATTTTCTTGAATGATGTAGATTAGTTGCAAGTTTTGCAAAAGAATGGTCGTCAAATATGGCGTCACTTTTATGTGACTGGCTGAGTTTGTTTGACTATTATTGTAATAAACGCAAATTATGATGTTTTGGTCTGGTAAATTGCTTTAATATGCAAATGTTTGGGATGATTAATTATAGTTTTAATAGAAAAGTGTCGTAATTATGTAAAATAAGTAATTTACTATTGTTATAGGTAGTACGTAAATAAATATTTGAGTTGTAACATAGGTGCTGTATACGGATATTGTGTACTTAGCAATGAAATATAGGATTTTGTAACTTTATTGATAAGTCTTCAGTGTAAGTATGAAAATTTAAATTAATAAGATTAAGCAACGAAATCCCTGTGGGCAATTAACAATATAAAATTCTTTCGGAATTCAGTACTTATATGTCGGAAATGTGGTGAATTTCTTGTAAAAAGTAAATATCAGCAGTTAGCAAAATTATTGTACAAAAACTTACGTAAGGCAATCACGTATTTAATAGTGAATACTTTTCATAATATCACAGTGATTCAAAGTATTTGGTAAATTATCGTCCAAACTAAAGCAACGAGTGATTATCAGATAATCGATTTTTGTTTGTTTGTTACATAGACAGTATAAAGAAGAGTAAAAAAATTTAACATTGGTGATACAATTACTTCTTGATTCAAGTTTAAAAAGAGGGTTTATCCATGATCATTAAGTAGATAGATAGATAAACACTTTATTAAAAACACCAGCACAATACAGAAATTTACATAAAAATATTAAAACTTAAGCCTAGTGTCTTAACTGGCGGCCTATGCTGGCTATGGTCGAAGTATGATGCTAAATGTCTTAAATTTTAAAGCAATCGTACTTATAAAAGGCAGTTAATGTTTTTCATACAAAATTATATTTTGACAAAAAAGTATGTATTGTAAGATAAGTAAATGAAATTTCTGGTTTGGATGCAATGTAAGAAACAATTAGCCATAATTTGTACTAATTTATCTTAGAAGTTATAGTTAACTTAGGCGGCAAGCTATATTAGTTAAGTTACATGTATTTAAGAAATCGATAATATTACTTAAGATAGTTACCTATTAACCAAAGGTGTACATACTTTGTCTATATCACTCTTTAAATTGTAAGAAAAAGTCACTACTTTTTATAAAATCAAATAAATAGCAAACTAAATTTACTGTTCTTTTATTTTTATGAATTATATATTATATGAAGATATAGCTTGCATTGGATTGTTGTAAGTCAAAAAAAATTAAAATACATGCTACCAAATTCATCACACCATGTATTTAACGTACAGCTACAAATATTGAAACCGCATCTCTGGTATTTTTAAATAAAATAAAAATAAATAGACGTCAATTATTTCAGACCTTTTAGTACCTACACATTTCGAATCATATCAAAGCAGAACAAAATTAAATTAATTTACAACATTTAAACTAAACAAAATTGCAAAATTGCAGGGAATTGATTTTTATGATTTTTACTTACTTATAGATTTTTATAACTTATTTTTAGCATAAATAAAGATAAGATAAAAAAAAAGATAAAAAATCTTTATTGATACTGTAAAGTTGTAACATACATAGGTATAGGTATAAGTACTAGTATCACAGAATATGCTACACAAATTACAATATCTCGTCAAATTGAATTTATAACATTTAGTTTTTATAAAATTTTTGAAGTTACATACTTATGTCTAGTTTTATTAATAAAATAATGAAAATTTTTGTTATTAAAATCATGTCAAACATAATAATAGGTATGTAATCATACAATATGTTATATTTTCATAGACTCACTCAGCTACTAGTAGGTGAAAGTGAATTTCAAAGTTGAGTCGAGAACTAAGTAATTATTTGACAAAGTAAAATTGATTACAGTTAACAGATCTTTAAGCATAAGTATTTTGGTTTAGAGAGATGCTTAGTAGTGTGGTAAAGTGCCTGTGAAATTAAAGGAAATGTTTGTTGGTTTGTTCTTTTTAAAAGCCGCAAAGTTGCCACTGTTTTTCATGCTTTTTAGACCATAACATGAGATTATATGTAATTCGTGCAAATCCCACATTCAAATATTAATGCATAATAATTAACGCTTTTGGTCCTGCGTACGTATCGTACGTACGCATAAACGGAGTTTAGAATTATGTAGTCTGAGGCATAAACATAAAACTTTCAACCTATTTTCATTCAAAATTTCGCGCCAATGATATCATCTGCGTTTTATTTTTTCACTTTGAATAATCAATTTATATAGTTAATGTGTTTGCATCCGTAACACAAACTTGAATAATTTAAAATACTTCTACAATTTAATCATAATAATGCTGGATGTAATCATATAATAACAAGCAAACTCAAATAAATTTTCAATTATACTTCGGGTCTACCGAAGACGATTATATTGTTTACTAGCAGCAGTCCATGGAATTGTGCTGCCACTGTCACACTTTTAGATAGTCAACTACTTTAAAAAAGCAAAATTCAACTTCCGGTGCACTCGTTTCCGTGTCCGCTCCACGCGGCTCACCTCGCAGGAAGGCGCCTGCAACTCGCCATTACGTGATTTTGTGTCGCCGCTGTCGCACGCCTTAAACAATTTGTTTAAAAATCTATTTAATTTTAAATATTCTTTACGTGTTGTGTCCAGTGATTATTAAAGAACATTGTGAACTGTGCCAAATATTAAAATTTTATTGAACCGTGCCGTTCAAATTTATAAATTCGAAATGTGTTAATAATAAAAACTAAATTAAACAAAAATAACGGTTATTTAACGTCTTTAAATCATTTAACCAAACATTACGACAAAACCAGTGAATATTAATTGCTTTTGTGAGACCAGGTTACTGGAATTCAGTCTATGACGGAATTTTATGGATAAATTATCTTTGGTGAGTGACTTATTTTATTAACATACGATCTTATTTTTGAACTACCCTCGCATGTATGATAATGGTAGTTTATATTTTTACTTGATTGTAAAAACTACTCGAGTACCCAACTTTTATACCTTTTCTTAAAAAAATTGTTCATTATTAGACTTTAATACTACATGTAACAAAATAATCTACAAATAGAGAATGAGCATGCAACATCGCGCCCTGGCGCAATAAGATTTAATTGTTTTCTATCATTATTCACAACGATTCTCAATTTAACTGCTCAAATCAACCTAAACGGTTTATTATTCGATCGTAACTTTTTATATGATGATGCTATGCGTTTTACTCGCATTAATTGTAGTAAATTAGTGAAAATCCATGTAATTCCTGTGGAGAATATTTATTTTGCATCACGTATATCTATCACGCCGTAGATATAATTAAATTGGTTTAAATTTCTGTACTACTTTTGGAAAAAAAGGTGAAAAAAAATTTCAAAACACCTATTTTTCAAAAAATAAAACTATCGAGCAAAGTATACGTAATCGTGTTTTGGCGTCTTTTATTGTCTTAACACTGAATCAAAATTAAAATAAACTGAAAAAAAATTAGCTCTATCTTATAAACTTCTATTTAATTTGATTTTTATGAAATGTCGATTTCACATAGCACCCTGCGTTAAGGGAGTTTGTCGTTAAATAGAGTGACGTTACTACATGGAGTTTACACTGTATAGCTCAATATTTTTAAATTTTAAAATACGGCAAATTTTTATAAATTTTTTTATAAATTCACAATTTTTTTGTTTGAAAACTGGTTGATATTTCTGTGTGGTATATTTATGATTTAATCACTTATTATTTTACTATTTGTTGTTATTTACTCTATTTTGTACGTTTGTTGTGTCATTTTTTCACTATTATAATATACATGTATACTTATATTATCTATGGTTGTGTTGTGTGTTGCAATAAATAATTTTCTATACTATTCTATTCTATTCCGGTCGGTCGGTCGGTCGGTCGGTCTGCAACTCGACTCGCTGCGTCCCGTCCCGTCCCGTCCCGTCCCGTCCCATCCCATTTTATATATATTTTTTTTATTTGAAATAGCGTTGTGAATAGCGTCTTCGGTTGACCCTCGTATAATTGGAATCAAACATCAAACAGGTAAGTTTTCGTTTGATTCTTAAATATTGTGCAATGTCCCGCAATATTAAAATATTAGGTATATTGAATCTAACTTTATATTCATAACTTTCATATGCAATAACGAAACGTTTTTTTAAAAAAAGATACGGTGATACCAGCACTAAAAAATATTCTCCTCTATCATACTATTTTTCTAAGACAAACTTCAATAAACAATTTCTATTGCCAAGAGATGCCAGCTTTAGAAAAGTTTAATATAGCATTAAATATACAGTGTACTAGTTTTTTTTAATAATTTTATTGTCAATAATTTTATTATGGTGTATAGAGACATCGTTTTTATTCGACAGACTCATGAGTGCCATCTAGGAAATGTCCTTATACCGTTTCTTTATATGACTTAACATACCTTACAACCCATGGGTAATATTTATCCATATTTTACATAAGATTTATATTTTTTTAAATATGTATGTCAAGGCCTCATTTACTGACAGACGAAAACAAAAAGGTACATAATTTCAGCTTATTCACCTTGTTGTTCTTTATTAGGTTTTCGTGCTCTCAGTCTTTAACATAATAATTATACCGCAACGAAAACAATTTTTACCTTAGAAATGGGGAGATCAGAAACCTTTTCACCCACAGTATGCAGTTTTCCAACTTCATTCAGTACAGGCTTTACGGCTATATTAGGACAGACGATTCTCAACCGTATTAGACCAATGTAGAGTACAAAATTCCGTAGTCATTGAATTGTCAACGTATGGAGTTCAGCGTCCAAATGAATGGGCACAGTTCTTTTTCTCTCTCTATCTTTACAAAACTTGCCCATGTTCTATATATCGCTCTCTTTCTTTAGTATCAGTCAAAATTCATGTTTTTTGTGAGCTCAAGCTTGGTTTATGAGTGAAGTTGAAATAAAGTTTTTGGATGCCGAAATTACTTTGAAACAAAGTTTATTTACTGTAGAACTAGTCAATAGTTGTGAATAATGTTGGTGTTAGTGGAAATAAATGTGCGAAGAAACTTTTAGTCACGGTTTTTGTGGTAACTGTATTGTACGGGTACATTTTCGTGTAGGTGTCTTGCGTTGTGTCTTTTCGTGTGAAAGTGTTATCGCATAAAATTTGGATCCCATTGTTCGATTTCCTGTCTACTTGGGAATAGTTTTGCGTAAGGTGATTTTGCAATGTGTTGAGAATAATCAACTAGGATTCAAGGTGTTCGGTAAGTTGATATCTTCATTGGAATTTTGTAGATAGAATTACTTACCTGTTATGATGTTTGTTTTTGAGCAGTGCTAGTTACTGAAGTCCTGTACTTTATATATAATAATTAATGCGTAATTATTCATGGATTCTTAAAAAATATGTATGTTTAATAACATAAAACAGTTGATAAAATATAAATACTTAGCTCTATGTTCCCATTTCTGACACCAACTGTTGTTCATGTTCAACAGGTGGTAAGACATAGTTAGTCTTAGTTCATTACTGGTGACTGCTCACAACACCTTTTCATCAGAATGTTCCTGAACTGGGTCGGAGAAGCACTGAGTACCAGTGAGAGTGCTAGTACTACTAGAGTTGTGATTTTAGCAACAATACTTACTTACTTAAGTAGTCAATTGGTACTTAGTTTGTTGAAAATGAAATTATTTATAATGAATTGAGAAAACCTTAAGTAAGTATGTTCTTGGTTACTTACAAATGCCTAACTAGGCATATGCATGTAACTTTTCATTCATTCAAAATTTAAGAGCTCGGCTCATGTTGGTACACCTATGCCCCATACTTCATGATTGCCTGCAATTTCCTTGGCTTCCTTATAAATGACATGACACCTGCTCTCTGTATGCTACTAGGCATTCTAAATTAAAAACTAGGGTTAACTTAATTAGTTATTTATCTCTCTTACTAGGTATAATGTTTCTTTACAATACTTAATTAAATTGAAAAATACAGTGTTGATGTATTGTTTATCATGTAAATGACTTATCTTGTGAAAAGTAAATCTGTTGTGTATTTCAGTCAGGCAGCTAAAGCGGCAATGATGAATGTGCCATCACAAGAAAATGCTGCACTCTTGTCTTCGGGTAAGTAATATTTTACTAAACTGGTAGGTATGTACTTGGACCGTATACTTAAGTAATCAAATTTTTATAAATTGGTAAAATATTTGGTTTATAGGCAAGCACACTAGATCATAGATTACAATGTGGCTTAACATCAAGCGAGTTGTAATCAAGCGTGATCCTATCAAGTGTCAAAAAAAGTCTATGTATGGTTGTGTACCAGAAAGACATTCTAAACACATTTTCAAGTAAATTGAACAAATATGTTTCAATGCAATAAATCATCAAAATCAAACTTTGTCTTAATCTTACAATTTTACATACATTACACTTAAATTAATAACCTAATTTTACCTGCATCTGGCCCTGCTTATGCAAATTGCAGAGAAGAATGTAGTCCATTACTTATGTTTCTTGTTAAAAATTACTTTCTTCTTAAAAGTTCAGTTTGCACTAGTCTGCTTTAACACCATAAATCTATTGAACAGCGATAACCTTGTTTGATATTATTTACCTACTCATGTTAGACACAATCAATGGAGAACATAGTACTTAGAGTAAAATAATTAAAATGTCGAGTTGGAACATTCAGTAATTTACTTAGTAGGTAGTCACCAATAGGGGCAAATTGTGTTATTCAAAAGTTGTAGTAGTTAAATTGAAACAATCAATGGTTTTCAATACAATTTAATTTTAAGGAGCTCATTTCAACTGGGATTGTGTTTGCATGTCACCTAAAATTTATAACGCGTGAGCGCACCGAGCAGTAGATCAGTCACACACACATGCATAGGTAGGTACTCAAATAACCCTTTCTTACCAAAATATAGCAAGCAAATTAACCACACACATCAATGAGTTTGAGCTACAAGGAAGTACTTACACTCTTTAATAAAAACCTCAATTGTCTGTACTTAATAACTACTAACTTGTAAAATTGATATTAATTTATTATTAATTACTTTTACTAACTAGCTGCTCTATGATATAACATAACTCTCTGTCTAATTTCTAAACACAACCTTAATTTAGAAAGGTCTCAGAGACTTCCCAAGCCATCAAGATTTAAAATATTTAACTTGGAACTGGGTCGAGCTGTAAAAACGCTGGGAACATTGCATTCACACTATATCTTGTCACAATGAAATGTTTCATAGTGCATTGTAAAAAGTTAATATGCCTGTTGTAGGGTTGCCGTCTTCTAAATTCTACTGATATTCTATTGTACCATCATCATCATCAGATTCCATTTTCATACTGAAATGTGAAGCTATTAGTATAGTTTTTTCGTTCCCAGTATCTCTTTTAAATGTGGGCATCACAGATTCATTTAAGTATACTTACATTTTTATGAAATGATATCATTGCATTCTTTGATGGCATTGATATAACTGCCTTAGATTTTAAAATTGTACGTAAATGTGTGATATTATAACCTGAATGAATGACATTTTAATTATTAAATTAAAAAGAATCTACAGGTATCCCATATAGTTAGTTAATAATAGCTGTACTCTTATGAATGTCCAGGATCTTTACTTTAAGAGACCCTTTAAATTAGCCAAATTTAAATGCTCAATAAGATTGTTGGTATGTTATTTAACAATGGCAACCCTAATTCTGCAATTGTTCCCTATTATTAAGTAGCCTCATAGTGTACGATTCAGTATTGCATAAATATGTAATTTTCTTTTATTTTAATAACTAAGTATTTAAGTACTTACCTTCTGCAACAAACTAGTTACTTAAATGGGTGATGATGATTTTTAGACAAAACATGTTCAGAAAAACAAGAATCAATCAATCAGAGTAAAATAAAGTGATATGTACTTATATAATTTATTAGTATTATGTCATTGATTATTAGTTTGGTTTGGTACTATTAATATTAATGTGACATTAATTATAGTAATCTTAAAGTACCTAACCACTAAGCATTATAAATAAAATAAATTAAAGTTATCTTAAAATTTTCCTGTCGAAATGATGGGATAACCAATTTTACGTTTTATTTGATTTACGGAGGATGATAAGATACCATCCCCGGTAATCCTTCCATAAGGAAAAACAGCATTCGCTTAACTTTAGTAATCACGAACGATTAGAGCGCCACGCTGAGACGCGAGCGCTATGTGAATGGAAACTTGCCATTTCGCAGCCCATTGTTACAATTCGGTCTCTGTTGATTAATTTTCCGTAATCTGCGCAGAGGTACATAATGAAATCTGTGTCTTCACACGACAGAACCCTGGAGTCTATTTACGAGGGCCATACTATGAAATATCATATTTTTATCAACTTAAGAAAATGAGAGGTATATTCTTAAGTAAGTATGTATTGCAAAAGAAAAAGTATATAAGTATTGTATGTATCCGTTAGTACTCACGAGACAAGCGTTTGCTTAGTGTGGGGCTAGATGGCGCTGTGTGTAATGTCCCGGAATATTTATTTATTTGCTTTTGATCACGCACATGCATTGGAAAGCATCACTGCGATCAAAGGTGTACGTTTTTCTATCTGTCTTATGTTCAAAACCAAAGCCTCGTCTATGAGAAGCAATTTGTGTTTAAATTAGTTGTTTACCTATTAGGTACATTACATGCTTGTGTAAAAAAAAAATACAATTCAAATATACATACATATTATCGTGAAATATCTAATTGTGTAATTAACTTGTAAGCTTATCTGGTTGATTGATTCTTGCTAATAGGTTGCCCAGAATATGTCATAGTGATTAGTATACTTAGACATTTCATACACATTTGTATTAGAAACCGCTTGTTAAATGAAAATGAAAATAATTATATTGTGTACTAGAAAATGACTTATGGCTATGTAACATAAAAAATATAACTAGGTTCTTAAATAACTAACTTAGCCTCAAACATAGTGCTTGTTAAGCCTTGTCAAAGGCCCTTGGGGCGGCTTGATAAACTTTCGACTATTTAGTTGGCCACTCTCATTCGATTAGATGTAACTATGTAGTATTTTTTGTGTTTGTACGTAATAATATAAATCTTGTAGATTTGTCAAGTATATAATTACCAGCACACGACTTCAAACATTCTGATAAAAGACATAGCAGAAGCCAACAATTTTTTGTAGCTAGGAGGCATGATATTCTTGGAAAGAAACTTAATTGACGTGACGTCACAAATGAGAGCCTAAATACCGCTAATCTCATCCAATGACGCCATTTGATTTAAAGTTAAACCTGTTATCCAATAGGTAGAACCTATTTGGCTTTTCCCCATCATTGCATCGGATCTATCGAGTTACCCGAGTAGCCTCTGAAGGCTTCGCGGGATCGATGCCGCGCATGCGCGCTCTACCCTCGCCCGTACAAAGCAAGTAAAGGCTGCGGAACTCCTTACCCGCCAGGCCTGTCAAAAAAATATACGGTTTTCGCGAATCCCTTACGCGACACTCAAATTTATCATCATACACCCTTCTCTCCATTAAAGTATCTCTTCAGTTCTTTGCAATCATGATTTTTAGTCTGAAACAGTTCGAACAAATCGTGAAGTAGTTAAACCGATCGATCGGATTACGATTTTTTTTCGCATTTTTGTTCAGTAATTTGTCATGAATCCAGTGTCTATTTGTGTGTGCTAATCGCATTAGTGGCGTGGAAAAATGTAGCGTCTCAGATTGTGGTGGTGAGTGCTCTAGCTTACTTGTAGATTCTTACTTGTTGCGCTCCGTTTTAAACTCTCGGTTACGTAATGCGTCATTATAAAGTTAATGATCCCGCATTATTGATGGTCACTGCCCAGTTTATTTTTAAGGGCTGCTTGACTGAAAATTTTAAACTTACAAAAAGAGGGTTGGTGTTGCGGCTAAATTAAATATGAAAAATATTCTATTTGTGTCAGAAGCAGATATTTGTTACCGCTGCCGTTGTAGATTTACTTGAAATTTTAGATTTATTTTAACAAGCCCTGGTTGGGCGCCACTTTCAGAAAATAAGTCAAACATGATTGTATTAAGTAATTGCAGTGACTAATTATATGATAATGACTTCTTGTATCATGGTACTATACAGAAACAAGGCGTCGCTCGTGATGATATCCATTCTAAATTGGTTCAAGAAATACTGTATTGAATCAAATATTAGTCAATGAAAGACATGAAATATATCCGCTCAGTTACGATAGCCGAAGTACTTTAAATTAACTACTTATAACGAGTCATTCATTGATTTTCGCCTGACGTACAAACACAAACTCTTTAAATATTTTAAATTTTCCTTCCTATTTGTATTCAAAACAAAATTCAGGAAATAGTTATCTCAAGCAAGGACATTGAAGATACCAAAGCATTTGGTTTCCAAAGTTGCGATCAAGTCTGTGCCATAACCTTCCCAAAATCACCGGTGGTTCACTAGATCACGACTTATGACCACATTCGAATAGTCTCTATTCATAGACTATATAAGCCACAGACCTTCACACACTCCTACCTAAGAAGGTATCACTCTCCTCGCGTCATATTCCTCATGACGTCGGACACCCCCGCAGATTTTTCTCCATGGGATTTTTTCTTAGGCTAGTCCATCGTAATGGGCACCGGATACTTCCACGGGGAACACATTTTCTCAGATACCTGGGTATCTGAGTAATTCTCTGTAAAATTGTTATAGGTACATATGTCTTGTCATCGACTATGACAAGCGTCGACAGATCAACATCCTAGCTTATTGTGTGTCTTTGGCGAGGCCGACCTAGTTTTGTGACGTATCAGTGACTTTTGTATCTGATTAATCGCGTGGAAGGTCTGGACCGTGGAAAGAACTGGGCATCCACCACGATCTAGCCAAGAAATCCCCTAACGAATGAATTCTGCAGGGGAGTGTTCAAAGAGCGAGAGTGAATCTCGGGGATTTATTTGATTTGGTCCTGATTTGTGACCTTATTTTTTGTCATAATGATTTGTCTATACGTTATGCCATCTATGCTTTTAGCACTATTAAATAACAGTCACATTTTCATTACAAACATAACCTGACCTTTATGCGCGTATTAGTTGTGCTGTTTATGTTTTTATTGGCTCTTAAACTGTCCTATTTTCCTATACACTTTATGAGGTAGTTGTTCAAGATATTACTATCATAAATTCACGAGACAATTAATTAGTAAGAAGGTACTAACATTGCCACTCTATAAATCATCTGTAAAAATATATATACCTTTAAACGGTTCACAGTAAGATTTCCTTTACTCAATTTATGGTTTAAAGTAAACTAGACTGCTACAAAAGATATAGCTGCTGCTGATGATGATGATGCTGTCAGATACGCAACCAGAATTTACAAATGTTATTTTGCACAGAATGGATACACAATCACACATATAAAAAAAGATAAATACATATATGTGTGTGTAAGTATTTGTGGTATACAAAATGAATAATCTTCACAATTCGTTTCGGTATAATCTAATTTCATGCCGAATTTGATCTTTTTAAACATTTGTTGAATAAAATTCGTAGGTATGTTACGGTTAATATAGATATATCTGTCCGATTTCCATGTACTCTGTGAAGATCCCATTAAAATAGATGTCTGTCAAAATATTGAGACACCCATTATGTAAATTAGTGTGGGTAATTTTGTATAGAAATAACAAATATATAAGTACCTAAGTGGTTAGTTATGATTTAGACTGTAACTAAAAGAAAAGTTTAAAATGGTTAAAGTCGATTTAGATATTTGCGTTACTGATATTATTTTACGGTTAAATACATGTAAAAGTTGGATTATGTAAGTCATCATCATAAATTTATTACATACTTACTTACTAATTATTTTTTTAATAAATTCTTTATGTTGCTCTCTTTTGACTGCATTGTGCTCATCACGGCGAGACATACAGACCTACATACATTTAGGTCTCATTCTTGATACCCAATTTTTAGGGTCGGGCCTGATCTAAATGGGTTGGAAATACCCAACTCACTGATTTTACATTAACTACTACGACAGATCAGCGCTGGTTACTTCCATACAACCAGCATTATGCTGAGTTGGGGCTGTGTTGTGGCAGATTTTATGTTTTTTTTTGGTGTAGTTATTTGTGTTCGTTTTTCTTTTAAATCTGCCATACTAAATGTTTCTTTCTTTCTTTAAACTAACTAAGTATACCATTTTTCCACAACCAACTAGGGGCCTTAAATTCAAAAGTTATTATAGTGACATGGCACTGCTACCTTAGTTAAAGGTATGACACTCGCCGGGACATAAGAGACCACAAAATCTACCAGAAAACTAATCAAAATCAACAGGCACTCGACCCATTGTTTACTAAGTACTAAGGCGGCCCATTTCCACCATATCACGTCACTGCTTGTCCTTAAGCAAGATAAGACGAGGGTAAGACGGCCAAGACAGTTTCTCAAGGACTAATAGGTATTATAGAATTGTAACTCCTTACAAAATGTCGCGTTGAAATTGCTTCCATATATAATCTCTCTCTCACGGTACTATAGGTATACTATAGGTCTCATCCTAGGCTGCAGCAATGCTTAACATCAGGCAGGCTGTAGTCAAACGTAAACCAAACCCACGTAAAAAAAAAAACTATAGAATTATAACTCCTCACAAGTGTCGCTTCGAACAAGCTTCCATATTTCAACTTTGTCACGTACCACTCGCAAACAAACCTTGCTCTTTGTTGGTTTCGATTTTGAAAATCGTCGAATGTTACGGGATACTTGGTCGCAGTAGCGGTTGACCATATTATTATATCGTCGACTCAGTTACGTTTCTATAATATCAATCAGTCGTAGTTCTAGGGCCATTATCGCTGTCGCACGGCACAATCACATCTATGTGGATTGTGGCTAAGTAAGGCTAGTATGGGTTAAATCAGTGGTTTGGAGAGCTTAGGGTTTCTAGGGACAGTCTGGGTTTAGATTGTTTACGAGATATGATGAACGATCGTTTTTAGGTTCTGCACGAATCAATCAAATATTTGATCATATTGATTAATTAAATAGGTATGCACTGATTAATAGGTTTCAGTAAGTACTGTGTACACGTAAACACGTTATTTTTTGCTGTGAATACTCACTTAAAATATAGAATATAAAAAGCGTAAATGAATATTGCTGTAAAAAATACGTACGTACATAAGTAGTTGCTTTACTAGGCCTACAGCATTTACTTTGGTACCTACCTAGTTAATAGCAACGTCAATGTTACTTGCGATATCAGGGCTTGGCTTCGGATAAGCTTCCGATTCCGACAAAATATTGATACTTTCCATAACACATAATTATCGAGATCAAAATGGCTTCATCACGCAAAAAATATCAAAACTCTTTCTCAAAATCTCTTAGTCAGTCACGAAATAACAAGCGCCTAAGATTATCGCCTCGCAAAAACACCCATAAATAAAATCTCCCAAGAAGAAAGTGGCATGATAAAGTCTTATCTGTTACGCGATCACGGTTTACTGATTGCAGCTGGAAATATAATACCTGGGAACCGCGTTATCTGATATACGATACACTTTCCCATAAGAAAACTTCATTCTTCGCGGATAACCTGCGTTTGCGGTAAATCAGTTCATAAGCATGAGTTATAATTGAATTGTTTGTCTTATCAAATTTACTGTGTGATTTAATACGAAATTAGTGGGTGCTCGCGGCTTCCCCCCATTAAGATGAGAAACTTGCATATTTTTATGTATTTCCTCTATTGCACCCCTTTAAAAATAGGATTTCCAAAAATTTCTTAGTGAATGTCTACGTCATAACATCTACCTGCATGACTAATTCAGCCCGATTCGTCCAGTGGTTTGGGCTGTGCGTTGATAGATCACTATGCCAGTCAGTCACCTTTGAGTTTTTTTATATTATTATAGGTAATTGTAGGGTTGTCAATTTCCAAAAATATGTAAGTAAGTTTGTTGTAGATAAAGTTTATTGACATAGACAATCATTAAATTGTTATCCGACTACGACAAAGCATAAAGAAGGGTTAAGTATAATATTAATATAAATTTATATATCTAATATGTAATTACAAAAACAAACATTAAAATACATTCCTTACTTTTATTCCTTACACAAACTCAGTCGTCCACATATATCTCTAATTTTATTATGAAAGTTACTAAAAATGGATACACACACTTATAGGTATCAGCTAGGTTCTAAAAATACGCGGAATTTCATTCGCTACCCCAAAATATCTGACACCATATGGTTTAAGGTCACAAACGCAATCTCTCCCTAAATAACTTCCATAGCCATTTCACTCCTGTTGCTTTAACATGAGTTTATTTTGTTATTTTTGACCGACTTTTTAGAAAAAAAGGAAGCCATCATTTCGATTTGTATGTACAAACTTACTTGATTACTTAAGTAATGTTTTGTGATAGGTATTGGCAAAATTGGATAAAAATGAGTGTTCCAAATTTCTTATGATACGTTTATTTGTATTGGAACAGTGACAGACCCATTAAAATGGGTTCAATTCAGAACTTGTAGCCTTCAAGATATAAGATTCTTGATAATTGTTAGGGTTTAAAGTAAGTAATTACACTCCTACCAATATTGTGACTGCATATTTGGGTCTCCTATTGGCTTATTTAGCCACGAGCACAGCTGCAAGATTAGTATGGACGCTCCATAAATCATCTCTCGTAGATGCATTAGGTAAGGCCAATGATGATGATGACTAAGTATTTGAAACTAGTTGGCTACGAATCTAGTCCAGAGATCTATTTTGGTATTTATTATCGACTGGATGCGTTTCCATATGGTCAGCTTGCCTTATCTGGAGATAGTACAGCCAGCTGTTGACCATTCAGAGCCGAATCGATAAATTTCAACTGTTTGATTATTTTATATAATTATAATCTATTTTTTTTTAGCAGCAGCAAAGCTCGTTATATACCTGCATAGGAACAAATTGTACTTATGAATACATTACCAGTCTACTAATGAAAGCGAAAATAATTAATTACAACACAATGTTAAGTACATATTTAGAAATTCCCTACAGTTTACCTTTTAACAGCATTTCGGGGAATATCCAGCGACAAAATAAACGTAACGGCACGAAATTCTCAATTAAATTGGTAATGCTGTTTATTTCGTATTTCGTTTGTGGAGGCCTCTGATGGATTGTTTTATGTTGTTTGTGACTCCAACTGGGTCACTCGATAGATAAAACGCTGAAACAACTTCACCTGAATATTTTACAAATCGGAATGTACTCTCTACATAAAACAAGTGTTTTTTCCTTTTTATATACAATAAGTAATAAGGTTCACCAATTTTGTCGAGCTTTTTAATTGAATTAATAACTTTACGTAATAATTTTATTTAAACGAAAAAAAATAAAACGAAAAAAATAATAATAAAGATAAAGCACGAGTGAATAGGTTTTTGGGCAAGCGTGCTCCATCTTTGACTTTACCGTCGCTTCCCAATCCCATCAGGCGAGGTGCAGTCAAAAGTAAGCCCATATAAAGTAAAAAAAAAAACCGAACCAACAAAATAGCTACCGAATCCCACGACAACTAACTATTGATTGCACTCCATAATTTACCGGCACAATTACCTGCAAAGGGAAAACCAATCGTTTCTAAAACTTTTGCTGCTCCTTCCAATGATAATACAATTTTATTTTTCCCAGTAAATTTGAAAGGTAAGGACGCAAACATGTTTGTTGTCGAACATTTGGGAAACATTGTAGACATAAAGGCTGATAGGTAGCGGTTAAATTTTATCAGCCATCTCTATATTGTCGACTCAAATGGAAATAGGGTCAGAGCGAAAATAACAAAAAGTACGTTGCCGTTTTCATAACCATAATATGTAACATGTGTGAGTGGAAAAGGTACAGACAGTATGTATTGGAAGATTGAAGCAGTGGCTTGGATAATACAATACAGCGTGTTCAATAATTAACGCACTTCATTTTATAGTTACTACGACAATATATTAAAAGATGAAATTTCGAAGACATTTTCTTAAATATTTTTAAAATTTTGATATGAACCATAAATGATCATGAACTGTGTTTGTTTATTTTTCAAATTCTGGATTTGCCAATGGTATTATTTCGTTAAAACAAAAAAAAAGAACTTAACAAACTACTAAATAAACTACTCGTAGATTGACGTTTCAAAGGAGGACGATAAAATGATTGCGTCACTACTTTACCTCTTTGCCTACAGTTTGTAATTTCATTGCTCCCAGCAAAGACTCGACTCCAGCCATTGTTGTTACAAGCCATTGTGCTCCAAAGCAACATGGTGACTGATCTGACGCTACAATGTCGCGAACCCGACCAGCTTGACATGGACTGTTTGCAGCCAGCCCTGTTCCTTCCTCCCAAAGCTTTTGTCACGATGTCAGGGCTCTGAGAGGTCTTTCTATTCTGGTACTTTTGTAACTGCTCGTAGAGATGGGGCCGGTGAATTGCCGGACAATTTGCGGTCATTCAGCAATTCAGATTTGAAACTTCGGGAGTGACCGGAAGTTTGCGCTTTGGGAAGTTGGTGCCGGAACTTGAGCTTTGCAAAGTTGTTAGACATGGCTTCTAAACTTTATCAGACTTCTGCATTCAACAGTACCTATACTCGTAGTTCTGTTAACAGTTTTTATAAACAAAAGAAACCTTTGCTTACAATAAATCGTAGTCTATTAACTAAGTAGTTGTATACGTTTGTTGCTAGATTGTATTGGTGTCGAATTTCCAAGATTTTTTACACAAGTTAAATTTCTTGAACCTTTTTAGTAGTTAATACAGTATTCACACTCCAGCCGAACCTAAACACGCACAATTTACCGTCGTCACTGTTTCCGCAAAAAGTCGCCATTTCCCGGTAAGATCAACCCTCCGCACAGCCTTGACCTGGCAAACTGGGTCGCTCCCGGTTCCAAATGATTATGCATTTTGTATGCTGCTAATCGGGAAAATGTAGCAATGGCCGCCTTTTATACATACCTTTACTACATAGCTACATATCATACTTTGCTGTTTGTTTGCGATGGCTCGATTGTTTCAATTGAAAAGCTTTGCGGCTTTGTTCACGTATTGAATATTGTGTTTGGCTTTAGGATTTTAGCGCGTTTGCTTTGGTTTAGACTTTCAGTTGGTGACATTGAACCTGAGATCGATTGCTATTATACGAACTTTAAACAATTTAATAATAATGTATAAATTACATAGTTATAGGCAGTATAAGCACTAATGTCCACATACATTTTAAAAAGAGGTTGGATGGCGTTTCTCTCGATACCATCTGTCTTGGACTAACAGAAGACGTTTGTAGATGTTTTTGTATGTTATATAGTTGCTCTCTACTTCTCTGACAGTTTGGAACATGTCGAGGTACTTACTTAAACTTCGAAAGCACAGTATCGAATAAAAGTCATTTAGGTAGGTAGTTTTAAACCAACCCTTATTTCCTTTAGCATGACAATAACTACTCTTAATTCAAATATTACTCCTAATAACAACGATGAACTCCAAACAAAACATCCAAACAGCAACCGTTGAAGTGGAAACAGTTCTACCCTGTAACAGGTTTTCACGACCCACCTCTCTCGAATCAATATTGGTTGAACTGGTATCTTCCGCTCGCATACCGACGTCACATATTATAGGGATGTCCGCTTCGAAACTAATATCCTTTATCCGCTTGGGGTTGGAACTATTCGAAGATTATAGTATCGATTTTGAACGGTATTTTAACTAGTAGACGGCTCATTGTCTTCTTCTTCTTGAGATCTATCTCCTACCAGAACTCAGCTATCATTAGGACAGTTTTCACTCTTGATACAGCTGCGTGAAATGAGGATCTAATGCTCTGTTTAAACCACGTCGTGAGACTCCTTATTATCTTAGCGTGCGTTAAAATAAATAAAAAACAAAACTGGTTTCACGCGACTAGTATTATGTTACGTTAAGCCTGATTTGTATTTTATTAATTCCTGGTTTCTAGAATGACAATCAGTTTAATTATTTCGTCATATCTGTATGTAGCTGTATAATTTAACTATAAAAAATTGAATATCTACCAGAGACTGCGCTTAGAAATTGGGTTGCATAGCCAGTTAACTGTCTCAGAGTTAATATGTCTATGATTAAGAATTACAATATGTAACGTGTATAAAAATAGTCGGATCATATATGGTTACGGCTTGGATGAGGAAAATGCCTGCTTGTGATTTGTGTTCAAATATCGCTGTGATGATTTGGTTTCATTGATTCCTTTTGTAAGGATTACGTAGGTATAGTTACAGACCAACTTTTATGTCAAATATCTTTATAAAATTACATTTTAACTACTAGTAAATCCGGCCGAGGCTTCGCCTGTAAGACGGTATAAAAAATATACAAGTCCAATTGCAGCGTCTTAAGTCCGGTCGATCAAAGGCAATATGCCTTTTCTTCCCAGCACATTAATTTCTTATTTCTTCTTCATTAACTTACACATCTATTCTCGCTGATTTATTAAGGCGATTTGAATGAACTATGGGCATTGTCTGAGTGGTTTTGACGATTTGATTCGATTTGACTTGGGCGTGACGTGAAAAAATTACATCTATCCTTCGCGTTAGAAACATAAAATAACCTATAAAGTTGCATTGAAACTAAATGAATTGTTCAATAGAAGTAACGGCCATGTTTGAAACAGTTAGTTGTTGGATATTGAGCGCTTTGTTCGAAGTTTTACTTTGAATTGAATGGGATATAAATATAATTTATTAGTTGGCTGCGTTTATTGATTCTGAAGGTTTCAACTCAAACAGTAGCTAGCGAGTTTTTAAGGTGATATGTTGCTTGTTTCTCACTATAAGGTAATGTTTTTTTCATGTCAATCCAAACTGGAATTCCGTACTATTTTTTATGATCTTCCTTATAACTTATAGCGGTTCCGTTACAGGATCAAAACCCATCGCCAATTCTGTTATTTAATGAAATTAAAGAGAGCTAGTCTAATAAATGATCTTACACAAAAGCAGTAAATCAGTCAGTCAGTCACCTTTTTTGAGATAAAACTCAAAAAAGGTTACTGACTGACTGATATAGTGATCTATCAACGCACACCCCAAACCACTGGACAGATCGGTCTGAAATTTGGATTGAAGGTAGATGTTATGACGTAGGCATCCGCTGAGAAAAGATTTTTGGAAATGCCACTTTCAAATGGGTGAAATAGGGGATGCAAGTCTTACTTCTTAATGCGAGCGAAGCCGCGAGCACCCACTAGTTGTTTCATATAACCTTTATTCATATATCTTATTCTAAGGACGGGGCGATGAATTCTGCATGGAAATTCTACTTGGGGCGTTTTTGGACATCGGTTCTCATAGCCTTTTAGCTAAGATAAAAGTGTACCTAGTACCTGGTCTTTTCAGTCACCTTTATTAATAATGTTACCTCCTGTGTTGCAGACGAGGGCGGCGGCAGCTCGGAGTGCCACTCGGACAGCAGCGAGGACGAGGTGACGGAGCACGTGCCGCGCGACACGCCGCCCGCAGACATGGCCGCGGCCAGGGCTCAGGTCTGTTGTGTGCTGTACTATGTCGGTAGGGTTCAGTTCGCCTGATGATGAGCAATAGCTGTGGCCTAAGATCGAGCGTTATAGCGAGTAGAAAATAAAGGTTTTTTATTTTATAAGATCGAGCGTTACCCAGTAAGACCCTAATACCTACATCATTTGTAAAATGAGATTGAATTTAGCTTGCATTGCTTGTACGTTCAACCAGTTCATTAGGGTGTAGGTTTGTATCGTTAGTAAAGTGGTGTATACTTACGATCACTATATTTAATTCTCCATGAAATTTTCAATGAACGGTTAAGCCCCATTTTCCTCAATTTGACCACGGAAGCTCAGACTTCCAATTGAGGGCTATAATTAGTGCTGAGCCACTCGGTTGTGCGCTGTGAACATTCTCTATCAACAATACATGTTATGCTTCTCTCGACCTGTTCTATAATTTCTTAACAACAATTTTCTCTTTCCTCCTTGGCTGTCCAACTCTTCAAGCGTACCAGAGTTGTGTGATGATGTTGTTACATTTACGTTGAAGTTGCAGGTGCCGACGATCAGCGTGACCCCGCACAGTCCGGGCGTGCTGGACGACAGCTTGCAGCAGCTGCGGAGACTCCACGCAGCCGTGCAGCGCATGCGAGCTGCACCGCTGCCGCTATTGGTGAGTATCTGTAAAAAAAACACTGAGACACCTTCCTTCGCGAGTCATATTCTTCATTTTTCGTGGTTCGTGTTTTTTTTTTTACGTACATTCCGAGTACCGTCTCCAGGACTGAGTAGTCACACAGTTGAGTACTGTGTACTCACGTTCGTGCTTAAAAAGTATTACAAATGACTTGCTATACGAAGTGGTCTCATACATCCTGGTTCCCACTGCAGGCTACGGGCAACAGTCGCCTCAGTACCTCGTGCCCGTCCCTGTGCAAGGATGGGGTGGTGGAGCCAGACTGCTCGTCGCCGACGCACCTCGACTTCTATCCGCAGAGCAGGAAAGGCAGTGGTGAGTTTCACTAACATACCACATACATATTTCTCATCTCGTCCTATTCAAAGGTACTTCTTTGACTTCAACGGACAAATAAATAAATATCAGGCAAAGATTATTAGCTAAGCCATTGTTCTGGAGTAGCACTTTGTAGCTTTGTCGTATTATAGACTGTTTTCAAACAAATCGCGACATGAAATGAAAGATTGGAATATCTATTTGAGCTCGTTGTCTTTTTGAACTTGTTAATTAATAATTTCTCTGTGTGTTTGTTTCTGTGGCATCTTCCCTTCTCACAAGTAGGTAAATACAAATTAATGTTTTGCGCTGTGATTTGCAGGAGAGTCTCGGCAATGGGGTCTCTGGGACCGTCGCGACGAGGGCCGGCGCAGCTCGTGGGCGGCGCTCGAACCCGGCACCCGTCTGCCAGACCAACATCGACAGCGCAAGTCAGTATACATACATACATTCTTATCATACTTTATAGTACCTTATCATATTTTATAAGACACTCGGTCGCTCACCTGCCCGTTGGTCACACTCTCTTGGGTCGTATTTCCCGTTTAATAAGGGAGTGTCTCGGACCCATAGTAATTTAAGGGTCGTGACACTCGTAACTCCCCCGCGGAATTAATTCGTTAGGTAAGTTCTCTTGGTGGGCGCCAAGGACCTTCCGCGGAAGACACATGTCCTCGGATTTTGTAATCCTAAGACATGTCGGTTTCCTCACGATGTTTTTCTTCACCGCTAAGCGAGTGCACATAACTTGAAAAACAAGTTATTGATGTAGGACCGGATTCGGACTAATGTGATTCAGAACGTAAAACTGACGCTTACACGCTCGCTTTTAAAACTACTTAGCCATTTTTTCATGAACATGTGTATGTGTTTTATAGTTATTATATTTCTAAATATTTACTTACAGATTTCATTTATTCATAATATTAAAATTTTTTTTAACATTAACATTTATGTCACATTAAAATTAAAATAAAATATACAAACAAACCGACCACGAACAAAACATCACTTCCCGCGCGCGGAACTGAATGTATGTGTTGTGTATGACAAATATGTTTTGTGTGAACATTACGTACACGTTGCAGCAACCTCAACGGTCACAGTGCGTCGCTGTCCTCGATGGAGTCGGAGGGCGAGGTGCCGCGGCCGGTGCGACACTCCACGCACTCGCTCAATGATAATGATCTTGCTGTAAGTATTACCTACTAACTTTTCCCTTTTATCATCTTCTTCAGTCGATCACACACTAGGAATAGGCCTCCTCTCGATGCTAAACGTTCATTATGGTCTACGATGAAGCATGCTTACACAGATTTTTTATTTATTTTGAAACAGTTGAGGCGTTACTAGCTCACATAATAATTATGTTGATCCATACACATAATATTGCACATTACCAAATTGTTAGAAATAAAAACGCTTCTAAATTTAAACTATTTAATCTTATTACCAAATACAACTGCATTGATGTTAAGAAACATCTACGATTGATCGCGCTTGCTTAGATTAAACTGGTTCTCTCTCGCCTAAAATATGTCGCGGAATATATCTGTACAGGTATGATTGTAGATAGTTTATTAACACAATTGAAAAAATAAATTGACAACAGAAAACAAACTTTAACTGGTCTTTCGATCATCTCCTTACAGAAATGTAATGTATGTAGATATTATGTGTGTGTGTGTTGGTAAATCTGTCTCAATAAATGTTTTTCTATTTTTTTTAGAAAGACTTCGAGAAAGTGACGGCGGCTCTCCGCGCGGGCGCCGTGGTGGGAGCCCCTTGTATCACAGAGGGCTCCCGTCTGATCCCGCGCCTGCCGCTGCAGAAGTCTGTGTCGACGCCCAGCATCGTGGCCGCGGTGCAGCCGCCGCAACCGCAACCACCATTGAATATGTGAGTCTTGAACGGTGGATGGGTTTTTTTAATGAATTCCTTATCTTAAAAAGAAAGAAAGAAAGAAAGAAAACATTTATTGTGACAGATTTAACAGAAAAATTAACACGAGTAAAAACATAACAAACAAACATAAAATTTGCCACAACACAGCCCCAACTCAGCATAATGCTGGTCTTGAACAAAATCCAAATTTTTTTTTTTAGTGGGATAGGTTTACGTTTGACTACAGCCTGCCTGATGTTAAGCATTGCTGCAGCCTAGGGTGTAACACGCTTACCTAGAAGATACCTTTTAACTCTAGATTTGAAGACTCCTGGATTGTAGTTCGCAGGAAACACAGCTTTACGACTAGTTATATTTACTTTGCCATAGCTTGATCTATATACACCGCCGAGATGTCATGTAAAGTAAATGACCTGGTTGGTCTAGACCGTAATGATTGCTTACCATCAGGCGAATTACGGTCAAGAGCAAACCCATTTCTTGTTAAAATAAACTGATAAGAATGATTATGATTCGGAAATTAGTCATACATTCTATGTAATTTTAATTAAAGAGGCAGAGCGACTTATAAAATGTGTCATGTCATTCAATTACAATAATTTTATTTAATTTATCATAAGATCAAGTCAGTGAACATTTTCATAAAATGACTTGAGTTGGAATTATTTTCTGTCTGTTGGAAATCCACATTGTCTTACAAACGGTTTCTTCTGTATTTCAATAAGAAAATGATACATACACATCGATATTAAAATACGCATGGAATTATTAAACTATCTTCATTGTGAAAAAAATCTATCAAAATCGACAATTTCTCGATCTCGTATTTTTAAAATTAGTTTTTTTTTTGTAATGTTAAGATTTTTTTCACCAAATATTTGCGTGAAACCAAATATTTCATGATATTCATATTAGATTCAAATACGATAGAAATGAAGATAGTTTATATTCTTCAAAATGTGCATGTGTGATTGATTTTTATGTTGTTTTTACGCACTCGTTTCGCTTCGCTCTAATTCTTTTGTTGTTTTATAGCACCGGAATCAGATCCTACTAGTCTGATGATCGGTTCTTTTGTTTTGCACTTTCGTATGGGACTGGCGTGATTAAAGAAAGGAAAGAAAGAAGAAAAAAACTCATACGGAATCATTATGGTATCATACTCCTAACAGAATAACTTTCATAAGGCACCAATAACAAACGGTCATAAAATAATCAAATCTAACGAAACTTACTAATACTGCAAAAATATGCCAAAACTAATCATGGAAACATCATAATCATTTTTCAAAATCGACACCAAAAACAACGCATATTTGATTCTAAAATAATTTATCCTAAAGAAATTATATGAAGTAGAAATACATATATTAGAGTCAAAAGCTTAATCACGACAGTCCTATATGTCCTACTCGCTCAGCCTGGGCGGGCACGGTGCGAGCGAGACAGAGAGCGACGAGGACGCCTCCGCGGCGACAGAGGGCGCCGTGGCTCTCACCACGCGACGTAACAACGCACACCAACAACACTTGGGGTTACATCGACTCGCCAACTTAGAACAGTAAGTTATACGCAGACTGGATAACATATAGCTATATCGTAACAACGCACACCAACAACACTTGGGGTTACATCGACTCGCCAACTTAGAACAGTAAGTTATACGCAGACTGGATAACATACAGCTATATCGTAACAACGCACACCAACAACACTTGGGGTTACATCGACTCGCCAACTTAGAACAGTAAGTTATACGCAGACTGGATAACATATACCTAGCTATATCGTAACAACGCACACCAACAACACTTGGGGTTACATCGACTCGCCAACTTAGAACAGTAAGTCATACGCAGACTGGAATAACATATAGCTACATATATTGCTCGAACGGTATCGCGTTACACTGAAACGCAACTAGTTCGTGAATTCTGGGTATTTAAAATGGTAAGTTAAGAGTAAAAAAAAATGTTAAGAGTGTACAACATATTATCGTCTATCTGAAGCTGGTGTGGAGTTAACATTTATGTAAGTTATAAGTAATGTAGCTAATGTATAGCTATCTCGCTCAGACACTTGGGCAGTAGCGTGCTAGACAGAGATGTCGCTGGTTCGTAAGTTGTGATGTCTGGAATGGTAAGTTAAAAGTATAAACTATAAGTAAGTACCTATTATCGTCTATGAAATTAGTTGGAGTGGACTTAACATTTAAGAGATCTCTTCGTCTACAAGTAACTTTTAGACATTTGCTCTCGGGTGGTAAGTGAAAATTATATAAGTTGCAAACATTCGGTTCCTATTAAAAAAATATAATTTGTAAGCAATAACTTTTATAACTGGAATGCTTAACATGCAAGCTTTGCTTTGATGTGTTTGATTTTTTTTACCACTTTTCAAACTGTTTTGTTTTGGCTTTTGATATGATGCACGACTAGGTCTTTTTTTCAACAAAGCATTTTTTTTTATTGAGAAGTATGTTATTTCATGTATTTTGACATGTGTTGTTATTTGAACAGAGCGGCGTTTGATCATCACGCAGAGAAACGACGAAAACGGGGCAGCTTGTTCTTCAGGAAAAAGAAGGTATGTAATTAAACAGGGTTTTTTTATCGGTCTCATTTTTGATATCCTCACTTGGCCAAATATACAAATGATTCAATAATAATTTCAATACTACTACTATTAAAGTTTTGGGGCCATTAAAACTGATAATATGAAACTACCTTGCTTAGGTACAAGAAAGATTCTCGGCCTCACAACACAGGCTAGCCTAGTGTGAGGCCCAGCCTTAAACTGTTGTTTCTTTTTTTAATACCTATTGTAACCTTTTTTTTACGTGGGATAGGTTTACGTTTTACATTTGTAAAAACTTATGTAAACAAAATAATTTAACCAATACGGCAATTTAAATCTATAATTTCAAGACACATAGTAAAAAAAGTTCCCTAAGTGTTGGTTTGTTGTGGTCTTAGGGCTTGTACAGTTAAAATCTTGGCTCTTCGTGAGCTCTAATAAGTTTTTAGCAGTGCAAACTTCTCGTCTTGGCATTTTAGCCAGATTTTTTAGTTGAGCCGGATAATTCCTGCATTTTGATCTCGCGTCGCGTCGACAACGTGTTCTGAGAGTTTTTGAATTTGTTAATTATTTTAATTAATTAATTGGTGTTTACATTACAGGACAAGTCCCGTAAGGCGGCGCACGCATGGCAGGCGGCGGGCAGCGGCGGAGACTGCGACTGGTGCGGCCGCGCGCTTACTGACAAACCATCGCTGTACTGCGATAGTAAGTATTCTGCTACAAGGAATCTATCTATACATGTAATAAATCTGTACACAGTCAAAGTCTGAACATTGTAGATATAAAAAAAAATTTTTTGGAGATATTTCGAATTGATAACAGAACACGTTCCAACAATTTCTAGATTTTTTCTGTTTGTTTAAACGTTCATCACGCAAAAACAGCTGAACGGATCATCATGATTTTTGGTACATAGATAGTATGAGGTCTTAGGAGTGTCATAGGCTACTTTTTATCTTGAAACAATGCGAGCGAAGCTGCGAACGTCCACGAGTAATAAAATAATCCTGGACATTTCACACAGCGCCATCTAGCCTCATACTAAGCAAACGCTTGTTTAATGGGTACTAGATACCTGATATAATACATAAATACTTTATAATATTATACTAGCAGCGCCACGCGATGTGACCTATGATAATCCGACATAAAAAGAAGCTTGTGTGTTAATCTAAGGTTTACTTACAAGTCATGAATCCTGAGCCATGGGCTCTGGGATTTGTTGTTAATAGTAACAGTATCCTGAAATGTTTATTATTTCTGCTTTCAGATTGCACTAACACGGTACACCAGAACGTGTGCAAAGATTACATCGTCGAGTGCAATAAGCCAAAATCTTCTAAGGTATACTTTTGTATTGTTATTTAGATTTTTTAACCATAATACGTCAAAGAAATTTTATTATACTTTTTTGTCTCTACCAAAGCCATAGTCTATTTATATTGTAACATATTTTTTCAGACATCAGTCGGTAAATCGCTCAGTGCTGCCAGCGGCAAAAGTAGCAAACGCAGCTCCGTGTCTGGCCAATCACAGAACTCGACAGGGTAAGTACCAACATAACAAAACTCATTCTTAATTTAAATCTCAATAATAAACCAATGATAATAAAGCGTGGTTTTAAACGTAGAGGAATATTTTGGCACTAGATATTTTGCTGCTTTACTTTTTTTATCGGAGGCTAAATATTTGGCATAGCAGTGCAGATTTATAATGCCACATGAAAGCAATTTTTGCGCTAATGCATTTTGTCTTTGATTTGCGAGTGATAAAATAATCCACGATGTAAAAATAGTAAGGACATTTGTGTAAAATATCAATTCATTTATTATTTCTTCGTCTTAGTAACAAAATTCAATAAAAAAATTGTTTGGATTATAAAAAGATTTACCAAAATGTCTATACTGATATTATATGGTGGATGTCGTATAGTTTTAAATTAAAAATAAATAGTAATGTATGATGTCTCTTTCTATTTTGTCAAAATAAAGAGAGGCCAATTGAAAATATATCGTATCACATAGAATTGTCTACAATTAGGAAAAATAACTCAAAATTAAGTTAAGAGGATACACAAGTACGTAGTTTTAAACAGAAATATCTCCTTATTTATAAAACTTACATACCTACCTAGATTAAATTGTTACGACAATTTTTGTACACTTTGCTTTGTATAATTCGCGGGAATTCCTTTGTGTGCAGTTCCTGGTATATTTTTAGGCACATCTAAGAATTTAATTGATTTTTTATTAGACTTTGACTTTGATTCGTGAGATTAAATTGAGTATCGGAAATTTTCGCTCATTTTAGACGAATCTTTACTTAAAACATAGCGTATATTGTTTGTTTTTTCTGAAAGATTACGTTTTGTTCATTTATCTTTGCTGTGATCTTTGTAGGAGCTAACAAAATAACCCTGTGCCATTAGAAAAACAAAGATATTCTTATGACGAATCCTATCACTGGGAAAATACACTAACTTAAGAAGCGTTAAATGAATGATGGGTAGTGTTTCCCGACAATTTCGCTGTCATTCGCGCTTTTTTGGCCAGGAACTGTACGTTTATTCTGAGTTTGCTTATGAATTTATGATATTCTGCATTTTGGTTTGTCTTGTGAGCTTTGTTTGATTCTTGTCGTGTTTCGTTTCATTGGATATTATTTCGGTGGACGGTTTGTTTTTTTATGAGACCAAAACATCTTGTGGAAGTATTGCGGTGTATAGCCAAGTTTGAATAAAACAGGCTATTCCATGGTATAAATTCTATGTAAATGATACGTTCAGAAAAGTTAAAGACACTATTGATTAGTTATAGTGAAAAAAAAATAAGCGTAAAAGAACTTGGGTATGGGTATTTCAATTTCTATCTATCCATATACTGTCTACTACTGACAAGTGTTTGTGTAACCACACTTCTACACTGAAAATTATATTATGTGTTTAGTTTATACAGAACAAGAAAGAGGTTAGTTACAATTGAAAAATCCAAACGGTTAACTATTCGCGATCGTAGTGATGTTACTAGGAGATAATAAGTGCAAAGAGTACCGCGATGCTTCCACCGTCCCGCGCCCCGCGCCCCACGCCCCACGTTACGCCTGGTACTTCCTCACACATAACACGTGATCTCGTGTGACGCACACAGCAAGAAGCAGACGGGCTGTTACTCACCGTGGCGCCGCGTTGCGACCAAACTTGGCGTACAGTAAGTTGTGCGAATGAAGCGGCAACGCGCCGCCTATCTCTATCTCTCTCATTCACACACACCATCCATCGTTCGATTTGTGTTTGTCTCGCTCTCTCTTTTTGTTACGGTCACGGCGTTCAAGTGTTGGTCGAGACATTTTCGATTGTTTTTACTGTTATCCCAAAGTGCATGTGTGTTTGTGAGGTTTTATCATTACGGTGTTGTTAATGATGATTATGGAATGTGCAAAGAAAATATATTATAACCAAACAGTAAATTTTATTATTACAAATATTTACGAAACATGAAATTGATGGAAGAATGATACAATAATATTCGAAAAACCTACAGCACTGACTGAATACATTTTGGAACAACATACACAGAGCCTTCAACAAGTGTTTTTTTAATTTTTTTTTTTTTTAACAGATAGATAGATTTACTATTACGTCAATTCAAATTTCATTTGAATCGCACGATGTTACTTACCATCAAGCGAGTTGTAGGCAAGCACGCAAGCAAACAAGCAAACTTGACATGAAATACACAGATATAGGTACAACGCATGTATCAGAAAAGCGATTAATGATCTTGATGATGAAGGAATTAGCTTTGCAGTGCTTTCAGTGCTGTAGATTATATATTGCCTCATTCACATGATTGGCAAACAGCATGCGTACTCTACCTTTAGTAAGAATGTGAACGGAATATTATTTCAACAATAGCTAATGCCCTGTCCGCTTTCTTGCTGTTCGTAGAGTGAGTGTTGAACAAATGTTTGCCAAGAGTGTTTGCAAGGTATATAAATTGGATAGACCAAGCTTTGCATCGCTTGTTGAATACTCGAAATAAAGTAAACTTGAAAAATCTAAATAGGGATGGTAAAAGAAAGATATAGAGTTGTGGAACGCATAAGACCGAGTGCGCCTGAGCGGAGAATTTGCGGGCGCAAAATATCTGATTCTTACATACGACAACAACATTCCAATAAGGTCAATATAACAATACAAAAACTTGCTCAATGGAGAGATTATAGTTAGAAATTGACATCTTATTGTGTTATAGGAAACAAATACAGCAACAGCAAAAGCTATGAAGTCTTCGAATGCAGATCAAGCTCTTTATGCTCTCATTGCTTCTGAAAGTTTCAAAATAAGTTGTTTTTAAGTTTTATCGCGTAACATCTACCTCTTCTAGTCTCGAATCATCCACGATGCCTTACTTGTGTATCTTTCTATCTTTCGATTGGAGGTAGTTTGACAATTTCTCTTGACATTTGTTGTTGTAGAATGAACTTTATTATTTGGATGTTAAGGTTGGTTTTCGTTTACGCTGTTTGATTTTAGGTTATTTCGTTGTCTCTTCAAGGTTTTGATACAAAGTTGATGGAGACTCATTAGTTATGCTCAGGGATTAAAGATAAACAACTCATTTACAGTAAATGTTTGTGACACACACATTGTTAGGTTCTCACAGGACAACACGTAAGAAAAGCCCATTAGGGCTACCCAAATAAGATTTCCAGAATATTGGTACATATTTATTTATATTTCCTTGAATAGACAATATTTTTCACTGTCTTGTGATATTTTGTGAGTATTTTTGAATTAGCAAAGTTATATTGCATGCGTCTATTAATTAAAAAGAATCAGCTTGTCTAAATTCCGAATCGCTTCTTCTTATTATTTAGGCTTCGCTGAATTTAAATTTAAAATGTAAACTAAATTTAAATTAGTACCTTCAACGGTATAATGTAGTGAACAAATTTAAACTGTTGTATATGAACCATTATGTTATGTCGGTTGAACTTTGACCCTGTCTAATATTGAACCCTTTTTACACTTTTTTCAGTACCTATAAGCAACACAGAATAAGTAAAATGAAATAAAAAAACTTGACTGAAATATTTTTTTCTATTAAAAAAACTAATTTATTTCATCCATATTCTGTGGTGTTATCAAATAAATTTCCGATTTGCAGCTAAACCTAATAATTTGTATATTTACAGCACGGGCCACATTTATAATGACGACAAGGATTCGGATCACAAACACGATCAGAGCAAGTAAGTACAATACTTATTATATATTAGGTACATGTAAGAAACCTAAAAAAGGTCCCCTACAACGTAGGGGATTAATAATTGTGGAGGAGGGAAATAAAAAAAAAAAAAAGTACAATACTTTTTGTTAATTCATACCATACATTCTAATGTTCAACTTGATATTCAACTATCTTTGTTCTGAGGAAAGTGGTTCCGAAGAAGACATAAGCCAGCGTATCTTAACGTGCAGTCGTCCGTGTGCTATTTCCCTACAAACTGTTGTATAGTTAGACTCAAGCTACGAAAGATAGAAAGATGGTTTTTATCTCAAATCGTTGGTATCTAAACAAAGATTTCGCCTCTAGAAAACCAAAGGCTTATACTTAGGATTATACTACGTGAGGAGGAAGTTATTGCTTTCTGTCTATCTCTATTATCATCAACATTCCCATCTTACATTCGTCCACTGCTGTCTATTTCTATACCTAACCATCAATTTGGAAGAGATCGCTTTGAACGATTAGGTCGCCAATTAGGACACTAGTTATAAGTTTCTATGTTTCTTTGTGTTTTTTCCTGTTTTTGGTGTTTAGAATAAAGTGTTTTCTATCTGTCTATCGACCAATCATCCCCAGTGCCTCGGACGACGCGGGCGTGACAGAGTGGCCCGAGGTGTACCTGACTCCAGACCAGCTAGGTGAGGAGGCCAATCTACTCGGCCTGGGACTGACGGAGCCCGACACCTGGGCCGCCGGAGCACCCAAGGGGCTTGCTAAGTAAGTGGGATAAGTAACCAATTAAATCAATCTAGTACAAATTTAAAAAGAAAAAAGCGTGTGTGGTTCAGAGGTTCCAGTGTCTGTTTTTCATTCAAACGCACCCTGGTTCGAATCCGGCCCTACACCAATGACTTGTATTTTCAAGTTGTGTGTGGATTTGCACTCGCTTAGCGGTGAAAAAAAAACATTATGAGGAAACCGAGGAAGATGTGTTCTTGTGTGATTAATTGTCACGTGATACTTACTTAATTAATAAATAAATAATGTGATGTATAAAAATATATTTAAATAATAAAAAAATATCCATTAAGTAGGTACATGTGATGGTAATATAGTGTAAAAGTAAAATGTTACTATTATTATTATTTTTTTTCGTTTCGAAATTAGTTCCATAACAGATTTAAATTTATTGTAAGGATGGCAGTACCTAAAGCAATATACACGTAGTTCTTTCTTATATTAAATTGTAAATTAATTAGAAATACATGATCACAATATAATTTATTTTGCAGACAAATTGGAGACAGAGAGACCAAACGCCAGGAGCACATCTACGAGCTTATATTGACAGAGAAACACCATTGTCTCACAATACGACTCATGCAAAAGGTATGCTTTAAATTAATATTAAAATTGCTATACATGTAATTATGCGTTAACTACCGTAAAACACTTGACGGTTCCAAAAACTGTCCTTATTTAAAAGAAGGCAACTAGTATAATAGGCAATGTCTTCTCGGCTACCAATTACCTATCCAAAAAAAATACAATACAATACAAAACATTTATAAGGTTAAAAAACTTACATCTATATATTAACACACACAAAATATGTTTGCAATTTCTTATAACAGTGTGTTGTCACCCGGACGAGAAATTTTTGTTTCCCGGGTGAAATTAACAGCAATTGATTTTATTTTATGTTGAGTTGAGTAATGTAGATATGTTTAATTCAAAATCAACTCTTCGTCTCGACAGCTAAGATTCAAATTCCCTCTCCAGATGTTCGCGGAAGGCATGACCCGGTTCGCCGGCGTGTCAGCAGCGCAAGTATCGCGAATGTTTCCCCGCGTGGAAGAGCTGTGGAGTCTCCACGCGGCGTTGTTGTTCAAGCTGCGACAACGACAGCGACTGGCGCCCACTGTGGCGACTGTCGCTGATATATTGTCGGAGACGTTTGCACCGCCAGCACAACATAAACTCAAAGCTGCTTACGGTAAGATTACTAATCTATTTATAAGAAAGTCGTGTTAGTTACACTATTTATAAATCAAGACCGGCTGAACCGATTTGGCTGATGATTGGCGGGGGACGTAGGATACTTTTGCGGGTGAAATCGCAGGGCACAGCTAGAAGGCAATAATAATTCCAGCTGGTTTCGGCTCCGGCGACCGTTTCCTGCACATTTAATATGATACGGCTACTATATAGCCATACGAGAGCATGCCAGCTACGCTCCAATAACTATTTTTTCTAATTCACAATTTTTCTGACGGTAAAATTACTAAGTATTAGAAGCACGGCCATATTGATGTCGGGACCATCTCGATTTATAAAGACAACGAATGAAAAATCAAGATGGTCATGACTTTTACACGACTTGCACGCAAAAACATGTTCTTGAATAATTTATGGTTATTTCCAGGTGAATTCTGCTCTCGACATCGTGACGCCGTGGAGGTGTTCAAGGAGTGCTGCACGCGGGAGCCACGACTGGCGAGATTCATCAGGAAATGCCAACAGAATCCTATGCTTAGGAAAAAGGTACAGATTTATCAAAACTGAATATTGCCATACAGCCAAAGTCACTTTTAATTTTTATCAATCTACTCTATCGTGAACCAGCAGCTTCTTCCAGTTAAAAAATTCGCCGAATTCTCACGCCATTTATTTTTAGACGGTGTTTTTATAGTAAACCAAAATAAATTAAAAACGACTATAGATATTCTTACATTAAATATTGTACGTCTGTGTCTGTTAAGTTCTGTGGGTCTAAGCATTATTAAAAAACCAAGACGTTCTTGATACAAAACAAAGCGTCATGTCGTATAAGGAGGTCAAGGAATTGGCCGAAAATCGAAGAGAATGGCGCATACTCCACAGACAAGAGCATCGCTCTTAAATTTTGAATGATTGAATATACTAAACAGTATCATAATGTAATTCCCAGGGAGTACCAGAATGCGTGTTGTTCGTGGCGCAGCGACTCACGAAGTACCCTCTCTTGCTGGAGCCGCTGTTAAAGACGGCTGGAGATGACGTCAATGAACGGGAGTTGTTGCAGAAAGCGCTCTGTGGAGTCAAGGTAATATTACTATATATATGTCTCTGTCTTCGAGACGTATTTCCTCATGACCGAGAGTCGTGACTCCCCCTCAGAACTATATCATTAGGAAAGTTCTCATGGGCAAGTTAATCGTGTCGGGTGCCTAGATCCTTCCACGAAAGACACAAGTTATTGAATTTTCTGCTCCATTGTCCATGTGCGCACATGTCGATTTCTTCTCTATGTTTTCCTTCACCGCTAAGCGAGTGCAAGTCTACACATAACTTGAACACGGTCATTGATGTAGGGCCGGATTCCAACCACGACGAGATTCACGAGCTTCAGTACTGAGGAACACGACGAGAGGAGGAGGAGTCACAAGATATTGTTTTAGTAAACTTCAACTTTACCATTTAGAAGTAGGGCAGGGGAAGTGTGACAGTTTTTAACCGACTTCAAAAAAGGAGGTTATCAAATTTTCTGAAAGTTTTATTGTTTCCAAAACGACTTCTCGGATTTTGATTCAGTTTTCTGTGATGTGATGAGTATGATTGGTGTATGTTTCTAGGTATAAGTTACGATGACAACTCACCAGGGGGCGCTGCTGTATACAATATATTATCTTCTAAATAACTAGCCCGATTTTGGTGCAGTTTCCTTTGATAGGCTTAGATTTGTTCAGTAAAGTGACAGTAGACATGAGGGTACTTTTAGTTTTTTTTTATAATTATTATTTAGTGTTCTTACTGACTGAATCATTTATTTTCCAGGAGATCCTAGTAGACGTGGACAACCAGGTGGCGGCCAAGGAGCGCGAGGACCGCAAGCTGGAGATCTATCACCGGATCGACGCCAAGTCATTCGCCACCTTCCGCGGGAGGAAGTTCAAGAAGAGCGACATACTGCAGGGGAATAGGAGCTTGAAGTTAGTACTTGAACTTGCTTTATACACTAGTTACTTGTACTACTACTACCAAATAAATAATAAATAAATAAATAAAATAAATATTCCGGGGCATTGCACACAGCGCCATCTAGCCCCACACTAAGCAAACGCTTGTGTCGTGGGTACTAGATAACGGATATAATACTTATATACTTTTCTTTTGTAAATACAAATACTTATTATACATACAAACGACCAGACTCAACACAAGTAATTATAAATTTTTAAAGTACATAAATACTTGTGTCATGCGGGAATCGAACCCGCGACCTCTAGATTAGAAGGCAGAGCCACTACCAACTAAGCTAACAGGCCAGTCAAAATGTTTCAGGACATATCACACAGCCCCTTCTAGCACCATACTAAGCTAACGCTTGTTGCTTGTACTAGTTTCGTTTTCGTAGCTACATATTATAGGGCTTCAGAGGCTTGTAGCTACTAAAAAATCTGAGCTAAAGGTAAAAGTTTTTATGAAAGAATAAAGTTAAATTTGTCCGCCTGATGTAAAGCAATACAGCAACTTAGGGTGTGGCACTAGAGAGTGTTTTTATAAGTTAAAATGTGTGTTACACATTTCAATAGCGGAAAAAAAATCGATAAGGTCGGCTTGTATACCGACTTGAATTCACGCAAAAGTATTGTTTTCAGGTTTGACGCTTGTTATTAATAATTTCAATCAGAATAATTTTAAGCCTGTTTTTGATATATATATACATACATTTGCGTTGTCGATACATATAAATACATGAATAAAATTCTTATATTAATTTTGTGCTCGCAGGTTTGAAGGCGTGGCTACTCTAATGCAAGGCCGCAGCAAGATGCAGACGCTTCTAGTGATAGTGTTGACGGACGTGCTGTTCTTCTTGCACGACAATAACAACAAATACACCTTCTTCACGCCCGACAATAAGGTTCGTATTTGCATAAAAATAACTAGCCATTCTTGTTATCTTTTGATATCTGATATCTAGCTTAGGTTACATTGGGTCATATACTGCCTACACTTAAAATAGTGTATGCGTATTTTAAGGGGGCACTACTGTAGCTTTGCCATACATACCTTCACCAACGAATATGGAACATGAATGAATTAATGATAATATGGAACGGTAACTTCATGCAAACGTCGTGTCGACTATATTTCAATTTTTTCATGTCTCTCTCACACACCACTCATACACATATCTTGCTTGTGATTGTCGTCCTGGATGGCGGAAATATTTCTGCCGTCTTTGTTACTATCCAATGTCGGAATTTATTAGGACCCGCCCAATTAATTTCTATAGTATAGTTCCTTCATAGGCGTTCGTAGTTCAGTTAGTAGTATTACAAAACTAAAAAAAATAAACCTTATTAGGTTCGACCCCATCAGACAAAGAAACTGTTTCCCGTACGTTAGTAAAATAGTAAATTTAAACAGTTAATATTTCCTATTTTTTTCCAGACAGGCGTAGTGTCTCTAGTGAAGCTGCTGGTCCGCGAGAAGGCGGGCGCGGAGGGGCGCGGGCTGTACCTCATTTGCAGCGGGCCCAGCGAGCCCGAGATGTTCGAGCTGCGAGTGCACCGACCCAAGGCCATACACGACTGGATACAGAACATCAGGTACTGTGCCACTACTGGAAGAGAAAGAAGAGAAGATAAGATAAGAGAAGTGAAGAGAGATAGTTAGAGAATCTCTCTCTAACTACTCTCTCTCTTTCTTCTCTTCTCAGTTAGAGAGAGAGAAAAATAGTTAAAAAATAGTAATAAAACAGAGAGAGAATGAGATATAGTTAAAGCAGAGGTACTATGTAACTCAAAGCTGTGGAACTCCCTGCCTGACTCCCTGTTCCCCACGCAGTATAATCCAGCGATCTTCAAAGCGAGAGTGAATCGGTTCGTGTCTGGTATGCACGCTCCATTTTAGGTCATTGCCTTTGCTTACCATCAGACAATCTTTGGTCAAGTGCAAACTGGTTTTAGTTAAAATAGTTGTCACTCCTCTGGTTTTATGCTTCGATTGGACTTCGTTGGACACTTGAGATTTGTCAACATTTCCAACTGTACAATTTAGATATCACAAATATCTTACACTTTGGTGATTCAGTATGATTAGAAAGAGAGAGAGAGAGAGAGAGAGAGATTTTATTTATAAGAATAATACGCATACTGGCCTTTTTCCTGTTGCTGAAATGTCTGGTTTTGTTCAGTCATATCATAGTGGAGAATAAAATACTAATATGTCAATCACATGTTTCTTGTACAGAGCTGCTGTACAAAACTGTCCCGAAGAAGAAGAAGAATCAGAAGCGGGAGCGAGCGCGACGTCCGCTGAAGAGAGGCAGAGGCAGCTAGAGGCGAGGCATGAGAACATAAGACTGATTACTGGTGAGATAATATTTAATCATTATTATAGTTCTAGTCAGTTATTAAAGTACTTTGTCGTTTTAAAGTAGTATTCTTTGGTACGTACAGTGATATTGAGTTGTTATCTTCTCGTATCTACTTCTCGATGTAGTATTCTTATTAGTATTGGCGGAATATCGTACATTCATTTATTGTTTTTTCGTGTGTAAAACTTCTCAGACTTTTTATAGTACTAATTTAATTGTACTTATATATTTGTATGGGTACAATGGACATTAATTTGTTGACACAAATTATTTGGTTACATTCTATATATTTTTGTATTTACATAAGTCATGATTTTCTTTCTAAGTATTATAAGTACTAACGATGTATACTTCTTAACATACTATAATAGTAATAGATAGTATACCAAGTAATAATAGTAAGTATAATGGTGCTAGCCGGTTATTACAACTTAATAGATAGTATAATAGCGAATCAATTTTTTTCTTTCTATTGATGTTCTTATTATTATTATTTTTATGAAATAACTATAGATAATTTAAAAGTAGTGTACATAGTTATTGAGATTTTTAAAAGTATTTTTGTGGCCACAGATGAAACGCCGTGGTGGCTTATAGAAGGTGATTTCAACACATTTCTTGATGTCTGCATGACTGTTTAGATGTCTCTCGATGTTTAGAACAGATTCTTATAAGCCCTGTAGTAGAAAAATCCCCATAGTAGGTCGTCTTATTTAGAATTATGATTACCTTACATCCATAGATATTATTTCCCACGTTGATGAGTAATTTTGTTCTTAGTTTGTGTAATAATTTGCCGACATTTGTTATTATAAAAGCGTCGTAAAAAGTGTCAGATTTGCCATATTTTCGGTGTTGCAGTATTTTTTTAAATTAACCATGAATAGCATGCTTTGCGGAAAAAATATGTATCTCTTTCTTTTCAATAGAAAAGTCATGTTTCATTTTATTATTCAAAGGCAAATCATTGTAACAGGAATTTTTATTCATAAGTTATCGTGTCATTCAGACGTTTAAAATTAAAAGTAATTTTTGATATGATTGATTTGTACTTTTTATTTCATAATCAAAGTATCGTGGCATTTTGGTACTCATATTTTATTAATAAAATGAGTAATTAGTAAGTCTTATTCCAAATATGTTCTTTACAGAGGCATTAAGATCTAAGGACCGGGAGCATGCTACGCTTCTAGAAGAGAAGATGGCACTTCATATGAAAATGGTGGGACATACAGGGACATCTATGTTGGATATACCTAATACAGGTAAAACATTTTTTTATCAGATTTACTGTCTGACATAGGTATTTACAAAGTTGATTAATAGTATATGTACCTACCTATAAGTGTTACTGAAAAGAGACTAGAAAGATGTGGGTTCGAATCCTGTCGGTCGTGATTATGGACGCAGATACCTAAAAATTGAGTTATACATTTATATAAGTCTTATGCTATGTCCCAAGAGTACGTTTACCTGCTAATGTTTTTTTTTCTAAAAAAAAACATCGTGTTTGTGGAAAAAAATGATTCAGTAAATATTCCATTTAAAAACTCAATACAATCAAAAGTAATCTTATCACATGTCAAAACACTTGAAGTGCAGATCTCCTTTGTGATTACAAAAAAGATATCCCCATTCAGTTAAAAGTTTACTTCAGTAAATGATAAAATACGTTTTAGTTTAAAAATAGACATGATTAGTAACTGAAGTGCTTGTTTGTGTTATTTTATTTATGAATAAAAAAAACAGTCGGGCATTTTGCCACTAGTTCTACTACTCTATAAGAAGAAATCTAAAGAAGAAGACAACCACCTCTTAGAAATTAGTTGCTGCCTTCACTGATTGATAGTGACTTGACAAACAAATGTAGGTACATACAGTTTCTAAGTGAATTATTATGTATATATCAAATGTGCATAAAGTTTTGTGTGCTATTCACATCAAACGTTAGATGTATATTTATGAATTTATTTATTTCTTACCTTAAAGATAACTTAATTAGCAGAGTTTTAAATTTTATTTCAATTGACCTTAAAGATAAAGATTAAAGATAAAGATTCATATTTTTTAATGTAGAGTTACCAGTGGCTACTGCACTAGGTACCCCTGTATCGCAGCAGCCACAGGTGCTTTTAAATGGTATGATTTAAATATGCAGCTACGGTTTTGGTTCATATTAACATCCTCATCAATAGCCTCCATCAATATCATTAATTCATATTTACATCAAATTAACATCCTTTAGGTCCACACAACACAACGATTTTTAAAAGCATTTAGCATGACAAGCACTTACCTATTGAAGTTGCAGCGGGCTTTACTATATTTTTTTTGCATAGACGTTATTGTCATTATTTTAAAAGGAAGCGACTTTGTTTTATACAATGTAGTGATGTCATGTTTCACAGGTATGTTTCCCATATATTTTATACTAGTGGTAGCTCGCGGCTTCGTTTGCATTAAGAAGTAAAACTTGCATCCCCTATTTCACCCCTTTAAAAGTGGCATTTCCAAAAATCCTTTCTTAGCGGATGCCTACGTCATAACATCTACCTTCATTCCAAATTTCGGCCCAATCCGTCCATTGGTTGTGCGTTGATAGATCACTATATCAGTCAGTCGGTCACCTTTGAGTTTTATATATTTAGATTTCATTTGTTGTTTTGCTGTAGGTATGAACACAGCGTTCCCCGGCGGGCTGGTGTTCCCCGACTACCTCCGGCTCGCGGCGCCCTCTCAGGACACTCACGCTCTCTGGCAAGAAGTCTGCAGGGTTGTTAAGGTATTTACTAATTTATATGTACTGTCTATAATATGTAACTAAACCTGTTATGGTTTTTTTTAAATAAATAAAAGGAAAATGGAACATAATGGTTTAGTAAAAATACAATTAGTTCAAGTATAAGTTACATTATTAAGCTTTTTTAACTAACTATTTAAAACAATCACAGAATAGTTACATGCTTAATTTTTAAACTAAAAATAGACATTTGTGTACTAATAAATGATAATCCTTGATACTGTATGTGTTCTCAGGACGCGTTAGAAGTATCAAGCAGTACGTGGTCCCCCAGCGGAGCCCTGGGGCGGAGCACCAGCTCGGCCGGGGAGCGACACTCCTACACTTACGAGAGCCCCGCGCTACCTCGCAGAGCTGATACATTTGCGGGCTTCGACGCTTCCAGGCATAGAGGTTGGTGTTACTTTGTAGTACAACTAGATGGTATCGTTCTACTAAATATATCCGTAATTAAAAGTAACCTGCCTTTGATCCTAATTGCTAAAAAAGCGGCGAAATTCATGCCTTTCCTTTCCTATTAATAAACTCATTAATTAGTGGGAAAACGATGGATTCATGTTTTTCACACAATACAGTCCATCGTTTTTACATATTACATGAAATGTTTTTCACCGAGTTCTAATGTATAGCAAAAATGCTTTTAAATTGCACCGCACTTCTCATTACTGAGTCGTGACTCTTCCGCAGATTTTACTTATTAGGGAAGTTTTCTTAGGCAAGTACACAGTGGTGGCGCCCACATCCTTCCACGGAAGTCACAGTTCTCGGATTTTGTGGTCCACAAACATGTCTGATCAACTCATTCAATATATTTTGTTGTACTAATAGGCGTAATACCTCGTTTGTCGACGGATACACCGCCCGAAGCAGGCGAAGTACATACAGAGCACCTTCACAGCGGCGAACACGGCGACCGACCAGTCGACCGACCGAGCGAGCAACTTACCGGCGACGCAGCGTTGAAGTTACAACACGCGATATACACGCTTACCTGCATCGTGTGGCAACAACTTACCACTATACATAGGTAAGTTGATAGACAATTCGAATGACTAGTCGACTGACCGAGTTGACAACTTGTGATGTTCTTATCATTGTTCGATGTCACCTTTAGATATTGTCAGACCAGAATTCCACCACTGTCACTGCATTTTCCGTGGCGTCGTTCTTTTTACATGCGATTTACACTATGTACTGTGAGATCCACCGACTAATTAATCGTTTGCTCTTTCTATTCTATTTAGCTGAATCTGCGACTGGCCTGCTGTATCTCTCGTCAAGCTATAAAAGACAAATTCTAGCTTATCAGCTAAAGAACTACTTTTTTTTCAGCCTAGAAGCTCAAGTGATGGCGTGGCGGTCGAGCGGCGGTGCTCTGTCTCGCTCGCACGACGCCCAGCTAGAGGAGCTGAGACACGCTCAGGCGCGACTGACAGCGGAGAGAGCCAACTGGGAGGCTACCAAGAACGCTGACTATACTGCTATCACTGCTGGTAAGTGGCAACTAACGACGCCAGCTAGAGGAGCTGAGACACGCTCAGGCGCGACTAACAGCGGAGAGAGCCAACTGGGGGGCTACCAAGAACGCTGACTATACTGCTATCACTGCTGGTAAGTGGCAACTAACGACGCCAGCTAGAGGAGCTGAGACACGCTCAGGCGCGACTAACAGCGGAGAGAGCCAACTGGGGGGCTACCAAGAACGCTGACTATACTGCTATCACTGCTGGTAAGTGGCAACTAACGACGCCAGCTAGAGGAGCTGAGACACGCTCAGGCGCGACTAACAGCGGAGAGAGCCAACTGGGAGGCTACCAGGAACGCTGACTATACTGCTATCACTAAGTAAGTGGCAACTATAGCTGTCACTTTCTCACTTGTTGATGTAGATAGTGTTGTCTCGTTTACTCTGCTCGCAGAGTCTTTGCTAACGATGGTTGTGTGTGATTGCTCGACTCCGAACGGTATTCGTAACGTACCGAAACGTATGTATTTGATATTCGACGTTTTTACAATATATTTTACCGTTTGTGCTCAATAAGTAGAATTGAATCATTCTACATTGCTCATATGACTGAAGCCAAAGAGGTTTTACAGATATTGGTATACGGACGATTGTAGATGCCCAAAATTCCTCGCTAGCAAAATACGCACATAAAACATTTGACAACATTCATTTGTCCTATTTGTTATGAAATGATAAATAATTTCTGTTACTCTGTTATAACTAATACAAATGTGTATCTTCAGAGAGGAGGCAGTTGCAAGTGGCTCGGCAAGAGTTGGCGGAACAACAGAAGGACGTGGAACAACAACGCGAGCGCCTCTACCGGAGGCTGGAGAGACTGCAGCAACATGGTGAGGAAACTAACATATTTCTCTCATCATCATCATCATCATCATCAGCCCGTTATCGCCCACTGCTTCTTCTTCTTATCGAATGAGAGTGGCCAACTCTGGTTTCGAGAGTTCTTCAAGCCGTCCTAAGGGCTTCTGACATGGCTTTACGACTGCCGTACTAGACAAACAGCCGGAACCTACAATTTCACGTGTCATCCGACTCAAAAAAGCGCCCAAAATGGAATGCCACTTTTCGGTCACTGACTGCCACTGACTGCCCACTGCTGAGCAAAGACCTCTCTACTTGTACCATCCCAGTCCTGCGCAGATTGAATCCAGGTGCTCCCTGTGGTTTTTGTAATGTCGTCAACTCACCGCATTGGGCGCATTTCTCTCATTTCACTTTAAAAAGGGATGTTGTTTTTATCATGGTGGATTTAATTAATAATCGGGATAGGAGAGTAATGTTTGTCGTTTTTTGTGTGTTTGGGATACATGGTGCTTTGTCACAATATTTATCTATTCATTGCAGGAAACAATAGGTTAAGTATCGCACATGTTTATTACTCATAACTTTTTGTAACAAATAATAAGAAATATGAGACGCAATAGTTGATCAGAGTTTTGTCTTTTTGCTTATTTCATAAAAAAAAAAACCAATACGGGTTTGCACTTGGCCTTAGTTTGCCTGATGGTAAGCAAAGGCGATGATGGAGCGTGCTTACCCGATAAGAACCAATTCACTCTCGCTTTGAAGATCGCTGGATTATAGTGCGTGGGGAACAGCGATATACTATTTCATACTATTAACGCGAGAAAATACTAAACAAGATGTTGATCATCTAACTCAATAGTTTATTTGTACTTGCGAAACATATTATGCAGTTATAAAAATGGTATTGCATTGTTTGCCCCTTGGTACTGGGATAGCAAGAGATATTAGCTGTTTCTACTCTATCGTTCATCAAAGTATATTTATGTGAGTAAGACGGCATAATCACTAGTGGATCTTCGCGGCTTCGCTCGCATTAAAAGTAAAACTTGCATCCCATATTTCACCCCTTTAAAAGTGGCATTTCCAAAAATCCTTTCTTAGCAGATGCCTACGTCATAACATCTACCTTCATTCCAATTTTCAGCCCAATCCGTCCAGTGGTTTGGGCTGTGCGTTGATAGATCACTATATCAGTCAGTCAGTCAGTCACCTTTGAGTTTTATATATTAAGATTACGGTATCAGATAATCATATCAGCTTTATAAACTGTGTGTGTGTGTGTGAATGTGTGTGTTGTTTCGTAGGCGGGTCTCAGGAGGAGATAGCGAGCGTGGGTACACTGTCGCCCGACTCCAGCGTCAGCGACACCACGCGGCGGAAAGAACCCAAGTGGAGAAGTAAGTCACTTCAAGTACTTCGAGCAAGATGTTCCTTCTATTGAAGTTCTGTGTTGAACGGTTCACAACTTCAATATAAAGTTAGATAGATAGATAACACTTTATTAAAAATACTACCGTACAAGAATATAAAGACAAAGAAACACACAAAACTTTAAATCATAAATATAAATAAATAAATATTCCGGGACATTGCACGCAGCGCCACCTAGCCCCACACGAAGCAAACGATTGTGTCGTGGGTACTAGATAACGGATATAATACGTATATTTTTTTGTATACATATTGATATAAATATAAACGACCAGACTCAACACAAGTAATTACACAATTTTAATATAAATAACTTGTGTTATGAGGGAATCGAACCAGCAGCTTCCAGCAAAGTTTTGGCTCACATCACATTGCCATATGTATACATATATGTAAAGGTACAACCTAATATCTTGACAAGTATAGAAAATAAGAAAGTGAAAACAGTGGCTTTCTTTCCGTTCTTTGTTATAATTTTAGCTTTCAATTCTTCTATTCACCATAGTACGAAAGTGTTTAATGTTTAAACCGAGTCTTACTAAATTTTAACCGTCCATTTCCTTTAACCATCATTAATAGTTACCTAATGCATAATATTACATATAATTCCAGATAACCGAGGTTCCACCGGCTCCGAGTCATCAGTAAGCGCTTGCAGCGTGCGCGGCACAGTGCTGCCCCCACCGCAGCTGCTCTCAGCACAGAATGAAACCAGGGCCACGGTACATGCTTCTGCTATATCGGTATGTACTATCATAAACATTCTGAGTAAGCGTAGATTACCCGATTTCGAGTCATCAGTAAGCGTAGTTCTACCCAGTCTGGGTCATCAGTAAGCGTAGTTCAGCTGACTCTTGAGTACTCAGTAAGCGCATGCAGCGTGCGCGGCACAGTGCTGCCCCCACCGCAGCTGCTCTCAGCACAGAATGAAACTAGGGCCACGGTGCATGCTTCTGCTATATCGGTATGTACTACGATAAACATTCTGGGTAAGCGCAGTTTAATTAATGTAGAGTGTAGTTCAACCGGGTCTGTGTACTCAGTAAGCGCATGCATCCACCTAGCGAATTAAATAAAAAAATAAAATTAAACTAAAGTTCAAGACTTCTGATATGTATACCTCTAGACAAATGCTGGAAAATTATTCCCCAAGAGTTTTAAATAACCCTAAAACAAAGGTGAAAATCGAAAGTTTAATATGTATTGAGAAAAAAATATTTAATCACACACAAAGTCTTCAGTAAAAAGCAAGATAAAAAGCTATTAGTATTGACGTGCAAGGTGATTACTTGATGCCACAATTATCTATTTGCGTGGTCTTTTTTATTACTAAGCCTCCGCTGTTTATCTGTCTGTCTCCAGGCTGTATCTCATAAACCGTGATAGCTAGTTTGTGTTTTTTTTTTATTCATAGTGCGTTTCAATCCAATATTATACATTTATTTTCGTTCCAGCAAATGGTAAAACAGCAGTTACCCTTAAAGCTGGCGAGCGGCAAGAGCCAGCAGCCCCCGCCCGGGTACCACAGGCTGCACGAGTCACCCAGCGATGTGAGTACCTTACCTTGATGGGAATAGAGCTCGTTTTACAATAGCAATAGTGGTTTGTTGGACTTTATAGACGTGGTGTGTGAAAATAATGTAAGTAAAAAAAAATATTTGGGTATTTTCTTGTTAATGAAACTCTGGAGAAATATGTAGTGTTTTTCCGCAGCGGCTGGTCCTTAACCGGCTTCAAACAACCAACTTGATGGTTTGTAGGTGTGTTCCTCCATATACCACCGCCACACCTCACCTCCTAACCAACGTGGCCTCCGTGGCTCTCAAGATCTTACCAACACCTACTTACTTAGGTTTTGTATTATGTTTTTTGTGTCCAATAAAGTATCAATCTATCTATCTATCTATCTATCAACACCGCACCTTGCGTCTTCAAGTGTTGTAGTTCTCCTTCGGCAAGATATTCTCGTCGACACGTGTTTCGCCTCCACAAGGCATCCTCAAGACGTGTTGACTCCTCGAACGTCGGTTCGAAAGACTTTCGCACCGACGGTCGAGGAGTCAACTCAAATTCAATTTAGTACTGGTTACATTTACACATGCCCATCATCAAATTAGTAAGCTGAATTAAATTTGCTCAGTTTTGTTAAATTTCATTGTTTTCACACACCACAATCTCATTATTCATTCAAGACGGCCTAAACCATTTTGAACCATACAAGGCTACGTTAGATATTTCATGTTATTTTAAATCCTGTAACAGATCGAATGGTTGATTGGTTTTCAGGATCTCGACTATCCGAACGTTTTTTAACGGCAAAATTTGTTATTGATACTGTGAGTAAATACTTATGGCGTAGATTCGAAATTAGTTACTATTGGTGTCTATGAACTCTTGTAATATTCTGGCTTGCTATTGTTAAGGTGGTAACGGGATTTTTATTTGGTTTGGACTTGCTTATGTATTTTTTTAAAAGTCGTTGTTTCGTTCTCAATGTAGGTAAGGATTGTTCGTTTTGTGTAAACTAGAAAAAATAATATTTTGTAAAAGTTTCACATAAAAACCTGTAAGAAATATTACGCCTGATGAAATTTTTCAGACTTTGTTCTGTGTTTATTTCTTATTTTGCATTTCATTTTGAGATCAGAGAAGGCGACTTAAATGAAATTTATATGAGACTATTTTACACGTACAACTAATTTCTAACCAACTTCTAACCAATTTCTAACTTTGATCTAGGTTATTGAAAAGTCTCAAAACAAATCAAAATCTCGATTACACCTATAACAGCAAGACAGTAAGTAAACCGTGCACAATTGGCTTGTAGCGTATAAAAAAACACAAAATTGCTTTACAAACCTCTATCTTGTACTATAGTATAACTCTCGGAAATGAACAGAGCATTTGAAAAATACATTCTTCTCGCTCGCACACAGTATTGTGTGAGTGAGATTAATTGGGTTTTGAATGTTTTCTTCGTTGACCAGAGTTGTAGGTAGATATGTCGATGTGTCCAACCATTTCGTCTGTTCAGCTTTCGATGTTAGAGCATGAATCCAAGAGCGTTCAGCTGATAGCACCATACCTAAATACCTATAGATAAGTAGTTAATTATATAAAAAACCCTTTATTTAGATAGTAACTATAATTACTTTATTAGTATGTGAAGTTTTTGGAATACGAGTTCTGTCGTTGTAAGTAATGTTTGTCTGTTCTTTCTGAACTAATCTAACAGTCTTCAATATGAGAGTGGGCACCTTCCTGTCATTTAAAAATGTAGTTCGAGCACAGAGCTTGCAAATGCTGGTGAAGACACTATCGATCAAAAATTTGACCTCCAAAAATAATTGTCGCCCAAGAAATAATGCTCAAAGTACCAAATGTGCCGGTATCAAGCCATATAAGTAATTAAACAGTTTAATCATAAATTGTCCTAGCAGTCAAGAACAAGTTATATCAACAAGTTATATCAGAAACATTTCAATATTTCTGTTTTATTTGTAGCAGTAAATAATTGTTAAACCGTATGTTTTCCAGCTACAAAGCCAGGGTCTAGTGATCCACCACACCCGCACCGGCAGCTCGCCCGCGCCGCTACCGACGCAGCAGCAGAACAACAATAAAGCTACCAGGTAGGTTTACTAATGCGTCAAATTTTTTGTACATATACTCGCTTATTGCATTTTAATTGAAACTGGTTTGCACTTGACTTGCTAACGATGGATCGTGTTTACCCAATAAGAACCGAGCCACTCTCGCTTTGAAGATCGCTAAATTATAGTTCGTGGGGAAAAGGGGGTCAGATGTATGCATGCGTTGTCAACGAATTTCTCGGAAACTATATGTGTTATTGACATGATTATTTAGGAATCAGATTGAAAAAAATAACATTTACTGTGACGATGTATTTGTTATGTACGATAGATAGATTTAATTTTAGGGAATAGTCCAAGTCTTCCAGTCCAAATCTATCAATCTGAGGAGAAGTCGGTTTATTTTTCTAATTTACTCCTTGTATATCACTTTTCAGAACAAACACATACCCGAAGTTACCGGACAAGTTTCGCGTGCGCTCGCCGGACACGCCCCCCGCGAGCGTGACCACGCCCCCCGTCCAATCAGCGGCCACCGAGGAGGAGGTCATCTTCTTCTGACAGCAGCGGCCGCCGGACGCACAGACGCGCTCCTGAGATTGCCTTATCTCTTAGACCTTCCGACCTCTACACGTGTTATGGACGCCTGGTACTTTTTAATCTGATCATTTTAATTTGGTTTCACAGTGACTTTGATTTTCGATAGTTGAACTTCTATTATGTTATGGAAGCCTAGTACTTTCTTTATGCTTACGTTAAAAAATATCGGTTTAAAATTCTAAATAACGAATGAATTCTAAAGATACTTTTGTTAAGAATTCAATTATTATGGTAAAGCTTGCCTATTAATTCCTTGTAGGTACTCTGATTTCAGTTTGGGTAGTTCTAAATTAATTTTCTTACTGATTGACAATGATTTCAATCTTAGTAAATTTGTAGGTGGTTCTCGGATTTGCTAAAGATCTTATCGATTTTTACGATTAACTAGAGAATTTTGAAAACATTTGACATTTATAGAAGCCACTCAACACTTGCATCTAACCTTATACGATGATTTTACACGCGTATGTTTATTACTACTGTTTATTTTTGCAATAGTGAGGTGATTATAGCTAAGTTTAGTTAAATTCAAGTTCAATAATGTTGCACTACTTCGCAATTCAAGGCAGCAGCTATTTATGGTTATTTTATTATTCTATTCTTTATTTTAACTTCTAACATATTGCAGCTAAAGTACAAAGAACAATATTTGAAGAGTTTAAAAAGAAATATCAACATTCCATTTTAACGCAAATGATCTCTATTCTTGTGTATTTTAAAGTCTAGTTTTGTATGAACAGTATTTTTCCCAGCATTATACAAAGAACGACTTACAATATTATACCTTCGGAAGGTCCATAGAGATAATAAAAGGCCTTCGTATAGTTATAGACATAGTTTGATCTGATAAACGTTGCTAATGACGACCTTAGCCCGTCGTAATAAGACTCAACTTTTAAGAGCTACGGGCGATAATTTAATAATGATCCTTCGCTTACTAACCCATCAAAATAAATTAAAACTAAAAGGTTATAAGTACATGATATAGAGTGCCAATAATAAATAATATAACATCTAAAAAATATGTCAAATTTACGAAACATCGTTCGTATAGCAGTCGTAACATTAGTTCAGACGCATACCGACATTATATTACAAAGTCTATACAAATTATAAAGTGCGCTGTTTATAAATTTTAATCTTATCGATACAAACTCTTGTTATAAGCGAAAGGATCAACATATTATAAATTTAATCCGTAGAAAAAGTGTATATTTTAGCGGTCTATAGATAAACTATAAATATTGTTACATTAGCAGTTTGGTATATCGATATCTAATTGTTGAAATTTTAATAAGATCGAATTAGAAATCTATTAAATGTGTTGTTCTATTTTTGGGGAGTTAGGTCCTTATTTTTTAATATGTACTTAAAAGCGGTGAATGCTTGCAACACTGAATTATTATAAAAAAAATATATTATTCGTGATCAAATTGTTGTTATGAGACATTATTAATATAACTAAGACACCTTGTTATCAGATGTAAAATATAAAATCTACATTTGTCTAAAATATGTTCTTATATGTCTGTTTGATAGGCATTCTATCATACCTATATGAGGAATATTTCGACACTCAAATAAACACAAATTTTATCTTACTAATTGAAAGAAAACCACACTAAGTAAATATTTTAATATTTATATCGAAAAGTTTTAATCTATTGGATCAAGTTAAAAGAACTGTTACGGTATGTAAATATGTTAAAATATTTTTAAGCATGACCTTAATGTTTAGACGGAATAAAAGTATTAAGCAATGTAAATTATTATATGAAATATTTGATATAACTTTACTATAAGTCACCTTATTTCGGAATTTCATCTAGAGAACCTGTTTCAGAGTTATATTTTTCATTGATTCCATACAAATATCGATGTTCACAATACATATTTCATTACATGGACAAGACATAGTATGCATGTAAACATTGTTTTATATCTACAGATGTATAAAGTATCAGACTTTCATTCACAGACAAGAAAACATACATACAGAATATTCGACTCCTTGCATGTATTGTGTTGTCTGCCATGATTAGCACGCTAAATATCTGTACATATAAATCGACATTATATACATAGGTATAAATAATTTGTGCGCAGGTTGTTTATATAATACTTACTCAAATGTGATATGAAGTGAGAGTTGCATGTGAATGGCAGACGTCGTCTCGTAAGTTAGAACAAATATCGCGATAATTTTAAACAATATTAAAAAATCATATAAATCATTTATGTTACACTTGCCGGTACTTTGGAATAAATTTGAAACATACACCTTTACTTACATAGATCAATAATAAACATACCATACATTAACTGTACTTCCAATTATTTTATTGCTTACTTTTTAACGTATCTGAACCTTGTCTATCAAAGATACTTAATGATTTAAATGAAAAGAAGTAAAGAATTACCGACGTTACAAATCGAATATCTTTTTGTACAAAAACTGTTGAGGGTTGGAAATTTTTAGATGAAAATCGCATTTAAACACATAGGTCTGCGTGCAGATGTTATGTACTTAACTATATAATATGAGAGAGAAAGAAAGAGAGAGAGAGAGATGAATGACTAGAGTTGGTTTCAGTGAAATGCTGATAGAATTGGTATATTTATTTAATATTTCCGTGACAGACATCTGCACTCGACAGTTGTTTTAGCTCATATAGATTACTGTTGTTAAATAAAACTCATAAGACTATGTATAACTATTTTTTGTGCATTTACTGTAATCCTTTTTACTATTAGTCTTTAGAAAAGGTGATATTTAACAACTATTTTCTTGTTTAGGGTCTTTTTCATACTGTGTATATAATATTGATGTTGATGTTTGGATATTGTAAGATATATTTATCTTAAAATATAAATAATATTGTAATGTATGAACTCGTTTATCTAGGCTATTGCGGTGAAAATCTTCTAAATTATTGCAATAAAATTTGGCATAATTATTAATTTTATCAAATCTTATGAAATAGTATGGCGGCAATCTTATCGTTAAGTGGTTGTAATGTAATGGTTTAATGTTTCCAATAGGAGTTATGATTTTCGTACGGACCTGTCAGGTCTCATGACTTCAAAACATCATGACAATAAAATATATAACGTTCTATTTTTCTGAATGGTTGAGACAATGTTCCATACATTAGAGAATAAATAAAGCTACTAGAGTTTTAATAATTAATAATGCACTTTACCTAATTTACGCGACTTCGTAAAGTTGAATTTTATCTTAAATCTTTTACATTCGGCTATTTTTAGCAAAATAATGCATTTACACGTTCCTTGATGTACTTAACTTTTCCTAATAATTGAGTATTTTTTACATGTTTATCCTAAGCATAATACGCATTTAAACGTCTTATTTATTGTATTTTCCTGAACATTCCAGTGTGACTTTTGTCTGAAGTTTCTAGATCCAATCACCTCGATTTTGAAGACTTATGATAGAGCTTATACTATCAGAAATTAATAAGCGTGTGTCTTGTGAAAGAGCGCGATAGAAGAGTTAGTAAGCCTTTAGAATCGACCTCGTTTACAAATCCTCCTAATGTCTCGATAAATTTCTCTGACACACTTATAAAATAACTTGAAAAAAATATAATTGTTATCGTTCTATAATAATTCAATCGAATACACCCATTGTGTAATAAACACTCGAGTTAGGTAACCACCAATCGTAGCTCGCTGATAGAATTGGCTGCGCTGTGATTGGTTGTTTCTTAGTGAAAAACAATACAATTGCTCTTGTGTTTATACACACTGATATAAACATATAATTACTGTAAAAATCTGCGTTGTTATCTTGTAAATAATTTTATGCAGGTATTTTGACCGTACGTAAAGCGAAAAATTTCATTTTGGATATGTTTCCTCCGTAAATTCACATGAAATGTTTAACATTTTGAATGATACTCAAAAAGCCCAAATTATTTTTACTATTACTCCAAAGAAAACATCGATTTTTACAGGGTTTTTTGTTAAATCTTGTCATGTCTTCAAGCTGTTTCCTGCCCATTTTATTATATTGAGTACTAGCAAACCCCGCGAACTCCTTTTCGCCACCAGATGGCTTCGTTTTTTTTATAAACCTTACGGAGCCCGAGACCTTTCCAACGAATGCAAAACCGTGGAAATCGGTTATTGCGTTCTGGAGTTATAGCGTCAGGAAGGAAAACCCGACTTATTTTTATATAGTAGAAAGATTATGTCCAAAATGAAGTTTTACGCTGAAGTTAAATATATATAATGCCTGCAAATAGCACACGCCTGTGCCTTCATAAGGTAGAGTTTTAGTTATGTAATATACACCTCTCCTGTCGGTAGATTCATTTAAAGTATTGCAGCTGGTATTTTTAATTTTTTCGTACTAAGAGTCTTGCGTTGTACAAAAAAGTAAAGAATAAATATTATTTTTTTGATTTTGGACAAAATATTCTCATAATAACTGACTGGTCTGATAGCTTATTTTGTGTGCAATATTCATTTATTTTAATAAAATATCCTCATTTCACCGTAAAGAAAATTTACAGGTATATAAAGTACCGAGTAACACAGAGTTATGATTTCTTTACATTATTTGTACAACGCAACACAGGATTAACGCTAATCAAAATATAATAGTCATAATTTGTCATATAAAGAACAGTATTTTAATCACTGCAAGTTTATAGGCTTACTTTTAGTGAGATATTTTTCTGTAATATAACAATCATAATCATTTATATAAGTTTGTGGCAATATATTAGTTGAAATAAGCTTTAATTGATGTACTTAACTTGATGTGGCCCATGCATATTTTGATACAAACTATTATATAGTAAATAAGTAATTGTTGTTCCAAAAACTAAGAAAAATAGCATGATTAATTATCTTTGTGAGTCGTATTTCCTCATGGCTGAGGGTCGTGACTCCCCCGCAGAATTAATGCATTAGGGGAGTTCTCTTGTGCAGATACATCGTGGTGGGCGCCCAGGTCTTTCCACGGAAGACACATGTCTTCGGATATTGTGGTCCTCAAACATGTCGGTTTCCTCACGATGTTTTCTTTCACCGCTAAGCGATGATGATGATTAATCATATACTTCCAGTAATGTAGAAGTTATCAAGGGCTGAGCTCTTTGATTGGATATCTACAGATAGATTATATTTCTTTTACTTTCTTAGTATTTGAGGCTTACTATAACAGTTTGCATTCAAATATGCTCGGGCACCTTAATAATATGTTCCCTCCATTTGATATATCAGTTTTATTATTTAAGATGAATTTTCGTATGACAATACAAAGGTATTGCTCAAATTATGGTTATGCTCATTTTATCCCTACTTTAGGGTCTTTGCACACCGTACTAAATTAAATCCAGCAATAAATAGACTCGATAAACTTACATCCATATAAATAGTCAATAGTTATTTTGACTGACAGTAACTTTATAGTTGTTGTATATTTTTTCTCCGTTTTAATTCATCAGTTGAGTCGACACGGTGTGCTCAGACAATTAATTATTCTTGTAGTTTGATTGATATTACTAAATGTGTATTTTGTAATTTGATTTGTATACTTATTGAATAGCGAGTATTTCCTCTGTCATGATCTGCGAGCAGGCGAGCCTGTTTATTGTAGAATAGATGATGAAATAAATTAACTTAGTATCAGTTTGGGATTTTAATATCTCCTTTCCTTTAGGATTATAAGAGAGATTTTACTATAGAGTGGTAGGAAGTAAAGAGTTAGGTAACTAGCAATCAACATGTTCTTGGAAAGAGAAAAGGAAGAATCGAATCAAAATTAAATTAGGCTATTATGAAAAATAGAAGTATTAAGCCATTTTGAAAGCGATTAAAAAATACACCAAAGAGACAATTTTTTTTTTTTTTTCTTATACTTATAGAAGAACTTGTATAACAAACTATTGATATATACCTAACAAATATACTACAGGCCAATAACATCCCAAAATATCAGTCAAAACGTGTGATTCGTTCCGCTGCATTCTCAATGTGCATCGGCTAACAAATTGGCATCGAGCGGGGCAGCCGACCGGAAGCACAGATAACTAGGCGAGTGCTCTCCAAGGAATGGACCGCGTGATAATACTTCGAAAACTAGTTAATAATAATTAATTAATGATTTTGCTTACATCTAGTAGTAGACTATTAGACGTAAGCAAAATTTGTGAAGACACTGGCTAGCATAGGTATAGCCTAGTCATTGTCTCTTCCAACGCCCCAATACCTCGGGGCACGCGTAATTTTTTTGTAATATTGTATGTGTGCAAGTAAGAATAAATCAAAATTAATTAAATATTATGTAGGTAAAAGTTTGTGATCAGTAAAAAACGAGACTTTTATAAACTAAAACAGTTTTAACATAGTAGATAGTAAGCAATAGCTACGATCTAAGATGGATCGTGCTTACCCAATAAGAACCGGTACACTCTCGCTTTGAAATTCGCTGGATTATATTATGTACGTGGGGAATTGGGAGTCAGGTAGGGATTTACACTGTACAGATTTCAATAAGCTGTGGAAACATAACTACATATGCCACAAACTGAACAAGCAGAAAGTCCGCAGGTAGACACCGTTTTATGGTGGAAGTGCCGAAGTGTCAAACACAGCGCTTTGCCTCTACGACCTCTACGTTTAATGTACCTACGGACGACAAAGCTTTGGAACACTTTCCCAGAAGCTGTGGTTCCTTAGAACTACCTACAATCCAGGGCCTTCAAATCTAGAGTTATTAGGTATCTTCTAGGTAGGCGTGCTACACCCTAGGCTGCAGCAATGCTTAACATCATGCAGGCTGTAGTCAAACGTAAGCCTATCCCACGTAAAAAAAACTTTCTATCGCGAACTATTCGAAAAGTATCTTCCAATCAGTAACCGGAAATGATAATTAATTTAAGACCAAAGAAGCCAAAATATATCTTATAGATGACTAGCTAGGATAAGACTAGGCATTCTAAAAAAAACGGCGTTGTGGGTGCATGACACGTTAAATTGTAGGTCCCGGCTGTTCGTCATAGTACATCATTCGTTAAGCCATGTCAGAGGCCCTTAGGGCGGCTTGATTAACTCTCGACACCAGAGTTGGCCACTTTCATGCGATAAAAAGAAGAAGAAGTAACTTTCTAATATCACTGGCATACAATACAAAACAAAAGATTGAAAATATCAGGGTTGTGAAAAAAACAACGGATTCCCAAACTTTTCCATAATGACGTCATCCCTGCTTAAAACTCCCAAACTTTTACAAATGCTTGTTTTATTGTAGCCACTTTTTTACGGAAGCTACGTCAAAAGTTCCGAGACAAATTTATTTTACGTGATGCGTTTCGCTTATTAACCATCTCAAGAGACGGGCGACCTCGGAACATGGAAACCAGAGTTAGTATAGAATAGCCAGCCTAAGAATTGATGTATGAGCAATGTAGGTATCTTGATCATACATAATAATAGTTAATAATATAATAATAATTCCGAGGCATATTTACTACTCGTACTTAAGACTTAAAAATTATTAATATCTAATTGAGAGCTTTTACTTAGGTAGATACATCGACTTATAAGTATGTCATTCGATATGATCTACCCAACATAGCATAACTCCTATGCATATTATTGTATGGATCGATGCGTAGTAAGTAAGTTGTACCATTTGAAGAATCTTATACCTACGTAAAATGTTTATTGCAGTTACAACTTCAAAGTAATATTTATGTAAGAGGTGTAGAGTGGTTGATCAAATTATAGGGACATTGTAGGTACCTACACAGTCTTTTGGTAATGGCCTATCTTCTTTTACTCAAAGTCTATTCTAACGTGAGACGGAGCTGTGGTTTTTAAGTGAATATTCCTTTGAGTTCTTTCTTCCGCAAGGAAATTACATACAGTTAGGACCGTAACCGAGTTAACTTTACTGCCAGGAGAGTAAAAAGTTAGTGCTTAAATAAAATATTTGACTTGAGCTCCTTGTTTTGAACTTCACTGTTTGATAGAAGGTTTCTAAATCTAACTTCATATCAAGTTTAGATGAGGTCGAATCTATCTTGGAATTGTATTACTTTTAAGTTCTATGTAGTTAGTACCTACATATGTATATTGCATTTTATGTAAGTAAGTGTGTAGATATCAGTTAAACCAGATTAAAGCATTTTTATTATATTATATGTATAACTGTTTTATAATTGCGCCCATAATCTTTCCTTCCTTTTCACACAGTTAATAGAGGCTAAATTGTGCGAAAATAATGAAATAATTTTGCCCACCATTTATATAATTATAAAACATATCTTCAATGAACCTGGTTCTATGATAAGGGTAAAAATCTACGTTTTACTCTATACAAAATTAAAATCAGACTTGTAGTGTACCTAGCTGGTTTATATTATAGGTATTATTTCTTAATCTTGCCGTTTATTAAATTTTTAAGATATAAGAGATTAAAAATGGATTTTTAATTGAAACTATTTCGAAAATACTCACATTTTTCCTGACGCTTACCATATATTTTGTCATTCAATCGAAATCTGTAGAAATGTAGAACCTAATTTTAACATTATATTCAGTTTAGACGATAAAAAGAATTCCATACTTAGCACTTGTTAGTATCAAAATGAAATCCAGGTTAATTCACAGTCATACCGATTCTACTAACTAAAAATTCGCAATGCAAATCTTGAACGGACATTTTAATAAAGAATATTGCACTCGGTCGTAGCTCGAGCGGTCTTAATAAAAATTTGATCCTTTTAAACAAAGCAATTCATATTCATGAATAAAAATATCTTCCGAGAGAATAAATTGGAGCTCGGGGGGTATTTTGGGGGTCTTGAAATAATTTTTGAGAGTACCTTTAGTAGAGTGTAATAATAGGGAAGATGGGCTTGAGTGAGCGTAAGATTATGAAGCTCCTTGTACCTAATTTAACCAGCATAAGCCTTCTTGATACGCCTATTGGGGAAATTTGGACAAGATGGTGTATTTTTTTTATTAATCTTAGTGGTTTGGTCCTTGTAGTTTAAAAGTGTTGATTAATATTTTCTATTAGGTAGGTACTTTACTTTATTCTAGTGTTTTTCTTTCTACTTACTCGTACCTTACATGTACGTACACATTTTTACTAATTAAATCAATTTACAAAATTTCTTGAATATTGGTCTTAAGAACGTGTGTCAAGATATCTAGTTTAAATATGGATTTTAAGAATGATTTCTTCTTGATTATATTAGTTTTGCATAATGAGTGTGCAATATGAGTACCTACAGTGATATTCTTCCAAATACTGGTGATGAGATGATATATTTAATGGAAATAAATGATTGATTGAGTTAAAGCACTTTACGGCAAGAATCTTAAGTAAAATGAGAAATGTACAACACAATATGTATTTATTCAGAATTTAAGCTACACAAAATTAGTCCCTAACTATTTTAAAATAAGATTTAATAATGTTCTGCAAGCATAATCGCAGCTGTGATTGAGTATACGACAAACATGAACTTGTCAATGATTTGAGCCAGCTCTTTTCTGGTTGTGTTCTTGAGCTGGTCTTCGTTTAGTTCTTCTGTGGAACCTCCAGGTAGGCAGGCCTCGTCTTCTACGTCATCTTGGCGGGAGTAGCCACCGTTTATGGAGGTCTGGAAGCAAAACAGAAATACATTAGGATAACAAAAAATAGATTTAGGCATAATGTAGACAAGCTTCTAATTTTTTGAATTAGTTGCTAGCCAATTTATGTGTAAACATTTTATATGGAACGTAAAAGAAAAGAAGAATTGTAAAGAAAGACAGGATAATTAATACAAAACACGACAGAATGTTAAGAAAAATTCTAGATGTTTACTACCAAGGCAATTAACAATTAGTGAACTCGAAGATTAAGCACTAAATTAAGACATAGACTATTTGTTTCAAATCTCAACTTACGAAAACTTGTAAGTTATTTTAACACATGAAAATTTCACAGATAAATATACTTACTTTTACAGGAGGCATACAGAAGGCAACTCTCAGTAAGTAGAAATACACTAAAGTCTGTACCGTAGACGTGTTACTTAGTTTCTCAGCCGCTGACGTCAGCAGTAGAATTTGTACTAACATTGCTAGTAGCACTCCGCCTAATATTGTTATGTAGAATACCACTGAAAAAAATAATCATAATCATTGAAAAATCAAAATAATTGAATCCTGAAAACTTTGTATTAAATAAAATTTAAAATGCAGTTTTTGGTAGTCCTAGAATCAATTGATGAAAATTGTCTGAAATTGGAGATATCTCAATAAAAAATTTGCTTCTAAAAATCGATTAAGTAAATAAGTTTCATGAAAATTCGTAGTTTTCGTGAAAAACTTTTTGTATGACACAATTTTTTCCAGTATAACTCTAAAACTACTAAGATATTAAGTCTCTGCGATTCAGGTATTTCTAGTGCAAAACCTACCGGTACCTTAACATAATGTAATCAATAAAACTGTTAAGCAATTAAGTTATTAATATTTATGTAATGGGTTGTTATGGATTAATTTGTGAATGAATGAATGAATGAATGCATGAATGAATGATGAATGAATGAATGATGAATTAATGAATGAATGAATGAATGAATGAATTATTTATTGGTCTGTGAAACTAGGTGCTAAGGTGTTACAGTAATTATGTGTTGTACTATAAAAATGTATACAACTACTTACGTAAGTGTGGTACTGAGTGTGTGGGAATTACGAAGTCGATGTAACTGAGTCCCATACATATGACGACGGCACAACCTGCGTAGAACCACACCCGGGACAACTCCAGCGGCTCGCTCCAAAAGGACAGTAACAGGAATACTAGAAGAACTGAGAATGAAAAAGTTTTTAATATGATAGGGAAGATATGATACAAAAAAATAATGCTTATTTTGATAGGTATGGATGTAACTCCTATCTTGCGTGGAGAGTGGTAATTCTAGCAGTAAAATGTTTAGTTTTACTTTATAACTAGAGCCAGTTAATTATCTGATGTCTTTTGTTACTATACCAACATTTTATTTGCACATATAGGTATGTATGACACCCCCAGGACTTCATAAGATCTATCTACATACCAAAAATCATGAAGTTCAGCCGTTTTTGTGTGATGCGCAACCAAATATACTGATAAACAGAAAAACATTCTAAAAATTGCTGAAACGTGCTCTGATATCGATTTTAAGTATACTCGTACAAAAACAAAATTCTATACCTACATAGCAGATACTTGAAAAAAAAAGTTTGAGTATACCTATAGATATATATTCTCTTGAGTCGTATTTCCTCAAGAATGAGGGTCGTGACTCCCCCGCAGAATTAATTCGTTAGGGGAGTCCTCTTGGGCAGATACATCGTGGTGGGCGCCCGGATCCTTCCACGGTAGACATACGAGTATATCCTCTGATTTTGTGGTCGTCAAACAAGTCGGTTTCCTCACGATGTTTTCCTTCACCGTAAAGCGAGTGCAAATCCACACATAACTTGAAAATACAAGTCATTGGTGTAGGGCTGGATTCGAACCAGGGTGCGTCTGAATGAAAAACAGACACTGGAACCGCTGAGCCACACTCGCTTTTTTATATTGAGTAAATGACAGAATACAAAACTATATTATTTAGAAATTTGTCAATTTACTCACCTAACAGCGGAGTATAGAATGCAATATTGTAAGTAGTAGCCTGTCGCTCCATGTCCACGGTGAGTATGTATCTGTCACTTTTATGTGTAGTGTTATCATCTGTGGTGTAGGCTCGGTTCCACACGTAGGCTTTTATTACCATGTTACTAGTGGTTACTTTCCACTCACTGTCGATCAGTTTGTCCATGTCTGCGAACTGAAATAGGAAATAGCAAGTCTTAAAAACACTATTTATGTTGTAGATCTTCTCATCAAATGAGAGTGCTCAGGTGTCGAGAGTTTATCAAGCTACCCGAAGTGCGTTTGATATAGCTTAACTACTTTCGCTTTACTTTCTGACAAACAGCGGGGACCTATAATTTTTCTTTTGTAGATACTAAAAATAAACGTTAGTGTTTAGTAGTGGGATGATGATAATGATAATTCGTTCACGATGATGTTATGTAGATAAGATCCAGAAGAGACAGAGAGAGAGAGAGAGAGTTCATATTGGTTTATAGCCCTGAGTGCTGTTTCAGACTTTTGCTCCGTGGCTAGTTAGCTACTTGCAAAGGCTTGTAAAAAAAAAAAAAAAAAATTAAAAAAATCATACAAAATCATCATCATCCTCAGCCAACTTTCGACTACATTCAATCTGTATATACATTTTATCCGTTTGTATTACATTTCATGCCATAGTATATGTACACTTAACATCAACATATTACTTCTGCAGTCAATATATATCATTACTTACTACTGTGAGTTTATTATCCTTCGGGCCCATATTATCGATGGAAATCTTCTCGTGCACCTCCCACGGCTCGATCACCAGGGAACAGGTGTAGTGGTCTCGAGGCCATCTGGAAATGACACAGTTTTGAGCTTCGTGCCTCTTGTGACTTTCATCATCATCATCATCAGCCTAATGGGACCCACTGTAGGGTATAGCTCTTACGCCAATACTCCCTGTCTTGCGCTGTTCTTGCCCAGATGTTTCCTTCTAACTTTCTAATATCGTCCAGCCACCGTTGCACAGGTCTTCCTACACTTCGCTTACCAAGCCGTGGGTACCATTCAGTTATTGCTTAGTTCCATCAGCCGTCAGTACGTCTTGCCAAGTGTCCAGCCCATCGCTTGTGACTTTACTCGCTTTTTTCTGATATAAGAAATAGTCTGTAATTTTTGAGATCAATGACAAATTTACTGAACATCGTCTTGAGAATTGCTCTTTTGCATTGCGGAGTCACCAAAGTTTTATACTTTTCTTTCGAGTAAACTGGTTAACATTTTTATTAATGCGCGACCTTTAAATGTCATGAAAATTTATCACGAAATGTTAATCTTTAAAAATCATAATAGTTTCTAATGTAACATTTTATCAATTAATTCTATGTTGATGATGTAATAGTAAATCAGGGGTTTAAACATACCTTTGCGCATCATCGGTATCAAAGCACCAAGTGGTGACTTCTGTCTGGAAGTGGAAGGTGGCGTCTCCGCTGTACAGGACTGATATCAAGTCTGGGTTCTCCGTGTCGAAGGGATCTGAGTTGTCTGAGCTGAAATATAGACTGGATTTATGAACAACGAAAACTAACTATTTTTTAAGGACCAAGGAGCAGGTTGTAAATTTCGGCCATTGTTGCGCACTTGTTAGTAACTGGGCACTACGAGTGCTAAAAGAAAAGTTAATAAGATTAGATATTATAAGTTTTCATAAAATAATTAGATAAAAATAAAAGTTCATTAGTGGACAAGACACTCCCACTAATATTATCAAAGCAAACGCTAACGAGTGTGAGTATGTTTCTTTTATTTTACATTATGTACCTCAGCTGAATAGATTTAGATACAATTTTTGACTGAGATAAGCTACAACATATAAACAAAAAATTTACCACGATATAAACTAAACAAAGTATTACGTAGGCTACTTTGTATCCCAGATTACCAATTAATAAAATCAATATCCTGGCAATGTATTCATTAATTTTTGGGCTCTCAAATAATGTCTTAAACGCATGGATAAAAGAAAAACGTATCGGAAGTAGACTTACTTAAACACGAAAAACATTGGCCTCCAAATTTGTCCCTGACGAAATCTGATGCTTGTAGTTCCATTGTATTTAGTTGGATTCCATGCCATACCATCGTCCAACCAACTCTGAAATACAAAATGAATTGTAGATAGAGAGTTGTAGTAGATAGAAGAAGTTTTTTTTCTTGCCCATGTTTTCTTTTATTGTTATCCATCTATAAATCTTCCATACATATAATAAAGCTGAAGAGAGTCAAAAGTCTGAACATTAAACATATTAAAAAGAAAAATTGTTTTGAGATAATTTTGAAGATTAAAAGATTTAAAGATTGTTCGATAACAGAATACGTTTCATAATTTATATATATTTTGCCTGTTTATCTGTGTCTCTGTTTATCTCTTTAATGAAACGCTCATCACGAAAAAACAGCTGAACAGATCCTTATAATTCTTTGTATTTAGGTAGTATGAGGTTTAAGGAGTGTCACAAGCTACTTTTTATCAAAATCCGAGCAAAACCGCGGGCGTCCAATAGTTATAAATAAAGCAGATAAGTTTTACTTTCTAACCATAACAACAGCAAGCCTAATCTTGAGCTTAGAGTCAACAGTGTCCAGTTTGACATGCGTCGGTCGCACGCTGAGCTGGACTTGCATGATCGGGCTGGGAGGTACTGAAGGCAGCTTGGACATGAGGAGAGACCGCTTCAGCTCTTCGGAGTTGGAGAGTTTTGGTGCCACTTGTTGAGAGTTGGGGCTGGAGGCTGGGAATGTAGATAAATGTTAATCACACTTTCGTATCAGATTACATCTCTCTTTGCGTCAGACTCATCTCCCTTCGCGTCTTTACTGCGGGTCTTGACTCCCTTGCAGATTTTAGTCATTGGGGAAGTTTTCTTGGGCAAGTACATCGTAGTGGGCGCCTAGGTCCTTTCACAAAAGACACATGTCCTTGGATTTGGTAGTCCTCAAATTTGTCGGTTGCCTGACGATATTTTCCTTCACCGTTAAACGAGTGCAAATCCACACATAACTCCTTTCTACTTATTTAATGTGAGTGGCCAACTCTGGTGTCGAGTGTTTATTAAGCGGCCCTAAGGACCTTTGACATGGATTGAAAATCTAGTCAATGGTATAGGGCTAGATTCGAACCAGTGTGCGTCCGAATTTAAAAAAGATGCTTACACCACCGAGTTAGTAATTACTAACAAGCTAAAGATTATGCAATCAGTTGCTTACTATCAAAGTCGCTAGCGGGGCAGTCGTACAAGAACTTGGCCTCTACTCCGGACCAGGATGCGAAGCTGAAGTATTTGATGGGCAGCGTGTGAGCGTCGTAGTAGGAGATCAGGGGGAGACTGTCGCCCTCCTTGCCGAATTCTACTAGACCTTCTGTAAACGATAGAAATCAAACTAATTGTGTAAAGTACCACGAATTATTGACTCTATAGAAAAAAATGTTTTTGGTTTTTGAAATTATTTATTAACCATAAACTTATAAAACATTTGATATAATAGTGTAAATAATAATCCTATCATACAAAATCATACACAACAAAACATTTAAAAGGATTCCACTTTCCTATTATAAAATTATCACATGTAAACTTTTTAATGAACTGAATGATTTATTAAGACTTTTGTGTCTAAAACTGTAGTAAACTAATGAACTAAGATAAGTATACAAAAATAAATACAAGCTATAGAATAGTAACTGAACCAAAAAAATGTTCCATAACCACAACTGCCGCGGCTGTGTTTAAAGATGTGAAGATAAAACGTAGAGCATGAACTTAACAAACAAACTTAAGAAACTAGGAAAAATAAAAAAAATATAAACTTTCCAATTATGACTCTAGTGTGACATAATAACCCAACTGTTATCTTTGCGAAACTCATGCTAAACATAATTTAGAGATGGTACTGCACTGATTATAAAAATAGAGATAAAGATAATGAACGGAAATGAGATAAAACGAACTAAAAAACGAATACGATATCGATAGTTGTGGTACTATCTAGTTATATATTACAAACAACATGTATAGCTACTTACCATCAGATATCTTGATATAAAATGCAGTGAATTCAATAGGAGAAAGAATTTTCGGAGTTTTGGCTGAGCTTTTGGCGTTTCTCTTCAGGTTTAGACGCAGCTCCGTAAACATGTTGCCTCCACCTCCAACCACTAAAATGAGAAAGAAATATTGCTGATTAATTAAACCTATAATACACTATTTTATTGAAAGTTACATGTTGTACTAGAAGACTATATAGCATTTATTGAATTCAATTCGTTAACTACGAAGCAATATCTATTCTGTCAAATACTGGTAAAAATCATGAGCCGTCAAAATTAATCCAATCAAGACGGAATTATGCGGTTACAAGTAACTAAAAATTCATATCGAAATCAACTTTTTTATGGAAACTTTGGTAGAAAGTGTTATATGTAGTTGGTTCATTATGTCAAATATTATGTCTGTAGCATGTTTCAAATGACCTATCAGTAGAGGTCAAATACTTTATAGTGTATTTATCAGCCGCAACAGAATATCAGCGCTGGTGGTCTTGTGCCATCAGCTTTAGGCCTCAGAATACATAATTAGGCTGAGTTGCGGCTGTATTGGGGCATCATATTCTTAACATGTAAGTTTAGTAAGTACCTAAATAAGTTTAAGTTTGTGTATCTTAATAAATATATATTATTTCTTTCTTTCTTTTTTTTTCTTTTATTATAATAGAAATATTTACCTATTTCATAAACCGAATCCGTCCTCCCTGGCTTCATCACAGGCGACAGTAATATATGTCCATTGCTAGCCGCTTGTATTGCTATATGCATCTCAAAGTAAGATACATCGGTATTATCGCGCCTCACAGTTGCGTGTTGGAGCGTGTCTTCGTTGATAAAGTAGAAGGTATCGTAGTTGTACCCGTGCCGGGATATGTGCTCTTTGCACCGGGATGCCACTGCGAATGAGAGGTAAGCATATTTATGCCTCAAAGAAATAAATATTCTGGGACATTCCACACAGCGCCATCTAGCACCATACTAAGAAAAATCTTGTGTCATGGCTTAGGATACATAATACAAGTCATGGGTACTTGACAGAGGCAGAGGCCTAGATATTACTAGAAATGGACGACTGTATGCTGATGATGATGATATTTAGAAAAGCAAGCTGTTTAGCAAAAGACGAGCCTTTTCAAACTGTTGGTAGGTGAACAGGAATTCTAAGAGAGGGTTGAGCTGTGGAACTAGTGTTTTAAAATAGCCCCTATTTGGAAGCCTTAGCCCTTATTTAGGAATTGTGCATGATTTTATAATTATTGAAGCGTAAAAATAAAAATTAACTGATTTACTTTAATAAAACAAATGAAAAAAAATATGATTAAAAACTAAGTGCTGTTATTCAAATCAGTAAATTAAACACTTGTTTTAATTTTCATACATTCCAGAAAACCAAAACAGCACTTGAATAGTATTGTACTTAGTGTATTTTATTTTTCAATAATAGACCAGGGATTAATGAAAGCACTTACTCGAATACGTGAAATTAAAATGTTCATTGATAGCCCACGATACATGCAATAACACAAACACAAAACAAATACATATATTCCACTTCATAATCTAGAAAAATATCGTTTCAATTGATGTCCAATAAAAACAGATTAAGTCCATAAATCCTCTACGAAATTAGAGAAAACAACATAAATAAGAGATCACAATATAAAAGCTGATATGATACTGCTTTTGTAGCGTGAGCGGCAGTTTAGGGGTACACAACATTTTATTCCTCACCCGCTCATTTGTGTGCTATGTATTACATAATATATGTTCCTATAATGATTTATGATACAAGCGTTTGCTTAGTATGGGGCTAGATGCCACTGTGTGATATGTCCTGAAAGATTTATTTATTAATTAAGTATCACTCAAATGTTCGATCCTTTGCAAAAAAAAAAAACAACTTTTTAGTCTATACAACCATAGTCGATGTGAATGTGATTTAGGGAAACTATCTTTTTACTTACTAAAATTAACTAGATACAATTTACAGTGTACCTATAAATAATTCATCAACTATAACAAATAACTATTAACGTAACTAAATTAGAATTTCACTACATATAAGATATGTATTTGCATGGTAAGTGGCGTACGAAAGTATGTCGTATGGCGGAAGAACGATTACAATGTATGTAAGTATTATTATTTGTATGTATTATGATACTGTTACCATGTTCTTGCGAATAAATGATTATTGAAAAAAACTTCTTGAAACGAGTACAAAATGTTGGCTACATCTGGCCAGCTGGTCCCTGTATAACAAAACTATAAGCTTTTTACATATCGCCGCTGGCTTGCGCTTTGTTGCGATACGGATACTAAAATACGAGATCACATGCGTCTGTTGCTTTATTTTTTTCAGCCTGGCTGTAAAAATATTAATTTTTAGCTCTGGCTTCTGAGTCTTATGTTAAAACCAATACAAATTGTATTTTTGCTAAATACCGGAAATCGTAGCAATACTTCAACATTAGTTTTATATATTTTAGTTTTTTGACCAAACATTTTAGAAAGACAAAACGATTTAAATGTGCAATCCTTATAACTAGTCTCTACTTATTGGTAGGTATTAGTATATATGTATATAATTGAATGTAGCTAGACTGGTAAATACGAGTAAAAAGTTTCTTATGACTATTATATTTTATCACCGGGAGAGGAATACGAATCAATAGTGCATCACGTTGTTATTGATCAAACGAGGTAATTTAATGGTCTTTTAATAATAAATCCGTAATAGTATATTTTTGCAATGAAGATCGCATGACTGCTTCGACATTTTACGAAATATTCTAAACCAATGAGTCAAAATAGTAGGTGAATTTTATGTTATTTTTTTGTTCTGGCGTTTACATTGGAGCAACGGATCATCGTAATTTTTTGTAAAAAGGTAAAATAGCTTTCGATAAAATGCGAGTGAAGCTAAAGGCTTCCAAAACTCATTATAAATTTCAAAATACACACCAGACTCAACAAAAGATAAATAAAATTAAGTAATCTTTACCATTCTCAACTATTAAATTAAATTTTAAACTCCGCTCTAAAAGGAAGCAAGCGCAGTTTATCTTCGCCGGATGTTTGATAACTGGCGTTTGCAATATTATTGTAACAATATTATTAAACTCGAGTTTTTTATTTACATCGTATTTAGCCCTGAGCTTAGATTATAGTAGAATTATCACTACCCACATAATAAAAAGCAAAGTCGTTTCCCGCGTCTGTTACTATATTATGTATGTAGGTATGCTTAGATCTTTAAAACTTCACAACGGATTTTGATGCCGTTTTTTAAATAGGTAGTGTAAATCAAGACGAGGGTTTATATCTATAAAACTGCGTGCGAAGACGCGGGCATAAGCTAGTACATTCATAAATTAAAGTAAGTTTGTCAAATTGTTGGTGCTAGTTACTCACATCTCAACGAAGCTACAGATGTTTATGATTTTCTGTATGGAGTTAGTATATAATCCCTAAAATGACATAATATAATATGACCCAGTATACACGAGCCAAACCACTGGCATCTACTAGTAGTGATAATAAGATGGGTTTGCATGACAACTGCTTTACAATGTAACTGCAAATAATGTAACTGTAGGTACATAATTGTTGTATCGTTGAAAAAGTCAGTTTGATATTTCCTGTATTTCTATCTATTGCTATTAATTATTATGTGTTATTACTATGATTGTGTTATTAATTTATACCTTTTATGTGTATTTTTAGCTTTATGGCGGTTAAAAGGTGTTAATATAGAGGTATAGTAGTACAGTTTTTCATTTCTCTTTATGTTACAAACGGTCAGACATGCGGGCGGTGCTTATGATTTCCATAAAATTAGCACGCTTGTCAGAATGTCTGCTTGTTTATACTCACATGCCCAGAATTCCAACTTATAGATAGCACAGAGAATTATTATTGATGCTAATTTAAAATCTAGATTTAAAAGTTTTGTAATGTACACTTTCACATAAGTAAACACGTTGAAAAAGACAATTTGAGCTGCTATCAATCGAAATGGCAGTAGCGAGGCTGGCAAAGCAACAAAAGATACAATTTCTGGTGGGAATCGTTAAAAAACAGACGTATTCAAATAAATTCCAATGCCACTCGTTAGCAATCGGCCGGCCCTAAACAATTTCGATGCCGCAGTGCTACTTTGAGAACTCGAATGCAATATGCAGTTTTAATACTAGAAAATACATTAGTAAAACTACCGCTTTTACTATCATTGTACGTGCCGCTGAGTTGTGGAACTCCCTGTGTTGGGTTTTAATGATAGTATATTTGATGCAATTGAGGGTAGTTGTGAATTGCAAGAGCCGACTGGACGTCTGCGCGTCGCAGACCCGGTTGGAGTAGCAAAGATCGCGCCGTGCGCGGTGGTTGTGTCCGTGACACACCAGCACTTCACCGAGTTGCAAAGATCGCGCCGTGCGCGTTGGATGTGTCCGTGACACACCAGCACTTCACCAAGTTGCCAAGGTCGCGCCGTGCGCGTCGGTTGTGTCCGTGACACCCCAGCACTTCCAGAGTCCGTGACTCTGGAACAGAACTAAATGAATTCGTATAGAAGAGGAGCAGGTGCAGCACCATTCGTCTGTCGCGCATCACGGAGGCTATCCCCGGAGAAGCAGCGTCGTGGATGAAAGGTTGGTGAATGCTTTTTATGATTGCCTTCTTTGCATCAATTCTGTTACGTCAAAATCAACCCCATACAGTCCACTTAGTATCAAACACCCTGCCTGAGTCCCTGAGCCCCCCACGAACTATAATCCAGCTATCTTCGGAGCAAGAGAGTACCGGTTCTTATTGGGTGAGCACGACCCATCTCAGACCATAGCTATTGCTAAGCTATGGTGAAGTGCAAACCTGTATTTAGTTTAAAAAGGTTAATCATCGCACAGTAGATTACAAGACTTGTCATTAAATATATCTACCAGTATAATGACCCAGAGGCGGACCAACAGCCCGATGGTCGGATGATATTTCTAAACAAGTAGGTAGAAGTTGGATCAGACAGGCTGGAGACCGTACTATGTGGCACGTTGGAGAGGAGGCCTATACTCAGCAGTGGGTAAACACGGGCTGACATGATGATGATGATGATGACCAGTATATGATAAAAAACACACAAAAGTTTGTTTGTTGGTGTGTTGATAAAATAATGTTTATTGCTACATACATCGGAGCGATTTGTCTCTGTTAGTTTTGGTATAAAAATCATACAGGGTTCCGCAAGCAACTGAATAAAAATCAGGTAAAACAAAATAAATTTGACCAATAATATTTTGTTCAGACAAATGGTACGGTTTAGTTTGTTAGCATACATTGTGGTGCGGGAAGCTTGAAATATCTAGCGATTTTTCGCGATCCAGTGGCGCGTTGCAATTTTTACTTTTTATTTTACTGCCACGATCTGCTGCATGACGGAATATTAGAATATTATTTGTCGTAATATTTACTCTCTTTTAAAATAAATATATTTCAAAATAATTTTTAATAATTTTACGAGTAAGAACCGAAAAACCAAACATGTGCCTTAGTTCGTGAAATGAAATAATAAATGCACAAGAAATTAAACTTGTTGTTTAAAAGTGCAAGGTGATTTTCTAGATTCACATCATTCACTAGATATACACTAGTAAATATTCTACGTCAGCAATATGAGCAGAAGAAGTATTTGTATTTAATTTCCCAAATATTAAATTAAATTCCCATTAGATTGTAATCCTTTAGCCATTCACGGAATCATCTCTCCAGAAATTATCTCTATCAACAATAATCAGGCAGTTGGAAACTAGAAGGAACAATAAAACGATTTTAAGGACTTAACATCAAAGAGTGTTATCACTATTTCCAACCACTTGAAAATTACGTTTCAAATTTCCTACATATTTCTAAGAAATTAATGACGCAGCTATTTCATGGCATTTTTTTTAGAACTTTTTTGAAAGAATAGGAAACTAAATTTAATTTTACTGTCTACTGTTTGTACTGTGTTTTTTTAAATTTGAACTTTTATCATCAAAATTATTTGTAAAACGTTTAACGTTTAAATTAAAATTACTCAGTAACAAGAAACTAACGCCTCCTTGCATTACAATTATTAAACACATTTAGCGACAAAACGACCTAAAACAAAAAACTAAACGTGTTTAAAAGTCGTTGGTCAATTAAACATTATTTGACCATTTAATACATAATATATTATGTACTTAAATAATGTTTTCTGCGCTAAGTCAGTCAAGATATGTCTATTTTTTTAATACTACGAAATGGTAAAGTTTTATAGTTTTTATTTTAATGTGGAGTTTTAATTCATTTTCAATGCGCCTTTTTATCTTTGCCTCGATTTGCTATTTTTTGTGCCTTTACTACAACAGATTGAGTGTTTGTTTAGTTATAGGTACTTCACTTGAAGTGTTTTGCTCCTATTATTACATTTTCTAGGAAAAAAAATTTAAATGTAAGGAATAAAAAAAAAAAAAATTAAATAATTTTTTTTTTTTAAATTTTCTTTATATTTTAAGGAAAAAATAAAATATTAATAAATTACTCATAAAGAAAGGAAAGCAAGCCAGGTATTACGTTTTTTAGGTTTGTGTCTGGATTTTTCTTTCTTAAATCTCTCAAGTACGGATAAAATATAATTTAGTTCCATATACCTATATACTCAAAATAAACTTAAAATATGACCATCCGAAACTAATATAGGCTATTTTAAAATACCTACTAAAACATCTTGATTTGCCATAATGACATATTATGTGTGAGTGAGTAATCTTACAAAATGCAAACAATCAAAGAGATGCCGACAAAATGTCCATTAAATTTTGGCTGCTTTCCGCCCGAAAGAAGACATAGAATAACGTTTGCTTTTCATCAATGACGTAGGAAGGAAACGCAAAAGGAAAAGAGTCGCAACCGCCTCCATTTCCGATGAAAAAACGGCTAAAACTCCTCAAAGTCAATATCCAACAAAGAACTTTTGAAATCCACACGAAATCCATTTTGGCGTTCCCACAAAACGTCCTAGATGAAAAAACTACGCGTTTCGTACCGCTGGTGCGGGCCAAAACGTGTTTAGCGGCGCATATGTACCTAGGGCGTGTGTACAATACCTAGGTACGGCTAGCGCGAGCCGGCGCGGCCTCAAAGCCTCCGCATAGGCCGGAAAAGCGCATGGGAAACCCAGAGACAGTTTTTCGACTTTTATTTGAACACCGCCCGTCGCATCCGCTAAATTATTACCACAATGTTTTCACCGAATAAAACTAGTCCAGTAAAAGCGCGTATGGGTTTTTAAAAATTCAATTTTCTCCGCGAATCGCCTCGTTTGGATTTCCGTAATCAATTCCGAAACGCTTGTAAACACAAGCGGTAAACTTTCGGAAGCTAAATGGGCCCAGTTGCTGAAATAATGAGAATTTAAAAATGTAGTTGGAAGTTTTTGTTCGTGCCTAAAAGAGCTCCTTGAAAAATTCGTTCGCCTCTCACAATGACATCACACCCCTTTGACTACGTATTGTGGTGAAAAATTCTGGCGCATATAATGCAAAAAATCTGCAGGATTGGTCAGATACGTAAGTACCTACTGCACGTACTGATTGGACCGTCATAATGAACACAGGTTTTGATTTGTCCACACATGATTGATATAATGTAGGTGTGAGATTGGATTGAATTATAGATAAAAAGGTAGGTGTAGTTGTCCACGTAAGTCAGGGATCTGAGAATGATTTGTGTTATAATATAGTACAAATTAAGAGCCCTAATATTATTATGTCTTTGACTCAGCATGAAATAGGAAGTTTTCACGTTTTAAATGAATCTGGCGAGTGATTTAAAATGCCGGATGACGGCGGGAAGTCCGTGAATGATGTCTACTTCAGGCCTTTTGTTTTTTGGAAAATTCATGAAGGAAAAAGCCAAGGAAATGGACTGTGAGTTTTTACATTTTAATCATGAATTATGCTTAGTTAACTTAATATGTATTAGTATTGTGATAAGTAGGTACATAATATAACAAACAGTACCTAGTAAGTTTTTAACGTATCTATGTAAGCGTGTAGAAAATGGCTGGACGGTTATGAATAAAATTTTGCTTAGAGATCGCTTTATTTGACATAAACTTAGGTATTATTTAATTCACTTCAACTGGTAGGAAGAAACTTATTAATTTGTCCTGACGTCTTGTCTTCACAATATTTCAACAACCATTTTGGAAAATTTTAACTTGCTGCGAATACCACCAGATTTTCCTATCACGCTTCGCTCAATCGATCATAAATTTAATCTATACTTACTAATATTATAAAGCTGAAGAGTTTGTTTGTTTGTATGTTTGTTTGTTTGAACGCGCTAAACTCAGGAACTACTGGTGCGAATTGAAAAAATCTTTTTGTGTGGAATAGACCATTTATCGAGGAAGGCTTTAGGCTATAACATCACGCGGCAACTAATAGGAGCGAAGAAACAATGGAAAATGTGGAAAAAACGGGGAAAATTATTCATCTTTGAGGGCTTCCGTTGCGTGCGCTGCGAAAACGGTTCAAGATATCATAAAAATATGTATGAAAGAATTATTCCTCTTAAAATGATCTAATAAAATGTTCGCGACAGTATATGTCTATCTTTTAAGATTAACTCACTAGAACCGTTTTTATGGTAATATAATAACTATTCCACGCGGGTGAAGTCGCGCGCACCAGCTAGTTTCAATACATTTATGTATCTTAAGTGCCTTTTAACTTTACCTATAGTTCTCTAGATAATCTTCAAACAAAGATAAAGATAATAAACGAGTCATAAATAGTCATATCAGTGATTGTAATTACAAAACATTTTGAGATAACAATCAATGTTCAACAACGGAATTAGATTAGTATTGGTTTAGTAAAAGATTTCTAGAATATTACGAAAATTCGGGTGATTGAAAGACTGCTCTGACTGCTCTGTTAGCTTAGTTGGTAGTGGCTCTGCCTTCTAATCCAGGGGTGCGGGTTCGATTCCCGCATAACACAAGTAATTATGAATATTTAAATTTGTAATTATTTGTGTTGAGTCTGGGCGTTTCTATGTATAATAAGTATGTATTTACAAAAGAAAAGTATATATGTATTATATCCGTTATCTAGTACCCATGATACAAGCGTAGTATGAGACTAGATGGCGCTGTGTGATATGTCATGAAATATTTATTTATTTTATTTATTTATTATTTACTGAGGTTGTCAAACTTTGCGTAATTAGTAAATATCTAAAAAATAATTTAATCTAGTAAGTTTTGTAAAAAAGTGCCTAACTCTGATGGTCCGGTTTTTTACTTGTTCATAAACATTATTATTTAGCATAAAGATAGATATTAGCATAAAGAATTACTCAGAACTTGTACCATATGCAATATATGGCATGATGTGTTAAATAAATAGACATTGTACATGGGTATTTTCATGAGTAATTTAACTCATGAAAATATCCATTCATTTTCAATTTCGGTGCCTATCAAGAGCTAACTGCTAAACACTTTTGAATACCTACATGTACATACTCGTAACACTACAGGGGAAAATCTAATGGAAGTGCAAACACAAAAGAATGCATGTAAGGATTTCACCCCCCTAGGTATAAGGAAAATTATTACCAAACCTAACAATATCTCTTTATCATAAAACATTACCATATAGATAATTAAAATCATGTTCACAATTTCCTTACGCACTCCAAACAAAACACTTTAGATAAGAGTAATCTATAAAAGCACATTAGATGGCCGCGGTACGTTCTTAGCAAAATAGTCTTTGAAAGAAAATGTCTAAGTTTAAAGTTATTGGTGCTGCAGTCGGTCTACTTTTAGCTTTGAGTTGTTCGACCAATGTGGCGGCCGAGAGTGAGTAACTTTGTTGCTAGTTTATTGGACACTATTTAGTTGAGAATCGCAGCGTTGCTAGCGTTTAAGTAGCTTATTTGGGAAGGCGTGTTAGAAAGTACAGTATTTGTTTTCATGTGGATTTTAGTCTCGCTGGTTACATGCTTATTGTTAATCTTTAATTTTGCAATGTTGATATTACTTTACTCAAAAAATAGGTCCTGAAATATTGATTTATTTATTTATAGTTCACACTAGTTGCCATGCAATTATCACGACGGTAACTTTTCATTTGGATACGAAACTACGATATTGGTTGACATTTATAGCATTGTCAATATAAATTTAGGCATATTTGATTAGCTTCTCTGTTTTTGAATATAAACTTGCCGCCATGAGATTTATAAATTTGTTATTTCCATGAAATAATCTGGGCGCCCACCACAATGTATTACCCAAGATACGTTCCCCTATTAATCAGTTTTGCAGGGGAGTCACCCCCCCTCAGTAATGAGGAACATGGCGTAAGGAGGAGGAAAACTTAATTAATTCCTTTCAGAATACGTAATATGCTACTACGGTACCTGGGCTACGTACCGCTGGGGCGATGGCAAGTTCGACGTGGCCAACATAAACCCTGACCTCTGTACCCACGCTGTGTACACCTTCGCGGGAATAGATGAGCAGGGCCATGTCATCGCACTGGATCCCTGGCTGGACTTGCCCGATAACTGGGGGAGGGGTAAGTTCATTTGTGTTTTTAAAAAAAAAGAAAGACAAAAAGACCTCTTATGTCCTAAACATATTTTGTTTTCATATCTTTTAAACCTAATGTTAGTTATGTTACGAGCTAAATCTCCACCATTAAGATTGACAGTATTATAGTTGCTTTATTAATAAACTAACCAAATATTTTTTTAATGGAATCAATATCAATTTGTATCGAAATGACACGCGCCTTAAACTGATAGCAAACTGTCCGATTTTGTAAGACAACCATTTTGATCTCTGATGAATTTGTATAGAAAATCTTATCTACTCACGTACTTTTAGAAAACCCACCGCATCTTCGAGCTGATGCTGAATTCACGATGACTTGTCAATAAAGAAAATTTTGCGCATTGCAGTGTCAAAACAGACTCATTACTTTAGAATTACATGTATGATGTGATAATCAGATTGAAGTCTCAAGCTTTAACACTAATTCAAAAAAAAAATAATTCAATATCTCTTTTTCACTGTGAGTTTAAACTAGTTAACAACGCAATAACATTCGTGCAACTTGCAGACAACTTCGGTGCATTCAACGCGCTCAAACAGAAAAATCCGGCGCTGAAAACTCTTTTGGCCGTCGGTGGATGGAACTTCGGGTCGGCGAAATTTTCAGTTGTATGTTTACTTTGCTTTGCTTTTCTTTTGTTCGCTTTTCTTAAATAAGCGGCCGCCGTTTTGCGAACTGGATAAGTAGGAGTTTTAATGAACTGGTTATCTTGTGCTTGCTAAAAGTGTATTGCTTTAACTTTTACCTATTGAATTTTAGTCAGGTTAGTAGCTTCCTTTAAAGTGCATCAGACAAACGAAACAAAGCTATGAAAAATCAATTAATGCTACCTTTGTATTGATGTACAGTGTACTATTTATTTGTATTCCAAATTTCATCAACATCAATTCAGCCGTTTGACCATAAAGAAGGAACACATTATAGATAAATTCATCATGATAAATGATTATCAGTGTGATGTGCAAGGATTTTCATCCCTCTCTTTGCGAATTAAATACTACAAGTGACAAAACTTAAGATTTGACGTTTTTGTGTTGTTTAAATTAGTTGCCTGTGCAACTTACTTCATTAATATAAACTGAAAGGTAGTTTTTGACTGTTGAAATGACATTGGTGAGTTCGATCACTGGATTGCCCAAATATCTTAATTATCTTCTTTGTCTCACTAGATGGTGGCAGATCCAGCCCTCCGCAGCAATTTCGTCACCAGCGCAGTTCAGATGCTCCAAGATCACGGTTTCGACGGCCTAGACGTAGACTGGGAGTATCCCAACCGTCGCGACACAGTCAACGGCCAAGCAGATATAGATAACTACACACAGTTGTTGAGGGAACTGAGAGAAGCTTTCAATGTCCACGGATTGTATTTGAGTGCTGCGGTATCCTCTGTCAGAGATATGGCTTCGCTGTCTTATGATATTCCGGCTATTTCAAGGTTTGTTTAATTATTGTAAATCATACTTCTACTTTAAAAGATTTATATTTTTAAAATTCAAGACGTTGTGAGATTCTTGTTTTTTTATACATGAAGCCTCATGCATTTTTCTATCTTTTCATCTTTTATTGTAAAAGAATTACAATGCCTAGTTTTTAATAAAATGTAAGCGATTTAATTTTTCAAAAATATTTTCTGATTGAATTTGATTGATTTAGGGTATATTTAATGCCCAGAATATACGAGACTATTTTTAAGCCAGGACAATAAGCTAAGATTTTCTAATTGGCTGCAAAAAACTGCCCCGTGTGGGCATAAGTCTCATAATGCACTTATCTGTTTTTCCAGCTACTTAGACCTGATAAACGTGATGACATACGACATGTACGGAGCCTGGGACCCTGTGACGGGACACAACGCACCTCTACACAAGGGCGAGGGAGACGACGATGCAGACGCAGAGGATCTGTACACCATTGACGTGGCTCTGCGGTATTGGCTAGAACAAGGTAAGAGTATGGAATTAGAACTGGGCAAAAATAAACAGATTTGGCAGGATACGAACCTGCATCTTCCCTCCCCAAAAGTTAACCTTGTTTAATTAATAATATATTCATCCAGGTCACTGACCTCCATTACTACTAGTACGCAGTAATGGAGGTCAGTGATCCAGGTATGATTTTACTGTTCAATAAACTTGTCAGGTCTTTGTTTTCGTATACCAATACAGATATGCTTCCTCTTCAATCACAACGTCGTTAGTGTGAATGTTGAAAGTTTGGCAAACCTGGAGTCAAATGTCTGCTTGTCAAGTCGAATTTCGAGCAGTGCCCCGTGGGTTACCTGCATCATTTCGGGATGAAAAGTCTATTTTTTAATCCAAGGTTTAATCTACTTTTCCGTATAAAATTTCATCCAAATCAGTTGCTGTTTGAACATGAAAAGTTAACAAACATAGACACTTACACACACTCACTAACACACAAACTTTTGCCTTTATAATATTAGTGTGATAAAACATCTTTCATTTATATGTTTCCAGGAGCGCCTCCAGAAAAGCTAGCGATCGGCGTGCCCTTCTACGGTAGAACGTTTACTCTGAGAAATCCCAATGATAACGGTGTGCGCGCTCCGTCGTCAGGCGCCGGCATCGCCGGACCTTATACTGCTACTAATGGATTTATTGGATATAATGAGGTACTGTGAATCTTCTGTGAGTAGTGTAACTTTTTTGATTATATTTATGTATTATTTATAGTTATATTTAATGTAGATCAGTGAGCCTATTGCAGAAGAAAAAGACGTTGTCAATGCTGGAATAGGCCCACAAGGTTGTAGCTTGCACATTTCATATTCATAGTTTTTGTAAAACAGTGTCTGTGATCAGAGGTGAAAAGAAAACTAACAACAGATAACTCACAATACCAAGATTATGATTAATCATTGAAAATTATTTGAACATTCTTTGGTATTAAAAAAGCTGCTGTACTTATACCTATATAAAAAAAACTATACTGATAATCAAGTATCATTGAAGACGTCATATAAGGAATTACTCATATCCTCGTATCTTATATGTACATACGTGAGTCAACAAGTAGTCGAGTAGAGAATTAGTTGATAAATATTTTATTCAATAATAAACAATATATACACATATATACACTAATAAAACTAAATAAGAGTATGTACATTTAACCTAAATTTAAAACATCTACATGTGGTATGGAGCCAAGAACGCTGGCTGCATTCCCACGCTGGATTGCTATAGAAATCCTTTGCGCAAGGAACCAGCCAGCGTTCTTGTCTCTAGTGATGTCATTCAACCTTTTATTCAATTTTTTTATAAAAGACTTCGTGCTTTTACCCCACGGACCAAAAGTTTCGAAGCCAAGCGGTACGAAAATATAATCAGTCGATAATGATGTATATTTTCGTATATTATTTTTATTATTTTTTTATGTATATTTTATATTTTTATATGTTGATAAATGTTGTGTATTACTTACCTACATATGGGGAAGAACAAAACACTTGTGATCTTATCATACGAGTATATTCAATTTTTTTTCAATTTCAAAATTTCTTTATTATTATAAGATTCAACTTAAGTAACATTGTCAGTGTACATATATCCTAACATTTACAACAAAATATAAATTGCTTTTTTTTAACACTATGGTCATACAAAACTTTTATCATAAATTTTAACGTACAATAATCATAGCTTCCTTAACGTACCTATATATACCTACTATTAAAATCATGCAATCTTTATGTTTGCTTTGATTACAGCTAAACATTTTTAACAAATACAATTTGCGGGTAGAAAAACATTTACTTCAATAACTATGAATGTGCTCGGTCGAGTCATGCTGTGACGTAGGTGTAGGCAGCAAGAGCCGGTAGAACGCTGCGTGGTTTCATGCATAAGCGAGCGCGTGCCGCAGCCGCCCGCCGCGATAGCCGCCGCGGTCCGATACCCACTGGTAAAGCTGCGGGGCGACTCGGTCGATATCATATATTGATCCAAGTTTAATTCGTTATAATAAGTAAATTACTACCTCTGGTATAGCTTAGGTATGTATATCGCTATCAATGTATGATACAATATTTCTTTAAACAAGTAAGTGGGTTAATGTACTTACAATATTTCTTGCTGTATTCCAAACAAGGACAAAACAAACCGGAAACCAAGTTACTGAGCTCGCTGACTTCAATGAGACAAACAACTGCCGAATAAATAATTCTCGCAGAAAACTTTTTACAAACACATGTAACTTTGCGCAGAATTTGCTCTCATATTGAACAAAGACAAAAGTTTCAACACCTAGAGTTATATTTAAGTTATCCGTTACAACAACCGACACCCGAGCTGAGAACTTCGGCTGCGACTTAAGGCTCAACGCGAGAGGTGAGTTTTCATACAAACTGCTGGAGAATGGTAATAAAAATCAGAGAAAATGTGGTTAATTAATTATTGCTTAGTACTAGACAAGAAGTAACCTCATCAATTTGTTCGGATATATACACTTAACTACATCTTAATTTAACAACCAATTTTATTTTTATTTTATCGTATAAAATTCAAAACTACGGCGTCTAAAACCCTTTACTTGGGGGTTACATAAAAGAGTAATATTTTAATTCGGTTTCCTACAGTTTTAGATATAATTCAAAATTTTTCATGAAAAGATGAACTTTTAAATTCAACTGTTTATTTTTGTCATTGATCTTTTCATCCAGCGTTTGGTATGAAAGTTCTCTCGAACTACAGCAACTTAAGAGCATCCAGATGTCTTACAATTTCATTTGCGTCCTTTTCCTTTTCGAGGGTAGTTACTGTTCCTTTTTGTTTGTAATTTGACCGCGTTTTTAGCGAAATGAGGTTGTTGGCTAATTAAAAGTTTGTAATGGCAAACAATGAGCATTGTGCTATAGTGGAGTCGGTTCTGAACTTGTACTTCCGCTTTAAATGTTTAACTGGGGTTTGTTAACTAAAGTGTTAAAAGTTTACTGAAAAGTTCTTTATTAATTTGGCGTGGTGATTAAATATGAATATTTTACTTAATGAACTTCATGCTATTAAAGTATTTCACACGGGATTTTGAATAGTTTTCTGTACATGTACATTTTGTAATTGAGTTTTTATTTGTTTGTGCACACGATATTTTAAAATTAATATGTTGATAAAAAATATAGTACTTATCTTGAATATAATATTGCTTTCAGTTCTGCGTGAATCTTCTCAGCGAAGTCTGGTTCCCAACATACGATGATAAGGCCAAGGTTCCCTACGCTCACAGCGGACAGAACTGGGTGTCTTATGACGACGCTGAATCCATCACTGCAAAGGTATATTTTTTTAAGTCTTATATAATACGTGCAGGTAATATTCTATACGCAGTTTGATAGAGGATCGGTTTTAAAGCAATATTACAAATGTTGCAGAGAGAACGAATGCTTATTTATTGGTAGGTATATTTGGTCCTTTTTCATTCATTCAGCAACGGAGCAGAGAATGATTGTAATCAATGGTCCTGATAGTTACATATGCTTTGTTTTGTCCAAAAATATCAGAGGCAAGGTTCCTAGTGTTCTTTGTAACAAGACCTTGGACACCAGAGTGTTGGCCACTCTACTTTATACTTATCCCGAATCAACGACCGATACAAGCAAATACATATATATTATAATAAATCTTGCCTTAATTCCCAGGTACAATACGCAATGGACCACGGCATAGCTGGCATAATGGTCTGGAGTATTGAAACGGATGACTTCCACGGACGCTGCGGGTACGGAGACTTCCCTCTCCTGCGAGCTGTCAACAAAGCTGTTGGGAGAGAGGTCGCAGCTAGTACTGTTCCCCCGAGCCCGTCTGTGGATGAAACTGAGCCTTCTTCGGGTAAGACTGAAAGATATCGACATCACCCACAATCGAAAGATCTTACCTACTTAACACTACATTTGTTTATTACGTAACCCTTTTTTGACCTTCCATTTCGTTTGTAACCTACAAAAATTTTATTGCCAAACACATGCATCAACTGTTGTTGTTGTTGTTGGAATTTTCATAATGACAGAATTATGAAAGCATGATGGAAGAAGACGGCGCGGCGGAATTAGGTGGCTACCTAATTGATGGCACAAAATTTGATGATGGACTTCCATACTACCTGGAAAGACCTGGCTCAAGACAAGGAAAATTAGACAGTAAAGTAAAGTACATTTTTATTTGAGCAACCTTATTGTACCTATAATTTACATGATTCTGTCTTTTGCTTTAGTTGGAACTGTGTTGCAAAAGACAGGTTCTTCCAAGTGGTTTAAATGGTTAACAAATACAATTAAAGTAAATAAAACTAAAACTATGGACATCATATGATAATAATAATAAAAGAATATGTTATAATATATAGTTTTTATCTGTATATATGTACATGTTTGTCCTGCTGTGTATATTTGCATTAGGATTTGTGTGTGTGTGTGTGTGTGTGTGCGTGTGTGTATGTGTGTGTGTGTGTGAGAGAGAAAGAGATAAAGATAGACAAAGCTTAGGGGTAATCTTTTGCCAACATGGTACAGTACAAGTTACCTACATAAAACAATAAGTACTATAAGTTAAATTTCATGTGCTCTTTACTGTACACCCCGTCTAGTATTCTCTATGATTTTCTCTCCATTATACGGTTGCCTGGAAGAGATCGCTTTCAGCGATATGGCCGCCATTTGTGGCACAAGATTTAATTTTTTTCTTGTTTGTAGTGTGTTTTATTTTATTTGTGTGTCCAATAAAACATTAATCTATCTATCTACGAGTACCTAACAATAAAATAATCTAATAAAGAATTAATATTTGTTTCAGTGACCACAAACGCAGTGGACCCACCCAACACAGTCTGCAAAGAGGAAGGTTTCGCCCCAGATCCCGAGAACTGTGCGTCCTTCTACATGTGCGTGAAGAACAAAGACCAGTCCATTACAGCTTGGAAGTTCAAATGTCCCGTCGATCTCGTCTGGGACCAGAGCTTGTCTATGTGCAACTACGCTACAGAGGTGCAGTGCAGTGTTTAGTAATAAGGGGATATTTGATTGGATTACGTATTGGTTGGTTATGAAATCGGTATCATTGAAAAGTTTTTTTTAATTCCGTCTAACAGCAAAATCAAAATCTTCTCAAAATACTAGACAGTCATGTGTTTGACTACCTGGTTAGACAACAAAAGTAGATAGAAAAAGTTTTTTTTCTTTGGACCCCGAGGAAAATTAAAAATGGTATATTTGAAGAGTTTATTTTTATCTCGCCTGACATCTAGTTCCTTAGAATTTGAATAATAAATTAAGCGACACTAAATGATAGCGCAAGTTATCGCTACTGTATTTATTGAAGTGTAATCGGGTCTAACGTCAAAGCTAGGTAGGTATAAATAAATATAGCGGGACATTGCACACAGCGCCATCTAGTCCCACACTAAGCAAACGTGTCGTGGGTACTAGATAACGGTATGTTTAGTTTCTTTATAGATTAGCTATTTGAGTAAATAAAATGTGTAGGTACAGACAGTACAGGCAATGATTCTAACTCTATTAAAACATTTAATTGTCTTAACAAACATATTACCAAAAAACCATATATTAATAACAAGTCTGTGTCCATAAGTCTACACCATACAGCCTCAAAATCTTTATTTGTAGATAAGCAGTCGTTCCGTCTTCTATTGGATAGATTGTCACCGCGGAAATTGGTCCTTCCCCTGAGATTAGTTTCGTAACGTAGAAACAACGACATCATACACAATAGATGCATTTCTTATCTGGGTCAGGTCAGGAGGTCAGGATCAATGTGACTTGTCTCAAAAAACCTATTTACATATGATATCTTATCATTATATGATATCTTATTATAAGTAGCTAATGTTAGAGATGCAAACTAGCTAGTGATAGGTGGCATCGTAATTTGTAATTAGGTCAGTTCAGTTAATACACTGTAAAAACGCGTGTAATGTTGCCGGCATTTGTTAGTGAGTAAATCAACATTATAAATTGGGTACAGATAAGACGTGATACATCTGCTCGCTGATTCGTTCGTTCAGGGTATGCTCAAAGCAGAGCCGCCTACCGAAAATATTTGTCTTGAAGTCAGATAGTTAGAAGTCTCTTAGTTATTATATCTATGGACAAGACGTTGTGCCGACGATTTTCTATTACGGATTTCCCTTAAAAAGGCCGCTTATCGGTCCAAATGGTTTCGCGGAACTTTGAAGATGTTTATGAAGAAATTGTTTACGTTTTCTATTATTTTGCGGGGATTATTGAACGTTGAATAAAATGAAACGCTTTGAAATAAAAGAAGCACCTTTTCGCTTTTATATAGAACGAAAAAAATCTAAATATCTGACACATAGTGGAAAAGTCCCGCAGTGAATTGAAAAGAGCTAAAAATAATGATGATGATGATTTTACGATAAATATTGAATTATTTTCTAAATAATTGCTTCCGTTATTAAATTATGAGGAATTCTTATTTAAATAAAACCCACACGTTAATCCACCTTATAATTGAAACCCCAATACCCAAGGGATGAAATGAACCGATTTAACATAATATTAAGGTTGGAATCACCATCAAATGCTAATCATTAGGGTCAACCCAAGCAGAGTCTGCGCTAGACAATTTACGTGCGGGTAAAATTGAAACTAAAAAGTTACGGGATAGTAATCTTGAAGATCAACACAAGGTTTAATGATTATTAACACATTATTATACCTTTAAGGGATGTAAGTTTATCAATTTTGGTCTTACGTCTTTCAGTAGCTTGTGGAAAAAACGTCAGCTTATCCTGGAAAAAAGTTAATCGTCTACGCACGAAATGTACGGAAAAGTGTTTTTTGTTAAAGTCGTAAAACAAAAAATATTGGTTTTGACGTATTAAACTCTACCTTAAAATGTTATGCTTATATTATAATAATTAGTTGTTTAAAACCAGAGATTTGGACAAAAATATCCATGCTAATAAAATTGGTGGAATTTTAGTATTAATTTAGTTATAATAACCGGCTAGCACTTACGTCAAAAATTACATCGAAAAATTAGCTCGACAAGTTTCGGAAATCTGAGGTTTCCATCATCAGGAGGACGAGTCAGCACACGCGTCCCGGTTGGCCGCCTCGTCCAGACTGGTTCGCTGACCCGCTGCCGCACCCCCGCGCCTCTTTTAGTATTAACTCTGAATACGACAGAAGTACATAATATATGTAATTAAGTATCTTGTAAGCACCTTTGTCAAGTTCTTTTGTATATTTTATAGCAATAGAAATGATAATTTTTATGGCAGAGGTGTCGCCACCAGCTAAGTGCTAAGTTATTTTATGCGGGATTTAGGTATCCGATCCGAGATTCGGAATGATCTCGAATGCAAATTATTCGGTGCTAAAGTACTTTGGATGTTACTTGAAGACCTTTATAGGGACCGGTTTTAGAATTATTACTTCTATTTAAAAAATACCTTGTGATCAAAATCAGCCCTTAATTCATGACATTTTTTTTTATTTATATGAATTTATCGGTTTATGTATAAAAAACTGCAAAGGTCACTGACTCGTTGACTGACTGACTGACCTATCAACGCACAGCTCAAATCACGTCTGGATCGATCGAGCTCTCGGATCGGGGTAATTTAGCACGCAGATAGTTGATAGATGATTCGTTAAGAAATAATATAAGGAAAACTTTAAAACTTAGCATTGTCTTTATTTTAGGTTATGGTACAGTTCATCTATAAATCAATATAAATAATAAAAACCAACCTCCTTACGAACAATAAAGTATTCTATTCTATGAAACGTCTTACAAATCGAATCGCAACTTATAAAGAGGTCGTCAGACTGCAATTTGGAATTCAATCAGCTTTTTCCCGACACTGTCTTCGGTGCGGCGGCAAGTCTCCTATTTATGTATCCTTCATTTACTAGAGCTGCTTGGTAGCTTTACTATTTTTTGTAGAGTATAGTTTACATTATATCATCATCCACAGCCTCCTCTATCCCATTGCTGGGCATAGGGATCACTGAATGTGCCAGCTGCGTTGTATACTACATATATAGTAATATATAAAAACAAGGGAAGAAAAACCGAACGTACTACTTCTAACTATAAGAAGGGGGTACTTAGAAAATGTTTAGAAAAGCCTAGAGATAGTCTAAGTGATCCAGCCCACTACCAGAGGGCAGCGTACCCAGCATACTGGCTGCATTACCACGCTGGATGGCAATGCTGATACGTTGAGCCAGAATAATAGTTGCTTGTTGTTGCTATAACATCTCGTCACACTCACTCGTTATATTTAAAAGGCGAATATTAGATTTTTAAGCGGTAGTAGTGTGGAGATAGATTACAAGCTGAATTTAAACTTGTTACTTTATATCCCTGCCAGATTGGTGGCCTGGAAAATATCACACAATTGTTCTTGGATTGTGTAGTCCTAAAACATGTCGGTTTCTTTTCGACGTTTTTGACTCACCGTTAAGCGAAATCTGCTCATAACAAGCCATTGGTACGAAATTCTACGTTTCCGGTATCAATTCCGAGCAATTCATCAAAATGAAACCGATCTTGCTAATCATGACGAACGCGACTCTAAAGCAAGACAGAGACTCTCAAATGTAATAAGTGTTAGTGCGTTGCTATTATTTTCTCATGTGATAACTATAATTAATTGTAATATATAACCATGGACAGTATTATGATAACTAAGCATCACAAGGTGCCCGAAAATAATATGATTCCGTAACAGTAGGTATGCAGAATCTTTTAAGTTTCCTTACGTTTATGTTTTTTAGTTTTAGTAGAGCAGAGTTTTTTTTAACACATAAATGTAGGTACGTCATGCACACAAGTATATGTTTGACTATAGCTCGCCTGATGGTAAACACCGCTGTAGTAGCCTTTAATCAAAATATTCACGAAGTAATACAATATTGTGTATGCGATCTACCTAAAAAAAGATGAAATAAGGAATCTTGTTTTTCCCATACTTCTCAGTTTGACAGTCAGTGCCTTAGCACTTAGGAACGCGTCTAAGTATGAACAAATCCTCCAGCACTAAGCACTGCAATTAACGTCAAAGTTTCAGAACCATCTACAACCTAGAGATCGTCAAGTATGTAACGTACTTTAGTATTAGCGATCGAAGCGGCAAAGATTAGGGTTTTAACGCACTTAGGTTAAGAGGGCGCAATGTTGATTGGTCTCATTCAAATATTTTTTTTTATCTGATGTGACTAAATTTCAAACAAAATGAGTAAGGCGTATTGAGTATTGAGTGTTTTAGTTAATAAATGAGAGTCGCCAACTTTGGAGACACGATCGCGATAATACGGGATTAAAATAGCCTATGTGATAGACAGGGTCTTATGAATTACCGTTTCAGTTTGAACAAGGAAGAAATATCTCTCTCTTGAGTCGTATTCCTTATGACTGGGGGTCGTGACTCCCCCGCAGAATTAATCCACTAGAGGAGTTTTCTTGGGCAGATACATCGTGGTGGGCGCCCAGGTCCTTCCACGGAAGACACATGTCCTCGGATATTGTGGTCCTCAAACATGTCGGTTTCCTCACGATGTTTTCCTTCACCGTTAAGCGAGTGCAAATCCACACATAACTTGAAAATACAAGTCATTGGTGTAGGGCCAGATTCGAACCCGGGTGCGTCTGAATGAAAAGCACACACTGGAACCGCTACGCCACACTCGCTTAAGGAAGAAATATACCCACACACAAACTTACGAGTTTGTAATATTAGTACGATATTCATTGTCCTCTCGGTAAGAGCCATTTTAGACGATTTTTAGATCCTCAGTTGATGAAAGATAATAATTGCATTTGAATGAATAATATTAATTTAATTTGTCGGTCTTCAAGTCGAGAGTAAACCGGTTTCTTCTAGGCAAGCGCGCTAGATCGTAGATTATAACGTTGCTTAACATCAGGCAAGTAGTAGTCAAGCGTGAGCCAATCTCATGTAAAAAAGACTAACTCTCCTCGGTAACAAAAAAGAAAAAATAAAGAATAAAAAAAGGAAAGGAATAAACGTAAAGCTGCGAAGTTTTGTGCATTCCAACCATTAGACTGCTTTAGAACTGAGCTCGATTAAGGCATAGGAATGCTAGATTGATGTTCTAAACGTACCTACTTGAAGCAAGAGAGGAATTAGCATCGTTTCTCAAAGCCTGATGTGATGTAAGTTAATATCGATTTATAGATACCAAGTAGAAATCAGCACACCTTAATATCGAATATACATAAATATAGGATATCATATATCAAATCAAATATACTTTATTGTACACTATATAAAAAGAACATATTAAACATAAAGATGGAAGGTAACCAGGTAAACCATATATAGGATACTTACTTTGATGTGAAAGTAAATTTGAGCTTGCTGTTTTGTTTGTGGGTTTCATACGAGTATTATACGCTGGAATAAAGCGTCGCGTCGTGTATTTGGTACGGTAGTAATAATAGAGTTCCAAGGAAGTTCCAATTGAAAGAAAGAAAGAAAACACACACCAACAACAAGAATTACATAAAGAAACATAAAATCTGCCCCAACACAGCCATTTCTTTCAACAGCATAATGGTGGTTGATCTGATGATATACTGATCTTGACTGATGGACTACCTTTATCCTTAGAATCTACGGACATCTAGTACTGTTAAAGTTGCCTATTAAAATCAAAACGAAAATCAAAATCACTTTTACTTGAGACAAAAGATGGTTATGCTAATGGTATGCGAATGCTTAAAAGCTTATTATAAAGCTAGTTCATAGTCACTAGCTTTTTCTCTCCTAAGGCTTCATACTACCGACAACCCTACCAAAAATCATGATGATCCGTTCAGCCGTTTTTGCGTTATGAGCGTTTAAATAAACAGACAAACAGATAAACAGACCAAAATTCTATAAACTGCTGAAACGTCTTCTGTTATGGATTTAAAGTATATCAAAAAATTTTTTTTCTATTATCTTTTATGTTAAGATTTTTGACCCTCTTCAGCTTTATTGTTAAATACTGTAGTGGCATCTAGTCGTATTTTATTTTAATATAATAAAGTAGTGTATGTATTTAGTAGTGTGTAGTGTAATCCAAAGAATCCTAAGACAAAATCATATAATAGTCAGTCTAGACGAGGCGGCCAACCGGGACGCGCGTGCTGACTCGTCCTCCTGATGATGGAAACCTCAGATTTCCGAAACTTGTCGAGCTAATTTTTCGACGTAATTTTTGACGTAAGTGCTAGCCGGTTATTACAACTAAAATAAAATCATATAAATTCAATTTGTATGCTCATAATATGTATAATGATCTATTGTTATGACGATATTCATTGACGAAGATAGACATTATTGTAAATTAGGTATAATTACGCTAATTACCGTAATTGGAATCACATAGTCATTAATCATACAATGATAATGTCAATTTGAGTGACGTAAGATATATCATCATACCTACTTATTAATACGTGGAGCATCTCTGTTACCATGATAACCAATTTAAGTTATTTAACTACCTATTTGACTTATTTCTTTATTCAATTCAAGCTTTAGTTAAATCAAATAAAATAATTAAAAAGTATGTACCTATATTATAGCACGTCTATATATATTTAAAGCATAAAAAATCAGACTAATTATTTATCATTTGTCAATGTGTGTAATTATTTTTAATTATAGATACAGTTATATCTCAAAGATCTATTTTCTTTATCTAAAGAAAATATCGTGATAATAGCTCCATAAAAAATAATCAGCAGGTTCAACATTTTATTATTTCCACCATTAAAAATAAGAAAAGGGTAGAAATTGTGCGGATTTTGGGCTGTTCTAATTTTATGAACCCTCACTCAATTTAAGCAAAATCCTTTCCAAACAAAGTCTAATTTTAAATTTCTTTGTTCCTGCAAATATTTAATTGTAACTTAAAAAATACCCTTTTCATAGCCAGAGGGGGAATGTTGCCTGCAATTTACAAATATTCTCAAATCCGTCTTAATTAGATTCTTATTAACGAATTGCGCAATATTTCGTAAGACCTACTGTTTTTAATTAAACAGTGCTCAATGTTTATGTGAAGCAGTGATTGAGGTTACAAAAATTGAATTCTATATTATTTTGAATCTAATAACTTCCTGAATTTTTTACTTGGTTTGGGCTTAAAAATAGTTTTGATTGTCACCGAACGGTAAATTTCTTGGAAACTCAGTGTTCTAGCCGACATAAGTGCAAAGTAGAAACACTATTAATATTATTTTAATAACATATATTATTTGCTCTGATTTCCCAATGGAATTTAAAGGAAAAATCTGGTTTACTCGAAAATCTACGCTTTGACAACAATGATTTTGGGTTTTTTGGAAAGTACTAAACAGCTGTTTACAGGAATGCAATAATTTTTTAACAATTGAAAATACGACTTCTATTTCAAGATTTTATCCCATAAAGGTCTAGTTTAACCTTTGCATACTCAATTTTGACTATAATTCATAGCGTTAGCTGACTATTAGGCATACGAATCCTTTTTTTTTTATAACGGGTATGCACTTGGCCATAGTTTGCCTGATGGTAAGCAAAGGCCTAAGATGGAGCGTGCTTAGCCGATAAGAACCGATTCACTCTCGCTTTGAAGATCGCTGGAATCTTCAATTGAATAGGTTTTTCGTCTTGGTTGAAACTACTCTTAAAGCTTGTATACTGTCCAAATTAAGTCCAGCGGACCGGCTCCATTCCATTGAATTTCACGAATTCCGTGCCACCAATTTCGGCTTTTTACACTTTGCCGCGGCCGAACGGATCAAATAAATTCAACTTTGACCTCCGCACTTTTGTTCTACAATTTATACGACCTGTTACCACGAATACACTTTTGTATTTTACACTTTTTTTGTATTTTTTTATTTATCGTCAGCTTATTGCGAAGCTGTTTGCTTTATTGGCCCATTGATTTATCGGGTGCTTTGTTTTGTTTGCGAATTGGAATTTCTTAGAATTTTTCGGGAGTAAGCTTTGTGTGGAAATGTATTGTTTATTTTGTGTCCGTTTCATACCTACAGACTTTTTATTTGACAAAAGTAAATGAACCGCTATATTTAATTCCATATGAAAAACAAATGTGACTTCAAAATAAAACCTTATTTTTCAAAGCAGCTAATGATTTCAAGTACTTTGTATAGATTTTTCATTAACATAGTTAAGTTACTCTATTACTTACTACATCTACATACATACTACATAAATAATATATATAATAGTCCACGCCAAAAACATAGCTAAGTTAAGCAAAAGTTATGCTAAGAACATAACTAACATATTATATAAGTATGACGTACATACATAACTAATCAGTATTCCTAAATTACCTACCAATCCACTGAGTCAAAACAAGGTATTCCATCAATCAAGCCCACAACAGTAAACCTATTGTTATTCAGCAGTTAACTACCTACCCATTTGTTAGCACCCTGAGTTTTACCTTTATGTTATGTAAAACGTTAAGTATCCGATTTTAAAAATCGTCCTAATACATCTAATAAAACAATTAAAAACTACAAATTTGTGAAAACCATCTAATATACTAAGAATAGAATAATAAACTGAAGTGTGATCTTACCAACGTGAAGTCAAAATGGCCGAAAAATCACAAAAACAGCCGGCCGCTCTCTTGTAATTTCTTTGGAAACGCCATTTTGAATGTTTTCGTAAAAAAATGTTGCTATTAGTTAAAAAGGATATATTCTACCATGTTTTTCCATATGGCAATGTAAACATCTTAACTCGTTGTATTGTATTTTTAACTTTTCGGCAAAGGTGCTGATAACTCGTGCAGTGCTGGCGTTTGGATGCGTTACCCTAATGATTTAATTACTCTAACGGCAATGTGAGGCAAATCGAATCCATTACGAATATCTATATCAGACGGTGGTACATTTACCTGGGCTTAGATAACGACTAGGTTCACAGTTATTTGTGGTTTTTAGCACTCGTTTTGGTGAAGTATTTTATTTCATTCTATTTATAGGCAGAATCCAGGTTTATTAAAGAAGAGTTTTAAGCGTAGTGGCCAAAATATTCCATAATTTTTTGAACGATTTTGGTTGCCATTTATAAAACTCTTTTTTTATGAGTCAGGAATTTTACGACCATTTGTATTCTTTCTCTCTTTCTGCTAACTCGTATACCACGTTACTGATGATCATGACTTTTCAGAAATACAAGTCGTTCGTAGTTCACTTAGCGGTGAAAGAAGACATCGCGAGCAACCCGACAAGATTCAATACCACAAAATCCAACTCGACACTAAGTATCTGCTTAAGACAACTGCTAACTAATTCTACTTATTTCTACTGGGAGTAACAAACCTAAGTAATAAGATATATTTATGTATGTTTAAAAATATTATTTTATTTGGGTAATATTTTACAGTCGGGCATTTTACCACTGGGTCACTTGAGCTGATACACACACAAGCAAACACTACGGCAGAAAGTGGGGCATGCCAGAAAAAGAGATATAAAAATATCCTACAAAATAGTAGATCCTGGTCAACTCGCTAGTCGCCAATATCGAGCCCTCGCAGATAATTGAGTGGCACGCCCCAAGATCCCATTAAGGGATCTGTCAGGATCGCCGATAATTCTAGCGCTCGATCGGACTAACGAGACTTCCATTATTAGGCCAGTCTCTCTGACATGTGATTCCTTAACCTTTAGGCTAAGGCATTTGCTATTGATGGGTTAACTAATTTCTATCGAGCAGAATTAAGTTCTTTTTTTCTTCATTGAGGAGGAGAGGAAACTTTCTAAAACCTATTGTTTCTTGTCTCTTCTTCTTGTTCTAAAACCTTTGTTTTTCTAGACGTGAGATCTTTGTTTAGATACCAACAATTTAAGATGTAACCCATCAGTCTATCTTTCTTAGTTTTTGAGTCTAAATATACAACAGTTTGTATAGAAATAGAGGCCAGGTGACTAAAAGAAGGTAATTCTGAGATTGTTACCCAGCTTGAATGAAGCAAAGGCCTAAAATAAGTACCTAGTAAAAAAAAATATACCTAGAAATATACAATGAGCCATTAGTATTAAGTTCTGGGTTGAATATGCATGAAATAAATGACTTATATTTATTTATACTACGTTACTTTTCTGCTAATAACGTAGACTACCGGTCATAATAACTAGCCTTACACTTATAACCAAAATTTTCCTCATAAACAGTTCTCCCAGTGTTACCTGGTCGAAAACATCGGTAACTTACCGAAAACCTATCTACATACTCACATTCCTGACCGAAAAATACAAAGAAAAAAGAAGGTGCCGTCATTTACCATTCTTTCAATAACAAGGTATATGAATGGTTCCTTCCAACACATAAAGGTTGATTCCGATATTTCCATAGAGCTTCAAATACACAAGCCTTGATCATTTTACATTTAATTTAAATATTGGTCTATTTTTGCGTGGTTTGCAAAAAAGACATATTAAAAAAAAAAACAAGAAATATTACACAGTGCCATCTAGCCCCATATTAAGCTTCGCTTGTATTAATGTCTTTTTAATTATTAGGTACAGTATTAGGTACGCCATCACATTGTAAACAGAAAATAAGAAAGCAATTCAATTACATATCGATGTTAACAATTTGAAAGATTCATCATTTTCTGTCTTTTTTTTTCAAACTATTAATGTTTGAATAAAAAAGCAAAAGCAGGCAAAAGACGCGTTGGAAGAAGAAAGATATCGTGACGTGATCGTATTGCCAGCGTAGAAGAACTTTTTCGATTGGCACAAGATAGAGACAAGTTCGTTGAGCTGACGGCCAACCTCCATTAAGGAGAGGCACTAGAAGAAGAAGAATGTAAATGAGTAGATAGTGATTGGAATGCCTTTTAAATCCTTATTCGATCTATTCATTTTTCTACCTCTATGATCTCATCACATAAATGTAGAGCCTTATATTTCCGATATTCCTGTTCGCAAACACGAATGGCATTACGTTATTTGTCCAATTAGAATGGGACTCTCTGATTGGTCAGACGGACTTTGACTTAGACCTGCAAAGCGTGTGGAAATGGGTGCCGGATTAGTGTGGACATGGATGCTTTGAAACACATAAAAAACAAGACTTTTAATCGCCCCAAAAGTCGCGCCTTTAAAAGTCCGTTAACATTTAAATTATAATTGAGATGTTTATGGTACATTTAGTCGTATTATTTAATTCTTGTATACTGTATATGTCTCTTACTGTTGCTGATCGTATGTTATATTCTATCGGTTAATTTAATTACAGACCAACATCTTCAAACGTAAGAAGTGCCTTCAAGACAGAAAAATCCTCAAACGCAAGAAGTGCCTTCAAGCTGGGACTGTTTGTTTTGTTAAAACTAAGTATTTAATGATTATACCAATATGAATTGACATATTCTTACTCGTTTGCTCATTATCGTCGATATTCTAAGCTTAATTGGAAACGAGCACAAATAATCACGACCGGCGGGATTCGATCCTGCGTCGTTCTGATAACGCTTAGCCTTAGTGCGGTTTTAGGACAAAATAACCGATTTTCTTTTTTTTATATGAAATTATTAACCCCTGATAAGCCATGTCCACAATCACCTACCTTCTTTGTGGCCATTACACACATCGGGGTAATCCCCTCACGACAGGCAATGCATTGTAATGCGCTGGCAGTGGTTTTATCTCGACGAGAATGGCCCTTAGAGGTGACAGGATTTCCTTCCTTGCTTTCAATTGTAACACTGTACTGGACAACTAGACACTTATTTTATCTTTTCATTGAGGACAAGGTGATTCTATCATATAAAGATTATTCTATTAAATAAAACGTGATAATAATTTTTGTTAATAATTTACTTTGTTAATAATTTTCTTCAAAAGCTGTTTTCTTCGATAAGAATAAATGAATGAGAATGCCCCTTGGAGGTAACAGACTTAATTTCTTGTTTTTAATTTTACTCTGTTGTCACTATCGTTTTTACAACTATCCTGCGAAAGTGTACGAAACTGTACATACAAATTTGATATTTAATTAATAAGAAAACTATTGACATCAATATTTTTTTTCATATAAGTACCAAGTTTAAGCCGTTTTAATTACTCATGTCAGAAGGTTCTTGGGCAATTTGGAAACTCTCCACACGGTAGTTGCTAACCTAAGTAATTACATACTACATGTTAAACTTATAGGTACCTTAAATATGTCTTGAACAATCCCAGCTCATTCCTTCTCCAAGACACGACCCCTTTAAAGTTCGCTGTAAAGACACAATTTACGAGATTAGGTAATAAGCACTAATGAATGTTATTCTTTCTGAGTCTGACGTTGTTACTAAAGGAACTCGAACGTAACTTTGAGCATAATGATAAATTAAGGAAAGATCTGTTTTTAAATTGTACATTGATTTGATGTTTGATGATTTGTTTTTCATGTACAGTAAGTACCTAAACAAAATTTGTGAAGGCACTGGCTAGCATAAAGCCTAGCCATTGTCTCTTGATACACTCCAATACCGCAAAGCAATTGTATTATACTACGACGACGTTACATGCTCGAAATTTCTTAATTAACTATGTAGTCTCACTTCTGTATGTACTAGGCATCACACTTTTTATAGCTGTGAAAATAAAACACAAAAAAAACTTTTGAACAAATGTCACTGTCAATGTCGCGCCTGTAGCGCCGTCCTCCTGTCAAACCTCATTCTTTTCTTGCGTGCGGACGTCGCAACATCATAAATTTCGTTGATTTTTACTATTTGAATTTTTCGTGGAAAAAAGTGTTTATTTCATGTGTTCAAGTGGTAAATTAGGAAAGAGCATCGGAATATTAAAATAACGTCGAAAATTCGACGTTTTGGTACAAAAACTAAGCAATTCATCAACCAGCTCAAAGGATAAAGGTTACTGCAACTACTAACTTACCAAAGCAATCTTTCTGCTTTTATTCATGATCTATTTTAATTTTCTGGGTATAACTTTATATATTTTAAAAAACTATACCAAATAGATCGTAAATAAAGGTTTTTTTTCAACAACTGATATAACGATCTTTTTTTGAAATACTTACATTTTTGTCATGTAGATCAGAAACATGACTTTTCTAGCAATGTTTTTGTAACGTTCTTTTCGATTTACCGACATGTTTGTTGTTTTTGTTACAAATACAATACAACAAAATAATAATTAATTTATTACAATTTTCTTGCATACATTGTTCTACAATTTATTCAATATAAAAAGAACTAGATTTTCTAATCTATAACGGTTATTTTGTTTGTGATTCATATTTATTTGAACACGGTTGATAACAAACTAGTCTAGTGGCATAACATGATAATGTACAATTGCTTTAAAAGTGTACTGCTTTATAGCAAATTAGCAAATGTTCAGTTTAGTGGAATACAATACCAACATACATTAAATGTATATAATGGGCGTTGAATAAGGCACGATTGATAAAGAGTTATTCTAGTAACGTAACGTGATTACGTACAATGACTTTAAAAGTGTTACTACTTTATAGCACATAAACAATTATTCAATTGAGTGACATACGTTACCTATATTCAATGTACATTGAGGCGTTATACTCCGTGACATTAGAGCGCGGTTGATAACGAATTAGTCTTGTGGCGTAACGTGATTACGTACAATGACTTTAAAAGTGTTACTACTTTATAGCACATAAACAATTATTCAATTGAGTGACACACGTTACCTATATTCAATGCACATTGAGGCGTTATATTCCGTGACATTAGAGCGCGGTTGATAACTAATTAGTCTTGTGGCGTAACGTGATTACGTACAATGACTTTAAAAGTGTTGCTGCTTTATAGCAAAGGAACAATCAATAAATTTAGTGGCATAAAGTATTCGCATGTAACGTCATCTCGTATAATTATGGTCGAACTTCACTTAAGGTAACTTCGTTTAACAATTTTTTTTTGGAAAATTGTATGTGTGCAAGTATGAATAAATAACGGAATAATTAATAATAACAAAATTTGTAGTTGAGACAAGATAATCTGAGAAGACAAAAGTCACTACAAAGTAAATTGCCATCGTCGGAAAAAGTTTTGTAGAAATTTAAGTTAGGAGTGTATAATTACCATGTTTTTTTAATATTTTCAAATAGACTAGCGAAACTCGATAAATAAATAATGTACTAACCATACATCAAGATTTTCACATTTCAACTCGTAATTGTTAAAATATTTCATATGCATGAAAATATATAAGAATAAAAAAATATTTTGATAGTTTTACTGCAAAAGCGATGTCGTTTTCATCAATTTGTCAAATCAAGCTCGTTTGAAAAAAAAAATAGCTTCTTAGTAGTAGTGCAGGTGGCTCTCGCAGTGGCTAAAAGAGCAGCAATACATTAAGTGTAGTGACGTCACCGTTGTCTCCGCTCAAGCAGTTTCCGGCTGACCTGCTTACTGGAACTCACGCTAGGTCTGTGTCCTGTACTAGATGGGATGGGAAAGTTTGAAAATGAGCAAAAATAATCAGGAACGACAGAACAAATCGGTCATCATCATTCTGAAATGACATTAGTACGAGATTTCTGTATTAGCCACAAAAATAACATTAATGGATATTAAAAAATAAATAGATGTACAAATTACAATTTTTGCTCTGCTTGAGCTCCTCTAAATTTAATTTTAAGTATTAAGGTTTGTAATTATAAGAATACAAGTTTAATATCAATTTAAATTAGGTACTTGTTATGGAATACAACTATGGTAAAAAAAAGTTATCGACTTTGTGTCACATGTTTCTAACAATCATCGACTTACACAATTATTTTAATAATACCATAATTAAAACATTAAACCGTTTTCAAAATTAGCAGTATATCTACGCGTATTTATAGAATTTATAGTTATACATAGCGTATCTTTGTACTGGTTAGAAGCATGCAGTTTTGAGATTCTGCGCAGCGCGGAACGTTTGCAGTTTTAATGAAGTTGTCTTCGTGTGTTTTGTGGTGCTGATTAGCTGCCGTCGCCAAATAGCTCAGTTATTTGGGTGGAAAATACTGAAAAGCACTGAAATTTGCCAAAGACACTTGGTTAGTTATTAACTGACTTCCAAAAAAAAGAGGTTATCAAGTCTTCTGAAAGTATTTTTTGCAAATAACTATCTTTGAAAAGTATAGGTCATCATCATCATCTGCAGTTGACTGTAATTTTTGTCAACTGCAGATGATGTTGATGAACTTTGTCTTTAACGTTACAAAAAGTACACTCTCTAGAGAACTGTATTCAGCTCTCACTGTACGTACTGTAATTATAAGAATTCAATTCTGAAAGTTAGTGCTACGGATAAAACTGAGAGTACGCGATAAACTGGTTAGTAAATTTCTACCCAGTAATTAACACATTATACACTTTATGGATTCTGCATATTTGTTGACATATATCGGTTTTGCGCATGGAGTTGGGCGGGACATGTGGCTAGACGAAATGACAATAGATGGAGCAAAACTGTTACTGAGTGGCGGCCAAGAACAGGCAGACGAGGAGTGGGTCGTCCGGCAGCGAGATGGGTCGAAGACATTATTCGAGTCGCGGGTCGCGGGTTCTTTATAGATGAGGTCTGCGCAACATCGACGCAGCTGTCACATTCAAAGAGGGGCCTATGCCCAGCAGTGGTATAGAGAAGGCTGGGGATGATGATGATGATAGGTATCTAACTGTAAAAAATATTATGCCTACTTGTTTTATGTTTCTGTATAATACTATATGATTGTTTCAGTAAGTATAATATAACATTTTTCAATTTCTAAAATTTTTGTGCTTGGTCGAGCTATAACACTTTATTTGCAGCTTGAATTCAATATGTAAAGTTGCGCAAATAACTAACGTCCATGCTTTCTCGTTTCGGAACTTGCTCGAAGTGTTCGCATTGAAATAATTTCGCGTGTTGTAGAAACGGCAGCGCGTAATAAATTCGACTTTTCACCCCCAAGAAATTGGATGTTATGTGAAAAATAGCAGAAATGGGACTCACTAAGGTCAGGGGTAACACTGTGATTATTTTAATTCCATGATAGTCTGTCAGATTGCTATAATTAACTGGTAATTGCTTGTCTGACCTTTCTTTGTTTTATTTTGGTCTGAGTCTATTGATAGTTCGATACAGCATTGAAAGGTCAAGAATTTCTGATTGAAAAGAAAAATGGAAATCACTCGTGTGTTTGCTAAGAATTATAAAGTCTATCTAATCTATTGTAATGGATCAGATATGGCTATAGTAAATACTTAGGTACTGATCCATATTCGTTTATGCGTATATGTGGTTATTATGGCTCCTTCAATATTCCACTAGCTGAGTCGAACCGCGCCACTCCCATCTCTCGATACTTCAGCTACTCCAACCAAGCTTTCTATGCCACCCGTCTCTCATATACCTATTTTAGACTATATCCATGCACTGTACACGAGCAGTGTTTGACCCGCGATACAGTACATGTGTGAAGCCCTGATGCACTGCACACGAGCGGTATTAGACCCGCGATACAGTACATATGTGTAACCCCCCCCCCCTGTGCATTGTACACGAGCAGTGTTATAGACCCGCGACACAGTATACATGTGGAACTCCCATGCATTGCACACGAGCAGTGTTAGACCCGCGATACAGTACACGTGTAGAACCAACAAGCACTGCACACGAGCTGTTAGACCCGAGATACAAGTACACATCTGGAACCCAGCGCTACTCCCATTGGCGTAGGTATATGTTAGGTAATTAAAGATCTGATCACACGGCCCCCGGGGTATTAGGAGCCTCAGCTCGACTATTGAATTATAAGTATAATTCTGTATGCATACGTAATAATAACCGTGTGACTATGTGAGAATAGTGTGGTGATAGAGTGGCAGCTCTCAGGTAGATTACTTCAAGACATGCGGTCGACCAGCGCTACATTATATGTATGTGTGTATGTATACCTATATGCAGGCTTCAGGACATCATATCGTAATCCTGTACAAGATTACTATATGGGATCTTAATGCCACCTAGCGGGCTAGTGTATTGACTATTACTGCCTATCTATTCCTGCCTGGACGGATAAACAATGATCTCTAAAAATAAAATATTATAGATGCAAAATAATAGAGCATAAAATTATTTTAATCTAATATGCAAATCATTCCAAACATATTTGAATAGATCCCTGAAGTGGTAGCTTAGTTTATAGAGTGCCTGCCTATAAAGGGACATATAGGTACTTGGGGAAGTTATCCAAATAAAAGATTACTTATAATATATATATGTATATATTATTTATCTAGTTCGATTAGTACACCCATGGAAGAACTAGCAAGAAACCATGGAGACACTTTCTTATATTTTAGTCTTTTGGATTGTACAATTATGTTGTGGCTTTATACAAGTTTAGTGACTAGATTCAGGACTTTGATATGAGTATGATATTTTACTGATTGAAAATTAGTAATTAAATATATCGTTATCAAATGACGCTTAGATATGACTGAATGAGATAAAATGGATGAGTATCGATATAATAGTTATGTGTATGTTGCACAATAACGGTTGAACGTGAATATCAGTTTAGTAAAATACAATATAAAATGACAACAGTAGGTAAACAGTGTACAGTTGTGTGATTACTTAACTTTTTACAAAGTTGCATCTGCCGCCTGTCTCATCTGGCTGGCGCCAATGCGCCATCCTTTGCCTCTTTGATTACACCTCACAATCACATAACAATTTAATAAACTATTTTACATATTATCAGTCAAAAATCCCAACATGTGGGTGTTTTATGGAGTTAGGCTCCCAAAATTTAGAAATGTTGATTATTTGGCCGCGAAAACCAGACTGCCGAGGGTTCTTCGCTATTCTTCCTCGAAGACGTTTGTCCCGCCCTTGAACAAAACAATGGGGGTTGCTGGTCGTTGATTGGTTCGTGCAAAGCTCGAAGGGTTGCGCCCGCGCAGACAGTGAAGTCCGCCCACGTAGAGGGTTGTGATGTGTTCTCTCGAGCATATGGAAAAGATATTAATGTGTGTGTACATAATGGTGCATCGATTAAGTAATCGACCGGACATTGTCCGCATCGTGAGTCGAATCAACTGGGATGTCTTTATATATTATTCTATTGAGATGTATGTTAGATGTATATAATGTGTGACTTTTATGGCTTATTAATGGAATGATTGTGATTATGTTGATTACACAATGATGATAATTATTATGTATGTACATATACATAAGCCATAGTCACTTAAAGACATATATAAGACCAGTTGTGACGATGTACTGGGTATTTTAACACACACACTTGAATTGTTTATTCATATTTACATATGTGATATACATATAAAGAGTAAAGATGTAACAATAAGTACCTGAAAGAGAACACATATGCAACAATATGTTATACATGTTTGAGCTTAGCATTATATACTAGTGAAGCACTTAAAATTATCAAGCCTTATTTACTAGAACATTCCAAGCCTTTTCCCTTCCCACGGTTTAACATGCTCACATCTGCCGCGCTTAGCAATTTTAAGACACAATAGATATAGAGAAACTAATGCTTCTAAAAAAACTTTTGTTTTGTTGCGTTTTGTTTTTGAATAACCGGCGCAGTCATAAATATAAATCAGGGTTGTTTATGGGACGTTTCTCATGAAATCATTTTCTTGAAACAGCTCTGATGGTTTGCACATGTTGCAGATAGGGCTTTTGTCCACTTGTAAACTATCGTAATTCTTCGTAAAATTCGAAGAAGGGCAAAACAAAAAAATTGGTACCTACGCTTGGAACTATTACACTATTATTACGAAACAATGCATTTTTTGGTTTTTAGAATTTGCTACTGGGCATTGTTCAGACAAAACGAAAACTAACCTAAATGCTACAGAAGTAATTAAAGAGTGTTGCAATGTTTCTTTTTCTGCGTGTTGCAAACGCAAGCCCTTTTATATATTCTATAAATAATTATTTGGTGTGAAAACAGATTAATTTCCATGAAGCTAACAATCACACCCCTAACACCGCCCCTGTTTCGAAGTGCGGAATAGGAAGAAATTGAAATGTCTGCAGTATTGGCGAATACATCTTAGGTTTGGCGCGTTATTTGTACCGATCTCAGGTCGTGATGGACGACTGGCAGCGCGGCTTTATTGATGGCCCTCTTAAAGAACACTTACGCATGGATTGCTTACAACCTATGTATACGGAATAAACTGTACCACATGAAATGGTTTTATATTTACACAGTACTTGTGGTGCTCGTGGCTTTGCTCGCATTAAGAAGTACAACTTGCATCCCCTATTTCACCCCTTTAAAAGTAGCATTTCCAAAAATCCTTTCTTAACGGATGCCTACGTCATAACATCTACCTTTATTCCAAGTTTCAGCTAAATCCGTCCAGTGGTTAGGGCTGTGCGTTGATAGATCACTATATCAGTCAGTCAATCAGTCACCTTTAAGTTTTATATATTTAGATTAGATACAAACATTGTTAGCTTTTAAGTATTAGATTTTTGAAAGCATGGTTCTTTGAAATCACGTGGTATACAGGTATAGGTACTCGTTGTTTTTTCGAAATTTATGAATTTCATTAAATCGGAATGAAAAAATTTATCATAAACTAAATTGGTTAGCTTTGTTTGTAATTTAGTGTGCAATTAAATTAAGAAACATCTTTGACATATTTTTTTGTTATAGAAATCGAACAGGAGTACTTCCCGAAAAGAAACAAATTTGTACAGTGCCCGAAATTGATAATTCTACTCAAAAGGTTTGTTTAGTTCGTTGTTCTTTATGGTATAACTATTTCAACAAACAGAAGTATTTATCTTCAGAAACTAATAAAAGTGATCGATTCAGACATAGATTGACAAATGGTTAGCTTGTCTGCTATCTTTCGAGTAAAGGTATTCTTAATTATTTTCTTCTACCGACTGCTTTTGTAAAGCCAATATTTATTGCTCCCAAACATTTTTGTTATTGTCAGCTGAATCAGTGATTTGTTATAGGAATTGTGTTTGCACAGAATATTTCTGATTTTCCTTCCTGATGTTTTTTCTTTGCGTATTTCCTGGAAATACAAAAACAACTCGAATATTATCTACGTGGAAATTTTTTTGATGTTTAGCAATTTTTCAGTTTATATATAATAATATTTATACAAATTAAATTCTTTGATCTGTTGCGCATATTCTAAAATAGACGTCAAATACTTGCTATATATTACAAAAATACGACTTATAAAATACTTATCACATTTTTTTTTATACATGAAATAGGCTCACGCTTGACTACAACTTGCCTGATGTTAAGCAATCTACGATCTTGCGCGCTTGCCTAGAAGAAACCGGTTTACTCTTGACTTGAATAATCATAACTACTACTTACTTACCTACTTATAATTTTAATTAGAGCCACAAAAATCTGTACTATTAATAATTTAAGATGCTCCTCGGTATTAGACAATAAACTTGTGTTTTTGGTGTATTCCACTACTATCATATTTCTTATGTTATTCTGATAAAATATTTAAGATACGATATCAGCATTGCCATCCAGCGTGGTAATGCGGCCAGTATGCTGGGCACGCTGCCCTCTGGTAGTGGGCTGGAGCACTTAGATTATCTTTAGGCTTTTCTAAAGATTTTCTAAGTGCCCCTTTTTGTAGTAGTTAGAAGTAGTATGTTTAGTTTTTCTTCCCTTGTTTTTATATTTTACTAGTGGGTGCTCGCGGCTTCGCTCGCATTAAGAATTAAAACTTGCATCCCCTATTTCACCCCTTTAAAAGTGGCATTTCCAAAAATCCTTTCTTAGCGGATGCCTATGTCATAACATCTACCTGCATGCCAAATTTCAGCCCTATCCGTCCAGTGGTTTGGGTTGTGCGTTGATAGATCACTATATCAGTCAGTCAGTCAATCAGTCACCTTTGAGTTTTATATATTTAGATTATTGTAAATAAAGATAATTAGATACGATAAATATGACTGAGCTACAAGCAAAATGTACTTAGTAACTTGCACTTGTAAGTAATATGTATAGATATCTTAAATAACATCTGTAAATATATTTTTTAGTATAGCGATATATTACAGATACATATATAAATCACTCAGTAGGTATTGTATACTTGTTACAGCTAGCAGTATTCATTTCGTGAAACATGAATTTCACGCGAGCTGGTATTTTATTCAGGCTTGCGCACACTTTACACTTGTAACTTTAAATTTCTTTTTTCTATGTTCAAATATGTTATTTCACGAATCAGCTAACTTAGCAACCTTATTTCACATGAATTTTTGACCAAGAAATCACTTTTGGTAATTTTGGTTGGGTTTTTTTGGGTGCCTCTTGAGGCGATTGAAATGGCTGAATTGGGATTCAGCCATTTCAGTCGCCTCAAGAGGTCGCCACAAGTTACATGAGCTTAAAAAACGCCATTATTAGCAATAGCAAGCAAGCTATTTAATATTGCCCAATTTTTTAAGCGGCATCATAATCTAAAGAAGCAAGTCCATAATTATTATAGAATATGGATCTTGCTTGAAATATCTTGGATTTATTAGAATTTTTGTTCATTTGTCTGTTAATTTTGCTTTTTATAACGAAAATATATATTATCAGCTATTTTTGTATGTTTAGCAAAACTTACCTCGTACGTAATTTGAAGGGCCGCGCACGTAGTCTAATCTATTTTGTGAACATAATATGTTTTAATAACACGATTTGTATGACAGACATGCTTTGTTTTGATGATTAGAGAGTTGGGGCTGTGGAGTTACCTGCAGGGAATGCTGGTTATTTTTTGTTACTAAAATATGAAAGCTGGAAGTATACATACGTACTTTAGTTTAGCTGGCGCTGTGACCAAAGTAGATCCTAGTACCAAGCGCACATACAAACGGGTATGTTATGGTATTTGACTGGCCTGTTAGCTTAGTTGGTAGTGGCTCTGCCTTCTAATCTAGGGGTTGCGGGTTCGATTCCCGCCTGACACAAGTATATATGCATTTTAAAATAATTTCTTGTGTTGAGTCTGGTTGTTTGTATGTATAATAAGTATGTATTTACAAAAGAAAAGTATATTAGTATATCCGTTATCTAGTACCCACGACACAAGCGTTTGATTAGTGTGAGGCTAGATGGCGCTGTGTGCAATGTCCTGAAATATTTATTTATTTATTTCATTAAGTAATTTAGTAATTTATTATTTATATGGACCGAGCGCTTCGAGAAATCTTCTATTATTATAAATCGGTTTAGGTGAGATTTCGGTGCAATCCAACTTTGAAATATACCTACTATTTTTGAGAATTAAGGAGTAACATATACACTTAAATTACCGCCTTCTTAGGTACAAGTGTGATGAACATTCTCAGAAAAATCTTTGCGTGGGAACTAGTGGGAAGATATTAAATTTACGGATAAAACTTATTACTTTTCATGAGTACCTACTTGTAAGAGAAAACATTTTCCCCAAAAATATCCTTACCTTTTTCTAACCGAAGTAAAACCAGCCAATTTAATATGAAGCTTATACTGTTCAACAGCTTGAAAAATAAATATCTATTTCCGTTTAATAAGAACCGTTTCGGCAGATTGTACTTACCTTTTTTTCTATCTTTGGTCCGCTTTTTTTTCGGGCAAAGCATATATTATTAACATGCGGATCAGTAAGTAAAATTGTATGCCAAGACATGTTTGGTTGGTCAATATGAAATAACCATATAAGACAGTTTTCCAAATCCTACAAAGAAAATAAAAAGAAGCTTATGTCTCTTTGTGTTTATAAAGTACTTACTTGAATATTAAAATCTTGGCGTCATTTACAGCGTCTCTAGGCAAAACAAATATCAACAAACTCATAATCATACTTTTTCTGTTATTTTATAGTAGTCGTCGATTTGATATGTGTCTTAGATTTGGATTATCTTAAGAGCATCGTCTTAAGATGCTTATTCTTTATAACACCACACTTAATCAAATTTCGTTTCTAATACAGCATCTATGCTTCCAGTAACTTATTTCGTTACTAATACAGATTCTATGCGTCCAGTAATCTTTGTGCCCAAAAGAGGTCATTATTCGTTGCCCCATTGAGAGGACTATCCGGTCCCTGAAGGGTCCAGATTGAGCCCTCGGACTATCAATGCACAGAGAATAGTCACGTACCTTTTATTTGGCAAACGCAATACGGAGGCCTTGTTGACTGAAAGTAAGAAGGCATAGAATTGGTAATGGGAAATAAGTCGGCTGTTGTCTGTTTTCAATGGCTCATCGGGAAGCTTTGTGAGGGTCAGGTTTATACTGATTTTATTTTGGAAGGGGTTGGAAAGTATGCTAAGTAGGGGTGATACACTGTTTACAGTTTATTTATGTTCATGTACTCTGCATTTTTACCTGTGTTAGGTGACCAACAAAGAAACCGCTTTCTAATTTAACTACTTACCTACATACATAACTATTAGTTTAAAACTAACTTAAAATAACTCGTTATATCTGTATAAGTGAAATTTATAATTTCTTTTCAGAAATATACATCTAAAACCATTAACTTTTGTATCTAAGATGACAAAAACTCATGTGTTAAAAAGTTGAACCTGTTATCATATTATATTTTATCATCCCAATTAGCTAAGCTGATAGCAGTTAGAAAATAATAAAATAAGCTCAACACCTTGTAACCCCTCATTTCATTTCGTTCATTTAGTCTAAAATGGCTAAATGTCGATACGTTGCGCAGTCGCAAAACAAAGATTTGGGTTGCGACTGTCAATGTCAAGTGTCGAATTGACATTATTTTCTAACCTGTCAGAGAGACGTGAAAGGTGACTCGACAGATAGAAACGCGCACGGCAAGAAAAATGTAAGCGGGGTCTAGGGCTCTCGATCCCTAGACCCCGGCAGAAGCAGTTCGGTCAACTCGCCACGCTCCGTACATAAGAACTCCCTCGTTGTTGGTGAGTGTTCGAGAAAAAGAGCTCAGTGAAAGAACCTGTTCACCGGGATTAATCTTCCACGTTTCTTGTCGTAGGCGGTTTGCTATATTTGCTGTCTGCTGGAGGTAGTGCTGGTCGATGAGGCCTGCGGACCTCATCCTAGCACGCAGCCGCTGATCTGTGAGAGGAAAAACCCCAGATTCTGGGTAAGTTTTACGACATAAGTGCGGTGCGTGCAGATACCATCTACCCTCTAAAGCGGAACATAAAATAAATGTAACTGTTTGTTAACAGGGTTTTTTAAGTTTCTCGCAAGAATACTCCCTTCTACAACTCATCTACACGGTCTAAGGCTGCTAGCCTAGGCCGCACCAAAATCCTACTTACTTCACAACACACACCTACTTCACATTTCTACATCGTGCTTTGGGCGCGGGGTGCCGGAGGTCACCAACCGTGTTGGGAGAACTTGCAGCTTCTTCCAGCCCTCTATGGCGGGTGTCTCCGCCCTGACTCCGTCCCCATCACTAAGCCGGTAACACCAGGCATATATAATGCCTGGTGCCTTTATACTTTTATTGTGTTGTTGACTGACTAAAACGCATACTGGTTGCAACTAGAAACCCTGGTGTAGGCATTTCCCCTCGACCCTGAGGACAATTGTGTAATTTAAAGAGTACTCCTTCTCTATCGCCTTGAGCTAAGGCTGGCGCCCAAATATCTATAGATCTAATCATTGTCTAAACTACCTGTAAATTAAAAGTAAATAAGAAACCTAATCAAAATTGTAAAGTGTGACTACCACCTTTTGAAACCTATTTAAATATACATAAATTATTAGTAACAATAGTCTAACCTTTTATTTATTGACTACCTAATACCCTCTAGATAGACTTAGGTAGCCAAACCTCATGGATAACGCTCTTATATCCACCCTCACACTAAAAAGCGTTACAGTGGCACTCCAACTGGTATAAGGGTCTAGTTGCAACCTTAGGCTTAAACTTTAAATACTAACTTACAATAAGTATGCAATTATAAAGAAATTTGTGTTGTTTTATTATTTCCTTTAGCTGTAAGTACTTATGTGTTCTTGAATGTGTAATAATTGAATAATATGTGTATGTAATAACCAAAAAGTGATAAAATTGTAAAGTTGCAACCAGGATATCATAATTAATAATTTTACAAAATCTACTTATCTAAACTCAAAACTTAAATGACTATGATTTTAATAATTCAATTAATAAAGACAAATTTACATATTTAACTGCACAATATTAGTGTGTAAGTTTTAGAATCTACCTAGTACACTAGTAAACTTCATATTGAGACCTAACAAACTATACAATCTAGTTATTAACTTAGAATCAAAATACAAATATTACACTCAATACTTATTATTGGAATTACAAATTATACATAATTACCCACTTTTAAATAAATAATTTACAACACTGGTACATACAATATACTGATAACAATACATTTAATAATTTCACTTTGATTACAATAATACATAACATCTATACCAATTATTCTTTTGATTTGCGAGTAAAACTTAAACAATCTAAACAATGGCTCGGGAAATCAATACTTTTATGTTAAAAAAAGATGAGTTGGAATATGAAGTTTTAATTAGAGACACTACCCCGGCTACCACTGTCCAAGCTCTAAGGAAGCAGGTGGCTAAGTTGATTAAAGATCAGCCTCAGGTTATGACCCTGCCTGAACAGTGGGATCATGATAATGACTTGGCCTCCGTACAAACAAAGTCAAGTTTGTTATTGTCGGATTGGGAGAAAGTTTCTAAGGGAGCTATAGGCAAGTCTCAGTTAGATCGGTTATGTTCATCAGGCAATCATCTTCTTCTGCGCATTGATAGGTTGTTGAAATGTAAAAGGCTTGATACAAAGCAGCTACAATCTCTGCAGCTGTCTTTATCAAAGCTGTTGAGGAGATGTTAAACTATGACCATACTGGGTCTGTTTCTGAGTCAGATAGAGAGACCTCTGATTCAGAACCATCTAAACCATCATTAAATCACTTTTATTGTGACATTAAGGTCACAAATTTCTTTATTGGCTTATGATACACTTCTTTATTTACAAATTAATAATACTTACCTAAAACTTCTAAATATTTTTTAAACAAATGGGAGATTGTTAACAACACCTCCTTATATAGGAAAGTCTTCTGAGAGTACTGACATACTCTATAGTGTCCTAAGCTTGACACGCCTTATACTTGTTTCTGTATGTCAGGATACTTTTCTGGATACCTGTAATAATCTATACAGGTATACCTCTTCATAAAGAGCTGTATATGCTCACTTGTTGTTAACAATTTATCTTGATGAAAATTTGGCTTGGAAGTTGATTGGTAAAGAGAATCAACTTCTTCTGTAATTATTTACTTGCTATTTAGATAGCAGTCTATGATTTTTGCGTTCCTATTACAATAAACATAACTAACCTTAAAAATTAGGAACACAACTTAAATCAACACTATTTTACTAACTACCTAACTTGGACAGGAGTTAGGGAAAATAAATAAAACTGTAAATAAGTAGACTAAGCAGTCAATTAAAAAACACAACAACGAGGGGGTCAAATAGATTTTAAGATAGATAAGTAAGTTATTATTAGTTAGTACTTATAGTTTTCTGACAACAGCTCTTCACCACTAAATTAAGATATCTAAATTATTGCAAATTAACCAAAATTAATAAAAATGGTAAACAAAAAACTTAATGTAGCAAATGTAGGTACAATACCTGATAGGGGGAATAAATGATAATAACTAAAAATATTTATGTAAGTATACTGCATGGGATGTCATAACCGAAGGCCACTCTGCCGGGAACTATTACCCGAAGCCAAGGTTGCTTTCTTTTCAAATTTCTGTCTAATTCTTCAACTTTAATCTTTTGTCTTTCACTTTTTGTGCTGAGCATATCCCCATATCCTCCCAAATTGCTTCAGCCTATTTATTTATAAAACTACTTCTTCATTCGCTCATGTACTTGGCCGGTGCACTTTTACCTCCTCTTCTTTGATCAGTCTCTAATCTAATATATTATATTGTAATCTATGTAAATATATTCCTTTAATAAACGAAATATATGCTTACTTTATGTAGTTTACAACTTAAATGGGCCAAGGCCGCTAAGCAATTACAGAGCAGTTTTCGCGGACTCTATAAGCAAGCTTTAAACGCGTACAAATACTTAACTTTTCTACATGTAAAGCGGATACTAAACTAACAGTGCCGTTACACATAACAGAGCAGTTTTCGCGGACTCTAACAATAAGCTCTAAACGCGTAAATACCTACTACTAACTCTTCTACGTACCTACCTACGTAGCTCTAAAGAACTGTATATGTTTACTACACTATAGTGTCTCTAACTAGACACGCCTTCACTTGGCATCTGTAACTCAGATGAAGGGTGCTTTTCGCGTCCTACCGCGTTACAAATAGGAAACTCATAAGTCTACAGGGCGGCGTTGTACCCTGGTCAAATAATAAGCCATAGCAGACATACTAACAAGCTTATGCACATTAGGTGTGTAAATTATACTTGGGGATTTATCTATTAGTTTATCTATATCATACTCACAAGTAGATAATATATCAATATTGTTCCCAGTAAGCTTGACTACATTCAGCAAACTGCATAATAATTTGAATAACATTTTCTAACTAGTGTTAATATTATATTACTCTTATGTAATTATAGGATTACCTATAGGGGTTTTGCAGGGATTAAAAACATAGTAGAATCAGATATATACATTTATTTTTATTCCTTCCAACAAGTGTTACATAATAAAATGAATAAATTATTAGAAAAAATATTTATATTGGAAATTAAAAACTAAATAAACTATAAAATTTGTGAAGCTGTTGCAGAAATAAGTATTTTTAAGATAGATTTAGTTTTGGTTTGGGTATAAGACCACTTTTGGTTTATAAGTTTCTGGTTATTTAATTGTACATAGGATAGGTTGGTAGTCCAGACTTCTGGAAATTTGTTGTTTTTAGTTTTATTAACCTATAATGGTTGTTACACTACTAAAAAAGATCCAACAAATCTTTTTAATGGATATTTTAATTTTTGGTCTTCAACTTCCGCAAACTTTGTTTACTTGCGGTAGCTGTTTCAGTAGTTTACGGCTGAGGGCAGCCGTGAATTCACTGCGTGAATTCTTTTCTGAGGGGGGCCTTGTGTAACCCCTCATTTCATTTCGTTCATTTAGTCTAAAATGGCTAAATGTCGATACGTTGCGCAGTCGCAAAACAAAGATTTGGGTTGCGACTGTCAATGTCAAGTGTCGAATTGACATTATTTTCTAACCTGTCAGAGAGACGTGAAAGGTGACTCGACAGATAGAAACGCGCACGGCAAGAAAAATGTAAGCGGGGTCTAGGGCTCTCGATCCCTAGACCCCGGCAGAAGCAGTTCGGTCAACTCGCCACGCTCCGTACATAAGAACTCCCTCGTTGTTGGTGAGTGTTCGAGAAAAAGAGCTCAGTGAAAGAACCTGTTCACCGGGATTAATCTTCCACGTTTCTTGTCGTAGGCGGTTTGCTATATTTGCTGTCTGCTGGAGGTAGTGCTGGTCGATGAGGCCTGCGGACCTCATCCTAGCACGCAGCCGCTGATCTGTGAGAGGAAAAACCCCAGATTCTGGGTAAGTTTTACGACATAAGTGCGGTGCGTGCAGATACCATCTACCCTCTAAAGCGGAACATAAAATAAATGTAACTGTTTGTTAACAGGGTTTTTTAAGTTTCTCGCAAGAATACTCCCTTCTACAACTCATCTACACGGTCTAAGGCTGCTAGCCTAGGCCGCACCAAAATCCTACTTACTTCACAACACACACCTACTTCACATTTCTACATCGTGCTTTGGGCGCGGGGTGCCGGAGGTCACCAACCGTGTTGGGAGAACTTGCAGCTTCTTCCAGCCCTCTATGGCGGGTGTCTCCGCCCTGACTCCGTCCCCATCACTAAGCCGGTAACACCAGGCATATATAATGCCTGGTGCCTTTATACTTTTATTGTGTTGTTGACTGACTAAAACGCATACTGGTTGCAACTAGAAACCCTGGTGTAGGCATTTCCCCTCGACCCTGAGGACAATTGTGTAATTTAAAGAGTACTCCTTCTCTATCGCCTTGAGCTAAGGCTGGCGCCCAAATATCTATAGATCTAATCATTGTCTAAACTACCTGTAAATTAAAAGTAAATAAGAAACCTAATCAAAATTGTAAAGTGTGACTACCACCTTTTGAAACCTATTTAAATATACATAAATTATTAGTAACAATAGTCTAACCTTTTATTTATTGACTACCTAATACCCTCTAGATAGACTTAGGTAGCCAAACCTCATGGATAACGCTCTTATATCCGCCCCCTTCACTTCCAAGCGTTACAACCTACACACACATACACATTTCTTTGATTAAATGTATATGGAAAAAAAGCAATAATAATGAATACAGTTTACTTGAAGTAGGTAACAGTCCGACTATCACCAAAGTTGCCTTGGAACAAAAAGGAACTATAGTTTCATGCTTCCAAAAATTCTATATCTGAAGCTGAATATTTCCGCCTTTTGCGCCATAACGTGATGCGAGATGAAACGTGACAGGTTTTTCTAGAATTTTCCGAATATATGCGTGGTGGTGGACTCATGCATGTTTGAAAATGGAAAACGGTGGAACAACTGCGCTCGAGCGAAAAGAAAATTCGGGTACAGCTGAATTTTGGTACCTATCACTTACACACACAGAGAGAGAAAGAATCCTATGAAGAGTACTTTTAAGATATATCTTGTTCTTCTTCTTCTTATCGAATGAGAGTGGCCAACTCTGGTGTCAAGAGTTTATCGAGCCGCCCTTAGTGCTAGTATTATAACGTATTATAGGTATATCTTGTTAAAATACATGCAATTTAACAAGATATATTAATTACTAGTGGATGCTCGCGGCTTCGCTCGCATTAAAAAGTAAAACTTGCATCCCCTATTTCACCCCTTTCAAAGTGGTATTTCTAAAAATCCTTTCTTATCGGATACTTATGTCATAACATCTACCTGCATGCCAAATTTCAGCCCGATCTGTCCAGTGGTTTGGGAATTGCGTTGATACATAGATCACTATGTCAGTCAGTCAGTCACCTTGATATAGGTATTCATATAGGTAGATATATTTAGATGTATCTTAATAATATACATTTAAATGAGTGTAGATTGTTGTATTTCGTGGCTGTTATTTATTTTAGATGCTACAACATAATTTATTATTAAATCCTAGGTATAAAGGCCGGTTGTATTTTTTTTACAAGATGTGTATTAGTGTTGTGTGTGAGTATGCCACCGTGAGAGCACTTGTGAGCAATAGCGACAAAAACATAATTACACAATATTTTATTGAAAAAAACAAACGGCATTCGTATATAAATTATATTTATTGTTTCACAATGACTACCTGTATTGTAATTTAAATATTATAATATATATAATACTACTACACCAATTACACCTAGGGGAGTAGCAGTGGCGCAACAAGGGCTGATGATGATGATGAAATGACTGCGTTCTATAGAATCGACTCTCGCAAAACTTTCTCTTATCGCATGAAAATCTTAGAGTTATTCACTATTTACACAAAATATAGAGCAGCAGAAGCCAGTGTCCCGGGAATAGCGCACGTCCGTGCGTATTCTGAGAAAATGTAGAAATATACTCGTGGTGGGAATGTTTGCGTCGCGTCGCGATTGATTCGATTTGCAGCTAGAGACGTGGTGGGACAGAATGTTAGTGAAACAGATGGATAACTTACATAAATGTTTTATTTTGAACACATGTAAAAATGCGCAATCGCATCTGCAGCTAAGGTTTAAAAATCGTCTATTTGTCCGTTTTAATCAAAAAGGAGTTATGGTGCAGAAACCCATTGGGCCTTATTACAAAAAGTGGTTTAAATATTAGTCTAGACCAAGTCCGTTTTAGTGGTTCGAAAGTTCTCTGTCTACTGTCATAATTATCAAACTGTCAAAATGTACCAATGTTGAATCAAAGTTCCAATTTGAAACTGATGTTTGGATTGCTTGTATGTGATGTCTGAACAACAAGAACCCACTTTTTATTTTCAAAGTCCTGGACTAATATATAAACCGCGTTTTGTAATAAGACGGATTTTGTTCGAGTATCAGTAAAAATAAATAAAATATTATAAAACAAACCTACTGCTAATATTGACCTGTGTCTTCACTAGTCGAAGTGTCGCTGTGGCCTCTGAAAACACGTGTTCGGTTCGTTTAGTGTCATCCCGTTTGACAGAGGTCGCTGTTTATCAGGTGGCAAACGAGTCGTTGAGGACACTGTCAATCAGTATTAGATGGAAATAACTGAGATATGTATAGAACTAAATAAATATAGCATTAGCATAGACTATGAGAGAATAGTAAAAATGTGTTTATAAACATTACCTATATGTTACATTCAATTAGGCAAATGTATGTTTTTTATCTTCTTCTTCTTCTTCCAGTGCCTCTCCTTAAGGAGGTTGGCCATCAGCTCAGCTAACTTGACCCTATCTTGTGCCAAGCGAAAAAGTTCTTCTACGCTGGCAATACTCGTCCATTCCCGTATATTTCTCAGCCACAATTTCTTTCTTCTTCCAACGTGTCTTTTGCCTGCGATTTTGCCCATCATTATGAGTTGGAAGAGGTCATATTTCTCGTGTCGCAAGACATGTCAAATAGGCGACTTTTCTCTTTCTGATGGTCTGCAAAAGCTCGCGGCTCTTGCCGACGCGTAGGAGCACTCGTTCATTAGATTGTTCAAAATGCTGGTTTCCGCCTGAGTAATATAGGACATTTCCTTCGGCAGTATGTTTTTATGAAAATTATAATCTTATACTTACCATTGCCGGGAATAGGTTATCTATGGGAGGTTAAAAGTTAATTGGCGCACGTTGTATCTTTGCATGACTTTGCAATGGGGTAAAAAATAATTCTGCTTTATCAACTATTTTTGTTTAATATGCGAACAAAATGCTTCCAATCAAATAATTTGCAATTATTTAGGATTACCTACTTTGATTAATAGATATTGACTGGCCTGTTAGCTTAGTTGGTAGTGGCTCAGCCTTCTAATCTAGAGGTCGCGGGTTCGATTCCCGCATGACAAGTATTTATGTACTTTAAAAATGTATAATTAAGTACTTGTGTTGAGTCTGGTCGTTTGTATGTATAATAAGTATGTATTTACAAAAGAAAAGTATATAAGTATTATATCCGTTATCTAGTACCCACGACACAAGCGTTTGCTTAGTGTGGGGCTAGATGGCGCTGTGTGCAATGTCCAAAAAAAAAAAAAAAATTAGGTTAATTTTTATAGATAGTTTTTTTTAGTCTAAAGGTCTTTTTATTTACATTATATCTATTAAACAACAGTAACATAAAACCATAAACGAAACACACATCTAAATTTAATGAGAACATTCGTTTTACTTCACCCAAAATAAAAGCAGGCATTTGATGGCCAATTACCGTAATAGACACATCGTAGGCAACTTACTATTTACTCGTACCAATAACCCAACCTTAAATAAGCTTAGTCAGCTTACCTAAAGAAATGAAAGAGAGATAGAAAGAAATAACTTATTTTTCGACTCATGGGATACAGCATACACATACACCTTGATTCTACCTTCATAGTAAGGACAGCGAGACTATGGAACTCTCTACCTGGAGCCCTGTTCCCAGGAAATTATAACCCAGGGGTCTTCAAATCTAGAGTAAATAGGTTTCTTCTAGGCAAGCGTGCTACATCTTAGACTATAGTGGTGCTTGACATCAGGCAGGCTATAGTCAAACGTAAGCCTATTTAATGTAAAACAAAAAATAATACACCACAATATACAAATACAATAGCTATAATATTTTTATATTTCGAAAATTTTAATTATGTAATTGGGTTGTGTAATAGAGCACTCAATAATGATTTTACTGTCACTATAACATTAATTATTTATCCAATACAAAATACTTGTAAATGGATGAGGGTCATTCTGATAGCAAAACTTATAAGCTGTGTTCCATCTTATTGTATTTAAATTTAATAACATTATTTCTATTGTACTTATGTATATATGGGTCATTTTGGAAACTGATGTAACCCATATTTAATAAAATATGTATAAAGATTAATGTCATAAAAGTAATAAAATATATACGGTCTGCACTTACTTAAGACACGTTTTCAATAGGCGACGCGTTTTTTTTTCTTAAATTTGGGTAAGTATCTACTTTACTAAATTTGTAATATGGTGAATAACTGAAATAAGATAAAACATTTTATTTACAATAATAAAATATAAAAACAAGGCAAGAAAAATTAAACAAACTACTTCTAACTACTACAAAAAAGTGGCACTTAGAAAATCTTTAGAAAAGCCTAAAGATAATCTATGTGCTCCAGCCCACTACTGAAATAAGTGATTTATTATCTATACTAATATTATAAAGCTGAAGAGTTTGTTTGTTTGTTTGAACGCGCTAATCTCAGGAACTACTGGTTCGAATTTAAACATTCTTTTTGTGTTGAATAGATCATTTATCGAGGAAGGCTTAGGCTATATAACATCACGCTGCAACTATAATAGGAGCGAAGAAACAATGGAAAATCTGGAAAAAACGGGGGAAATTATTCATTTTTTCCACGCGGACGAGGTAGCAGGCACAGCTAGTTATAACAAAAACACAGTCGTATTTGGCGATGTGAGCCCAAAACAAGTTAATAAGAGGGCCCACATAATACATTTGACCGGCGCCGATTCAATGAAATATGAGATACCCACTTAAATATTCTATCTAGAGCGCAGCTTCGCGAGATATGTAGTTCACTGAATTATTACTGAATAGAGTTGGGACAGGAGACACTTTGGTCGGATGCTTATTTATTTGGCCGGATGTCCAATTTTGTCGTTTTGTTTTTATGATATATATGATGAGCGAATAAGATTTGACAAATATGCGAGATTAATGCATGCCTGAACAAGGAGGAGTACATTTTTATTTTGATAATGCGCAATGATAAAACTTGTCGTAGTAGGTACAAAATATACTGAATCAGTCTTAAAAAACCAAAACTTTACCAGAAGCTGTGTTTCCTGCGAACTACAATCCAGGGGTTTTCAAATCTAGAGTTAATAGGTATCTTCTTGGTAAACGTGTTACACCCTAGGCTGCAGCAATGCTTAACATCAGGCAGGCTGTAGTCAAACGTAAACCTATCCCAAGTAAAAAAAAAAAAAAAAGATTATAACAAGCTGCTTTTTAGACTCCAGTGGTGCTTAATAAATTGATTTAGTTTCATTTCCGTCAATCGTATGCTGTACTGTATGTATTATTAGGAAATTGTTAATTACTTCTTATTAATATTGTAAACAACCACAATACAAAAAAACATTGAGACAACTGTTAATACACGATATTTGAATCTTTATATTTTAAGACACAAGACAGTTACAAGCTTAGTAAGTTTAAAACTTGTTTTAGCTGAAAATAAATACTGTTATGTCATTACTTATATTTGATCAAAAAAAATAATCTACGATTTTTGCCGGTTATCAATTTACCAGTTCTTGCCGGATGCATCCCCGCTCTATCGTGCACTGGCTCTCGAGAAATACATTTCTAAGATAATAGTTGGTTTGTCTGTCTTTGAGTGAGTTGCGAGTTCCTCGTTATTCCGAGTAACAGGTAGTAATTTCGTACAGTTTCTTATTAACAGAGGGAACAGGATGAAACATGAATATTCGTCAAAGAAACTTCTGCTGCGCTCAACACGAATGGTTATTTGTTGAAGAGTTGAGAGGAATAACACAGGATCCTTTGTGATACCTAGTCTATGCACTATTATTGTCTTATACCTACCTATGCAATCATGTACGTAACACGTAAGTTTAAACAATAAAGGTTTTTATTATATGTAGTTATATTTATTATTATATTATTATATATATATATATATATATATATATTATTATTATAATATTGTAAAAGAAGAAGTTAATATAGGGAGGAAATGATTTTATTCATTTGTATTGTTTTTTCTTTTTGCAACGTTTTTCTCATGAGTGTTGTGATTTCATAGACTGTCTGCGATCGAAGTAGCGTTTCGTGTTTGCAATTGCTACATCATTCTTGATGAGAATATTAATAAATTTACCGATTTGATTGAAAGTTGATATTTAAGTAGATAAGACCCTAGGACACATTAGGTACCTACTTTTATTCCGGATAAACGCAAGTAACTAAAACGTTAATATGGGTAATGATAATAATTTTGATTCACATGATTTACTCTTTGTGATCGGAATTTCAAATGGAAGAATACGCTTATGAATTCTAAACTCTTCAAAAAGATCGTGTGAATCAAGAATGGATGAAAACAGATATAGAAACAAACCCTCACGTTTAGTGACCAAATAAATTTCAAAGCTAGGCAAATCGACCTACTTTACTCAGCCAAATAGTATCAACATTATTGAGTGCCCCAAGCACTTACCGTTTTCAAAGTTACCACTCACTTATAAAGCGTCAAAGTCCAAAAAACACCGATGCGACCTTCGGAAAGTGTCAAACTTTTCACCTAAAAGTCGTCCGATCCCCGGAGCCCGATTTCCGTTAGGCCTAAAACTTGCCCGCTCTCGCCCATAAATTGTTGAGCGTGACATTTGACATGTCGGATACAACCTTTGACCACGGCGTGGCAATAATTTTGCCACGCTTAGTTCGGCCCGGCTGACAGATGGACACTTGCAAATTTGTAGCTCTGGTGCATACACAAAGTAGCCTTTTGACGCCTGACGCTATCTACAATATATTACACAAACAATTTAGAAATTTGAAACTCAGTTATATACACACTAATAGTTGTATGGCATAAAAGGCTCATTGTATTAACTAATGCAAACGTATAATAGTAGTTTATGCAACTGTCATATAATGAAGTGAGTTTCATATAATGAAGTGAGTTTCATATAATGAAGCGAGTTTCATAATAGTAACGAGTGTTTTAATACCCGTGTTATATGCATACACTACTTTATCTTCACTAATGCAATTAATCAAACAACAAGAGTAAAAGCTTACAGTAGTTTATTTATAATAATTGTTCAAAACAAAAGCAAACAAACTAGGTTGGTTTTCGAACTTATTAAATTAAATTCACGCGTACCTACGTGTATTGTCACAGTGATTTTGCCGCCATTAAAATCTAACCAATGAGAGCGCAGCTGCGCGCATCAATAAAACGCGACCAACCTGATTGGTCCTGCAATCAGGTTGGTCGCGTTTTATTGATGTTATAATGAGATATTACGATATCGATGTGGATATTATACCATCATGTGAAATTGCTTAAATTGAGTGTGTTGTTGTCTGCGCTATAACAGTAGTAATTATAAGTCAAGTATTGGAAACATAAGTAGAATGTTACAACATTAGTGTAGATAAAGTAATTAATGAATTTGTTCCATGGTGTCAGACTAAAGTCACAAATTATTTTCAATGCAAGCGACTACAAAAAATGCGTGATATTTCAATCAATCTTTTCACATAATGTAAATGTCTGCTTTCTATCTGCCCAAGAGAACTCTCATCTACAGTGGAGTTACAACTCTTAGCAATGTAAAATATTATGGCTAAAGAGGAATTACATCACCGTTTTGCATACATATGTATGTCTATATTTTCATCTTAATGAACAGCCCCTGAGGCGTGATGTCATTGCTTTCATATACGGTGTTCTAGAAATCTATTTCAGAGCTTGGATTTTGTGGCGAGCTCTTAGATTGGTGAGCTGATTCGTCTGTCTGGGATTACACTTCGTAGTGTTTGAAAATTTAACTTCAGTCGTGTATTGTGTATGTTGGTTTGGTACAATCTACAATACAATTGTTTTAATTTCTTGTAGTTTTCTAAGTATAATAACACTTAAGTTAACACTTTATATCTTGTATGTTAAGTTAATTTATGTTTTGTGTGCCGTAATAAATAAATAAATAAATATTGATATTCTATCATTTGGTCTGATATAATTTTTTTAAATCTTTATTTATTTAAGGACGTTTGTCGAGATTCGACTATGCCGGTCCGATATAATTATTTACAAATAAATACCCAAAGTATCAAATTCATTTATGTGCGTACGTATTTGTTGCAGTATAAAAACTTTGGAAAGCTTTGAATCTTTAATACCGTTGACTTATGGATGCGGCTCCAAATTTCGCAATTTTATTTTATTTTGAAGTGTTTTTTTAAATAAAATAGAAAAGTTTTCCCACAACACGGTACCGTTAATCATTTAGGTCTATGGAATTTCTATTATTGGTGTCAGTGTAGATATCTATGAATGCTGTTTGGTTTCCGATTGAAAACTTTTTGTAAAGTGGGTTTCAAAATGACTAGTACCTACAAACATAAATCTATAGTCCGGGACATTACACATAGCGCCCTCTAGCCCCATACTAAGCAGACGCTTGTGTCGTGGGTACTAGATAACGGATATAATACTTATATAATTTTTTTTTGTAAATAAACTAATGTGAATACACCAGCGCCAACTCGTTGTTAACATTAATGTCTCCTGAAAGTCCTAACACGTCTCACCGACGTGTACAATTCCATGTTGCCAGAAATAGTCTACATATATTTTACCACTAGTGAACACCCGTGACTTCACTGGTTTTATTTCCGGATAAAAAGTAGCTTATGTCACTTCCAACATATGTACATAATATGTACATACCAAAAAATATGATAGGCTGTTGAGCCGTTTTTGCGTGATACACGTTTAATAAGAAGAAAGAAGCGTTTAAACACACAAAAAAATCTAAAAACGGCAGAAATGTGTGCCGCTATCGATTTAAGGCATACCGAAACATTTTTTTCGAATATCTTTCAAGTACAGATTTTTGACCCTCTTTAGCTTTATTATATGTATAGTTTATTTAGAAACTACCCACGTCGCTGTCCTATCTCCACGGCTTCAAGTCAGGACGTAGACATCTGATTTCATCTATTACTTAGAATTAGTGTCCTGTTTTAGCGCCAAACTAAAATCTTATTTATCTTATCTATGGACGCACATAGAGTTCAGTGTTGCCAATTGAAATTGTAAATTGTGAGTTAGTAAAGTTATCAAATAAGTTGCGGATAGAAATGTGCCTGTTTAAACTTTCAGACGCAGTAGATTATGTCTTTAGGTATATTAATTATTATATTTTGTAATCTTTTTAAATATGTTAAGTATTAGATGACTAATCTAAAAACAACCGGTTTTTTTTTGAAAAAAATTGTGTCCGCACATTTAAACAACGTTTGATCAATGAAATCTGATTAATTATCACTGCACTACTTAAGTAACGTTAAATAAAGTGAAAAGTTCTATAAAAATATTTTTCAGTACTTTACACTTTACTCTTAATTCTCTGTGTGTGTCTGTCTTAATATTACATAGATGTGTTGCATTAGAATAATAGAATGTATTATGTGTTATAATAGAATAATAGAAAATAATACAGAGATAATAAATACAGAATTTATTTTATGTATTTTTCACTCCTGTGTGCGCTAGAACTCTTCGCTAGACTAATCCTAGTTGGCACTGTACTCCAGATTTGCATTGGTACGTCGTTGAGGCGTTTTATCTAAATCACGGCTGAGCTATGTTTGCGGTTGTCCTGGGAATTTACCTATCGGTGAAGATTCTTGTTGAATTTACGAGAATCTAATAAAATAATCTATTGAAAGTGTCTATTTTAAAATTAAAACAGAAGTTTTTTTCTCTCTATTTATGTTACTTTACGTGGTGCATGCTTTACTTAAGGCCATAGTGTCGCTTCAGCCCCCTTAGACAAGAGGCGTTTTTTAGTGAGCGTACTAACGCATACCTACTTATGGAATAGAAAGACCAATTGATTTGATGATTTGGATCGGATTGATATTACGATGCGCTCCGCGGGGGAATCCTTACGTCACTCCCGTACATTGGTCTTGCTATTCCGTAAGTATGCGTCAGTACGCTTACTAAAAACGCCTCTGTCTAAGGGGGCAGGTCATCTAGTACCTAGTCAAATGTCTGCTGTTTAGTACAAAATTCTCACTTTGTCATTTTATGTCAATAAAAAAAGGAACATTTTTACATTATATTTTTCTTTATTTATGCTATTTTCTTATTACGTTTATTACTTTTCGGAACTTCATCACATCACTCTTATATTATAAATGCAAAGTTTGTAATTAGGTGATGTTTGCTACTTTTTACGCTCACATAGCTGAATCGATCTGGATGAAATTTGGCATAAAACTTATTAAAATAGTATGTAATTAACTTCAAATCACATTAACATGATAAACATAATCCATACTAAACGAATCAATTCATATTTTCTTAAACAGTTATTAATATTTCTATAGCACCATCACAGAGCTAGCTAGGTAGTTGCGTTCTAAAATTTCTCTTACCCCACAGCTCTGCGGTAACTTAAGGCATATACATAATAAATTCATACACTACATTGAAAAAAATAAAATTTAAAGCACCGATAATACCAGTATAGCATTATACTGGTATTATCGGTAGATTTAATAACTCAGGCTTAGTCACAATCAGATATGAAAAACCTTTAAAAAACTTTAAAAATTCTCATTAACTTTCTGTATTCTGAGCACACGAAATCGTTTCAACAGTTCATGAAACAAGAAACCTTGAATGTTCCATAGACAAACCAACGTAAACATATTAACTCCTCATAAATATGTGATACTATCATACAGATTCTTATTGAGAATGAAAATCGAACTAAAAATTAACATTTTCTATACTTATAGAGTAAAACGAAATCGTACTTGTAAATGTATCTCAAAATTAAAATAATAAGAGCTCTGTATATTTAATACGACAACTGAATGTTATCACAAACAAATAGTGAATCAAGTGGATATTTGCTGCTAAAATTGGCTTTGTAACCATATGAGAGCATGCCAGCTACGCTCCATCATTTCTTATACTAAGTATACTAATATAGTAAGTATAGGTAAACAATATTACCTGTAAACTTGTCTTTATCTATTCCACTCATATGTCCAACCCTTAACCGCAGAGCTTTCCCAAGAAGCTTAAGTACTACATAAATTGCAGCTTGAACGGGAAACGGGCCGCGTGAGATATGATTATTAAAACAGATGATTGCTGCGGGTCATTTCAATAAGTCAACCGGCTTCTAGCCAACACTTTGCCTGATTTAAGTGTTAGGGGAAAATACTAAGATTGCTCTGTTTGAGACGAAGATTAGATGCTAGATAGTGGTCTGATACGAGTATTATGGTTTACTTGGATCAATGACAGATGATATGTCCTTCATACAATGAAAAATGTCATGTCGTATAAGAAGGTCAAGGAATTGGCAGAAGATTGGGAAGGATGGCGCATGCTCCACAGACAAGGGCCCTGCCCTTAAATTTGTGATGATGACAATGAAAAACTTAATCTATCAGAAACTATGGTCATGTGCAAACCTTTATTTGTTACGTTTTTAACGATTTATTGTTAAGTATAAGCCAGTGTTGGCATATAAATCAATCGCAGTACCTCCAATCAAAAGAAATGTACCTACTTGTGATTTTCATCTAACATTTTGATGTATTTTAAGTGTTTGTATCACGTTAATAAATAATAAATTTACTGATTGTCTGGGCGGTCATCACAATGTACTTGCCTAAGATAACTTATAACTTATAACCTAAGATAACTTCCGCAATGAGTTGTATCTGCGGGGTAGTCACGACCCTCATTTATGAGGAATACGACTCGAAGAGAATCTTCCAATCATTCGTTTTAAGCCTTATTTACATTCGCCCACAACACAGTGTAGACTTGAGTATATTTTTGGGTCCTTCAGACGTCTGTTTAATATTCCACTCATAAGACAGAGATGAGACGTGGAATGTGTGTAATGCCTCTTATATGACATGGGGTTAGATTTATTTGAAGTGGCTTCTTATATCGAATAAGGACAATGGATCATTGTAGATTTATGTGAAATATAATTATGTGCTAGTGTTTAATATATCTATGCCAAAAATGAATGAGAAAACACATACCACGTATATAACAGTTAAACTATAAATTGAAAAGGAATTTTATTTAATAATCTACGTCTCAAATTATGAAATAAAAATTGCTAGTTTTAAAAACAAACTATTATGAATTTTAATCTGAAAGAAAATGTTCGGTGGTTAAAAAATGGTTGAAAAGCATTAAAAATCAAAGCTCTTTGCTTTGATTTTATTATAATCATCTGTAATAAATATATACTCTGTGTAAAAATTGATTGTTATTTTATATTACTGATATATTGTACTCTGTTTGTGAAGATTATTTTGTTGAAACTATGAAATTCAGTAATGGAGTCTCGGTTATTTACAATATTTTTTTAATTATATTAGCAGCACACAAGTAATTTACATTAATATACTGCCTATCCATCAATCCGCAAGAAACAATATGAATTTAAAAAATGGCAAAGATGTACAAGAATATTTTACTTACATAAATATTAGGAAAAAACTCGTCTTGCTACTTCCAGAAGCTTAAATCCTTGTACAGACGATATGGGTTCTCAGTGAGAGGAAATGCGGTTAATCAAAATACTAATGCGTTGTCCCGAGTCTTATTAATGTTTGACTAGAAACGCCTTTTATTGGAACCCGCTTCTTTGGTCAGGAACCAATAAAACTATTTCGAGATTCTGATATTGTTCCTAAAGAATAAACTCTGTGGCTGTAAAAATAGATTGTGCGACTGTTGTAGGATAGGGTTATTAGATTTAAGCTTTACTGTAAGAAGGATTCTATATTTATAATATTGATTGAGTATTACTAACGTATTTATTATATAAACTAGCTGTCCCGGCAGACTTCGTACTGCGACCTAAACGTTTGAATAAATTAATTTCAAAATTTTTTTCCCCTTTTAAACCTTCCCTAGACCTCCACGAACACTTCAAGACTAAGATAAGATAAATCCGTTCAGCCGTTCTCCAGTTTTAATCAGACTAACGAACAACAATTCATTTTTATTTATAAAGATTTTATGTTACGTCACTTCTTTGTATTTTAATTAACTAGGTTTTGAATGCGGCTTCGCATAGGTTTTGCACTGTACATATTAACCTTGCTCTTAAATTCTATATCTCTATCTATTAAAAAAACTGCATAAAAATCCCATGTGTAGTTTTAAAGATCTAAGCATATATACATAAAGATTTAGGGACAGACGACTTTGCTGTATAGGTACTAATATTGATATATTTTTTAAAGACAAAATTGATAACTAATCTGCCCTTCAGTTTACTAGTTTAGTTAAGAAAGATTACATTCACATTTTACAGAATAATAAGAACATATACCAAATCATTTTACAAACTGTTCGATTCAACATTACCAAGCCAAATAACACAGATCCTAAATCAAAAATCAATCACTGCAAATGTATGCGAACAGAACAGTCCGTGTACCAATCACAACAGCCACCAATATTCAGTAGGTTGCCTAAACGAATGCATAATGAGACGGCGCCGTAGCAAGATAAATGTGGTCAACTGCTGTTCCACTGCCGCTGATTAACGGCCTTTCAGGACTGGCAGACGTGTGATGATTGGATAAATTTGTTGTAAAACCTACGGAGGTATGTGAACAAGTTATATGCAATTTATTGTTTTTTTTTCCCGTCGTCTAATATTTTGGTGTTTTTTTTTACATGAGATAGGCTCACGCTTGACTACAACTTGCCTAATGTAAAGCAACGTTATAATCTACGATCTAGCGCGCTTGCCTAGAAGAAACCGGTTTACTCTCGACTTGAAGACCGACAAATTATAGTTCAAGGGGAATAGAGATTCAGGCAAGGAGTTCCACAGTTTGGCTGTTCGCACAATGAAAGTCGAAGCAAAACGCTTGGTGCGAGTCTTGGAAATATTATCTTAGTGTATGTAATTTATTTGTAACATTTGACTATCTGACAAAACGATTTTTGTCACACTCTCTTGAGTCGTATTCCTCATGACTGAGGGTCGTGACTCCCCCGCAGAATTAATCCACTAGGGGAGTTTTCTTGGGCAGATACATCGTGGTGGGCGCCCAGGTCCTTCCACGGAAGACACATGTTCTCGGATATTGTGGTCCTCAAACATATCGGTTTCCTCACGATGTTTTCCTTCACCGTTAAGCGAGTGCAAATCCACACATAACTTGAAAATACAAGTCATTGGTGTAGGGCCGGATTCGAACCCGGGTGCGTCTGAATGAAAAGCACACACTGGAACCGCTACGCCACACTCGCTTAACTTGTTGTCACACAACGAGCATTTTATCTGTAGGTATAGGTTTACGGTTTAAAGCCTAGAATTGCGTCAATTGATATGTTTTCCGTTCTTTCCAGATGGGAAAAGCGTCAAGTCGAACTTTATTGTCGGGTTACTACAACAATGTTCAAGGAAACATAATCACGTAAATTTCTCCCACAACCGATTTCCAGCTATCAACCCAAAACTTAATAAATATTGAAACTAATATAACACCTGTTTACGGGCTTGCCTCAGAAACTTCTCTCGCCTATAAGTTCCTATAACTTATTCTGAGTTTGCTTAACAAACTTAAACATCAATACCGAACTAGTTATAATTTGAAAGGTGTGTTTGTGTGTTGACAGGCCCCACATAGCGACAAGTTGCTACAAGTTTCTACACACATGCCTATTGGGTTGCGCATGTTACTATCTGCAATAATGCTTGAACCTAGCAAAATTGTTCAGCACTTTTGCCATCCAGTCGTAGCATTATCATTATCATCATCATCATCTACAGCCCTTGGGATCCCACTGTTGGGTATAGGCCAGCCGTAGCATACGCGCAAGCAACAAAATTGTACCTGAAACAAGTATTTCAAAATTAATTTATTTGTAGAGATGTAGTAAGAATAATAAATAAGCGAGTGTGGCGCAGCGGTTTCAGTGTCTGCTTTTCTTCCAGACGCACCCTCGTTCAAATCCGGCCCTACACCAATGACTTGTATTTTCAAGTTATGTGTGAATTTGCACTCACTTAACGGTGAAGGAAAACATCGTGAGGAAACGTACATGTTTAAGAACCACAATATCCGAGGACATGTGTCTTCCGTAAAAGAACCTGGGCGCTCACCACGATGTATCTGCCCAAGAAAACTTCCCTAACGAATTAATTCTGCGGGGGAGTCACGACCCGTAGAATAACGTTACATGCATATTTATAGTTTCATCCTACTATTTCTGGTTTGCTAAATTCATAATTAGTAATTAAAAATCTATTACAATTTTCAATTTAATAAAAAATACAAGAAAAAAATAATAAAAGAAGGAAACTTCAAGTTGAAGTTGAACGCTGATGACAAACAGCGTGAAGCAACCGACATGTTCGTGGTTTACAAAATCTTCGGACTTGTATAGCCATGAAAGCACCATTATGTATCTGCTAATAGGTTTACCTACATATGCAATAATATTATAATGACTTGACGCGTTACTGCACCGTTAATATCATCTTGGGGTCGAAAGTCTATCTCATTGCCTTGTATCTGTCGTTCAAATCAGAAACCAATCCTATGTATAAAAAAACTAATAAATAAAAGAAATCTCCACAAAATGTCTGACAGCAAACATATTTTGTATCACAGAACATATCTTTTGTATCGCAGAACACATGTTCCTTGTTTTAAATGAGCAAACAAGTCTGTTAACTCCAAATTCCTGCTTTAAGTATTACCTGAAGCTCTAAAACTAGTGACGTCATCTCATTTGGAAAGCAATTCGGCTTAACGACCAAGACTCCAGGTAGCTTGAAACACGTGAAACTGCTAATTTGGCGAGAGCTCAACACTATAATTACGCTATTAGAATAAGGAATTAAATGCAATACGTAGTTTCGTCCGTATTAGAAAACACGCTATTTTAATAACGCTCAAGTTAATTTGAGTGGCATAAGCGTGCAGCTTAGGCCATAATCATAATTTGAGGTTAATTTAAGTACCTAAAGGTACTCAAATTAATTGCAGTAAGAAAGTGTTTTTTGAATTTTTAATTTATTGGTGTAAAGGATTTATTGTTTGACTTGTTGATGTTCGCGTTTCTGTCGGTAGATAGGTATAAATATTCGATATCGACATACATAATATATACATTTATCTACACTAATGTTGTAACATTCTACTTATGTTTCCAATACTTGACTTATAATTACTACTGTTATAGCGCAGACAACAAAACACTCAATTTAAGCAATTTCACATGATGGTATAATATCCACATCGATATCGTAATATCTCATTATAACATCAATAAAACGCGACCAACCTGATTGCAGGGCCAATCAGGTTGGTCGCGTATTATTGATGCGCGCAGCTGCGCTCTCATTGGATAGATTATCACTGTGACAATACACGTACGCGTGTATTTAATTTAATAAGTTCGAAAACCAACCAAATTTGTTCGCTTTTGTTTTGAACAATTATTATAAATAAACTATTGTCAGCTTACTCTTGTTGTGCTGTACTGTTCTTGTTATGCAACTGCATATAACACGGGTATTAAAACACTCGTTACTATTATGAAACTCGCTGCGCTCGTTTCATAAACTCACACTCGTGTTTTAATACCCTTCATTATATAACAGTTGCATAAACTACTATTATTTCGACGTCACCTCACTTGGGTCACAATATAAAATATCACTTTGATCCGTTGCTTCGTTATGACATGAAAGAGGAACAAACATCAAGAAATTAACAGAATCACTTTCGTTTTATTGATCCTAGATCGATGATAGGTATAAAAGAGTTTACAGCTTGTCATAAGACAGCAAGTAACTTAAAATAGATAATATGTATGTAAGAAAATAAAATGCTGTTTCAATTCTCTATGAATATTATTTTTTATACTACCTAAAGCATCATCATCATTATCTTTGGCCCTTGTCGGCTCACTGCTGGGTACAGGCCTCCTCTCCTATGTGCCATTGGTGTCAGTCTTGTGCTTTTCTTGCCCAGTAAAAGCAAATATTTAAAGTTATAGCCTTTTAAACTAATTTGTCAAGGCAAAAAAATAAACAAATTTCATGAATAAATAGAAATTCCATTCTATTCCACTGGTAACAGCCATCAGGCTGCTTACTGATCCAAATAACGATGAATTTTCCGACCGAATGATCATTGAATAAAATCACTTCAATCATTCAGTTTGTGCCTTCTAAAAATGGACGAAGTTAAGGCTCAATTTCGAATTGTGATGTTAAATTAGGTGGCCTTACTGAGTAGTTAGGTATCTTCATCGTAATTGAACTTATTATATTTGCAAGAAATTATTTGGTATGGATGCTGCTAGAAATATCATACGACTGTAAATAATCTGTTAGTAAAAATAGTATCAAAGTTCATGAATAAATATGAAATTACATTCTAAGTTCGAGAACTCGTTTTTTTTTTAAATTGTTACTACAATAAATTATACTACATTATAAAAATGGTGGCGTATTTTGTTACTCCAACTATAAAACAAATTATATAGACTACTTTTACATAAAATCTTGGAACAATGAACAATTTACAAAAGAAAAGTATATAAGTATTATATCCGTTATCTAGTACCCACGACACAAGCGTTTGCTTAGTGTGGGGCTAGATGGCGCTGTGTGCAATGTCCCGAAATATTTATTTATTTATTTATTTATTTTAATGAATAGTGTTAAATAATTTTCTTATTTCATTAAATAATATACAATATTTATTCATATTCATACAATAAACGAAGTAAGTAAGTTCTTTTGTCATAACGTATAATTGTACATTTTCTGTTTTTTTTTTTTTTAATAATGGCCTCTGCGGCTTTGCCGCAATTTCGCCAATGTCACGTCACAAGAGAAACACATGCTTATTTTATTAGCCAGTAAAAATAATTAACATGGCGCTAATCAGTTGGTCGGTGCAGAATTATTAACTTATTTGAAATTTATTGAGCTTATTTGAGGGTTAATCCTTGGCCTGAAACAACACAACACACACATAAGACAACACACATACAAAAGCAACAACACAATATATACAAGCATGTTACATACATTTTCTGATTTATGAGTCCGTATCATTATCGGTTACGGCTGAATCTGAAATAAGACCTTAGAGCAATCGAAGTTCTTTGAACTGGCATCAAGTTGGAAAAAGGTTCACAAAGTTGAAAGGGTCCACTGCCTAGGGCATACTTCGAAGTATTTTTCAGGCTTTAGAAATATTTACCTATCTGACAGTTAATTTTCAGTTCAGATTTTATTTTCAAAAAATTCGAGTTTCAGTAAATTATTTATTGGACGAAAGGTTTTTACCTTCATCAATTCAAATTTACAAATAACATACAAAGCTACTTTGTAAGCAATATTATAGGTTTGTAGGAATAGAAAAATTAAGCAAATTTGGCTCAGTGGTGGAAATGTCTTCTTAAACTTAACTTAAACTAACTTAACTTAAACTTAACGGCACTTAAAGACACCTTGCTCCAAAACTAGCCCTACAGCAATAATACGATTTTCATGTTATTTGTGGATTTTGCAATGGAGTGCAAAATCCACAAATAGATACATAGTAGATGAAAATCATCGTGAAGAAACCAACATATTTGAGGATCACAAAATCTGGACACCCACCACGTTGTATCTGTCCAAGTCAAATTCCCCAATGAATTAATATATCAATCACAACCCTCAGTATTGAGGAATGTTCAACAACTGAACTAATATCATGTCTATCTATTCGTATGTAACAAAATTACTGAAACAAAATTTACTTACTAATATTAGATATTAATCTAAAAAGGCAATTCGTTAAGTAATACTTTTTCGTCTTCTTCTTCTTATCGATTGAGAGTGGCTAACTCTGGTGTTGAGAATTTATAAAGCTGCCCTTAGGGCTTCTGACATAGCTTAACAACTGCTGTACTATGTACAAACAGCCGTGACCTACAATTTAACGCCAATAAAATTTTTTCGCTAACAACACAGATCACAGATTTAATTTGAGAAACTGAAAACTTAAATCAGTAATCTAAGCATCAAATACAATTCTTAAAATCCGTATTAGCATACCATTATCAAAACTTAAGTATTATAATTTCCCCAGAACAAAATGCCCCTCGCCTGAGTTTCGGCTGGATTATCGACGACCTTTTATCTTGGAGGCTTAGTCTAATCTCTTCGTAGACAGCTTGTTACAGAGTTTTTACAACTTCTGCATGGTTTGTTTTCAGATTGGATTAAAAGACAAAAGGTCGTTGACCGGAAGAGAGGTTTTATATTGTATGAAATTCTTTGTATTGTATTTGATTGTCAAAGTTAAGCAACTGTTTACCCGGTCAGTTCTTGGATGAGTGACCAAAAAGGGGTATTCTATAATATGATTATGGGAGTCGGGTAACATGTGAAATAGCATTGTATTCAATTGCCAACAAGAGTTGGTAGTTGAATCGTATACGGTTTTCAAAGTTAAGTAACTGTAAACCCGGTCAGTTCTTGGATGGGTGGCCAAAAAGTGGTAAGTATTCCATATGAGTATGGGAAACGGATGACACGTGAAATAGTAGGATCTGACGGTTCGTCATACGTCAATCGCAAGTTATGACAGCATGTGAGTGGCCTATAAGGCGGTTTGAATCCTCTCGACACCAGGGAGAGCCACTCTGGTATGGACTCATACTTAGTTTATTATCAATAAAATGGCTGTCTGGCCAGTGTCTGACATATACTCTTACTAGTGGACGCTAGCGGCTTCGCTCACATTATATCAGAATAAAAAGCTTATGCCACTCCTAAGACATCATACTACTTACATACCAAAAATCATGAGGATCCGTTCAGCCGTTTTTGCGTGATAAGAGTGAGAAAGATTGGATGTTGCAACACAGGAATAGACCTAGTGTGATATCCAGGGTTTGCCTAATAATGTACAGTAGGTAATACACTAAGCCCAAGTTTGTACAATATCCTATGTTACATCAGCCTTACTGTGAAAGCCCTTGTAAATGTTGGAATAAATGCTTTTTATGTTTATGTTATGTTTATGTTTATAGAAGAACACAGATATGTCCATGAGGAATAAGAGGAGAGTATACAATATGTGTATCCTGCCATGCTTACTATACGGGTGCCAAACCTGAGCATTGACAGAAGAACTAGCAAGAAAAATAAAAGTGTGTCAGAACGGAATAGAGAGAAGTACTATAGGAGTAAAAAGAAAAGACCGAGTTAAACTAAAATATATCAAAAGTATAACAAAATTTAAGAATGCATACACAACATACAGATGCTTAAAGTGGAGATGGGCTGGGCATATGATAAGAGAAAAAAAAGAGAAATGGACGAGACTAGTAACTGAATGGCAACCAAGAGACAGCAAAAGAAATAGAGGCAGACAAACTAGAAGATGGGAAGACGACATCAAGAAAATAGCAGGTCCACTATGGACCCGCATAGCGAAAGATAGAAAAGAGTGGAAATCTTTAGAGGAGGCCTATGTCGAAAGACAAGCTGCAACAGAGAAACAGCCGTTTACCGATAATTAATTTAAAATAATATGTAAAAGAGAAGAAACTGTCGTAAGATAGAGTAAACATATTTGTAAAGAAATATTGTTATAATAAGTTCAGCAATAAAGGCTATTTTATTTTTATTTATTTATTTATGTTTATATAAACAGAGAAATAGACAAACATATAAAAACTGCTGAAACGTTTTCTATTAACGATTTAAAGTACTTACATATGCCCAAACATTACATTTTCAAATATCTTCTATGTTCAGATTTTTGACTTCAGCTTTATCATATATATGTACATATTGTACATAGATAGATAGATATTGTAAAACTGACAAAGCAACACTAACTCTTCATTAATTCAAGTTAATTCAGGATTGTGACATGTTGGATTACGTAATACCTAGCCGTTAAATCTACTTTTATTTAGCAGACTTTTAAAAAGTTGTAAACACTTCTCTTACAGAGCTGAAATGCAAATATTTTAACCATGTCCTATAAACATAGTAAAGTAAGTGCTTAGGTACAAAATAACGAAAGCACTACAGACACTAGATTACTTGACGATGGCGACACTTTTGCTTTAAAGATCATATTTTAAACCGCCTTTTTAGTTCCAATTTTATCCACTTGCAGAGTTAAGTTGCTTGGACCTTACCAGCCTCAAAACCGGAGCAACAAAGTCTGTTGTTTGAAACAACACGTAAATTCCTTACAAACGTGGAAATTTTCCAAATACCTTGACTCGGTAAAGGGAGAAATACTCGGTATAAAAGAGAAGCTTCAAACAAAGATGAATTATTCACAGATACTGTCATAAAAAGTTTACTTACTTTAGTTTCTCTATTTACAAATACAAAATATATTTATTGACGGAATAAAAATTTACAACAATACGTTTCGTGAAAACTCTCGCTATGTGCTAGTCGTGAAACTTTGTTACAAGGCCAGAGTCTTCTCCCAGATGTGAGAGTTCGTTATCATTATATATTACGTCTATATTTATAAGATTAGTATCTCTCTCTATTCGGAACTGTTTGCATGCTTTCAGAATAAGCGTCCTACCACAGAAAACATAATACAAGTACTACCTACTATCTATGCATGTCCAACGTAGGGAGTTTATAAAGTTAAAAAGGCATAGACATTTTTGTAGGCATGTATTATTATATATGCAATCCTGCAACTCTGCCTTATTCTCATCTGTCCCCTAGATGCCTATCTCAGTAATTATTCATGTAAATGCGACAACTTCGCGACGAATCCGCGAACCGAACCGATTATAACGCTCCGGCGGACGACAAACTCGAACGAAACTTGTTTAAAAATTTAACAAACTACGAATAATTTTATTGGAACTATAGAATCGTCACTGAGTTATTTTATTTTTGTCAAATACGTCACTATATAAGGAAAATTTACACATTTCCTACTCCTTCCTTCCTTTCCTTCATTCCTTTTCCTGTATAAGTATACAACAACAATAATCAACAATAATCTTATAAGACAATCTGACGGATATAAATAATATTTCAACGACATGGTCAACCGCTGCAACCGCGGCTTACAGTGTGCTATTTTAATTTCATTGTTATATTTTTTTTATTGCTAATAAATTGTTTATTTGTTAAAATTGATGGGCTAGCGAAGCTTTATCATTAAGTAACAAATTGCGACCACACATTCGGCTATTGCCGACATCGTAACTAATCGCGAGAAATCTTTATGTGCGAGTAGTATGTGGAAGAGAACTGAAATTTAGAAGCATTTCGACGTGACATTTGTGAGAAGTTATATTTCTATAGTATCCGTTGCTTGTAGGTAACAAATAAATAAATGATTCCCTTGTTATCGTCGTATTTGGCTCGTTTGTTTGATTTCGGAGGAAAACAGACACTTTTATCGCAAATGGGATAGGTATATTATGAAAGTTTGCGAGTCCGTTTCTTGATCAGCGTTATAGGAGAAAAATAATTTCTTTTTTCGATTGATTTAAATTTTCCTTTGAAATCATGTTTTGGTTTGAACAACATGGTAATATTTGGTTCAGTAAAGAGTTTAGTTTGTTAAAAACGTCATTTTCATTATAATAATATTCAAATTTAAGCAAATCAATTACCTACATATAAACTTTTTTTTACAGCTAGGACACATTGACGGCACAGTTTCATTACAAACCCACAAACTATTTCTTCAACTACGTGGAAGTTTAATTTGAAAATACTTAATCGCCATTTAAAGTTTACTTAAATGCTATTTGAGTGCCACTTATGGTCCAGCACTAGCTGTAAATAGCTCCTTATTGCCCTCAAAGCGCAGAGGCCAAATAGGTAAGTAGTGTAAAACGAAATGCAGTGCGGAAAGTCGGCAATTACTCTCTCGTTAATTGATGGCCGAACGACGGCGTCTCACTCAATATGCATGATGTGATGGGAGATAGGGGTGACAGTTGGTATGCTTTAATTAATGTTCCTTATGTCTTTAAAAGATCAAAAGGGTTAGCAATATTTATAGCATGTTCCAGCTTGTGTTTTGAGCTTGTTTTTTTTGTTAACCTATACTGTCTCATTCTCAGGTTTCCTTCAAGTCCCTCTGTGAGTCTCATGGCCTTGAAAATGATGTGACATGCTTTAGTTTATGTTTTTTTTATATTGTTTTCAATGGAACGGTTGGTATAATAACATTGGAATATGAAAATTTATTCTAAATGTACAGCTCAAAAAGTAGCTGCGTAAAGTGGGTAAGTACCTAGTCTTTTTTGCTCAATTGACAACGTGCATCACATGACACAACCTCAAATTAATTTTAAATTAATTTCACTGTGACTTTTGTGTAGGAGTAGCAAGTTTGTTGATATTACCATACTGTTCAAAGAGTTATTTCATATTTTTTGGACTACTTTTATATCCCATAAAAGTAGTATTTCCTAAGTCATGAGGAATACGACTTCAAGAGTGTTAAAAGACGAGATTTTTCCATTAGGCCCGGGCACCATCAGTGCCCAGCCATCGTCCGGTGACGCAGCAATGGTAGCACTTGGCAACCAGCTGCATAGTCCTTTCCAAAAAAAAAAGAGATTTTTCCATCAGTGTCAACCCTATTTAGCATTACGACCGCCACAGCAAGGAGAGCGCAACTCCGCGACGACCAATTAGCAGAATTTATTCAGATCATTCCATCCACGAGCCTTTTGTATGGACGTGTTCTACTGCAACTGATTTGTATGGTCGCTCATTTTATATTGCGCTGTTTTGTAAATAAATTAGGGCAATAAATTATAGAAATAGTTTACATTTTGCGCGCATACATTAAGGTTTTTGAGATTTTTCAAGGGTAATAAACAAATGGCCTATGACTTTTGGAATCTTTTTGGTAAATTTAATTAAGATACAAGAACAAAGTAAAGACACTAGTAAAAAAAGTTACTTTTCTTACTCATATGCTTCTTAGAGTGTGTGAAGTAATTACGTTTTTACATATGACAAATAAAAAAAATGGCGCGATGGAGTATAGTGGAACGATATAAAATAACAATAGTGACTGCCGTAAGTAGGTATATATAAAATGTTATAAACTATAAATAGTCAAACAGGACATTTATAAAATTTTACCCCAAGGGAGTAAAATACAGGTTGACTTGACAGTATTTTTGAAAATCTGGTCACGTAGGTAAACTAGTCCTTGATAAAACAAACATAACCTAAGTAATAACTTAACTCCAAGCTCTTTGTAGAGTTAAAAACACGTGGAAGAGCACGGTCAGTTAGAAACTGTCTCTACTTTGTACGTTGTGAAACCGCTATTCAGTTTACCTACTATAAGATATTATAATAATAATACGTAGAAAACTTTACATCCATACATACTCGTACATTTTCTGTATATATCTCTTTCCTGAGTATTTAATTGCAATAGGCCTCTCAGTGTTGGCTAAAATATCAAACGTAAAGCTTGAGAGGCTCTAAACCTGAATAAACGATAATAATAAATGTAGTAAAAATCTACTGAGATGAAAGATTTGATATTGTTTTCTTCACATATTTAAAAAAAAATGTAGCTTATAATTGTAGAGTGGCTATAACACATCTTTATTAATAAAAATGAATTGTTGTTCGTTAGTCTGATTAAAACTCGAGAACGGCTGAACGGATTTATCTTATCTTAGTCTTGAAATGTTCGTGGAGGTCTAGGGAAGGTTTAAAAGGGGAAAAAAAAAGTTTAGGTCGCAGTACGAAGTCTGCCGGGACAGCTAGTATATCATAAAATATTTGATTTTGTTGTGATGAGTAGGTATTTGCAAAAAAAAGACAATATTAACAACATTATTTCGAACATTATTAAAAAAGTTGAATATTTTTCGTAAGATAGTTATAAAGTTATTATTGTGCCCTTAAACTTGATTAATGAATTATCTTTATAAAAAAAATTAATACAGATTTGTTTCACAATTTCATGCATTGAAAATTTTGGCATAAACAATATCAAATACATGATGCTCACCATAAAGCCTTTTTTGTAAACCCCCCACTTCTTGCTAAGTTTATTTTTCCTGAAGCTCTGCGTTCACGTTTGTATGGTTTCCTAACTGTTTGTGTAGTTTAGAGTTTAACAAATACTTTCCGCTTGGCTCGAGTTCCTGCAGTTTAACAATTAGAGGAGTTAGCGATATGTTTGCACACAAGCGGGGTTAGTTTGAGGATTAAATTGACCTTTTATCTCTAAATACCTTCTAATCACTTTCATTCAAAATTTAAGAGCGATGCTCTTGTCTGTGGAGTATGCGCCATTCTCCTCGATTTTTAGCCAATTCCTTGACCTCCTTATACGACATGACGCTTGCCATCTCTTTGATTTGATCGATATATGCCCTTCTCGGCCTTCCTCTTCCTTTTCGTGCCTCTGGCTTCCCCTCGACAATGGTTTTCATAATGTTGCCATGTCATTTCTAATCACTACATAGTATCAAGCAAATTCGCTTCTCACATCTGTCCCTATAGCCTGGGAGAGGTAGTTACTTATATGAACAACAACACAAGGACAGTTATGAACAGACTAGCTGCGCTCGCGACTTCGTCCGCTTGGAATAGTTATTTTGGGCATCATATTTATTTTTGCAAACAACCTCTTCCGGTTTATAAATTATAGCTGTTACCCACGACTTGTTTTCGACGAACTGTTTTCGCAGCGCACGCAACGGAAGCCCTCAAAAAAAAAAAAATCCCCGTTTTTTCCACATTTTCCATTGTTTCTTCGCTCCTATTAGTTGTAGTGTGATGTTATATAGCCTAGCTTGATAAAGCCTTTCTTGATAAATGGCCTATTCAACACAAAAATAATTTTTCAATTCGAACCAGTAGTCCCTGAGATTAGCGCGTTCAAACAAATAAACATACAAACAAACAAACAAACTCTTCAGCTTTATAATATTAAGTATAGATTAAAAATCTTGAATTTAATTTAGTTAGTATCTGAGACCAACTGAAAGATTCAATCGATCATACCTATAATACGAAGATACCGGAAGCTGTAAAGTACGGTCGAGAGGAAATCATTGCATTGGTATCTGTACATTTAATTTTCTACGAGTCTTTGACGAGTTGAATTCTATCTCGGAGCAAAGCTGCTTGCAACGACTTTATTAGCTATAGACTCTTCTTTGTGAAATAAAATATACTGGTAAGTAAGTAAGATCGTATGAGAGTGGCCAACTCTAGTATCAGAGTATTTCAAACCGCCTCAAAAGTCTCTGACATGGCTTAACGGCTGCCGTACTATATATGTATATACAAACAGCCAGGACCTACGATTGAACGTGTCATCTGACCCACGGAAACGCCCAAAATGGAATCCCACTTTTTGGTCACCCATCCAATGACACCTTGCCGACATTTGCTTGACATTGGTGATCGAATGCGATTACCTCCGCTAGTTGAGCTTAAGGCGCTTATGTCTGCAAGTTTTTGAGTAGAAACATGGAAAAAACTATAAAAACTTGTATTGGACACTATTTAATTTAGCAAGGTTATCCTATCCAAATACTTGGCAACGAGAGTCGATTAATTTTTGTTGATCGTGACTCTTCGGATTCTAATATTCATTCTTATTACATTCGTGCAAATATCATGAAAAAACAAATATCACGCAACAAACAACCATTTGAAAGCTGAATGTAAACTATATCTTGCAGTATATTGTTATTAATAGTGTTTTTTACTAAGATTCGACCAATCTAATGAGGAGTCTGGAATACATTGTCAATGATCTCGTAGCAGCGCTGCTAGTGAATAGATTAAAACCGCAGGTTCACAAGATATTGCTTTTTAACTAAGTATTTTCTTTTACACTGAAGTGGTAAATGGGAAGTTTTATACGTTACGGGTTATCGATCAGGTTAGTTCTTGGATGGGCTGTCAGTTATCGAATGAGTGTGGCTTACTCTGGTGTTGAGAGTTTATCAAGCCGCCTTAGGGCCTCTGATATGGCTTTAGTGAACCAATAGTGATAATTACACACCTACATCTTGTCCTTCCATAAGTCAGATTTCCTTTACGTTAAAAATTAAAGATTTTTTAGAATGATGTTAACATAAAAAACATTCATTTTATTTGACTGGCATTTGATTTTAGCATAGTTGGTAGTCTCTGCCTTCTTATCTAGGGGTGCGGGTTCGATTCCCCCATAACACAAAAGATATTGGATTTTAAAATTTGTACATATGTACTTGTGTTGAATCTGGGCGTTTCTATGTATAATTAGTATGTTTGTATTTACAAAAGAAAAGTATACATGTATTATATCCGTTATTATAGTACCCATGATACAAGCGTAAGCTTAGTATGGGGCTAGATGGCGCTGTGTGATATGTAATGAAATATTTATTTATTTATTTTATTTATTCAGCTGAATTGAGACACTCGTATTTAAAAGATGCTTCGTAAGTATTATATACCTTTTCAAACCACCACACAAACAATACACAATTAACAAAAATAATTTATAATGATATTATATTTTTAGCAATGTATTCTAAGGTAAAACATATTTGGCCCCTGTCAAATAAAAAAAACCTTCGAACTCAAAAAGAGCATTCTATTGTAGCTCATAATTCAGCGTGAATTAACTCAAATTCCGGTTATTGTTTAGCGTTAACGGAATTTCAGAGACAATAACCGGTGCATAACCTCATTATAAAGGATTAATAATGCTTCTATTAAGTGTCGCCACAAATTTTGATTATCAGAAAATTGATGAGAGTATGGTTTGATAAAATATCATTAGTATCCTAGTAGTAGGTAGTGTTAAATTATACCACTCACAGTCCAAAATACAAAATACACTATTTATATGTATTTGTAATCTTCATGATCATCATCCACAGTCTGCCCTATCCACTGCTGGGCATAGGCCTCTCTTTGAATGTGCCAGCTGCGTCGATCTTGCGCAGACCTCAACCATAAAGATATTATTTGTATAAATATTGTTGATATATTGAGCTAGTAACCAGTCATAACTTAAGAATAATAGATTCTCATTTGGCGACAAACTGCTATCGTTTAGATTAAAAAAAAAACTTCTCACGTCTAATTATAATCTTCTCTCTTTCTCTCTCTCATTAATTTGTATTTCCTCTTCATGACTGAGGTTCGTTACTCCCACAAGAATAAATTAATTATAAGCTTAACAGTAATTAAAATATATCTCACTTTGAACCACAAATGAAAACGCAATAGGTTTCCGCATTAAACACCCAATAAATCCGAACACTGACTTCATGTTTAGTTCCCGGAATATCCGAGAGATACACAACCCCTTGTATTTTATTGCATTAACTGCCCATTCTGAATATAGCAGGGCAAGATGAAGAAAAGACAGAAACTAAGCAATGAATAAATAAATAGAATATTTTAGGTCATATCACACAGCGCCATCTAACCCCATAATACGAATATGCTAACGTTTGTAAACAAAAAGTACTATAAACTTTTATACTTATTTTACTTTTTTTTTTGTAAATACATTCTTATTAAACGTAGCAACAATCAGACTCAACACAAAAAACCATTGCATTTTTGATACGGTTGTAACAAATTAATTCTTATTGTCAGTGATTTTCAAATAGCCCTAATAAACTGGTGGCAGTATAAATTCTCAAAACAGACATGACATAGTAGATTGCTTTTGAACATTTTTTTAAAGACGAAAGCGTCTCAGATTTAGCTTTTAGTTTGTAAGATTACTTTGAGCATCATATTATTAAAAGAAATAACGTCTGATTTGTATAATTATAACTTACCAATTTGACTATCCTAAATGTACTTTTAATGTATCTATATTGATAAATATATGAAATGAAATGCTTTCTATTCTGAGGCAACGCGGGTAAAACAGCGTGTACAAACATTCTAACCGTATCACTCGTCAAAATAGTCAAAAGATATACATCTGCTAGTTTCCTGTATCTGTGTTATAGCGAGCAGCCATAATATTTGCATTCGGTCGTTATTTTTATTTGTTGCGATTGTGCCAAGTGGTTTAAGTCCAGTTTAATTGTAGCAATTTTCATTTATTCAGATTTTCTGCGCTATCCGTATAAAATTATTAGTATGTTATGGAATTTAATTACAAAAGATTTAGTAACAAAATATGACCTATTAATTTACATACAACTACTTTACTGGTTTTAGTTGACTTGAAACTTCATTTCATGAAGTTTTTACATTTAACAAAACATACTTCTATAAAAAGCGCAAGCAAGACTGTCTCACATCTTAGGTTAACGTAATTACACGTATGTATGTACATTTTAGAATTTTGATACCACAGATCTATTCTTTAGATTTCTTGTTCATGTTTGATACAGAGATTTTAATTTTTTTAAATCGACAAACATTTTTACACGCTTGATTTTATAGAGGTGTTTAGCATTGTTGAAGTTTTTATACTACCAAATTTAAAAACCGGTAAATTTGAAGTTAAAGTTAAAAACGAGAAAAAACATCCAGCAAAAAGTTTCACAGTGTTATTGGGCTGACTATAAAATGTAGAAATATCCGATACACAATATATGTACATTTTATATAAAACATTTATACTACGACGACGTTACATGCTCGAGATTTCTTAATTAACTATGTAGTCTCAATTCTGTATGTACTAGGCGTCACACTTTTTATAGCTGTGAAAATAAAAACACAAAAAAAAACTTTTGAACAAATGTCACTGTCAATGTCGCGCCTGTAGCGCCCTCCTCCTGTCAAACCTCATTCTTTTCTTGTATGCGGGCGTCGCAACATCATAAATTTCGTTGAATTTTACTATTTGAATTTTTCGTGGAAAAAAGTGTTTATTTAATGTGTTTAAGTGGTAAATTAGGAAAAGGAGCTTCGGAATTTTAAAATGACGTCGAAAATTCGACGTTTGGTATAAAAACTAAGCAATTCATCAACCAGCTCAAAGGATAAAGGTTAGTGCAACTACTAACTTACCAAAGCAATCTTTCTGCTTTTATTCATGATCGATTTTAATTTTCTGGGTATAATTTTATATGTTTAAAAAAAACTATACCGAATAGATCGTAAATTTATAAAGGTTTTTTTTTTCAACAACTGATATAACGATCTTTTTTTGAAATACCCACATTTTTGTCATGTAGATCATATTAGCATACCTAAACTTACAAGACTTTGTCCTCATAGAGAGGCAATCTGCCCTGCAAAAGCTTTATGTGTTACTTCACCAAAAAGTAACTATAGAAATTTGCCACCAACGGTAAAACCAATTTTAACTGCTAAGAAATCAATTACTGATGCTAGTTCAGGATCCGTTTTTCTGACCAGTCTAGTGACTACGCTACTCTTTCGTTTGGCGTCCCACAAGGGAGTGTCCTTGGGCCTACCCTCTTTTTGGTTTATATCAACGATCTCTGCCAGTTAAAACTACCAAACATAGATATTTTCTGTTTCGCCGATGATACCTCTCTTATATGCAGCGGTAAGACCTGGAAAGAGGCCGTTGATGTTGCAAATCGAGGTCTGGCTCAAGTTGCCGGTTGGTTAAACTGTAACCTATTAACACTCAATACCAGTAAAACCAAATACATGACTTTTCAAATGACACAGCGTACACAACCGACAGGGATTACCCTAAAACTACACAGTTGTGGCGACCACTCTAACACTTCATGTAGCTGCCCAAAGCTAGAGCGTGTTAGCCACCTAAAATACCTAGGACTGACCTTAGATTGCAATCTTACCTTTGAAAACCACACCAAAAGTTTAAGTACAAGACTTCGAAAAATGTTGCATATATTTAAAAGGTTAGGCGCTGTTGCCGATACTAAAACTATACGAACAGTTTATATTGCACTCTGTCAGTCTATTTTGACATATTGTATTGTCTGTTGGGGTACTGTCGTCAAAACTCGACTTAAAAAAGTGGAAGTTGCTCAGCGTGCAATCTTAAAAGTGGCCCATAAAAAACCTTTTAGGTACCCAACTACCCAATTATACGAAGACACTAAATTTTTGACTGTCAGGCAACTTTACATAATGGCCGCTAGCCTACGTTTTCACAAAAAGGCTTTGTCTACTGTCAAACAACCAGCTCGGACATCACGAACTTGCACATGGCCACTTCCAAAAGCTAGAACTTGCCTAGCCAAACGCTGTTTTTCTTTTCAAGGACCATCTTTATACAGATATCTACATGAGAAACTTGATATTCTAAAAACGACAAGACAAACCTGCAAAAAGAAAATCATCTCATGGCTATTTACACTAGACTACAAAGAAACTGAAAAGCTATATAAAACCTAACGCTACGGGGCCTGCTTTCATAAATTGTCTATTAGGTCCATGTACTCATTTTAATTAAATTCTATTTCATTACATGTAACCTATTAAACCGCTTATGTATACATTATATTATGACAAATATCCCATTAATTTATCATGTATGTAAATTACCATTTAATTTAATGTATACCTATATGATTTAAGTAAACTTTAATCAACTCCAAATATAAGTATAATGTAATACAATTCACTAGATAATTATCAAAATAAACATCGTAAGATAATGGTACACTGCGATAACGTATATAGTATCGAGCCTTTCCCATCCCTAGAAGACAACGCAAGAGTATCCCCTCCACGCATCAGTCGTCCGAGCCGAGTGAGCGGGCTGCCATTCACTGTCACCGCGCCAGTCGCCGGCCGCCGCGCCGGCGCACGCCACGAGTTGATTAGCTGCTTTCGGTGCGCGAAACGCTTGCCGAAAATATGATCGGGTCGGGATGAATGCTTTTAAATAGGAATACTTTTACATTATCATTAGTTATGTGTCCTCATATATTTTACAAGGTGCGTGTGCAACATTAACTTGCAATACCATGCATGTTACCGGACAATTTAGTTTTGAAATGCAGGCCCCAATCATAACACATTGAATACACACAATAATCGTGCCGCGTTATCGCAGGATATACCCACAAAAATAAAATACCCTGGAATGGAAGGAACATAATTTATGTTGACACTTGACTAGATCTTAGAATTTGATGTACTTACCTAATGTCATGAATTTTGTGCAGATATGCTTTTCTTTGTATTTGTCTTGCGATTCGCTTTATATTAACTAAGTAAATTCGCTATTTATTAACCAAGACTAGTTAATAAATAAAGTATCATAGATGTGTATATCTAAGCGAAACTATGTATGTAGGTAGTTACATATGTTTTTGACGAACATGTGCAGCTATACTAATTTCTGATAATTAGATTTATTTATTTTTCTATTTTTTTTTTATTAAGAACTACACTCAAGTACATAGGTAATACTTGTTGTTTTTATTATCACTTGTAGTTTTTATTCCATATACCTATGTACCTACATCTATGAATCAACGGAAAGAGCCTACATTGCACGACACAAGTTTCGACTTAGTGTGCAATGTAGTGCACCCAGTGCTTAATGTCTATGTAGTAATTATTATCTTGTTAAATATTGTATTCTACTTTAAGCAGGTACCTACATTTACAAGTACATAGCATTAAGATCTGTAACTAGTTATTTAAGTGTAAATAAATGATTATTATGATAGTTCTGCTACAATAAGGGCATAGATTATCGACTGCAAGTTGCAGCTGACTTTTCTTTATAATTGTATAACGAATAGGGACATGTAAATCATTTATAGTCGCCAAAATATATAAGCGCCTCATTACAGCAGAGCAGATGAGAGTTAAATATTTTTACATAGTCAATTTAAATTATAAAATGTAATAAGTTGATCCCTTCTAATACAAATTTATATTTGTAACTTATTCTTCAATCTATATTTGTTTTCTCAAATAAGCTATTGTTAGCACCATTAGGTAAATTTTGTTCACAATCAAAGATCTAGCAAACTGTAAATTAGCGTCTGGTACGCAACCATTACGATCTTTGATACGTGTTGATCTCGTTTATGCTAAAGTGCTAAACATCTACATAGTTAATTAAGAAATCTCGAGCATGTAACGTCGTCGTAACGGCTATTTAACAATACACGGGTTAGTCAATGTTGTTGACATTTACAGGGTCCGGGTGGGACTTTAAATCTCTTCGCATGTAACGTCGTCTCGTATAATTATGGTCGAACTTCACTTAAGGTAAGTTCGTTAAACCATTAATTATTCATTCAATCCCATGTTAGGACAAGAGTCCCATCATTGGTTACAAATATGATCTCTCTAAGTCCATAAAATAGCCCATCAAAATTCATTCCGTACAGAAATCGCACTCGTAAAATGTATTATCAGTATAGACAATACTATTTAGAGACTTCTAACTACATCAGACCACCCTGTGTTCGCTCGTCGCTCAACCTTATATACTAGGATATCGGTGTGTTTCCACAGTCTTTTTTAAACTAAAACACAGCACAGCACACAGCACACACAGTTGCACAGTTAACCTGATGGTAAGCAAAAGCTATGGTCTAAGATAGATCGTCCTAGCCCGTTAAGAACCGGTTCACTCTCGCTTTGAAGATCGCTGGATTATAATATTCTCGTTTGTAATCCAGTTCTATTTCTAGTTCAGTTCTAGTGTGCTCCACAACACTGTTGTTTAAAGAAATAAAACTAAAACTGGTCAACGGGCATTAAAAAAAAACAGGTACAGAAGGAAGACGCCAATATAAGCTGCTATAATACTCTATAATCACCACGAACTATCCAGCGATCTTCAAAGCGAGTGTGAACCGGTTCTTGCTGGGTAAGAACAATACATCTAAGGCCATAGCTATTGCTTACCAATAAAACAAAACTATGGCAAAGCAATGGTCAATAAATAAATAATAAATATTCCGGGACATTCCACACAGCGCCATCTAGCCCCACACTAAGCAAACGCTTGTGTCGTGAGTACTAGATAACGGATATAATACTTATATACTTTTCTTTTGTAAATACATACTTATTATACATACAAACGACCAGACTCAACACAAGTAATTATACTTTTTTTTAATGTTCATAAATACTAGTGTCATGTGGGAATCGAACCCGCAACCCCTAGATTAGAAGGTAGAGCCACTACCAACTAAGCTAACAGGCCAGTCAATTGTAAAACTATTTTTTTTTTAAAAGATAATATGTAAGCAACAGGTCATATAGGCTGTAGTATGTCTCTTTTACATAGCGGTCTTTAATAAAACAGTCGAAAAAATAAAAGTTTTTTCGTTTTACCACAGAATACAGGTATTACCTAAGGTGTCTTTTAAGTATTACGTCTTCGAAGATCAGTAAGATTCCTCCTCGCCAATCTCATGTCAAGTGACCCCTGGTTTATGGTGGCATAAAACTTTTTTGTATGATGATGTAGAATTTTATTTCAGAATGGGATATAGAAGGAAATAGAGGTTTTCAGAGTTCCATAGTTTAACAATTTTGAATAGAACTTTTGTGTTAATATTGAAATAGTAAACGTGGATGCAATTAGCAAAGTTATGTTTGAGTAAACTGTTTTTAACAAATTAAGCTAAAATCCAATGACCTGGTCATGATATATGTTTTATAAAAAATCCACCTTTATGCGCCACACACAATTACACAATCTTTGATAAGTAACTATTTTATACGAAATTTGAATATTTTGGATACTGGCAATTTACCAAACCTTTTTTTCGATATATGTATATCTGTTCTACTCCAGATTTGAGTATGATCGTCCTTCGTCCACAACGTCACTTGTGCAGGAATCACTTTAGGAGACTCTATATCTGGATAAGATCTAAAGTAGCACACTCAAACTGGCGCTTCGGCCCAATTGGATGGGCTTACCAGATGACGTAATACATCAGGTCATTGCCAAGTGCCTTTCAATACTCAATAGAAGCACAATATAAAAATTAATAGAAGTACATACGAGCATTATGATTCATCATTATATCAGCCTGTTTCCCACCCACTTCTGAGCATAGGCCTCCTCTTCAGCGCGCCTCACAGTCAGTCAATCCAGCTAATAATAGAACATTATTATTTATATTTCTTTGGGTCGACGACATCGTCAAAGCCGAGGGTCCAACATGGATGTGATGGATGGCACATACAAAGGGAGGCTTAACCCAGCAGTGGGATCCCAAGGGCTGTGGATGATGATGATGATGTAGGATTTGTGTGACGAATGTAGCCAACGTAACACAGGCCCACTAAGGGACCTAGTACGTGGCACGGCTACAAACTCATGTATGTAGGTACAAAACTTAAATAGTAGGTTAACACCTAGATTATAAGAAACTTTTTGTAAACACCATCGTTTTTTTTTTCGTCTTTAGTAAAAAAATACTAAGTATTTTGATTTTCTATACCGTCCTTTTTCCATTGATCCCATTCAATGATACATTGGTCAATCTTAAAAAGAAAACGGCTCCACATAGATTTCCAATACCGAATGATAAATTAAATCGCTTCACTCCCAGAACAAATACTTTATTGTTTGGCTCAATTGTATCGGATTATAATGGCTGCTATACACTTTTCAATTTTCCACAAATTTTCTGTTATTGTGATAATCCCGTTTTTCTGCTGTTGATAACAATGTTTCCTTAACATTCCATTCAATAAAAGACCACAAAATGACTTGAAAAACCATTAATTATTGTTATAAATAGATCACTTTTGTACCGGGTCACACACACTTCTTCACAAAATATCATCGTGATGATTGATTTATTTGATTTTGACGATGACACAATAATGTTTTTTGATGAATACGTGTAGCAAGCATCAAATAAATAATCTTCTTTATAAATAAAAATGAATTGTTGTTCGTTAGTCTGATTAAAACTCGAGAACGGCGGAACGGATTTATCTTATCTTAGTCTTGAAATGTTCGTGGAGGTCTAGGGAAGGTTTAAAAGGAAAAAAAAAACAAAAAAAAAAAATTTAGGTCGCAGTACAAAGTCTGCCGGGACAGCTAGTGATTATTAAAAAAAGAAAACATTACCTAACAGAATACTATACTTACTTTTTGTACACACACATATTTTTTAATGTACATATTATTTGCATATACATCACAATATAAAATAGGTACGTTTTACATATGTATTTTGTGACCAAAACTATTTGATTTGATTTTTTTTACTGGCTTGTTAGCTTAGTTGTTAGTGGCTCTGTCTCCTAATCTAGGGGTTGCGGGTTATGTATTTACAAAAGAAAAGTATATTATCTAGTTCCCACGACACAAGCGTTTGCTTAGTGTGGGCTAGATGGCGCTGTGTGCAATGTCCCGGAATATTTATTTATTTATTTACTAAGTAAAATGATATAAAACTGGCATAGTCTGCGCATCGTCTTATCGGTGCCGAAACTCAATTGTAGCGACCTGCATTGGGGTACAACTAAAAGTTAGGTTATAAATTTATCCGATGTCCGACTTCGGAGCAAACTGATATTTTTAGTACTGCTTTTAACTTGGAATTGTTTCAGTTCCCCAGCCAAGACAACGGAATAATCTATCGCTATTATGTACTTATGTATACCGTATCTGTATGGAGTTTGTTTGTTGAATTCGTTGCAGAAAATCCATGTGTTGTAAGAATGTAGACTGAACTTTGGTGTTATCTTCAAGACTTAGACAAAACATGGTATTTAAGTCGAGAGTAAACCGGTTTCTTCTAGGCAAGCGTGCGAAATCATATATGTATTACAACGTTTCATGCGAGTTGCCAAGCTTGTGTCAAGCATAAAGTAAAGTACCTAAGTGTTAAGGAACGGTATTTTTTAAGTTTAAGATACTGAACGTCACTCTAATGCTGTGTGTGTGTGTAAGAGGAATTGTTTTGTTGTTTTTATTCTGTCTTTACATTTAAACGGTTTAACGGATTGTGATAAAATTTAGCATAAAGATAGATTTTAGCCTGGATTAACACGTAGGTAGGTTACTTTTATCCCGAATTAGCGCATAAGATACAGCGTACCGCACCCCGTAACAATTCTGGACACCAGTACCCACCGCTCATTAACAGCCAAATCAAACATGCGACAGAAACTCTTGTTAAATGTTCCACATTTGCACCAAAGTTGGCAAACAAAGGGTTAGAATTCTTATAACCATATTAATGGAAAGCTATTTACTTTGAAAGGGTCCACTTAACCCCATCCTGTTTTAGCTACAGTTTCAACCTTTTGACCTGAAATTACAGAGAACAGAGATGTAATTAAGAAGCCTATGGGGTAGTTTTTCATCAAAATATTCAATCTAAATACATTTTCAGTTTCGAAAACTTTACGAATAAATAAAAAAATATAAAAATTGGCCACAATATTTATAATAATTCCAACAAAAAAATGGTTAAATTTAATTCTTTCATTAGATGTCTTACCAGAAAATATGAAAAATATCGCTAAAGGATCAAACGTATTTATTTTGAAAAAATCTTTAATATTTTTTTTGTTTTGTAGAACTTAAAAATTTTGAAAAAGTTTTTGACCTTATGATACAGCAGGATGAATTAATACAGGACAAAAAAAATAGGATCACAATAATTTGATAGGATGTTAACTATCTAGAAAGAAGAGGTATATATTTTTAAACAAATGTATATTTTTTGCAAGTTTGTACCATTTTGTGAAGATTTAGTCAAACACAAAATCTTTTTATTTTATTGAAAATTAAATTTAATGAAATTAGCCCTCTTCAAAGCCCTTAGTCCGCCCTGTCTACGCGAATGCCATTCCTACTGTTATTAACTCCAATTATTTTAATAACAAGAGAATCGATTACAAAAGTAAAGGAACTTAACGATCTTCATTTTGAACCGCAGTAAAGATTTGAATATTTTAATGGCACAGAATTTATCAACGTGGAAGTTTAATTTAAGGGGATCTTTGAGGATTAAAGCTTATGGTAACGTAGTGGACTTTGCGACCGCTAAGTCGACGAAATATTAGTTTTTCTTGCATATTTGAGTGCAGGGAATGGTTTAATTTTGTGCTTTGATTTTGTTTTGTTGTTATGTTCTTACCTACATCATAAATTTTATCACAAAATTGTACCTAACTAAGGGAACAGTTTGCACGTGATTGTGTAATAACAAATGTATGTTAGTTTTCAAATGTAGCCTACCTATATCTATAAATCAATCTAATATCCTTCATAATTACTTCAAAATAGTACCAGCCACAAAAAAAAAAAACAAAAAAAAAATATGCAAGATTAAAAAAAAAACAAGTAAAATTATACCACACAAATTAATCGATACATTAACTGATAACTTCCGTTAAGAAGTTATAACAAACCCAGAAACACGTTCTTGCAACAACGTATACGTAACTTCATCAATTCAAGTCCCAGTTCCCCAGACAGAGTTCCTTATAAAATGATCCAATCCACGAATGCAAAATTTCGAATCAAGCATTACTTTAGAGTTGAAAATCAACACTTACAGAGCACGTACTTTGACAAACTTCGGAATGAAACGCGGTACGTATATAGAAGAAACTTTACGAACAAACATAACTTTCTCGCCCCCAGGTAGAATTAATATTTCGACCGAGCTGAGTTCTCATTAGGGTACCCTGAAAAGTCATCATCATCATCGTTAGAGCCTATTTAGGGCATAAACCTCCGCCAACATATGTCAATACTCTCTGTTTTATGTTTGTCTTGCCTACGAAACATTTTTTTTTTACATTAAATAGGCTTACGTTTGACTATAGCCTAATATAATACTATATAGCCTAACATAATCCCTTAAGTATGACTATAGTTTAATTTATATTTAAAAATCGTCTTAAAAAAAAAAAGATCTCAATTCTTCGATTTTTTTTTATTTATTCGAAACAATTGAAAAGTCTATGCAGTTTTAGCATCTAACGCTGATCGAATATGGACACAATATTGGCACAGGATAAAAGCAACTGATAGAAAAAGAGCCTAGACGCTTAGTAATCAGCGTTTTTGATAATTGCAACAAAATCGACTGTACATAATGAAGTTTTCCTGCTAATGTTGCTGACTGTTTTTTAAGTCTGTACGTTGTAGTGAGTCACCTTTTTTATTTTTTTCTGAGAGATCTGTTACTTACTAATTTGTCTCAGCAGTTATCATACCATATTTTATAAGTTGGTCGGTCTTAAAAAAATAACTCAATTTTGAATTTAACAGATACTTGTTATAAAATTATCTACCTAGACGGTTCCTTAATTAAATCGCTTCATAAACTAACTTAGTCATTTAACGGATAGGTAATGTCATTATGATCGATCAGCCCCCCAATCGGAACACCGAGCCAAGTTTCCTTTCTTGATGTACGTCGAAATGTGCGTCGGTATTTATTCGGGCCCGTTTGTTAGCTCGAAACACTGACTTTACAGAATAAATAAAATAAAATGTTCGTCCTTTTCAGACACTTATCAGCCCAAGGCACTTGTTTACTTTTCGAGGGACCCGCGAAGGTGTATTTGTCAGAATTTGAATGATGCTTTATTACTTTTGGGTGAACCTTTCGCATTTGAGATTCAACAGAGGACTGTTTTGCGTTAAGTTGGCATTACTTGGAATCGAAGGAATGAAGATTGTTTATATTATTTTTTTTATCTACCCTAGAAGATTTACGAAAATACGCTTATTTAGTTTAAATGTAGGTGTATTATAATGTGTAAGTCCGTTAGGAGTGCACAAATTGTACATTTTTTTTATATATATAATAATAATAATAGCATCGTGATGACAGCCCACAGATAATACTAGTTTTCCTAAAAGGTAGTACATATTCTGAGAGATTAAAACACGGAATCACTGATGGTATCAACTAATGGATATGTTAGCTTTTCCTATAAATTAATTTACTAAAAAAACATTATCAATTAACCGCATTTCCCACAGTTTCTCCCTCATTAAGCCCTCTACTCCTATTTCCCTAATAATATTTCCTCTAAATTTCCCCTTTCAAAACTATCGGATATCCGGAAAAGGTTCGGGCTAATTAATTCGCAATTTACCCGAGTTAACCGGTTTTTATCCGGTTCGGACCGGATTTAACGGGTTTCGCTCGGCGGTTGCGCAGCCGACCATTAACCGGTTTACGGGTTTACTTCTGCGTTTTGTTAAGGTATTTGTAGGTAAGAGTGATGCTATTGTAGTTTCTTAACGCGTTTGATTGTTCTACCACTAGTGTTTTTCACTTCTCGATGAAAACACAATACATACGCTTAATTGCAGTAAGAAAACTCATATATCTCAAATACGTAGTTTTTGTCTTACTTATTAGACTAATTTAACAATCAAGAAATATAGTAAAATCCAATAAAAGAAAATAGATAATATCCAAACATTTTTTTCAACGCTTACTTTACCACCAGAAAACCAGATTGCTGATCTCGACGTTTTCATCCAAAACGTAAACATAGTCATTCGTATCTATGTCGACGAATGTACCTTTATTCACTTACCAACACTTTAGCAAACAAGCGTACCGTACAAAAACCTGCCTACGCTACGTGTCGTCAATACACCAATACGTCAAAGGCATGTTTACGGATGCCAAACTACCTTTACACATCAGGATTTGTATTTTCCCACCGAAATAAACCTTATACTACGTCAATACGAACTATTTTTGCTTGTGAAAGAACAAAAGTATAATGGCGGTACTGTAAAGAGATTTTGTGCTCGAATGTACGCTGTGGCTTGTCACTTCTGAGCCCGCCTGTACGTATTTGGTCGTGTTTTGTTTTGATTTTATTTTGCAGATGTGATTGTTAAAAGTTCTTGATAAAAGTAGGACATATTTATTTTTTATGATACTAAATATAGACAGTACTGTAACGATTGCAGCATGTCGTGTTGTTGTTGATTTTAATGGTACATGTTTGAGCGAAAATAATAAGGCAGTGAATGTATGAATAACAAAAATGGTATCCTTGTTTCATTTATCGTCTACCTCAGCTTGTTACGTTACGGGCTATAGTAAAATTTTATTTTATTTAATTTTACATTTTTTAGGAAAACTTACATTTGTAATCATTATCAGTGTTTGAATCCAGCCTAAATAAAAAGTCGATTGCATATTTAGCGAAAACTACATTACTTATGAAAAAACAAAGTACGTATGTAGGTATAAAGACTCAAATTGCCTAAGAAATTGTTAGCTCGATCAAACTGGTCGAGTTTTTTTGGATGAGTTGACAATAAATTACAAGCGTACCATGGAAAATTATGATTAAAATCACTTTTTAGTCTAACATCACGTGACCGAAAAAAAACGTTTCACTTATCTCTATCAGAAGCTATACAGGGTGCGTCAAAACGCTTAGTCGAATTCATTTATCAGAAAAAAATCTTTAACATCGTTATTTGCGAAAGGATATTGATAGCGAGTCTTGTTTACCTCGGAGAAGACGTATGCGTTGCATTACACTTGACATGGGGTTAATACAGGATGTAGCGAAAGAACAGATAGATTAAAATGAACTGAAGTGGTGGTTCTGTCAATTGTGGATACGTTTTCTGCTATCAAATTCTAAGTATCTCCAAACATTTTTTTAAATTATCTTCAATGTTCAGACTTTCGACCCTCTTCAGCTTTATTATAAAGAGAGATACTGTCTCATTTCTAAAAAATGTCTTCCCCAGCTTTTAATATTAATTCACATTTATTTCTTGAAACGCCAAAAAAGCACTAAATCAAAGATAAAGCGATTCATCAAATTGATCTAACATGCTAAGAATGTCTAGTTCCAATCGACTAGTCTCTTTTTATACAGTTTGCGTTTGATTACAGCCTACCTGATGTTAGCCTAGGGTGTAGCTCGTTTCTCTAGAAGATTTGAAGACCCCTGTAATTTATTAAATATATATTCATGAATGAAATCATTTTGAATATTTTCAATGCTAGTTCAAACACTAAACTAATAAAGGAACAAGCTATTTGAACATAAAATCAATAACGATTTTTAAAAGCCCCATAAAATCATTCACCGATAATATTTTCGCCAGTTCTTAAGCCTCTTGGTTCACCATCAATCACCCAAATTCTTAATATTACCGTCCTTTGTGACCACCCTGTAGCTTGAATTATAACAAATGGCCTATCGGAGATGATATATGCGTGGATTATATAACATCAATCAATGCTATATTACCACGGATAAGAAGTGTTTTGAAAGTTTGTTACAGATAACATGCGATTCTAGTAAATTATATCTAGTTTTTAAAAGCTAGCTAAGAGCTGATATTTTGCATAAAATTATAGTTCTTAGGTTTTAGTGCTTAACGTCAGGCAGGCCGTAGTGAAACGTAAGCCTATTTCGGAATAAAAAAACATGGATAGACCTTGGCTCCCACCACGATTTATCTGTCTAAGGAGGACTCCCTCAGGGAAATGATTCTGAAGGGGAATACCGACCCTCAGTAATGAGGAATGCAACTAAGAAGGAGGAGGCGTCCGCTAGCTAAGCTACGGGCGCTTGTAGAACGAGTACATTGTAGAGACATATTACCTGTTTTTCCTACCCCGGTAGTTTATAAATGAGTGCACGAAGTTTAGATTTAGATTTCCGCGCGCCGTGTCTTGGCTGAAATTGAATTCCGCGGCGCCAGTTTAGCAGTTTACAAACGATGAAGGGAGATTAAGGACATATTGCTCGCTGGAATTGAATTTTAAGTTATAAGGGGTTCAGTTTTAGAGAAGTAATTGTTTTCGTTACATCTAGTTATTGTTAAAGTGTTGTTAGCCATGTCAGAGGCTCTTAGGGCGCCTTGTTAAACTCTCGGCATCAGAATTGGCCACTTTCATTCGATAAGAAGAAGATTTTACATCCCAAATTTTATACTCTAAACTAAAAGTATGACATATACATCACATCATATCGTTCTTCATAATATGAATCCGAAAGTTTGTTTATTTGTTTAATTTTTTCGCTTTCACGGCGTAACAAACCGACAGATCATCGTGATTTTCGGTATACTAATTAGATATGATCCTGGGTGTAACATAGGTATTTTTTTATTCCGAAATAATGCGAGCGAAGCCTCGGGCGTCCACTACACACACACAACACACACTACACTTACTTCCATATAAAATAAATTTAACATTATAACCGTATTTGTCAAGCAACGTGCAGCACATTCGTCTTGCAAAGGAAGCGATCTGGCCGCCCCATACATAATGCATGGCCTACATGGGGAGAATTACAAGAATTCGCGACATTTTGTCCCACTCTGGTGCGTATTATGGTAATTATATAGGTAAAACTGAGTTACGGTTTTGTGGTAAGTGGCTAGAAGTGAAATAGGTACCTAGTCAGTAAGTTGTTGAATTATAAAAAAAAACATCGTCATCATATCATCCTATATTTACCTGTTTACCCGTTGCTGAGTATAGGCCTCCTTTCAAAAGGTCTCCAGTCTTACATTAATTAGAAAGACTGGAGAACTTTTGAAAGGAGGCCTATCAAATTAATTTTAGTATATGTTATGTAGTAGGAGTAGCAATGTGTATACAAATTGCTTTATTTTATTAAAGAGAATACGAGATTTTCATAACGAATATTATGCTTTCCTTTTTCTTTTTTTGCGACTGTAATCTGCAGGCCTCGAAAATAGTAGTTTATGCAACTGTCATAATAATGAAGGGTATTAAAACACGAGTGTGAGTTTATGAAACGAGCGCAGCGAGTTTCATAATAGTAACGAGTGTTTTAATACCCGTGTTATATGCAGTTGCATACACTACTTTATCTTCACTAATGTTGTAACATTTTAACTTTTAATTTATTAATTTAAATTCACGCGTACGTGTATTGTCACAGTGATTTTGCCGCCATTAAAATCTAACCAATGAGAGCGCAGCTATGCGCGCATCAATAAAACGCGACCAACCTGATTAGCCCTGCAATCAGGTTGGTCGCGTTTTATTGATGTTATAATGAGATATTACGATATCGATGTGGATATTATACCATCATGTGAAATTGCTTAAATTGAGTGTTTTGTTGTCTGCGCTATAACAGTAGTAATTATAAGTCAAGTATTGGAAACATAAGTAGAATGTTACAACATTAGTGAAGATAAAGTAAATTACTATATAATAAATAGTTTAAACTTCATTACAAAAATACAACTAAAACAATTAAAGTGTCTATGTGTCATTGCTTAATTCTGCTTTGATTGTGAGAAAAACAGAAAATGACTAAAAAATAAGATTTCTAAAACATGCAACATGACGTTAGTAGTTCTGTTACAAACATTTCATAAGATCCACCGAAAACATTTTGTTAACAGAATTACACCATCCACTTACTGAAAATAAAAATATTTTCCACAAAAAATTACACTGCAAATAATTTACAATAAATAAAAATGCAAAAAGCCGGCCATATAATGGCGTGTGGGCCTTTGGCTGCATTCACAGCATTTCGCATGCTAATTTTATTACTGGAGATGAAAACATATGGTTCAGTGTGGATTTAATAAACTAGTCGTGATGGAGTGAACTCGTGTGCTTATGCCTTAGAATTAGAAGGTCCCCTAAGTTGCAAGTAAGTTACATAGGCATATATTCTAAAAAAATGGTTGCAATTATATTTCAACATCATGATCATCTGGCGCAAGATCGAAGCCAATGGCTTATTAAGATATAATCATATTAAGACAAAACCAGCTGCAGATGATGATGATCATGATAATTATAGTTTATAATAGTTTTGAAGTGCTAAACACGAATTAACCGTATGTCAGACAGGACGCACCTGGAATATGCAGGTTCGATTACGGTCGGTTGTTAATATTTTCACTTATTTCTACATCAGTTTATCATGTTTTTTTTTTCAAATTGTTGGTGTCCATTTAAATATCTCGCCAAAATTTTGTCACAAGAAAAGCTATCATATGCATAGGTTTAATATTTTTACTAACAACATGTTTAAATGCAAAAGAGTTTTTCATAAAAACAATATGCATAAAGAACCAAAAAGATGTGTCTTTTTTTCACGACGAAATGTTTCTGTTTCGATACTCCTGTCAAACACATAACACAACCTAGAAATCAAAAAGCAATATTATTACTCTCCCAAACTTAGCTAAACACAAAAAATCGTAAGGTGCAACTAAATCTTCCTTAAAAAACGCCGATAAGCTTGTGTAGTTGAGTTATGGCCGTATCTACGAGGCTGTAGATTGTTTTACCTTCCTTTGATATATGGCTCTTGTATAGGACAGAATTCTATCTGATTTATACCTAGAGGGGGACATTTGGCCCTATGGAGAGGTAAAAATTGTGACTTCGGGCCTGGAGGTATTGTTAAAGGGCGACCATAGTAAAATATGGGACAACTTGGTGACAGTTGATGGGATGTTTCACTTCTGAATGGGAATTTGCGTGTCTAAGCATTGATAGAGACAATTAAATTTAAATAAAATAAATAAATATTACGGGACATTGCACACAGCGCCATCTAGCCCCACACTAAGCAAACGCTTGTGTCGTGGGTACTAGATAACGGATATAATACTTATATACTTTTCTTTTGTAAATACATACTTATTATACATACAAACTGACTGCTCCGTTAGCTTAGTTGGTAGTGGCTCTGCCTTCTAATCTAGGGGTGCGGGTTCGATTCCCGCATGGCACAAGTAATTATGAATATTAAAATTTGTTATATTTGTGTTAAGTCTGGTCGTTTCTATGTATAATAAGTATGTATTTACAAAAGAAAAAGTATATAGGGTAAACCGTACAGTAATTGCCCACCATAGAGTGATTGCCCATTTTAAGCAAAATGCCGTTTTTACACTACTTCTGTCTACTTAGTTCAAATATTACTCAATAGATGGTATTACGAGTATTTTGGTAGTATTTTGAAAGAAGATACTGGCAACTTTCTGAAGAAAAAAAATTGTAATGGCGGATTAGAAAACAACAGGTGCGCGTATCATGCAAAAAAGTAAGTTTCTTGTGATTTTTCTTAAGGATTGCTTTTTTATTTAACTTCAATAATAGTGCATTTCTTGTTTTCAAACGATTGTATTTAGTACACGAGTTATAAGAAGCTTTAAAGTATATTACCTATTAGTCATAATGATGCTACCTTTACTTGTTGATTGTTAAAAGGGGGTGGCAATTACTGTATGCGAATTTGGGTCATTCACAGTTATTGCCATACCAATTTTAGTGTTTGTCTAGTGACAATAGGTATAGCTATTGCCCGGACAATAACTGTTTTCCGAATGTTTTAATATTTTTTCTGACTTTCTGAGTTAGGTACCTACTAGCAATTTTTTTTCTTACAGAATGCGAAAAATACCAAAGGTAAAATATTCTGCAGAAAATCTTGAGCTAGCTCTTGCTAAACTTAATGATAATGAGGAATCCCTATCAGTCCGACAAATAGCGGAAAGATATGACGTCTCGAATATCTAGCTTATCCTGAAACCCCAGTACGTAAGGGAAAGCGCCAAACAGAGAGACAGCCTTTTGCTATTACATCTGATAACTTCAAACTGGCTTTACAAAATAAACAGTTAGCTAAAGAAACTCAATTCAAAGAAAAAGAACAAAAAAAGCTCGAAAGAGAATCGAAGAAAATTGAAAAAAGTAAGAAACAGAATGTAAAAGTTCAGAGTAAAGGCAAAATGAAAACCCTAACTGAAGAAAAAAGGCAGAAAAAAACTCAAATTGGATGCCAAATACCAGAGACTGATATTCTCGATTCAGAGTCTACAAACGAAAATGAAATTACTGCGATATTCCAAAATGAAAACAAAACAGAGACTCAATATTCAAGTAAAACTAAGGAAGAGACTGTGATCAATCAGAAAATAGAAGGAACTAGCAAAGTCATACCAGCGACAAAGACAATTACCATTTTAAAGCAGGTTGTTATAAAGGCTGATGTCTGTTTAGTATGCAAGCAAGTAATCTTAAAAAACAAAATAGAATGCAGTGGATGCCATAAATCATTTCATATGAGATGTGTCCCTAAAACCCACCAAAAGAATATCCCTGATGATGCAGATATGATGCTTTTTTTGTGCCATTTTTGTTACCAAACTAGTGACAATACTGATTCAGATGAAACATTATCCGATTGCGAAGATTTGTACAGAGATATCCAAAACGTAAGAAAAAATCTAGCATTTTAGTTTTCATACATCAAAATGTTACTATGTAGGTGTATAGGATAAAGGTATTGTTTAATATTTTAAGATTAAAGATAAATAAATGTTATAAAGTAACAAAGATGTTTGTTTTTACTCACATTTTATAGAATTAAAATGTGTTAAAGATAAATTAAGAGGCGGTCAATAACTGTACCTAATGCATGGCCATTACTGTGTCAGCCGGGCAATAACTGTCGTTTTTGATGTTTTGTATATTTATATATTTTATAATTAAATGTGCAACGTTATTAATTAAAAACACTACCGATTCTTATGATAATATATTAAACTAACAATAAAAAAAACAACTAAAGAAATAACTATAAAAATACAAGAATTATCATGAAATTACTTGAATCAGTCTTTTAAGCGGGCAATCACTATACGGTTTACTATGTATTATATCCGTTATCTAGTACCCATGATACAAGCGTAAGCTTAGTATGGGGCTAGATGGCGCTGTGTGATATGTCCTGAAATATTTATTATTATTATTATTATTAAACGACTAGACTCAACACAAGAAATTATAAATTTTAAATTTCATAAATACTTGTGTCAAGCGGGAATCGAACCCGCACCCCTAGATTAGAAGGCAGAGCCACTACCAACTAAGCTAACAGGCCAGTCAAAAAAGTTAAAATATATTAAGTATATATAGACAAAGTTTTTGCAAACTAATACAATAAAACTTGCTTGTGTTTGATAAATAAGTCCTTTCAAACGGAAATATTTTTAAGATTTGCAGTAATGAGTGTTTTTAGTTCAAGATCAACAGTCAAAGACATAATCCTGCTTTCCTGCCCACCAGCTAGGACCGTCATCAGCAAGTACTAAAACCAACAATTTAGTATAAGTAGACTATCACGATGTCCCGCCATCTCTCCCTGCTGCTGGTCAGTCTGGTGCACTCATGCACAGGGCCACCCACCATTGCCTTGACTTGATCGGTCCATCGCATAGGAGATCGTCCACGCGGTCTAGAGCCTTCCACTCTGCGACATCGTGAGGCGAGCTACATCTGCCACCCAGAACAATACTACATGTTGACCACGACCACTCTGCCAAGAGTGTTACGACTGAGAAGAAGAAGGTACTATCAAATAATTCACTATTTAAAAAAAAAACTCACAATGTGAACTCACAATTCTGGAATCTATTATAATAATAGTATTACCGTTCACACCCTCATTTGACGTTAAGAACAGTATTAAAAAAAAAAACTATAAAATTGAATTTATCAAAACAAGAGAAAGAGAATGAAATTCCATGATCAAAATATACTGGGCTTAAAAAATAAACAAATAATTTCGTTCAAAAACCTAATAAAAATGTCCACCAACATAAAGCTGAAATACCTTTCAAAAATCCAGTCACCCATACCGACGTCGTATCCAAAACATCCCACTTTGAACACAATTCATCATGGCGGCATCAAAAGCCCTTTACTTGAATGACTCCAACCTTCCACAATAAACTAGTGTCGGGGCAAAGATGGCTGTTACTAGAAGAGTCGCGAATTTAGCGATTAAATAAGAAAAATGTCTGAAGATTTGTTTGTTCATAATCTTAAAGTTTTGGGTATAATGTGTACTATGCTTTGTCAAAATTATTATTCTGTAACTGACAAAACATACTCATATAAAAATATTACAATATACCAACAAATCATTAAGTATTTTTTTATATATACTTAGATAGCAAGAATGTAGTTCTCGCGGTATTTTAAGGTAAAACAAAAATATTACGCGACATGTCGGCTTGCTAATTGATATGTCTACGAGATATAATGTATATAAGAACATATTTTAATCTCGGAGGAAATAATCAGCTTTTCTCCTTTTTTTAATGACTGATAATATTTTTTTAACTTAGCACATAAATTAAGCTTGTAATTTGTTGTTTCTAGCGAACTTCTACATCTGCGTTGAAACCTCAATGTGAAAATCCCTACAGGTGCAAATGTCAATCACCATAAAATAGCTGAAAATGCTTTGTGCTTTACAAAAACCTTTTTTGGAGGCAGCCCAATCCGTCAAAGAATCAAAAGAATTTGTAAGCTCTATCAATAGGCAGCGTATGAAAATTTCGCGTTGAAAAATTGGTTGAATATTATTATAGCGTGTGATTAATGTGTTATGCTGATGTATTATTTTTTTTATTTATAAACTAAGTCTGCTGATCTTTACAACTAGAAAACTGTTTTGTAGCTTTTTATTGTGGTCCTCATACATGTCGGTTTACTCGCGATGTTTTATTTCACCGTTAAGCGAGTGCAAATCCACACATAACTTGAAAATACAAGTCATTGGTGTAGGGCGGGATTCGACCATGGTGCGTCTGGATGAAAAGCAGACACTGGTACCACTGAGCTACACTGGCTTTTTTAGAGTTAACAGCCAGATATTGGCGAGTGTGGCAAATTCTCCTGCATTAGTTTTAGTTTAGTAGGTTAAGAATTGCACTCATTTAGCGATTAACGAAAATATCGTTAGGTAACCTGCATGCCTAGGGAGCACAACATTTGATTTCAATCATCATTTATTCTACCGGACAGTCACGACCCTCAATAATGAGGAATATCAATCACATAAAGAGAAGTCAAAATCAGATTTCACCTCGAGTTAGGTATGTGGATGGTGGAGCATGCATGAGCTGAAACGAACCGTGAAGTACTTGTAGCTTAATTCACTCGTAAGTGTGTGTACAATGAGTCTTTGGGCAATTTTATTGATAGTATTATATTATTATTATAATTGTATATTAAATAATATATAAGCCTTATGGGAGTGACACAGTCGGCTTCGACAAAAGTCCCTCTTAAAATATGGATAAAAAGAAAGAGTTTTTGGATGGGTCCAAATAGTTGAATTTTCATTTGTGGACATTAACGTGAGAGTAGCCAATTCTAGAATTGAGAATCCTCGGTAAATATGTTTTTTTATTAAAATACGACAAATCAATATTTGTCACATTTCATCTCATAAATAGACGAAAACAAGTCGTCTAAAAGTAAATTTATATCGACAATATAAAAGAAGCTATCCAAAAAACTTCTCCCGGGTCGGGTGGGGATGTATCGCGTCAATCATTTCCGGTTTATGCTTCCTACGTCACTTCCGGTAAGCAATAGGGTGTGTATTTTATTGCTTATGGAGGTTTTGTAAGAATATTTTCTGAAGTCATACTCTTAAAGTCAACTGATCTGGATTTCTAGATTTAGATTACTACAAAAATTAAGTCTGTGAACAAAATAATTTGCAACTTAGCCTGTTTGTTTACATAAAGTGTTGTAAGTGATTAATGGACAAGTCTCTTAAGTAATTCTGGTGTTTCGGTATATTTAGTGAGCTTAACCGAAACATGGCTAAGTGAGACCTGAACAGCAAACTAAGTACTGGGTTGCTGTTAAACATGTTACACCCTATAAAAAAGAATTAGTTATTACATTAAAATTGCATAACAACAACATAAATGATTATAATCTGTAAAATAAACACGGCTTGATAAACTCTCGACACCAGATTTGCCCAATCTCTTCTTCGATAAGAAGAAGATCTGTAAATTATGCCACTAAGCACCTAACGGTATGTTCCGGCAATCTCTATCCAAAACACCCATGCTCCACCTTGGACTTGTATCGACTCAGGTTCGTTTTGGTTAAATGACTGACTGAAAAATTTTAAAACATGATTTTCTCTGATTGAAATATAATTCAAATCCTCATCATGAGAATAGCCTCCCCGAAGGTTTAATTCTTTTTGGAAGTTCTTTTTCGCATGTGTCTTTTTTACACGAAATTGGTTTGCACTTGACGATAACTCGCCTCTCTCATTTTAGCTCTGTATAGAACAAGCCAAAGTCTCAACAGCTAGCTTCCAAGATTTGTGTTTAATGCAATAATCTCGCCATTGAAATGCAAATCGTGGCTTGCAGTCGACCCTTTTGTCTGCTCGTGAAATGAATTATAGCCCTAGACTCGACCATAATTTAAAGGACATTTTGTGCACAACTGTAGCAATGATAAAGATGATAAACCGTTTTTAGACGGCTGTAATGTATGGCGTAAATATCTGTCTAGTTGAATTTGTTAGCACTTCAAGCCTATTGTACGAGTATTATTGGATCTTTAAACAACTTCAAAAATAGAGGAAGGTCTCAATTCTTTTGAATGATTTTTTTGTGTATATGTTGCAGAGTTACTCCGCTACTTATGAACCGATTGTATTTTTTTTTATTTATCATGTTGGTAGGAACTGTATCGGACGGGCTGCACACTGTACGGTGTGGCGTTGCAGAGGAGGCCTATACTCAGCAGTGGGTGGACATAGGGTGATATGATGATGATGATGACGTAATATGAAATACCTTCAACATTAAAAATTCAGAGCAGACTAAATTCAAATGAAGCCAAGCATCTCTCTATTACATTACTCTCAACATTTAAAAGATATCCGCATGCAATGAATACTTCATGCAGCCACAAGTAAATTTTGTGTCTGTTAAAATAGCTACAGTATGGGTTTATTATAAATTATCTTTTTAAATGTAACAAAATAAAATAAATAAATATTCCAGGACATTGCAATCAGCGCCATCTAGCCCCGCACTAAGCAAACGCTTTGCAAGCGTTTGCTCATAACATAATTTTATTACAATCTTGACTAAACAAACGGTTAGGTACATGGAAAAATAAAACCAACTGCATTGTCTTAGTAACTAAAACTAAAAAACCGATTTTAAATCACAATTTATGTAGATGCCTAAATAGTCATACTCAAATATTATCGAAATTATCACACGTATATGACATCCTACTCTAGGAGTAACCTTATCTATCTTCTAAATATATAAAACTCAAAGGTGACTGACTGACTGATATAGTGATCTATCAACGCACAGACCAAACCACTGGACGGATCGGGCTGAAATTTGGAATAAAGGTAGATGTTATGACGTAGGCAACCGCTAAGAAAGGATTTTTGGGAATGTCCCTTTTAAAGGGGTGAAATAGGGGATGCAAGTTTTACTTTCTAATGCGAGCGAAGCCGCGAGCACCCACTAATTTGATAATAATAATAAGACTCCGCTGTCTGACAGTCATCAGTCTAGCTATGATCTGAAATAGCTAGACAGTTAAAATTGCGGGGTTTTATTATACGTAATTTTATAATTGATCATGAAGATTTTAAAACAAACTAGGCCCATACCGTCTTATTACAAAACGTGGTTTAAATATTGGTCTAGGACTTTGAAAATAAATACTCGGTTCTTGTTGCTCAAACATCACATACAAACATTTAAAATATCAACTTCAAATTGGAACGTTGATTATCATTGGTAACATTTTGACAGTTTGATTATTAGGTATGACAGTAGACAGTAAAATTTCAAACAACGATAACGGATTCAGTATTTTCAAAGTTTGTAATAAGATCCATACTGTTTACTGAAATATGCGCACTTTTTGTTGCAAACTGATTTAGTGTGTGCAATATATTTCGCATATTTTTCCGAGGCGACATTGCAGTCCGCGTTTAACTCTGCCAGGCTAACTTTATTTCGGGTTAACGTTCTTTTTAATAGGTTTTTTCATAAAAATCCGGTCGCATTAAAACAGATGACGGTTTATTGGTAGAAGTTTTAATGCGCCTATTTATTATTAAACATTATACCTATATTGTGTCTATTTCTGAATCTGAGATTCAAGCAAACTCAAAGAACAGCTTGAAGGATATTAATTAATAAATTATTAAGGACATACATTTGTGCACGTGAATGTCAGAGTATGTATGTATGTATGTTACTTGTGATCACACGAATAAAAAACGTTTATTTGACCTTATTAAAAAGAAACAGGTACACTCAATAATGGCTTAGCTGGTTTGGATGCAATTTTATACGGATATAGATAATACCTTAGATTAACACACAAGTTACTTTTCATCACGGACTAGCTCGGGTAAAAACGCGGGGCGTCACTTATTTAAAATAAAAACATAACTTAAGGTGAGGAAGGTACATTAACTACACACCGTGTTCGTTTGACAACCGTAGCTAGCTAGTTTTAGAGCTGTCACTTTGTGAGTGGTCTATTTTCGACTGGAAAACTAATTTTGACATAATTGACAAAACATAGGCATTACTTTTATCTGTCAACAGAAGACCATAGACATAGCCGCATTTTTTGTGTCCGACGCTTGGGTCCACTTGGGGTCGCAGCGCCACATTAGCAAATAGGTAAGTAAGTAGAAGACCATGATGGAGCACCACAAGATCGTCACATCGAGACAGCTTGTTAAAACTTAGCCCCGACACGAATCTTCAAGCAAACTGCACATTTCACATTTGGTTTAGGACAGAGAATATAACGGTTCGTTTACAATCCCTGGACTGTCTACAGGGAATCACAATAAGTCGGAAGTTTGGAACGTTTTTACTCTGAAACGAAACGCCAATCACAAACCTCAAACTAACATATTTAAAAAGATTACAGTCATCCACCAATGCTAGAACTTTCAAGGGGTTCCACAATTAACAATTAACGTTTCGTTTCCGAGTGAAAACGTTTCGAATTTCCGGATTATTGTCAGTCACTGTACTGATCCATAAGTAATTGTGTGTGTTTATTATGGGGCTAGATGGCACTGTGTGATAAGTCAGATTACTATACTTGGTTAACACTATAGAAGCACTTCATGTATTCTAGTGCTATTTCATAAGTCTTATTATAGTTCTAGGTACATTCTAGACACGTTCCGTCTTGTCTAATGTAGTTAGTGCTAGACGTGAAGTCTAAAGTCTAGTATAGTTGCAAGGTTCATAAAACTTGGGATGGACGTTGAATACTTAGAATTAGGGTTTAAGTATAGATTAGTTAGTTAGTGTATACGTATACTTTTGCAAGCTTTACACAATTATTGTAAAAACCAACGAATTATATATATAACTATACATATTAATTTTATGAAATATATTATGTCTGCTATCAATTTTATTATGTTTCTTATGTTCATTTAGCAGTTATTTTATCACCCTGTTTACATTCATTGTTGGACATAATTCATTCTAACCAAATTTTATTCGTAAAGCTACCATCAATAAAATATACTTTGTAAATATGGGCTTTTTTTAATTGCTATATTGTGTACTTATAAAAATATCTTACTGGCTACATTCTTATCATAAAAAACAATAAACATATCCTATCTACTAGTCCTTTAAATTATACCATAACAGGCCTTTACAGTGCTCTGTCATACTTTTCACTAGCCATACAGTGTTTTCACAAAAACTCAATATTTCTCGCCACTGCATCCTTCGGCCCAATTTGTCACTCTGCCAGAAAGACGAAATCCGAGCAAAAGCCACACTAACTTGACCTTTTATGTATGTTTCTGTAGAAAAATGTAAACTGAACTTTGTATGGAAAATAGGATTTCAAATAAAACCTAATGAATGTCTACCTAGAAGAAATATTGCTCTATAAGACTGCCCTGTTAGCTTAGTTGGTAGTGGCTCGGTCTTCTAATCTAGGGTTACAGGTTCGACTTCCGCATTAAACAAGTAATTATGAATTTTAAAATCTATGTGTACTTATGTTGGTTCTGGTCGTTTCTATGTATATTAAGTATGTATTTACTAAAAAAAGTATATAAGTATCATTTCCGTTATCTGTACTAGAAAACGATTGTGTCGTGTCGTGTGTACTACACGATACAAGTGTTTCTACACACTCATCACTGTGGGGCGTGTGCGCTGTGTACAATGTCCCGGAATATTTATTTATTGCTTTAATTTCAAACTGCACTAAAAATTTTACTATAAGTACTTAATTTGTATATTTAGGTATATTCATGTATATTGTGTGAAACATTAATTTCTTGGGGATTACAATGTTTGTGTATTCGTCAAAATGCAACATCTTGTCCCCATCCCAAATAAAAAAAATACTTAGTAGAACTGGAACATCAAATTTTTTTGTTTTTATCATCCCAGGGTCATTTTGCAAGACGTTGCAGAACTGCAAACGTAAACTCAACTCTAAATTGTCATAATCTACAAAACCATTTCCTCAAAGTGTCCAAATCAACTTATCAACCATTCAGTCTGAGTTCTCAATTTGTAGAAAATACTCTTTTAACTTATCGCTTTACAAGTTATACACGACTGTACTGAGCTCAGTTCGAGTTGCAAAGCCAATAAGTCAATACTTAGTCCGCGAGTGCGGTGCAAAAACTTTAAAACTTGTTAAATAAGATACATTGCTGTTTTCAAGTATCGTTTGGCCCTCTGATGTGTTTTATGCTGGGTAGATGAATCTTTACTTGGCTGTGATTTAAATGGCCTAGCTATATGTACTCAATCCAGGGGTTTTCAAATCTAGAGTTAATAAGTATCTTCTAGGTAAACGTGTTACACCCTAGGCTGCAGCAATGCTTTAATCAGGCAGGTTGTAGTCAAACGTAAATCTATTCCACGTAAAAAAAAAATTATACGTAGTAGGTATTTGCATAGTGTAACGTCCATACATTCTGCACAATAATGGTACTATGTTATTTTCGTGTGTTTTAAATGTACCTACAAACGCATACCCATGTATAACAAAAAGAAAAACTTATTTGATCATAGTATGGATTAGTTCAAGGTATTTGTTTTTTTTTTGGCTGTTAACGAAGTTGAGAGTAATATTTTACTCCCTTGCTAACAAGCGTATTTACCGCGAAAATAATAATCATCGGTTTTTCGATACGGCAAAATTTGAGAAGTCAATTTGGATATGGTTATCTCTCCCTGGCGGTGTAAGTTTAATGACGATAATTTACGTTAAGTGCAAATTTAAGAGCCGCGTTTATGATTTAGTACATTTTAAAAAATAGTAAAATGAAAGGTTGATCATACAATATTGAATGCGATCCTACCCTTTAATCTAAGGAGCTCAATATTTTTCGTCGAGAAAAAGAAAAATCGGTACACAGCTTACAATAATTGCCAAAATATTGCCAAATATCCACTGAAAAGCCTTTCATCTGAAAAAAGGAAGAACAAACAATCAAATGTTTCTATTTTCCTCAAAATCACAGCTTTCTTCACACATTTTCAATCAAATTTAAAATTAAATGTCTACGACAGCTGTCGAAACTAAATAAAATGTGCGGACAGAGAATGTGCGGGCACTGTAAAATGAATGTAGTATCAGTTTTCAGTATCTATGTTGTACTTATCCCGTACATGGTGTAAACTACTTTTGAGTACTCAATATTTACACAAAGAATTAACATATATAACTAGTTGTTTAGTGCAAATAAAAGCTTTTTTTTGTGTTATGGCTTTTGCGATGATTATACTTTGCAATTCTGCCAATGTCAAGTGGGAAGATAGGCCATAAATATACACACATAAACTGATCTTTCATGCTGTCATATCTATATAATAACCAAGTGTCAAATGCAAAGGGTTATTCAAAAAGCTCGTTGCAGCGTGAATTGAAGGGTGTCATGTCAGTCAATGAAACTGTCACGTGTCAATCGGTACATGGCGATTATTCCCGATCCATGCGTCAATAGAAATACTGTGGCAGTTTTACTAATATATAGTATTCTAGGACGAATAACGCAGTTTCTGTAGGTTTTTTTTTTATTAAATAGTCTTATGTTTTCCCACTGTGTGCAATGTCCCAGAATATTTAATTATTTTTATTTTAAATCAGTTGTATCCTAAGAGTGTCAATTGAAAATATGTTTTGGGATGACATCGGAATCGGAAATAGATGCAATTCTAGCTGCAATTATTGGATTTTGTTTATTATGCGTGTAAATTATGTATAAAGAGTAATGTGCATTTTAAAAAAAATAATGCAAGGGCTGACAAGTGTACAAACTAAACCTATAAAATCGTATACCTACTTCTAAACAACACAGTAAAGTATTAGTATAAGGTTTCATGTAATTCTTTATGTGAATAAACAATTTGTATATGTTGCGCAGGAGAATAGTCAATTTCAATTAAACGGATTTTCTGACATTCAAATTATAACATATTTTAACTAATTAATAGAATAATTGAACACAGACTAGATTTCATTGACCATTCCAGATCAATTTATTAAATGAATGAATGAATGAATAAATGAATGAATGAGTGAATGAATGAATGAATGAATGAGTGAATGAATGAATGAATGATTGTGTGAATGAATTAATGAATGAATGTATTTATAGTCCGAAAACTAGGTATAGTACAGATCTTAAATAATATTTTACATTTAGCACGCTAGTCTTTACCTTGTTAGGTTTACAGACATAAGATATCTAATTGAATTAAAAGAATCCGTCAATATAACATTTGAAAAAGAAAAAAATAATATAATAATCAACCACAAGTACCTACCAAAAAGGAAATCGAAGGGAATCGTCGGCCATAATTTTAACTTATAATAATTTGGACAAAATTCTAGTATGACATAAGTAACCATGAATTTGATTTGTGCTTTACAATTTATTACAAACCAAAATTCACAACGACAGCAATATTGCACGTCACCACTGTAAAATGTAGGACACATCAAAGTTCACAATCACAAACTAAATTCGAGTTAAATTATAGTGCGACAAATATGACTAACATTTATATTACCCCGTTCACACGCTAAGCAAACAAACTTTCAATATCTACATTTAAAACCGGCTAGTACTCACATCACACTCACTCACATTAAGCGAGTGTGGCGTAGCGGTTCCAGTGTGTGCTTTTCATTCAGACGCACCCGGGTTCGAATCCGGCCCTACACCAATGACTTGTATTTTCAAGATATGTGTGGATTTGCACTCGCTTAACGGTGAAGGAAAACATCGTGAGGAAACCGACATGTTTGAGGACTACAATATCCGAGGACATGTGTCTTCCGTGGAAGGACCTGGGCGCCCACCACGATTTATCTGCCCAAGAAAACTCCCCTAGCGGATTAATTCTGCGGGGGAGTCACGACCCTCAGTCATGAGGAATACGACTCAAGAGAGAGTACTCACATCAAAATTATATGTCGAATATTCGTTCAACATGTTTCTGTGAAAATGAGTAACAGTAATTTTCTACGTTTAATTTGCCGTAAGTGCTAGATGGTGTTAAGCCTACGTGTGATTGAGTCTTACGTGAACTTTAGTTCAGATGTGTAGCAGCAAAATCTACTGACAACAAGAGAGAAGACGGAGTATTAACTATTTTTTTAACTAAATAGGCTCTATCTATATAGGTCTATCTACGATCTAGCGCCCTTGCATGGAAGAAACTGATAAGCTAGATAAGAAATCGTTAGCTATAATGGCATGCCTGCTCTCCTGTTTTTATCTTTTTCTCCTGTATTTTTCCGGACAGTTAGGCTAAGTAGTTGTCGGTAAAGTGGTCCGTTTGGCCGGCGTGTGGACGGACAATAACAAACTAACTCAATTATTATCGACAAAGGGTCACATTTTGTAGGCAAAGTGAAATATTTAGCTGAATCGGGCACCATTAATGTTTCATTACTCAAGGATTCGGAAGTGCCGAACTTAATTCATTTTAAATCGGGGGTTAGAGAAAATTTAACTGCTCCAAAGTTTGGTCACCATTGATTATACGAAGAGGTGTGGAAATTAGTTACCGCGTAGAATGAACGCTTACAATACTATATTATCTAAAAATATGTTGCAGGTATCATAACTTTTTACTTGGTAAGTATTGAAAAAATAATGTTAATTTAAGATTTCTAAAAATGTACACATATACTTTCCATCTTTTATCTTTTCTCCACAGTAATCGTTGGAGAGTTCGATTTCATTTCCTTACAGTAACTTAATATTGTTATATTATGCTTTAGTCCATGCTAAATAAAGTTCCATGCGGGCATATAGCTGAGATAATTTTAATGAGTTTCCATTCTCTCCCGATTTCATTGCATTGAAATTCCCGGTGTCCCGTTCCGAGGTCGAGATGAGGTTTTGGTGAAGTATTTGTCTTTGTTTACGAGAGAATGATCGGGAGAGGGAAATAAATGCGGAAATAAACGACTGACGGGATATGGGCTGGAGTAAATTTGTTTTCGAAGGAACGGGTGAAATGATTGAACCAGCGGCTTCTTGGAAACCGTCACCGAAATGATAAGCCGAAAAATTTCGGGGAATGGATAAAATGAATGTGTTTTTGAATGTCTGATTTTGGGAAATGTTTGATATCTGATGACATAAATTCTCGAAATTCACTTTTAAATCTTAGTTTCTAAGTAACTGTTTCTTCTTTATCTATAGGATCCTATATCTTTTAGACTCCAGTAAGTTTTCTCTATTAAAATTTTACATTGTAGCTCAACGAAAAGATGTCTGATTTAATATCTGACGACAAAGTTTCTTGTGCGTGTCACAGAATCACTAAAATGTCACTTTGTTACTATATAGTTGTTACGTGTCAAACTGTACAACCGAAAACCGCAGCTATTTGTATGATACATTTATAATTTCTGGATCGTTTGGCTTTTATGTCTGTATTTGTTATTTTCTAACAGATTTTAAATGGAATTTGATGTGGAATTAACATTAATTAGATTAACATATAAGATTTTTTTCCCTAATTATTCGGGGCAACGCCGTGAGGCACCATTAGCATTCATATATCTCTTCAATTTCCTTGTTACTAACCCAAAATTGAAAGAAAATAAAAGATATTTTTTGCTTTCCATTACCTCATAAAATCCGTTTTATTTTTTCCTGCAACGTAATTATGTAACTAAACGTAAAGGGGCGTATACAGACCAGCGCCATTAGTCAGTCGGCCGAGCGCATAAATTATGTGGCCAATTAGTTACATTGATGGCTGACATTGATTGTTGATATCTGGATCAAGTAGATGGGTATGTACTGGATGGACTGTTGGAAAATATTGCTTCAGGACTTTGATATTTGATCACTAGTTTCTTTGAAGTTAAATTGAAAAGAACGGTATGGGTACGTGTAGTTTGAGAACTCTTTCTGAATTGAGGCATTCACAAACATAATTCATACATTTTGGATATCCGTAACTCATATTACAAAAACTATTTAACTGAACCAAATTGGATGATACTTTGTTCTCAATACTCTAATTTATAAAATGTAATAAAAAAGTATGATATTAATATGATTTATAGTTTCCAAAAATCTGTGAATACACTAATACAAGTTTGGAAGTTATCAAAGAAAATGTCATATACAAAAGGGTCCAATTAAAAACCTACTATCAGATCAAAAAAACAGGTAAAATTCGTTGGTGGATCCATTCATTGGTGGTTGGTGGTTTATCACTCATGAATATCAATCCAATCCAATCTTAGTGTTACACAAATGTAAACTGTACAGAAAGTAGTAACTGTTTGCCCTGGCTTGCTCTTACAGCACGACACGGACTAACAGTTTTTCCACCATTTGTATGGAGAAAGGATATAAATGCTTCTGCGTTTCTACTTGAACTCCCAACCCGTGTGTTTCCGTACAAACGTGATATATCTTAACTTGCAACGTCATCATCAATAGCCAATGAGACAAGCTATTATTAATTGCTCCCCTACCAATGCGCATATGATTTGCCGCATGACGTTTTAACAAAACATCATTCAATGTCATAATTTAAAGTAGCATGTGGCTCAGTGGTTCCAGTGTCTGCTTTTCATTCAGGGGCACCCTGGTTCGAACTCAGCCCTACACCAATGGCTTGTATTTTCAAGTTATGTGTAGATTAGCACTCGCTTAACGGTGAAGCAAAACATCGTGAGGAAACCTACATGTTTGAGGCCCACAATATCCGAGGACGAATCTGGCATAGTTTTTTTATTTATGTAGGCAACAATTTGTTGTAGATTAGGTGATAGATCTCCCCTGTAGATGAAAATAATACATTGCAGACAATTTAGTCGGTCACAGAAGCCTACCGAAAAAACTGAAGTAACTGATCTGTTATACCTACAATATCTACATACCATGAATACTACAAACAAATAATCTAGTATCCAAAACAGCCTCAACTGATTCCAAACCCAATTGGAAACGCTAATTCAAAAGTTGAACCACACAATCCAAAGGTCAAACAATGTAGATCGTTCCGATTGGAATTCTTCACCAGCTTTGTGCCTTTGACGGTTAAATAGTTCCAAATAATGGCTTTCTATGGCGATACAACATTAATTGCTTTCAAGATGTAAGTAATACATAAGTAAGCAATTTAAGTACTAAATATATGTTTATGAAAAGATAATCATAAGATAAATTTAATATCGTCCAGCAGCGAGATGGGTCGATAACATTATACGAGTAGCAGGTTCCATATGAACGTGGTCTGCTCAAAATCGACGCAGCTGGTACGTAAAAATAGAGGCCTATGCCCAGCAGTGGGATATAGAAGGCTGTGGATGGAGATGATGATGATAAAAATTATTGTAAACAAATAACATGCAACTAATAAGTAGCTCTGCTTCTTACATTAGTAAAAACTGTGTCGTAGAGAGGTAGGTTCTTCCGGGGGTTCTTGTCAACAATGTATGTATGTACAGTATATTTGTAGTTATTTATTTTGACGATTGAACTTTTCTACGCAGATGAAAGCTTATCTGTGTTAAAAAAAATGGCATTTAAATGAGACTTTTTATCTACGAATAACTGAATCACCATAATCCAAAAGAATATCTCAACAAAACTTTACCACTGAAATTCTCCTTTCAATTTTCTAGAAAAAAAACCTCTTTATGCCTGAGAGGACTGAAAATGCTAAGTTGTGATTATTTCAGAGACCATTATTCAAATTCGCTAACAGACTGAGGAGGTATTAAATTCTTTTTAAAAACGGCACAATGCGAAAAGGTTTTTTTGTTTACTTTGAGAATGTAAATAAGTACGGAGTAAGTACACATTCATAATCTTATTAATTTTATAATTTTTATGATAAAGTTTGCTTAGTCAAATTAATCGTTTTAAAGTAGTACATACAATATAGCCTTAACGGTTTGTTGAACTCGTAATAGCGTTTTATTCACTTTTCGACATAACTTTCTAAACATAACGATTTCTTATAGACAAGCGTATTAGATCATAGATTAAAACTTTGTTCAACGTCAGATGAGATCACATAAAAAGTTTTAAAAAATCAAGCTTACTTATAAGATACATCACTACAAGTCAAAAATAAATTTAATAAATTTTACACATTTAACCACTTTGCTTACACGGAAATAATGACGTCACATTCTCTAAGCATTATGCATAAAGCATGGCAAGCGCTGCCGTCAAAAGAACGCTCTCCATAACGAGAACTTCAAAAGAACAGGCTTATTATGTTAGGTAGCCATTATTTAAACCTCAGAACGCAACTGTTGTTTCCATATAAGTAAATAGCTAGTATGGACACTCATACAGAAAAAATATGGAGGACAAGTAAAATATCGTCGAATAATAAAATATCGTATATTGTCTCAAATGAATGCATAAGCCATGTTGTAGTAAACATTTTATACTGTTTGAGTTCTAATTAATAATTTAATTTGGTCAAAATGTAACCTTATAGCTCATAGAGCAAATATGGCAGCAATTTGAAATTATATCAAAAATATTCAAACAGATTTCTGAAATCAAACGACAAATAAACATTAAAAAAACGGAGACTATTCAATACTAACGATTGAATAAAATATATTATACAATCCCAGGGTGACTGACTGACATAGTAATCTATCAACGCACAGCCCAAACCACTGGTAGATGCTATTAAGTAGGCATCCGCTAAGACAGGTTTTTTGGAAATGCCACCTTTATAGGGGTGAAATTGGGGTTGCCAGTTTTACTTCCTATTGCAAGCGAAACACTCACTAGGTATAAAATAAAGTAGCAAATATTAGTGCTTAGCTTAACTTTGCCAAAAAAAATATCTCACTTAACTTTGATCGAGGAGATATGAAGCGGCTGACACGTACACCTTTCTTACCTTTCCTTACTGCCAATACAGCAGCACTGTTGCGAAGGAAAACTTAAAAGATTCCTAGGCAGTTTTTTATTTAGCGCTTCCTAGAAACGCCTGCGGGATTCCAACGCGAAGTTTCTTTGTGCTTCCGAAACAATTCCTGGTGAGATATGGCCGGGAAGAATTCAGTTCAGGACTTACTGCTATGGTGCTGTGATAAATGGGATTTAAAGAAGTAATATATTATTCTCGGTTACTTTAAATTTTCGTAAATATATTGAGATGTCACATGATATTAAAGGATAATTTTTAGTTTTCTTTAATCTGTAACTTACAAGCAAGTATAATTTCATAAATCCTCTCGTTTGTTACTGAAAACTATAATATTTATCAAGAAAATATCGAAAAATATTTTATAAGAGACAAGAGAAGGTACGTACAAAATGTTTTTTATATATTAATTTCTGGAGGAATAAAAGAACAGAGTCGATACTTATTACAGTTCATAGCGCAAGCTTTTTTATTGCAATTGTTTCACCTAATATGATAATTACTTATTCCTTCTTTATTTATGTAATACTTTCAGTAAATAAATGATTGTTAAATTTACCTACGTGTTTACTAACTATAAATTAACAAGTTCAAAAACTATGTTATTTGCCTTTGAATTACCTTCTTTATATATAATATTATAGTGAGTTACTTTAGACCCTCACACTCAAGCCTAGTTTTAGACTACAAACTTTACCTCTGCGTAAATAATAGTTAAGTGATGCTTAACTAAGTAGCCGGCAAAGATGAATCGGTCTATAGAGACACAAGTGACTGACTGAGCGTAGCGAGACCTACGACTCTAGTGGGACCAATTAACACACTGTATCCTGGGTGACTAACTTGATTAATCATTGTGCTTGGATTGTTGCTAGGCTCAGATCTGATTACTAAATCTAATGTTCTCTAAGTTTTTGCAGAGTAGGTGTCGAATAAAAATAGTTAGTAAATAATATATTTCATAGCTCAAATTGTTACAAATTGCTAATTTCCGACGTAACATGGTATGATAAAAAGAGACACTTTATGCGATTCGAAATCTTGATAATAATAATAATAATCATTTATTTACACTTAAATAACTAGTTACAGATCTTAATGCGATGTACTTGTAAATGTAGGTACCTGCTTAAAGTAGAATACAATATTTGATGTAAGTCGACATAGTAAATAGCCTATTACTTTGTGGATATATAAACGATTTTTTTAGACTAGACATTTTTTTTTATCCTTAGCACATTTTTATTGAATGACAGATTAGCTGGTTAGCACTTACGTAATAATAAATAATCATCTCTAAAATTGCGTTAAGGAGTTTTACATACATAAAAAATAAGTAAAAGACAGCTTTTTTATGCATGTTTCACACCCCAATACAGATAAAATCTATATTATATAAACGAATTGCTGTTCGTTAGTCTCACTAAAACTCGAGAACGGCTGAACGGATTTATCTTATCTTAGTCTTGAAATATTCGTGGAGGTCTAGGGAAGGTATAAAAAGGAAAAAAAAAATGAAATTAATTTATACAAAAGTTTAGGTCGCAGTACGAAGTCTGCCGGGACAGCTAGTAATCTGATAAAAAGCTTCTTCCTATTAGAGCACATTAGTTAAGACCAAAACTTCCTCAAAACAGAATGTTTCGTGAAAATTGTTCACCAAACATATTTTTCATGTCAGATAAGTATCTCGTAAATATCTTGCAGTGTCCTCGCACATTCGTACAATACATTACTTTAATAATACTGTAACTTTGCCATTAAATTGATTTAGTGCTGTCTTAGTTTTATTCTCTGTTAAAGAGTTTAAAGGATCATGTGCGGGATATATTGCGTGTGTCCTGTTTTGTATTATGGTTTCTTTTTAGGATTCCATATATAGTAAACAAGGATTTTACATCGATAATGATAGTATTATATTGTATATTGTAGTAGCAGGAAATGCATTTGTTAGTAATGAAAACAAACACATGTTTTTACATTGCTCCAAAACAAAGTAGTCAAATGACTTGCTTGCTTGACTTACAAGGGTCAAATATTTAACCACCTGGTCACTGATGTAACACAGAGAAATCTGTGTTACAGGGTAGACCATGCAGGTACTGAAATAAACACCAGCATACATCGTTATGTTCCTGGTATTCGCACACAATGGTCATAACATTCGTAGACCACCCAACGATCCTCGTACCACGCGGATCAGGTTACTTGTCGCCAACTCAGCATCCGGCCGATAAGGCACGGCTTAGGTGTTAGGTATAAAATAAGATTGCGTGTTATGTTAGAATTAGAGCAGTCTAAATAAAATCTTTAGTCTGAACAGACGTAGTTTTAATGCATTTTATAACTGTAATTAGGTATTATATTTTTTATTGTATCTCTTAGTTAATTTACTATTCTTTGTCATGTATTCATGTTACATAATAAATATTAACTATGACTTAATTTACCTGTACCTAGTATTATATTGGGAGATGACTCTGGCCTCGTAACACAGTCTTACGGCTACCACGAGGTCAGAGGATTCACACGTTATTGTACAATATTTACGTCAAATAAACGAATTTTGTATTTGGATTTTGTAATTAGTTTTTAAAATGACTTTCGTGCGTTCCCGACTTTTAACTACATTCTGCCAGTTCTACATTTATCATCATCATTTCTTATTGACAAAAATAATGTTACGAAATTTCGTTTGCTCATAACTACTTGCATGACATTGTAACTCTACTTAATAGGGAACTGTAAATTCGAACCAGAACCTTTCCCATACATTACACAGCCATAATAAGAAACCGTTCCCAAAATAGAATAATGAAGCATTACTATTCAAAGCGAGCTTTTACAATGAAATTTGTTACTTAATGGCCCAAGAATTTAAACTGGTACTAGAATATTTAAGTCAATTTATTTCGTAGATAAAGTCGGAAGTTTCTAAGTAAACTCAACTCTTTCTATTATGCCTTTAATTTTGTCTTAGCTCGGTGCAATGTTCCTGGTTCTTTATTAGAGAAATCTAATCTAAAAGTCGTTTGTCAGTCTAAAATGTTTTTGTATGCATATTTGTTTGTGGTAAGAAAAACTATTATATATTTTGCAAAACGAAAATTTAAGTATTCAAAAAGAAATCTTTGTTATGTACAGGGAAAAGCTGTCAATATCGAATTTTACAGGTTTTGTTGTTTATGTGTTAAAACATTAAAGGATCACGAATAAAAATATATTCAGATATTGGGACCTTCAGTAATAATATAACGCTTTTTTACAAATTTATTCAGACAATATTCAAATTATCTTATTAACTAAGCTGGGATGGAAACTTTCGTAGACAAATCATAAAAAATCCGAATTGAATTTCGCGGCTAGAATCTCTCAGTCGGCTTAAATATTCATAAACGGTTTAAAAAATTCTAAAACCGACAGAGGAAATGTAAATTCTGAATTAATTTAGATTGCTTACAAAATTCTGTGTCGCGTTTTATGTGGAACTTTTAAATTAAATTCAAATTTATTACTTGCACCGTGACTCATGTTTTTGTTTCTTTGTTTTGGCAGATGGTACAAATTACGGCTTCTAATTTATAATTCCTGTTTAGTAACATAGAATTTAAGGAATCTGGAAACTTCTTTTTAACTAAGACAGGCTTGTACTTGACCATAGTTTGTCTAATGGTAAGCAATAGCTATGGTCTATGATGGATCGTGCTTACCCAATAAAAACCAGATCACACTCACTTTTAAGATCGTTGGATTATACTAACCTTAGCCTAGTTCCCAACACTACTTTCTGTGCATAGAGGATCTGAAGGTTTTGGATATATAAACTTGATACGAGTATATTGCTGTGTGTACTTTTTTGCAGTAGTCATAGCTCGAAATTCCATGCATTTTCAAGTACCTAATGTAGAAGCGCCCGTAGCTGATCTCTCGGATATCGGCAAATATCGATGCGAGCAGTCCTTAGATAAGTAACTAAACAGTAGCATTTAAGTGGCGCTACAATCGTTTTAAAAATCAGGTATCAAGTTGAAATACCAACAAAATAAACATCGAATTAAAATTTACCATAAACGTATTTTTATTTATCATCTTAGTAGTTTGTTAGCTGTATTTTCATCAAACTCACTAAAACGGACGAAAGTGGCCGTTTTGAAACCTTCATTATTATCTGTACAAATTGCTTACTGTATGCATTTCTTGTTAAAAATATTACTACAACTAATAATAAAATTGGAAAACGCATGTTAGATGAAAACAATTTTCCCATTGAACTCCTCTGAACATGTTATTTTAGCTTTAGTATACAAGTTTTCTCACTTTACCAATACGCGTTCGAGTCTACTATAGTTCTACTGAACCATAACATAAATGCCACAGCATTGAAATACTTAATAGATAAGGAAGAACTGGATAACCTTATAGTCCAGCCTAACAAAAATATAACCAGAGTGTTCTAACCAATTAGTATAAAAAAACCTTTTCAAAATGGTACAAAATATATGTACGTAATTTTACGGGTACCTCTTATAATTAAACAGTGCCACGCGTGATCACGTATTTTATATGACAGCGTATAACTTTCTTCTTTATACCTACACGCATGAAATTCTGAAATAATGTAGATAAAATAGCAATTACAGGTTAACTAAATTACGATTCTAAACACCATAGTTTATGTGTCATTCATCATTAAACGATTATAACATAATGATGTTTTTCATGCCGTTCCACAGAGTAACTTCTCGTATGACGATGTATAAAAATACTCTAAATTTGCACAAGTTCATACATTCCTTCTCACAAGTTCCGCTCTATATAAAAGTGGTTATTTCTCTTACAGATAAGCCGTGAGAGTTTGTGATCCGGATACGAGGCCCAGTGGACCGAGTAATCGGAACTATGATACTGTGAATAAAAAAATATAGCTACTACCCATGAAGTGACGGAACTTGAAGCAATATTTTGATTATATTATATTTGACTTAACCGTTCTTTGGTTAAGTTAATGAAGACTTTTTTATAAAGTTTTTTGTTGCTAGCAATATGTATCAAAAGTTATATAAAAAAATGTATTTCATAAAGCTATATTTTATTCACAACTCGAAGTTTTATTTGTCTTGTTATTAATGTCATCAAAACTATAGTAGTGTATTAAAATATGTACAAAATGTACATAATATTCATGTCTTGGTCCTTTCAATATACCACTCCACAGGTCTTTTTAACCTAATAGTCCTCATAAACTATTTCAATTTTATTTGTCCAAAAGAAAATCAGAATAAACTTCGAGTTTCATATTTTTTAAATAAATTTATATAAAACTTGACGGTCAAGCTCTATTTATCTTACTGAGATAACGCACAGTCTCTCCCATCCAATCGCTACAACGCATTAATACAGATAAAACTGAAACTCCCGAACTTAATCCTACGGATTTGAGATGGAAAATCCTGTGCGAAGTTGGCGTGGTGTAGAGACTGCAACCGGTTACTAATAATCTGAGTCAGAACTATAAAAAAAAAACATTCAGAAGAATTAAGAATTTTTTTTATGAAATCGATATCGTCGTTTCGGTAATAAATTCCTATCAGTCTATTTATTGTCATGTTTTTTAAATTATTTCAAAGTTATGAATTTGTGCCTGGAAGAGAAAAATAAACATTTTTTTATTAAACGGCTTAACACTGACAAAAAGCATCATGAAAAAGTCTTTTTTGAAGATAACAACAGCTATTTGATTATTTTCGATACTGTAGTAAATTAATATTATATATTTCCGGTATTTTGCCATCTTAGAAATGTAACCCATTTCAATCCTTATCGCGGGCAGTTTGAGAACTCAGATTTCTGGCGTGATAACTGGAGGGTATGAAATTTGTTATATTTCCGACGGAAAATGTTTTGAAACTTAAGTCCTAGTGAAACAAATACGATTAAATACAAGAATTGATATGTGTTTTTTATTTTAAATCAAGAATTAAATGCCAATCAGAAACGCTCTTGAAACTTCTATTTATGGTTGTACGCTGCCATTGGATAAAATATGTAACTTTACACGTTTTTCATTGGCCACTGATCATTTTAGTGTGTTAAAATTCAATGCTTTTGTATGTATTTTTGTTATAGTTTAAGAACGAATTAATGACTATCTTACTTGGTATTCATTCCATAATCATAGAAAGTCAAGTGAAAATGACCTAAAATAATCAAATTTATTGTACATCAATGAAAGCTATCATGTAAAATTTTGTTTACTTTAATTATGAAAAGTTATAGCCATTCTATGATCTATTACAAATCTACTCTCCAAATGGACTCATTGACCCCCTAAATTCTTCAAAAAGCAATGTGTCCAAAGTTTTTCAATAAGACTCGACCAAGGTAAACAGGTTGGCATTTAACCCCGAGGGCAGAAGAGGGGATGAAATGGGGAGTAAAACTGGGATAAACCGGGGTGTAAAGAAAGGGGAGGGAAGGGTATCCATGTAATTATTTCTGTAAATGTGCAAACTTGAAAACTAGAGACGATTAGCAGACGCAGAAGTTTGCGAGATAATTGTTGAATCTCCAAGGTCCGGTTACTGTTTGTTGTATGTTGCCTCTTTGTTTAGATAATAGGGAAGTGTTTTGTTTATGTCTTCATTTGTATATGTAGATGCATTAACAAATGGGTGCTTGAATTCAAAAGATTGTGGTTCTTTTTTTGAGAATTTTAAAGCCGGGAGGTTATTTATAAATATTGCGAAATAAACTGAATTATTTAAAACATATCCTTAATTCCTGGTTATGATTACAACCATGATCAGGGTTATGATTTTTTCCAACACAATTTAATAATTTACTTGCAATTTCACCCTCACATTTATGTTCCGGTATAATCCCTTACAAAATTAACCACCAAAGAGATTGTCTGTCCATAAACAAACCCAACAGTGGCGTATCTAAAATGCAAATCGGGTAAAACCGAAAACACGGTATTATGCCGCAACCGCGGCTAGAGTATGCGGTACAAATTAATAACCTATGAAGGAGTTTTGTTCGTTAATATTTAACTAAGATGCAATCGGGCTGAGAAACGCAACCCAAAGGTTTTTGAATTCAAAATCAATTAAATAATTATTTTTAATAGATTTCTTGAGCTACATCTTTGATTAAGTACAGTGGTGTTATTAAAAATGATGTATTTTAATATTAAACCCACCTCCACCCCCACCACCCCAGGCCCCCGCGCCCGTGTCCCGGCGGGCCGCTCGCGCGGCGGCGCGCAGTCTGCGTGCTGCCGCGGTCCCAGAACATACGTTCTGAAGATGGATGTCATAACATCCGAAACGCGTAAACAACTTACGCGATTTACACGTGAGTGAAAACCGTTTAGTTAACATATTGATAAAAATGATGTAGCTGATTGGTCGTACACTACTTACAAACTTAATGTTCTTTGAGATGTTTCTGTATTTTAATCTATAGATTCATGACATTTAGAGTACTAAAATAGGTACTTTGAGAATGATACTTTGAAGAGCGTGACACAATGAAAGAGCAAGTGCGTTGATTATGAGCACGTGATTGTTTACTGCTCGTTCTAATGTATAACATGATTTAAAAGCCACTACACCATGATAAAATAAGAAATATCGATAGTTTGATATCCTGTATGTTAGTCTGAAAAGACCATATAAAAAACCAAGATCCTGTTACAATAAATAAACTATAACCAGCATTTAAAACAATCTTGCAAGACAAAATTCTTGTCCCACTGCCTAAATAATTCAAGGGAAAAATAGCTCAATCCAAGGGACAAGCATGTCCATTTAGATAATCAGTACGGATTTCCCTCTCACAACGACTTTGTATCACGGAACAGACACATTACACATGAGCGTGTCGTGCGCATTAGGGACTAGTTGCTTGCTGTGGGTTTGCTTGTGTTATGTAGGCTTTTGATATTTGTAAGCTAATGTAGGTAATTTTATCTCATGTATATCGATAGACTATTGCTTATTATCAAGAATACTAATGGTCAAGTGCAAACACGTTTTAGTTAACAAAATATTCGAACTGTACCGAAACATGTTGCGTGTTTTTTTTCTCGTAACGGCTAAACATTTACATAAATAAAAAAACATTGTTTTAAGGCTACCCCCAGTTCCTAAAAAACACGAATGCTTGAAAAACGGCCAAATCAAACAGGTGATTACTATGACCTTCGGCGAATTTATAACCGAGCGATAGCTAAATTATTATGATCGTACACACAAACAAACTGCTGCATTATTTTGTACATAATGTCATATTATAGTGGGTGCAGCTTGACTTTATGGTTGAAAATGGCCTAATGATGCTAAAAGTTATGTCATATTGTGTTCATAATAGTATAATGGAGACCGCTGTAATTATGTCAGTCATAAATAATGTGGCTTTTTGATTTCGGTAGTAGATAAAGCAGCATATGTATACTTCTATACTAAAATTATAAAGCTGAAGAGTTTGTTTGTTTGAACGCGCTAATCTCAGGAACTACTGGTCCGAATTGAAAAAATCTTTTTGTGTTGTATAGACCATTTATCGAGGAAGGCTATATAACATCACACTGCAACTAATAGGAGCGAAGAAACAATGGAAAATGTGGAAAAAACGGGGAAAATTATTCATCTTTAAAGGGTTTCCGTTGCGTACGATTCAAGTCGTGAGTAACAGCTATAATTTATGAAGCTGAAGAGGTTGTTTGCAAAAATAAATATGATGCCCAAAATAAGTATTCCACGCGGACGAAGTCGCGAGCACAGCTAGTATCTAATATAAAATAAAAATAAATAAATTTTCCGGGACATTACATACAGCGCCATCTAGCCCCACACTAAGCAAACGCTTGTGTCGTGGGTACTAGATAACGGATATAATATTTATATACTTTTCTTTTGTAAATACATACTTATTATACAAAGAAACAACATAATATTTATCTTAAACGTATACAAAGGTATAAAATATATAATTGTGTTTATTAGTTTCACGATTTGGTTTGATGACTCCGTCTTAATGTTTTTTTTTTACATGAGATAGGCTTACGCTTGACTACAACTTGCCTGATGTTAAGTAACGTTATAGTCTACGATCTAGCGCGCTTGCCTAGAAGAAACCGGTTTACTCTCGACTTGAAGACCGAAAAATTATAGTTCAAGGGGAATAGAGATTCGGGCAAGGAGTTCCACAGTTGGGCTTTGTAGCTTGGTCAACAATTAAAAAATAGCATAGGTACTGAGGAAAAAAATACAGAAAATAATACTATACTTAAAATGTCGTCCGGAAAAAACGTAGCGGAAAATAGTCATGGGCAGATTTACTGATATTGAAAAGAAATATTTATATTTTTGTAGGATCGATGTTTGAGGTCACACATGAGATGCTGTTAGGTATAATATTTATATAGTACCGAAGTTTGTTGTTTATATTTGATTTACACTTAAAATTAAAATAAAAATAAAATATAAAAACCAAAAGAAAATGTAAAAGAAGCAGCGTGGTATTGCAGATTTTTTTTGCTAATAAGCCGTAAACTTCTTCATGTAAAACTTCATTTTTTATGCTTGCTATTTTTATCACTTTGTAATATGGCGTTAAAATATCTTAATTAATATCACCATAACAATTTCAAAATATTGTAACGTTATATAACGAAATGATAAAATTGGCAAGCATCAATAAAATAATACCAGATCTTGTATAATCTAGTAACTTGTGCAAGCAAAAAAAAAGAACGATTAATGTGTAAATAATTAAATTGTTAAGAACGAAAGACATTGTGGCGCACAATCTATACTAATATTATAAAGCTGAAGAGTTTGTTTGAACGCGCTAATCTCAGGAACTACTGGTGGGAATTGAAAAAATATTTTTGTGTTCAATACACCATTTATTGAGGAAGGCTTTAGGCTATATAGCATCACGCTGCAACGAATAGGAGCGAAGAAACAATAGAAAATGTGGAAGAAACGGGGAAAATTATTCATCTTTGAGGGCTTCCGTTGCGTGCGCTGCGAAAACGGTTAAAGTCGTGGGTAACAGCTATAATTTATAAAGCTGAAGAGGTTGTTTGCAAAAATAAATATGATGCTCTAAATAACTATTCCACGCGGACGAAGTCGCGGGCACAGCTAGTTCTATATAAATTTGAAACTCCATGGGTTTCTGAGACATCATGGTGTTTCTAACCACTAATTGGGACACCCTAGAGATGTGGTGTTCTCAGTTAATTACCCCAAAAATTTCATATATCCCCACTACACCATGGGAAATAGCTAGCGTATGCCAAAAAATTGGGCACTTCAGGAATTAGATTTATATTTTTAATTTTATGGTGAACAGGCGTAGTTCGTAAGTAGGCTAGTTTTAGCATGCTTAGCTCATTTTTTTCATAGAAAAAACCGTAGTAGAAAAATCTTTAGCATCCATTAAAAAATATGGGATAAATGTATGAGGGTTATGTTTCAAAACAGGATGTATTTAGAGTGCTATTTTCTTAGCTAAATATTTTTTACAGAAAAAAAAAAAATAATCAAAACTAATTAATTATTATCAATACTTACTCTAAAAGATTTTTAAAACACTTAACAAAACACATTACTAACCTAACATACATTAATGAAAAATAATGAACAGAATTTTTTACTCTGAACCACTGACCTCCATTGCGTACTTGTACTGATGGAGATCAATGCTCTGAACAAACAAATGACCATATATTAAAATTCTGTAAAAAGAACATTTCCTTTAATTAATTACAAAACAACTTACAATAACTAAATATAAATTAAAAAAAAAGCTAATCGCTACAAATTTGAATTGAAAAAAAAAAGAAAATCCCACGTATTTTGTCATAATTTTTGACAAGCACTGTAAAAAGAAAGGTCTACCTGTATATAAACGAAACCCCATCCCAAGGGTAGATTATGCGCCTAATTCAGATTATGGTAATGGTTTTGATTCTTGTTCGGAATAAAGATATTGCTTTGAGGGGCTCTGAAAAGACCCTTGAAAGTGTCAACTGTAATCTGGTCTATTGCTACTTGCTTGTATATTTATATTTACCTTAGTCTTTAAGGGGGTATTTGTTGCAATGTGCTTCTTTGCAATAATGCTATATTTTATCTGTTATATTTTGTTGTCTGTACCTGATATCAATTACTAGAAAATGCACATGAATGTTAAAAAAAGTACTGAGACTGATATACGGGACATATTTCTCATACGGTATTCAATTAAATAAATTATCTAATAAGAAAAATAAATTCATTGTTAAAATTATATATCCTAGCCAACAGCATATCCTACTTATCAAATAGGTCATAGGTTGCATAATGCTCGTGGGATTTTAGGTACATAAGCTAGGATATCAAACAATACCTATGCCTGTCATTCTAAAAATGTAAATCTGTCACCAAGAACCAAATAGTGTTTCAGCTGCCATCGAATCCTATTTCCAAATAAACTCGTCAAAGTATAAATTTAAATATTTATAAGTAGGTATTATTTATTATTACCGAGTGGCAGGAGATGGCGCAGAACCGAGAGGAGTGCCGTCTCTTTGTGTCGGAGGCCAGGATCCACTTTGGGTCGCAGCGCCACATTAGTAAGTATTATTTATAAGTATAAGCCCTTTAAATAAAGTCTTCAGATATTTTGTATAACAACTTGCTTATCAAGGGATGTAAATTCATCAATCAAAAATCCGAGCCATAATTAAAAAAGTATTTGATCGATCTTTGAAAGATTGCCTCAAATCAATTTTGTGTTAGTCAACTTTTACTAAAAATGTATCCTATAATATTCTTATGTAGTATAATGGTATTCAAATTGATATTATTTGCGTAGGAAGATATTACTCTATATTAACGAAATTATACAGGGTTTTAGTAAATAACAATCACTATCAACTACATAATACAAAGTCGCTTTCCACGTCTGTTTGTTGTATGTATATAATATGTTTTTTTAAAGATAGAAAAGGAAAATTTTTATGTAAGATTTTTATATAATAACATGCTTATTATATTAGAAAACTACTGACAATTTCAAGATTTTATATGTACAGTCGTAAATAAACACATTTTACATTGCAAACGCTGGCTGAACTCTACAAGATAGATCAAAATAATGTACTAAGCATTGAAAATCTTAAAAGGTTCTACAAAAATGTCGGCAATGTATGTAATATATGTTTATCTCTTAAGGATAGCAACAATAACCAATTTTTATCATTTACGTTTTACGAGAAATAATGGCTTATTTTGCGAAGCAATTTTAATCTAAAAATCATAAATCCTTATCTAATTTAAATAAATATAATGCTACATTATAATGCTTGAGTATAGCCAAATATAAGGCAATAAAAACCACCAGAAACTCACTAAAATATCTTTTTAGTAGCCCTGTACGTACAAAATTCCATTGGGACTAATAAAATAGGGCTCGAGGCAAAATAACTACTATCAATTTAATTATGTGAATATGGTTTCACGATGTTGGGAATTTATGATTTTTCGGAAATGGTATCTCTCAATATAAGTTATTTATAAAAGAGAAAAGAATATCGTTATATTTTTAACCGACTTCGAAAAAAAGGAGGTTATTAAGTCATCTGATTTTTTTTTTTTTTAGATTAGAGTTTAAATAACATATTGTTGATCTTTAGGGTGGCTTATTATAACACATCAAAATTCTCGTTTACTGAATTTTCAAACTCCACTAGAGGCAATCATATTATAACACTACTTAAATGCAATGTACTGCTATTACTCTATTGTTTAAGCTGACGTTGGTTTAAGTTCAGTAGTTGCTTGCAAATACCTAAAAAAAACATGTAGTCTTAAACATTGAATCATGTGAATCCAAATCACAAACTTTTTTGAATAAGAAAGTAAATGAAAGCAAACGGCCACCACTAAAACAAATGAAGTACGGCCATTAAAACGTGTAGGTATGTGGAAGGTATCTACTTTTCAATTGGCAAGCCTCACAAAGCCCTTCACCCGCAATACTTTGTAAAAGCGTTCGAGCGGAAAGGTGTATTTACTCGACATACTCTATCCGGCTTCAGAATAGGTATTAATCAGATGGAAGACTAGATAATACAGTCGGATAATGAAGCCAGTTTTCATGTATACCTCATTGTGCTACCTCGATTTGTAATTCTTTTGCGTTCTTTTAGGCAAGTATAAGGATGTTCTAGCTCTTGGATTTTATTATTGTGAAATACTAATATAATTGATGCTAACAACTAATTACTCGAACAACTGTTTGGTGGTTATACCACTATATAAATATAGAAAAAGGTGTACACGTGAATCATAAATTTTACAAACGATAATTTTGATGCTTGTCATTGTTATTCTATCACTAATATATAAGACGCCGTTGCTTTTAAAATTCTTTGATATATACAAAGTCTACATTTGAAACTAATTAGTAATCCTAATCATTAAACGAAATTAAATGTTTGAATCTAGATTTTTGACTAAAGATAGGTTTGCGTTTTACTACAGCCCGCCTGATGCCAAGCATTGCTGCAGCCAACGGTGTAACGCGCTTACCTAGACCTTTTAACTCTAGATTTGAAACCCCTGGATCGTTTAGTAGCCCGTTAAAATACTTCAATTCACCCACCAAGTCTGTGATGTATCTAGTCTGTGGTTCTCAATGCCCGAGGCATAAGCAAATGGAATTACAATGTTGCTTACTCTTTGCTGCGAATTGGCAAGTATCCAAGAATCAGCGCGAACTGCCTACCCTAGTGCCATAGGATCTAGTACGAATGAAACAATGTGAGAATGCTGAGAGGTTTGAGAATGTGACATACATTTAACTCTTAATAATTCATTAGGATATGTTGGAACACTAAAGTAAAACTTATCCTCTATCTCACTCTTAAATAGTCAAATAATCAAAATAAAAAAAAACTTGTAATAATTTTCCTCCTAAATTTTACCTAAACCTTCGTGAGAAAAACACAAGAACGAAAAAAAACACAGCTCTACAGCAGCTAGGTAGGTAACAAAAATCCAGTACTTAAGACGAACTAGTAAAAATTCAGCACCGAAATTCTCACGTATTCAAACCAATTATGCGACCCGGCAGCTTATGTCGAAGAACATTGCAAAACTTGTACTAAACGTTCTATAGGAGTTGACTGGAAACATTTCCGCAGACCAGTGGCGCCCTCTACCCAGTAAACTCTTTCACTTCGGCAAATTGAAACTGTAAAGCAGATTGGGGAAGACTCCGCTTGGTCCTATCTGTTTTAACCTCTAATAGAGATAGAGGTTTAATTTATCTACACCTGGTATGTTTTCTATTTTTCATGATTTGGTTGTTTTTATTTCCTATTGGAAGGGGCTTACTCAAGACCGCTGCAGTTGGTGTTGTTTTAAATTGGATACCAGGATCCAGCTGGTTTGCAGCGCCAGGTAAATTTATATAGATTTTATTTAATTTACTCTATCTGCTAGGTAAACTGTACACACAATTTTATTATGGATCATAATAATAAATATATATAAACAGTTTTATACATAATTAATAAACAAGTATATATGATTTAACTTTCACTCATGTTTAAAAAAAACAATACAAGAAGAGCAAATCTGAATGATGAGAATGAAATCTGTATTCTATTTGTTCCCTTTACTTTCCCCGATGGGCAATCTGTGGTGACACTAGAAAAGTCTCAAATTGGAACTGTAAACCAGATTCTGACGCGTTTCTACTTCCTTTAGCCAGCACAGGCTTTAAGTGATTGCGGTTTGAAATAAACCTGAAACTTTTCTTCATAGTATTCTTTGCTTTTCTTGGGAAATACAGATTTGGTACAATTTTCTAGAAAATATTTTTTCTTGAAATACTTTTTAATATTACTAAAAGAGTCAGCTAGGGGTAAGGTTTTATTCATATTTTCGAAATAAAATCAAGCACAGCTCGGATGTTCCTATTACTATTTATTTTGTTTGAAATCATTAAAAAAAAACATTTAAATATAACCATCATATAAATACTCACTACGGGATTTTACGTAAAAATAATAAGATTTCTATTATATAAATTCTATAGATATTAAGTATATAAGTTCTATAGAACTAATTTCAGACAACATACTCTATTTGTCAAAGAAAGACATTCTTATAGCCATGCCACCTTGGCCCTTGAGGATGTTTAAAACTCTGACAGAAGAAATGGCCATTCTCATACGAACTTACCTAACAAGTAGTTAAAATTCGGACTCTAAAAAACCACAAACTCAGCAGACTCTTCATATATTTCAAACTAGCGGTCCTGCCCGGCTTTGCATGGTCACATATGCACAATATATACTTAAAACTGTCCTCTTAAAATACTATCTAAAAAATCACATCAAAAGCCGTTGCGTAGTTTTGGAGATCTAAGTAAGATAGAGTTAGAAACGACTTTGCTTTATACTATGTAGTGGTAATGGAAAAAAGTCTGAACCAAGCCTTTGGAAAAATAAAGCCAAAGCAGACCCGTTTCCCAAAACAAACCACGACTGTAGAAGTGGTAAGTTGCCGCCAGAAAATGAACCGGCAAAATAAAAGCACAATTTTTGTGTGGGCATCTCGCCAGGGCCGCTAACACTGTCGTTTAGATTGATAAACCATTCGACAATGGGAAACTGGGGTAAAACTGGGCGGTCGATTGTCTGTACAAGGTGATTATTAAAGCAACTTTATTATAGGTAACACAAGTAACTAATTAAAAACTAAGTTAAAAACTATATCTTATATGTAATTAAAATCTTATAAAACACCTACATGTTAACAATAAAAATATGTAACTTTTTGTTAATGATGAAAATCTGGAGAAATATGTAGTGTTTTTCGCTGCGACTGGTTCTCATCGGCTTCAAATAACAAACTTGTTTGAGTTGTGATTCTCTATATAATATGACATGTTTCTCTATATACCGCCGCCACATTTCTCCTCCTAACCAAAGTGGCCTTCGTGGCTCTTAGGATTTTACCAACCCTTAAAAACATTCTATGTATTAAAAAAAACTTTTTCAAATAATTGAAACGAAAAAGTTATTAGATTCCACGTTGTACATATAACAGCTCATTCTTGTATTGATGGATAATCTCAGACACAATAGGCTGAAGAGTTTCTTTCATATCTGTCAGTATTCAGAGTAGGCAGTTTGTAATATTTCCGTTTTGTAATATTGCATTTTTGCAAACAGTGAAAAATTGACTGTGCTCAGTAGAAAATATCAAGTGTTTTTTACTATATTTAACACATTTTATGTATTATGTATTATAGTAGGTATTGGTTATTACAAATAATACATACGATATTTGTTAAAGATTTATATACAATACAATTTTAAATCTATGTATAAGGCGCCGTTTTTTCATCAGTGTACCTAACCCTAAATACATAAATTGCACATAAATAAGATAATACTGATGGAATTTTAAAAACTTTATCATCATCATTATCGACAACCTTCTCTATCCCACTGCTGGGCATAGGAATCTCTTTAAATGTGCCAGCTGCGTCGATTTTGTACAGGCCTCATCTATATGGAACCCGCAAATTATCAATTATTAACAAAATTAGAATACTCAAAACATGAACGAAAATTAAATTCCTTGAACTTGATTCATGAATATTCTTTTTCTTAAATCAAGTTACAGATAATCTGAATGCGCCAAAAAGCTTTACTTTCAACATTTTCCTTTCCCGGATATCTTAGGCTTATTCATTCCAGTTAAAAAACAGAACACCACTGTTTTAAAAGTAAACACAATCTTATGTCCGTTTTATAAGATACGAGTACGTAACGTGATGGTCCACCATATTAGAAAGAAACAAACGGCCTCCGTGATTTTTGTTTTACTTAGACCGGGTTTTGGCTGACAGTGCTCAGTCCTGCTATTACTATTACGTCCATGTTTGTGATGAAAATGACGTCATAAACGATAGCAATGATATAGTTTACCGTTAGGCGGTAGGCCTGCGGCGGGCCTAAAACAAAAATCACGGTGTACGTTACTAACATTTTCTAAACTAAAGAGGGTATTGAGTATAAAAAGCAATTTTTTTTTAAAGTTTTTTATTTTTACTACTCTACTACTAGCTTAAACTACGTATAAGTTTCTAGTATTAAACAAATTCGACTTAGTGATGAAGATGAATTTGTTGTTTTTTTTCAATTGTAATTTTACATACATATGTACCTACTTACACAATTTTATATATAGTAAGATTTTTTCACCTCAATATCATAAAGGTGAAAGTTTGTGCGTGTGTATTATGCATTTGATTACTTTTCACTTGGAAATGGCTTAATTTGGTTTAAAGTAGGTATATTAGATCCTGGACTAATACATTGGCTACTTTTTATCCCAGATTAACGCAAGTACAATCGCGAGTCACTGCTAGTAACTGAATGAATAACACAAATCTAGTATATCTACGCAATACGTCTTCACGTCCACGTTATTATAAAAATTCTTCAGATATACCAAAGCTATTTTTATAGCAGACTAGTGGGTGCTTGCCGCTTTGCTCGCATTAAGAAGTAAAACTTGCATCCCCTATTTCACCCCTTTAAAAGTGGCATTTCCAAAAATCCTCTCTTAGCGGATGCCTACGTCATAATTTTTTTTTTTTTACATGATATAGGTTTACGCTTGACTACAACTTGCTTGATGTTAAGCAACGTTATAGTCTACGATCTAGCGCGCTTGCCTAGAAGAAACCGGTTACATCTACCTTCACTGCAAATTTCAGCCCAATCCGTCCAGTGGTTTGGGTTGTGCGTTGATAGATCACTATATCAGTCAGTCAGTCACCTTTGAGCTTTATATATTTGGTTACCACGAATACAACCGCGAGGCACTGATAGTAAATGAAAGAATAACATATATTAGTTAAAGATAAATTAAAGCATTGCGTAATTTAGATGATAATATATTTTAGTACTTTATGAGAAACCATGCGAAAAAACTTAACACCTATTTAATCAATCTAACCACGGTTGCCAAGCAACATTTTGACAGGCCACTACTGTCCAAAACGAGGTTTTCCTGATGGACCATAGAGGTTATTCCTCAACAATATTTAGTACTAGCTGTGCCAGCGACTTCGTCCGAGTGGAATAGTTATTTTGGGCATCAAATTAATTTTTGCAAAGAACCTCTTCAGCTTTATAAATTATAGAGCTGTTACCCACAACTTGAACCGTTTTCGCAGCGCACGCAACGGAAGCCCCCAAAGAATAATTTTCCTCGTATTTTCCACATTTTCCACTGTTTCTTCGCTCCTATTAGTTGCAGCGTGATGTTATATAGCCTAAAGCCTTCCTCGATAAATGGTCTATTCAACACAAAAAGAATTTTTCAATTCGCACCAGTAGTTCCTGAGATAAGCGCGTTCAAACAAACAAACAAACAAACTCTTCAGCTTTATAATATTAGTATAGATAAGACAAGTATCTACGCAAAACGTTGTCTTCACGTCCACGTTACTATAAAAATACTCCAGACTACGCAGGCGTCTGCCTTATTACTTCATTTTACGCTCGGCCGGCCGCCGTAATGACCGTCGCCTCAAACTTTCCAAGATGTTTTTTGGTAGAATATTTGACTGCGAGCCTTCCCGGCGCTTTTTGTCTGAGCATTGTTTGATTTAGTAAATGAGCGCTGGATTCATGAATCTGCTTAGTTTAGGTATGTATGTGTAAAATATAGTATTGGAGTAAAAAAATCTATAAACTTTTTTGTAAGAAATAGCATAAAATTGTTAAAATAAATATACATATAAGTATTCCGGGACACTGCACACATCGCCATCTAGCCCCACATTGAACAAATGGTTGTGTCGTGGGTACTAGATAACGGATATAATACTTATATACTTTTTTAATATATAGGTACTGTTATGATGTTATTTTTTATACTTTTCTTAGTTACATTTTGATGCTAAATTGCATATAAGGCACATAATAGCAAGTAAACAAATGACTGCAAAGAAAGGATTTTTAAGACCCAGTGATGCCATTTGTGGTATAACACTCACATGTGGTCAACTACCTGTATAACACTACCTCTGACTATTTATTACTAACTCGTAGAGCAACAAACGTTAATATATCGCTTTTCATACGAAACTTTTCTCTCAAAGTGTCGTAATGTCGGCAGCATTGATCAAAACACCATTATATATCAAACACTTGAATCTGAAGTCGTTAAGCTCGCGTCACTTTTACGAGCTCGACGGATCCATATTTTGAAAAGATAATGCCAATCGTGGTGTATAGAGATAGAGTCAGCGTCTAAAACCCGTACTTGTGGTTTTTTTAAGAAAATTATGTTGACTTGTCATTTCGAATACGCATACGGAAATGTTTTAAGTGAGCGTTTCTTGAGTGTCGTTGTGAATAAATCGTTCTTTAGTGGCTGAAGCAATGTCTGTACAGGCTTTACAATTTTGATTCGCTTTTTTTCTATATGGGAATGAACTGATTTTCACAACATTTATGTCAATTAAGTAAGTATTTAAGATCTTATGAGTAATGGCGAACTCTGTGTCGAAAGTTATTAATGACAAAGGTCCTTAGAAAGCTTACAAATTTATAGTCATTTTTCTATTATTCAAAGAAATAGTTTGTTGAAATAGTTCATTGACTTATTGTTAAAGTTTTTAGCCAGTTTAGCCAGTTGAGGGTTTCTTGTACTAACAGTTATACTTCTTTAGAAAAAAGCCTTTGTGACATGACACTACTATTGTAAAACTATACATATTGTACTGTCCAATAGAGTTCTTCTCGAAGCATCCACGGTGACTTGATCTACGTTAGCTTTATAACTCGAACAGGAACTTTCAAAGGCGCGTTATATGTGTAGATCATAAAACTCTTTGGCGAATTTTATGGCGTTTATCTTTTGTTAGGTTTCTGGAGAGGAAGGACAGACATTGGACAGACTGATTGGGTGGAGGGCGAATTTTGTAGGGCTTTTAGGACTGTGAAGATGTTTTTTAATGGTAGAGATTTTTTGAGGTTCCTTTTTGGGTTGATGATTTTGACAGCTGTCAGCTTTACAATATTTTTTATCTAAGATGGTGGTTTGAATGAGGAGTGATTTTTCTTGAGGCTAAATATGTAAATATGATTATGCTAGAATATGTTTTCTGTACGGCGACTCAACCTTGTTTTATTGCAATGTTTTTTGTGCAATGTAGTTTAGATATTTGTAGAAATTTCAAACGTCTGATAAGGCAATAATAATTACATCTACAAAAAACATTATAGCTTCTTATTTAATTATTATATTACAATATAATCATTAAATCTATGTTAAAAACTATGAAAATCCAACTATGCATTATATTCTGAAACAAAACCGTACGTGCATTAAAGCAAAGCAAAATGTCTACACTACAAAACTGAAAAGCATTAGTGCAGTTTGGCTAAGCGACGGTCCCTTTCGTGCCAAAATCGTGTAGATAAAGTCAAATTCATGCGTTCAAAGCAACATAACCCTTGACATGTAATTTAAACAGAGCTTATCTAGATCTGCAAATGTTATCTTATTAATGACCTCATTTTAAAGGATTACCTCAAAGTTAATGAAGTTACAATCATGGTTTGATCTAAAATTCAACGAAGTTTGGAATGGTTTTCTGTTCATTAGCAAAGTTAAATTAGGGCTAGTTTTGACAGATTTAACGTGGTTTTGTAAATGTAGCTCGGAAATTAACATTTTTGACCGTTTCAGCTGTTATTTTGTCCAAACTGAAACTACTGTAATCGCATACGTAACTAGAGCGTACTTTAAGCAAACACGAACTAAATTTCAAGTTTTTTTGGGTGTTGTATATAAATTTAAAGTTTCACACTAGTTTCGTTTCGGTAAATTAACATGAACTATAAATACTGGGTGTGTATGTACTAGAGAAAACTTGGTAGACCTATTGACAAAACAAATTACTATCGACAAAAACTAAAGCTACAAACTTTTGACAAAATTGATAAATATTGTTATTGCCTTTGTTCTCTCTTGTATGTTTACAACATTTATAAATTTTGACATATGACATTTCGATGTGTAAAATCATTGTGTACTTTGAACAACATATAAAAACTAAACACAATCAGTCGTGAATTAGTGCGTGTTTAGGTCTAGTGTTACATTTATTTCTGCCTATTCTTAACTCGTAGAGCTCGGTGATCGCCGGGCACTGGGCGTATAAATGACGGCCATTACGGAGAGGCGACGTGTTTGAGAAATAACCCTTTAGTTGCAGCTGCAAGAGGGGAAATGGGGCTGAGACATACGGGATGTAAAGTTTGTGGACTGTTTGTTTTTCTAAACAATAAAAAAAATATTAAAAATGATATGTAACATGTGAATTACTGGATTTACCTTAGTGTTTTCTAAAAATAATATGTTGTTTTGCATTTGTATTTACCAAAAAATGAATGTGTGTTCATGTGTTCGATAACACGTAAATTGAATAGCCCTGACTTTGAGTTTCCATCATCTTGTGCCATAATTTCTCATTACTGAGAGTCAGAATCAGTTTTTGGATGAGTCGTTTTGCACAGGTATGTCTGCTTACTGTGGAATCCCCTTCCATAATAATTGACACGTCAGTCATGTTCTTTGAATTTAATATCTCTTATTATGTTTTCCTTTGCCGTTAAGAGGTACGCATATAAAGAAAAAAAAACAGTCATTAATGTGGTTTGATCTTTGTTAAGATGACGTGTATATTCTTAATTTAAAAGCTCATTGAACCTTTCACAAAGTAGATTCACCTAATTAGTCCACAGCGTTTAAAACTCATTACGTTTGATGTTTCCTTTTATTTCACTCTCAAAAATAAAACTGAAGTTGGAAGATTATTGCAATTACGTTTTCGCTTGAAACTGAAACGGTCGACAGAGGATTAACCCGGCGATAATTGGCTATTACTATGCATCGAAAATGACACAGGTAATGTTTGCGAGGACGGGCCTCTCGGACCGGACGCGACTAGCTGCGGGTTAAACGAGTCTTTGTTTCAGGGGTTTTATGAAATGATGTCTCTATTCAGAAGTGTCGTGTGGACTGTATTGGTTAAAAAACAGAGTTATAAATTCATACATTCAAGACTCAGATTCCGTTAAAGACACAAATGGTCTTGTTTCAACCTTTAAAAAATCAGCAAAGGCAAGTTATATTTAAGTAATAGTTAATTCTCGATTAATTAATTAAAACTATGGGTCGACGACATCACTAACGTCAAGGGTCCGACCTGAACTAGGTGTACACAGGATTGACGAAGATAACACATACAAAGGGAGGCCTATACCCAGCAGTGGGGTCTGATTGACTACGGATAATGAAGACGATGAAAACTAGGTTGCGAAAAAGATGGAGTTAAGAAAACTAAACAAACAAGGTTACAGATATTTTTAGATAATAGTTCGCTAATTTTTTGTATCCGTGTGTCCCTAAGCTATTACGCCCCACATCTAGGTGGTGTTTAGAATTGTTGCTAATGTAAAAATGCATTTTGCTGTTTGTTTCCTGAAGCGAGAATGGAAGTGTTAGTCCTATTTAAAAAGGTTGTCTGATTGTTATTTCTGAGCTTCATAGGAACGTCTTAGTTTAAGAAGAAAATTAATCTTCTGGGTATACCTATGGAGATATATTTTTTTTACTGATGTTCGTAATCAATGTTAGAGAACTAACAAATCAACTCTGCGGAGGAGTTACGACCCTCAGTCGTGAGAAACTACGACTCAAGGTAGGAGAAAATACACATATCATCATAATATAAGTTTGTTATCACTATAAGAAGGTTTAAATTAATATTTGATGTGGCATATAGATAGATACCTCAACGCTTCAACAAAGAGTAATTAATATATGTAATTTTATCTGTGCAGTGTTTGTAGGAAAAGCTGTTGTTATCAGAAATACTTTATGATTTTATTATTATTAGTACATAGTTATGTTAAATTTAAATTTGGTATATTATTTTATTTGTTCCTTTCTTGCTATATACCGCAACAAAGCGACGGATTATCATGATATCCCGCTCACGAAGTGTTTCTGTTAAAGGTTACATATTATTATGTAATATTTTTATTTCAAGAGTAGATCTGTTGGTAAGGTATGTAATGTAATAATAAATATAATTACATTAACAACGCAGTTAACATATCAAAGTAAATTTATTGACCCGTACTTTTTGTAATTATTTTAAATCAAAATGAATTGGAAATATAAGGCAAAATGGTTGATATATTATGCGCATTAATTTCGTTACTCCAATGACTGTATGATCTCGTTATAATTTTATATTAATTGCATTAAAGCTTAATAATTAACTATATGGTACTCGAATAATAATAAGCAGAACATATTACGTTCATAACCAATTCAAGAACAAAATCTTCACAACATAACAAAGTAACAGTGTCTAAGCTTCCTAGCTTTTCTATTCACGCTTGCAAATACCCTTTTAAGGGAGTTAACACTATTTAGAGAAACAAAATGGAAAAGACCTTACTTTGATTGTTTACCATCTCAATTCTTGAATGGTAATGAAACAGAACATGAGAACAGTATTTATACCAGAGTATTCCAAGTATCATTGTAGCCGTTTTGAGTAAATCCCTCGTTGGCAACTATGAGTAAGTAGTGGTGGTTTACACTGACATTAGGAACACCCGCAATTCTCCCTTGAATTTTGACTTGAAAGGAGCGAACTACTAAAATATTCCATTTGAGATCCCGTAGGTCAGTGTAGGGTGGATTTAGAGATAACAGTATTATAAGTACATACAAAGTGGTTTGTATGATATTTGAGGTCATTTTGAGGAACAAAATTATAAGTGCTTGGTAAGTACCCAATACGATATAAATGGTTTCGGATAACTGAAAATATACAGTTTATTTGGCTTAGCAATTATATATAAGGTATTTATTTATTCCAGATTGAGTACCACAACAAACTTACTTGTTACTTTATTGGCATCTATCTCATTGAATCGTGTGATTGTCCTCATTATTGAGTGTCGTGACTTCCCTGCAGGAACTGATTCCTCCTGACTCCTCTAGAGTTCTCTTGGAGTAATACATTGTGCTGGGCTCACAGGCCCTTCCACGGAAGTCACATGTACTCAACCAAACACTTTATTGATAAAAATAAATAAAAAAAAACTTACGTAACGCAAGTAAATACGTATTATGTGGATTTTCACATTGATGTCGTTATTTATGCAGTATATTATTTTTCTACGACACGTTTTTTAGCCCCGTGTATTTCGTCGATGTGACAGTGACAGTTAAGTTTTTCTTTAAACATATATTGCATTGCATTTGTCCAAAGTTAATCACTGCTTTCCACAGCCCATTCGGTTTGAGTATGGCCCTGAATTATTGCGCAGTGAGCGTAGGTTGGAACATTTTGGCCCACTAGTTGGTGGTTATTTGTGGTTGTACCCACCGACTTTTGTAACGGTTGGCCTATTTTATCAAGTGGCTAAGGGTTAACCTTGCAATAAATTGTTTTCAATAGAAAGGTTAGGAATGAATTTTATGTCTCAGCATCTGCTCGATATGATCTTAATAATATTTGAAACAAAATATAGAGAAATAAGTTATTATGTCGGATTATTAAAGGTTCGCATCCATAATTGTATTTGTAAACATTCTTCTTCATATCGAATGAGAGTGGCCAACTCTCGTGTCCAGAGTTTATCAAGCCGCCCCATGGGCCTCTGACATAGCTTTACGACTGCTGTACTAGACAAACAGCCGGAATTTACAATTTAACGTTTCACCCAACCTACGGAAGCGCCCAAAATCGAATGAAACTTGGTCACCCATCCAAAGACTGCCCGCGTCGACAATTGCTTAACATTTGTAATCGCATCAGTTTACCTCCGCTAGCTGAGCCTAACTTTTTAAAAGCATTGATAAAAAAAATATGTCGTCACAAAAAGAAGAAAATGCAAAATAACTGTCACTTTAAAGTAAATCCAATATCACAACACATTTTCACTCCACCTGCCAAATTAATACTATAATATGACCAAATAAATTTGGCAACAAACTGAACAATAAAGATCATAAAAATAATACTGAACCATTCCCGAAGGCAGTATTACAGTTATTTGTGGAAATTTTATAGCAAAAGTTTTGTCAAATTGATCCGGCGTTTGGCATGCCTTAGTTATTACGATATGCTTCAATGGAGCTTTATTTAGTTTCAATTTTATTTAAATTTAATTAAATCTAGTAGGAACACGAGAATGAAAAAAAAATCATCCACTTAGTCTGAAGTGTTTGGAAATGAGTGTAAATTTTCGCTCTTGGCAGTTAGACCGTAGCCTAGTTGGTTAAGGGATTCTGACGGATGCTGAAATACGCAGGTTCGAATCCTGCCGGTCGTGATTATTTTCGCTCATTTTCCAATGAAAAGTTTAAATTAAAAAAAGTATTTAAGTACCTACTTATAATACTCGAAAATGTTTGATATTTCATGAAGATCTGACTATTTTCCCGCTATTCTGAAATTATTTTTAATATTGTGATATCAACGTCTGAACTGGTTTTAAAATTTCTTGTGTCATATGTATATTTTGTCAACAAAAAATTGATCGATGGATTGATTGATTGATTGGTTAATTGATTGTTTTCAGCTCGATTATGAACGCAAATATGAGAAGGGAATCTGACCTTTATCTTGAATATTCTGTTACATGGCGCACAGTGCAACAGACTATCAGTATTGTATTTTTAGGTGTAAGAAACCTTAAGACGAGTATTTTTTATAATACGTTTAGCGGTTTTCCTCTTACGATAACTTCAATTTTCTACGTAACATTCTACCACCATATCAACATCCGTCTCGCTGCGTGAAGTTAAAACAAACATCAACACACTAGTTTTAACTATTTTATTGGAACAAACCTCTCGTTAACTTTTATTAATGGTGTGAGATTAAATGCTTGTGTTTTTTCTGTGTCAATTACTATCTATATAGGTCATCTAAGTCAGCACAGGATCGACGCAGCTGGCACATGCAAAGAAAAGCCTATGCCCAGCAGCAAAGGATGATGATGATGATGATGAAGCGACTATCACTAAAACATCTAGCTGTTCAATTTTCAATAAATTGTACAAGTTCAAGTTATAAATATATCCCGTAATTCACGAATTCCACGGATACGATATACGGGATCGAAGTTTCTGCCATTCGTTCTGCCAAGCGATTTGAGTTCTCAAACGATAGCAGTTCTGAATACTTGGGATATTATGAATTTTCTTTTTAGTTTTGAGCGATATTTTTGCATGTGAGTTTCGCGGATTTACGCTTTACGGTCTGCGTAAAATTTGTTGTGTAAAAATATATAGGTAGTTCGGAGCTAAAACTTGCAATGTCTTAGTTATAAATCTTAGTCATGTTACAGGAGATTAGACTTATAATGACATAAAAGAAAAGTATTTTTAGACATAAAGTTATACATAATTTATGAGATTTATTACTTTACCTATAAAACGATCATTATCAACTGTCACTTAATTTTTTCTCCTTTAAAATTATATTTTTTCATGTCACAATATGTGTGTGATGAAAATTATACGCTACCATTTTATTAAGACCTTAGTTGCACAGATGTCGTATTGTAATTTTTTTATCTATTTTCGTCATAGATTTTCTACAAACTCGCCAACTTCTCGCGTCAAGTAATTAACAGAGAATTTAATAATGCCAATATATTCTGCTCAATATTCGGTTACCATAGTGAAACTTCTCGATAGCTTTAGAAGCAAATGTTATTCGCAAGTTATGCGTAGTTTACGATGGTCGCAAGATACGGGAGCCAGCGGGTAATTCCGAGTGGTTACTCGAGTGAATAATAAAAATATGTTAAGGACGGACATATTGTCGTATAAATGCAGTAAGGATTCGATTTTTGTTGGAGACTAAGAACTAGACGATAATAATAATGTTCATAACTAATTCTATAAATAGTGAATACTTTTTTTCATACAATTCATCATAACTACAATTTTATTTGTTCTTCTATCAAATTTAGGGTAGATAACTAAAATTATCAAAATTTGTTAATTATTTTTTATTTATCAATTAATTTTCAGATTTTTTCATATAAATTTATTATTTAAGTTATTATTTTCGTTTTGTGAAATCAATTATTCATGCTTACTTTATGTCCCTATCAATTTTAGTAATTAATTTAATTTGTAACTATGTAAACTGACAACTATAGAAACGAAAATAAAAAAATCGTATAAAAAGTTCTGATAAGCCATTGTTGCTAATTTCACCGTCCGTACTCGTATCAACTATATTTAGGAAAGTTACTATCATTTACTCAAACGGGCATAAAATACTTTTATGTTAATACATAAAGGTTATGGCCTAGTTTATTACAAGTAAATAATACTAACCCTTGTCACGTAATGTGATTAACCAGATTCACTGTTATTAGTTACAACAATGCTGTTAAGAGACTGTACCCTAAACTAAAGTTCCTAATATGTTGATTATATTAAAAAATATTTAAAATACGTTAATATATTATTTAAAGAAATAATTTTACTCCTTAAAATACAATACATTTAAATAGGTTATTATGTAAACGGTCAATATTGTGAATTTTATGATAAACTTTGTGATACATTTTATACTATGAGTAACGTACTGGACAGGAAAGGTAGATAAATCTGGTGTGTTTCTATGTTAATAAACTGATTATTACATTTAAAATGTAAAAAAACATGTTTCCTATCGTTTAATAAATAATACTTTCACATATTTATGTATTTTACTATCCTAATGAACCAAAAACAGTCGGTAACGAACAGGATTCAAATGAATGCCTACTGTTAGAAAATTGATAATTTCTCACAAAAAAACGATTTTACAAGAAAACTTTTAAGATTTTCAGAAAAATGAATTATTAGAGATCATTAATAAGAAATAACAAAGAATATTCCGCCAAAAAAAAATTAAGCAAAATTTTTAAGCAGTGTACAACTTTTGACGTTCTTGCCCAATTACTACCTAACACTACTAAAATAAAGGGTTGTTCACAGTATAGGTTAAAAGTAACTTGATATGTTTGACCCTGGAGTTAATCACTTTAATTAATTGCATTTACGAGACGAGACGGTGCCAATAGCATCTATCTATACATATAATAAAGCTGAAGAGGGTCAAACATCTGTACATAAAAGATATTAGAAAAAAATGTTTAGGTATACATTAAATCGATCACAAAATATATTTCAGCCGTTTTTAGATTTCTGACTGATTTGTCGGTTTCGCTGTTTATCTGTGTCTCTCTTTGTCTGTTTATTTACAATACAATACAATACAATACAAAAACGTTTATTGGGTTCAAAACTACTTACATCTAGGTTCACTATATTAATACATATAAAAACAAGAGTAATTTCTTATAACAGTTGTCTCCCGGACGAGATGTTTCTGTTTCCCGGGTGACAACGTCTTCCCGTCAGGTTTAAGTTTTTCCAGTTTTTCCAATACATAGTAACATAAGAGAAAAACAGTAGTAGTAAAATAGAGTACAAATGCATATAACACTTTATAATTAAATTAATCATTAAGTACTTAGTAATAGTGGTTATTATTAACCTTTACAAGGCAGTATATAGAAGTAATATTTTTAGGATATAATATTTAATTGGTTTAAACAGTTTACAAATACACAGTGACTTAACAATAATTTAAACGCCCATAACGCAAAAACGGCTAAACGGATTATCATTATTTTTGGTATGTAGGTAGTATGAGATCGTGGGAGTGTCATAGGCTACCGCCGGGGAGCTGCGGTCCATCCATATGTCCACGTATCATATAGGTTTTTAATCCAAGGGACATAATGAAGATCTGTTTACAAATAACTGTTTAAAATAACATTTGTATTAAATATGTAGATCTCACTAACTTTTACGGTAGAACGAATGAGACGACACTTGTTTTTTTAACATATATTATAATTGGATCCTATTGAGTCCTATGAACTTGTATTTTGCCATTTCAGAGCCAAGCCACTTGTTTTAAGCACAATTGCAACATTGACGGTGCTCATTAATGTATTTGGCTTTACCAATAAATAGCTAGTAAAAATTCTTTATTTACAATAATAAAATATAAAAACAAGGGAAGACAAACTCAACATACTACTCTTAACTACTACAAAAAAGTGGCACTCAGAAAATCTTTAGAAAAGCCAAAAGATAATCTTAGTGCTCCAGCCCACTACCAGAGGGCAGCGTGCCCAGCATACTGGCCGCATTACCATTACCAATAAATTGATTATGATTATGATTATGATTATGATTAATGAATGCTCAGAATCATCAATCAGCTCAATATAATAATTGGAAGAGTGTGAATGTGCGAATACAAACTATACTTCAATTTTAAGGTAAGGTTGATGTTTAGAACAAACATTTCCCTTTCTTAACACTTGCACTGAAGAACATTCTAGCAGAACTTAAATAGGTAATCAGTAAATATTGATTTCACTGTGTTTGTCTCGTATTTGTTTTAGGAAATTGGAATCTTAAGTGGAGTGACTGATAAACTTTGCTAATTGCTTTTAGTTGATACAACATGATTTTATGTTTGAGTAAGTGCAAATTTGTTTTGTTTTAGTTTTATCATTTTCTACTCGACAAATAAGATCATTATGTTTTTAGTTTTCTTTAGTTTATGTATATAGTGTCATACAGGTTTATTTGGTCTGTCGTGAGGAGCATGAAATCGCGATGTCTGAAATAATGTGATTGCAAGACAAGAAGCACTTAACAGAATTAACACTTTTTTTGTTTTTACATAAAAAAATTGGTAGATTATTAAGATTATTAATATTAGTCTTTAAGTTTTGTTTATATGCCTACATTTAAACCTGTTATTTCTGTAAATAAATATATTTTTTTCTATCTTTTTTTTTTTTTTTGTTTCTCAGTGGCATATAATCAAACACCTTGCAGGAAAATTAAACAAATTGATTTTAGTATCATCATTAACATCGAGTTTCATCTTTATAAATATTAACATACCTATAATATTCTTGTATTATTATTATTATTTTAGTAAGTTCACAGGTGCCAAAATGTGTTGCAATCCCATGCTGCATAAATTTTAAATTTCATTATGCATCTAAAAAGATGTTTACAAGAAAGAAATTACCGTATACTTAATTTCTTGTATTTTTATAGCAATCATATTAAAATTCATATCTTTTTAAGAGATTACTAAACATTGCAAAACTTTAGCAGCATCATTTTTAAAGATAGAACAGATCTACGAAAACGCTCTGTCGGGCTTGCATTATGCACTGCAGTAATCTAATCCAATACTAGACTATCTCCCTACTTAGTATGCATCAGGCAATCCGCTCCGTACGGTGAACTTTGCGTCAACGAATTTAACTTTGGTGGCTCCAATTGTGGGAGTCATGCCTCATTACTTTTCATAGCGAGTAAACTTATTAGTTAATGAGATCTTTATTTTTATTTTTTGTTTTGTATAATAAAATAAATATATTAAAATCAAATCTAAATATATAGAACTCAAAGGTGACTGACTGACTGACTGATATAGTGATCTTTCAATGCACAGCTCAAACCACTGGACGAATTGGGCTGAAATTTGGAATGAAGGTAGATGTTATGACGTAGGCATCCGCTGAGAAAGAATTTTTTGAAATGCTACTTTTAAAGGTGTGAAATAGGAGTTGCAAGTTTAACTTCTTAAAGCGAGCGAAGCCACGTGCACCCACTAGTTTATAGTTTATACATATAATAGATCGTATATTACAACGCTGTTTAACATCAAGCGTGAGCTTAAAAAAAACACACAATGTGTTCAAGATATAAAAATATTTTTATGGAAACCTTTAACTCATACATTAACAGTTAACATACTTCCTTCTTATTTTTCTTATCGAATGAGAGTGGCCAACAATGAAACAGTTACAATTGAAGTACCAACTTCATCTATTCTTCCAAATTTCCATTCCCTCTGACTTCCATGAGTTATGGGTAAACCATTGTAACTTCATCGTGCCATTAGGGTCCCCTTACAATAGGTAACGTGACAGTTTCCAAAAAGACTGCTCGCTCCACTATCATTGATCAAAATTGTTAAATGGCACGGCTATTCCACTTGACGTGGAGGGTGGTCGCCAAACAACAAAGACAGTGTAAGCTATAAACTCCTCAGTCACTTCAGGCGAGGCGCAGTCGATCGCAATCTTATTTCATGTGAAAAACAAATCAAATTTATTTATTCATCTGCAATAGTTGCAAAATTTTTAAATCCGCCTCATTAAAACCTCACGCACAAGGTACGCAAACTTCAAGTGGCAAAAATAGGACCCTTATCAATAATTTTTTTAAACTGGTGTTTATTTCCTTGTGGACCTATTGCATGCTCAATAAAATGAGGTTAATAAAAAATAGTATCAAAGTCTGGAAAATGTAGTTGCGGTGAGTTTTTGGGCAAGTAGGTTGTTCAAAACTCATAAAACTAATTTTGAAAATTTGAAGACTTGTGTAGGTACGTCGTTTTATAATCGTTTAAACCTCTTGTCAGAGGGATATTAAGTGATGTAAAAACACTCATAAGCAGAGTTCAAATTTTCTTATTAACGTATGACATTTTTAAATATTTTTTCCGATATTCAATGTAGGAAAAAAACACAGCTTATACATGTATGTTGAAAAACTAATACGTATATCGAAATCCAATTAGTTGTCTAGTAGGTGTGTCGTCGTTGCCAAACAACGATAAATCTGGGACGCACTACGCCGGAAATACTATCTCAGTAACTGTCCTAGTACACGGTGATAAGAGCTGGTTGCTTGCGAGAGTTCAGTATGGTGGGAATTGTTTTACTACATACTTATAAGTATATGGTGTAGATATCAATCCTTATGTTATTGCGAAAGATTATTTAAAGACCTGTGTAGGATATATAAACTGATATGACTTTAAATTGATTGTGATGAGTAACGATTAAGAAGTAAGTGATTTAAACGTTGGAGAGGAGACTATGCTCAGCAGTACGAGCTAACATGATGATGATGATGATGATGATGATGAAATATGTGATAACTATCTGTTGTTTTATAAATTTGCAGTGTATGCAATATGAATTCATTTTATTTATTTGCTTATAAATGTAAGTTACAAAGACCCTAGTTTTCCAATTAGTTCACTCTTAGACAGACATACAAATAATAAGTAATTGAGTATATATTGGAATCTTCTTCATCATATCAGCATGTCTTTTTTAAATAATAAAAAAGCCTTTATTTTCTATTACTCCTTAAATTAACTTTATACATCTATGCATGTTTAAAAATTTAGAAGTTATCAGTATAAGAATTGTTATTATGAGTATACTTTAGACTTCACTTAACATTTACATATTTTATTTTATAACTTACATTGATTGAGGATACAGTATTTAATACTAGGTGAAAATTTAATTTCTTACATATTATATTAGAAATGTGTACTAAAGTATGAAATTTATAAATTTGAATTTTATTTGTTTTAATAGGTACAGTTAGATTTTTTTTTAAAACACTATACTGAATTAGAACGCCATCTCCTAACCTAGCCGTCACTACAGCTGAAACTTGAAACAAAACCCCAAAATCTCGTATTTTTGCAGCAGTTCCTATATGAATTGCATTCGGGCGCCGCGGGTTGAGAGACATCTATATCTCCGGAAAAAGATAAAAAACATTGTATTCTCTGTCACAGTTTTATCTATGCGGACTTTAGTTTCAAAAACGCGAAAATATATTTTTGGTGAGCAACGTTACAAATCTAGAAGTGAGTGAGATGTACAAATTTGTAAGGCTTTTATGAAACATATTTTGAGGAATATTTCTAAAACTTGTCCATGCAAGGATCTGGCGCCCGTTATGATGTATGTATTTCCAAGAGTTGTTGATTAATGTCTAAGGAGTTAATTCTGCGGCGGCTCCTGTCATTTTATTATTTGTATTTTACATGCATTCTAAATATTTATTTATATTTTTTTCTTTCATTTACTTGCAATCATCATTCGGACCTTAAATTTCTACTTATATATTCTCTAATTGGAGTTTAACTCACCCTACCAATAGTTGGCAATGGTCTCTAATCTGACCATTGGTTATGAGACCTCAATTTGGTGTAATTGTTGTTCCGTAAGCCCTTCCGACAAAGTTTCAAATCCGACGCGGCTGAAATACTGTTCAGCTCACTATATTACAGCTTTTACATTCCTGTGAACAGTAGAAAGAGTATGAGGTATGTGTACAAACCATAATATGGTATCATCATCATCATGTCAGCCTCGTGTTCACTCACTGCTGAGTATAGGCCTCCTCTCCAACGTGACACTTAGTACGGTCTCCAACCAGTCTGATCCATCTCCTACCTACTCGTTTAGAAATGTCATCCAACCATCGGGCTGGTGGTCTGCCTCTGGTTTGGATACTGCTTCTTGGAAACCACTCAGTGACTGCTCGGGCCCATCTAGAGACATCCCTACGCGCCAAGTGTTCTGCCCATAATATGAAATTGAGGGGCACTTAGGAAATCTTTAGAAAAGCCTAAAATAGTATATGTGCCCCAGCCCACTGCCAAAGGCCAGCGTGCCCAGCATACTGGCCGCGTCACCTCGCTAGATTTATAAGTAAGATGGGCCCCTTTTTATGTTATAGTTAGAAGTAGTATGTGTATTTTTCTCCCTTTGTATATCTATTTTGATAAGTCATAAATAAGGCTTAAAGTATCGAACATAATGTAAGCAAGCAACTATAAGGTTTTGCTCAATAAATCAATTTGAATTTGATTTTGAATCTTAAGATAAGTTGTTAAGTTCACACAAACCTAGGTTTTTATCTTCTTTTTATTTACAAACTGATCATTATAATTTATGGAAATATATTACTTAGTTTTGTAGTTTTGGCAAGTGTAAGTTTTTCGCGTTGAGTTGTTTGGAAAATATTCATGGTGATTCTCTCGATAGGATTATTGTCATTAATTTAAAAGTACAAAAAAAAATACACATATAATTTGATTTTGAAAGTCGACGTTGATTTCGTAGCACTTCGTAGCAGCTGCGTAGCAAATATTACTACGTTATATTATTATGTGTACGTGTGTACCCACACACTTACTTACATACTGCATAAGTCATACTGTATGTACGTGTATACTATAAGATAACTGTAAGATAATTCGTAAAAAAAAATATCTTTTTTATGAATAAATAAATATTTTGATTATGATTACTAACCCTTACCAAAATAAATAAGTTCGTATGAGAATGGCTCACTCAACAACAAAGTTTTGCCCACCCATCCACGAAATAGCTGCGTCAACAGTTGCATCGCATGAAATTGCTTATGCTAGCTGAGCTACGGGCGCCTCGATATAATCCTTACTGTCTACTTCTGTATATTCACAAACTGTTTAGAAGTGAGCTCGTGCGAAGTACACGCAATCCGTGAAATTCATAAATTCTCTGCCTTCTATTGTATTATTTGTAATAATGTCAAGGACATTATTAACTCGCCGACTGGATTATGAGCCTGGAATTCATTAATGAGTTAGGTATACGTTCGTGGTTTGAAATAAAACTTGATTAGATATTTTTTTTAAAGTAGAACTCAGTTGTGCTTGTCCTACACTGCTGAGAATATGTGTTTATAGATATGTAATGATTCTCGTTAGTAAAGAGTTCATTTAGTTCATACATATAATTCTTTCCAAGGGCCTCTTCTAAAATCATATCAAGTTTCTTTATAATTTTTAAACACCCCTAGAATTACATCTTGGTTCAAATATTAGGCTTATTTGGTGTATAAACGAATGCTTAGCCTATCTTCATTGTTTACAGTTAATCAAATTCAAATTCATGTATTGGTCTGCGAAACATGGGTACTTAAAAGATCTTACAATCAACAAATAAATGCATAGTTTATTGTTAAAAAAATGTACAGTTCAACAATTTACTCGTCGATTTAGAGTCAAGCAAAATAGTTCATATTAAAACTAAAGTAATCAGTTATAACATGCAAGGTTATAACTAAAATTTTACATTCTAAGTAATCATTTTGCGAACACAATGCTACCGTTTACAAAAGAGCTTAAATTACTCGTTCAAAAATGCTTTTTGGAACATCGCTTACAATGTGTTTCTAACAATGAATCATCCAATATACTCGTACTTACCGTTTTTTGGGAAAAAAAGAGGAATATTAATCGTTGGATTCAGTACAAAATAAAGTTAATTTTGTTAAGCCACGTCAGAGGTCCTTAGAGTGGTATAATAATTTTCGACACTAAAGATAAATACTCTTTTACGAACTAACTGGTACTGCTGTACAAAAACATTTTTTTTTTTTGAGTTTTCGTGTTAATGCAAGCAAATGCCTAAAAATAACGTTTTATTAACAATATACTATTATTTTTTGAGTGTTTTACTTTGTATCACAATGCGGTTCCAAGCATACTACTCTGTTTTCTTAAAATGTAAGCGTAGTGCTTAAATAACTTTCTCTTTGTTGAAAATGTTGTAAATAGTTAATACTCAACTTATTTGTTATTTTTAGCCAACTGGATTTTCTGCACTCCACTGTTCTATCTTGTCATATCAAATTGGTCGTTCGTCCGCTATGATGTTGAGCCCATAGAAGAGGTCTCTTTTTTCAATGATTGAGCCACTTACGATAAACATCTTCCTGGATCTACTCTGTTCATCATCAAATGTTAGCTTTAAAAAATTAAAGCCTAAAGTAACAAATACTATAAAAACTAACATCTGAAAATAAAATAAAAAATTAACATTCCACACAGCTCCATCTAGTACCATACTAAGCAAACGCTTGGGTCATGGTTACTATTTAACAAACAAACCAACTTTACATTATCACTTTCCTAACCTAAAAAAAGGACCCCTAAAACCTCAACAAGGCCCTATTCACACACGTTGTTAGCCGCTAAACAATCGATGAGTTATTATCACTCTCTCGCAGCCGTTCTATTCAAGAACAACCGAACAAAAAGGGGAGAAAAATTATATTATTTACCTGTTCTATTTTTCCATTCGTACTATTTATTGCCCATATGAATTGTGAATAATTCAGAAGGGGCCGTCGGCGTGATTTGTTCCCACCGTGTTTTGTTTCTTCAAAGCGAAAAAAGCGAGCGAATGTAGGGTTGGAAAAATTGGTATTATAATGATGTGGTATTGTGTGCGTTGGATTCTGTTTTCAAGGTTTTCGTGGCTTGCAAAACTGACTACGGTAAGATGTTTAAGAACATAGCTTTTTACAAACTGTAAGTTTCCACACATACATTTTATTTTGTTAGTTATAGTCTTACGCCTTCATTGTTTTACCATAATAAGTACATAGTCTAGTCACAATATATCAAAATATTAAAACTTCATCAATTTCTTTTCTAAAACAAAATATTTTGAAACCAAAAAAATTTTGCTTCGAGGAGTCAGTGATAAAAATATCATAATAACTAAACAACTAATAATAACATTTTCTTAGTTCCATCACTATCATAAAAAAAACCTATCATGAGGACTATTGATTGACGATGAGAATATCTTTCAGTGTCAATAGGTTTTAATTATTATAAAAATGCTTTATTTCGAACACAAGTTGTTTATAGATACTATGTATGTCATTTCTGTATTTCCTATTTCTATCACAATCCATTTGGACGTGCAATTGGCAACCCTAGTCGTTATTTTAGAAGCGGCCATTGTTTTTCGAGTCCCAGCCGTCGATAGAAAAACGGTCGGTAACGAAGTCACACAGGTGCATAGATAATATTTTTGAGAGATTCCTAACTATATTTCTATTCGCACGTTTATGAGACTAACATAGGTATTTACAATAAATCGGAAATTCGGAAATTTTCCGAGTGAAAACGTTCCGAATTTACGACTAATTAGGAATCCTTGTGCTAATGGCAACTTGAATTAAAGATTCCAGTTACAACTCATTATGACTGTGACACGATCAATAGTACATCAAAGCTGATTGTCAATGAACTACTCGTACCAGGATCTCAAACCAGAAGTCTCAAAATCTTATGCGAATCAATTTATGTTATTCCTAGACTTACCTGTCCATTGCCGGTTATGTTATGAAGTGAGTGGAACAAACAGAATTATAAAATATCGCGCGTTTATCACAACCAATACAAACTTATTTTGCATAATATGTATCGAATTTTCGTCATAATAGGTGTCTACTAGATTTTATATCGGCGAGCAGCTCCGAAGTGACGCCTTTGAAATCTTTGTTGTGGTCTTTAATGGCATTACCTTTCTTTAATAGGCGGGCTTTTTCATAAACCTTTGAAAATATTGCTGTGTGATGTTTGAAAAAGGAAATTTTTTAAAGGATTGTGTTGTGTATTTCTTTTGTGCGAGGAATTTTTGGGTTGTCGGTTCTTTCTGACTTTCAACTGTTCTTATTAATCACTACATAGCGTAAAACTAAGATGATTGTCGCTGTCTATCCCCTTATAAGCTTTGTTAGATGTTTAAAAATACGCTACAGATATTGATGTCTTTTGTGCAAACCTAAACTAGATCGGTATTTAAGAATATTTGTTCTAAAAATTTCCAAAAAAAAGAAAATATGTTATATTTATGAAAACAGATAATTATTAACATTATGGTGTTGGTTAAGTACTTAAATTAATGCATTGTAAATAAGTTATTCCTAATAATTAGGTTTCAACCGTATGTATAATAAACATTAGACAGGAATACATTTAAAAGAAAACAATTATGTGTGTGTTGACAACTTTAATTCATTATTCCGTTGTTTATAGGTATTACTCACTAAAATCACTTTCGATTTAATTCACAGTTAGGCGAAGTTAGGATTAACAAATAACTATGTTTATTTTAATGTTTCATGAAATTTTACACATATTAATTCAATTCCATTTCAAGATTACCTTCTGTTCATTTACAATCCGTAGAAACTTTAGGGATACTGAAAATAATTTCTGTAGCTATTTTGAACATACAGTTAAAAAAAAAATTGCAATAGATTTATATGTTTATAAAAATCAAATGGATATCTCATTACTACAGAAGGTAATACATAATAAAAAACCATAACTATATTTTAATTAAAGTAATATGACATACAAAATTTATTTCAATTATGCAACGATTGCTAAATAAGTCACTTTAACAATTAATTCAAAGACTCAAATTAACAAAATTGTCAATGAGGACTACAGAACGTTTAAGTATATTCAACACTAATAACAAATAAGTAACAAATTGTTATTAATTACAGTTGGAAAATCTTTAATAAGACATATAAAATTTATTTCAATTATGCAACGATTGCTAAATAAGTCACTTTAACAAATTAATTCAAAGACTCAAATTAACAATATTGACAATTAGGACTCAAGAACGTTTATGAATATAATCAACACTAATAACAAATAAGTAACAAATTGTTATTAATTACAGTTGGGAAATCTTCACTTACTAAACATAAAGTTAAACAATTTCTTTACATTTAAGTTTACTTTCTATTATTCTCATAACATCATTATTTTAGTACTCGATTTTAATACGTAAGTTTCAAAAACTTCCAACTTAATTTTACATGTTTTAATCCGTTAAAATGTATGGCGACATATGAACGCTATTTAATATATTTACAAACAAAATTATATTATTTACAACATGTAGCCTACATAATCAGTCTATGTTAACAATAAGTACGGATTCTTAACTTTCATGGCCTAACCTGCCAATGTTACATTAATCATAACTTAACCTTTGTAACATTTCTCTGAAGTATTGTCAAACTATACACCAATTTAAATTAAACAACACTTAATATAATTTACACAAATTGCTTTAAACCCTGAGACGAATTTTATACAATTAATTTAAGTAATTAATTTACACTCTTCATTGTTGATTGGAGTGTGTAAATTAATTGATTAATAATTATGTTAATTAATTAATTACTTTAACAACCAGTACATAAGTGTAAGGTGGACTATAGCTATCTAATGACAGTGTAACTTTGTAGTAAGAATTGTAGAGATATTTGTAGAAGCAACACCAGTATGGTCGGTAAACGGGTTTCTGCTGCTGCACCTGGGAATGAAACAAATAATAATTATAAATTAAAACAAACACAAGCTAAAATTCTATACAATTATTGTTTGTTAATCTGTTTTTACTGCTTACACTCCGCAGGGAAGCATAATCAGTGATTTTTTGAAAGTCAACCCGTACTTTTATAAATTACGGATTTTGGTATGTTAAGTACCCTACGACTCTAAGCCCTTAAACGAATTTCTTCACCTTCAAATGCATGCGCGTTTAAACTAGCTCCATGAAAATTTATATAAATAAATATTTCAGGACATATCACACAGCGCCATCTAGCCCCATACTAAGCTTGCGCTTGTTTATGGAGGTAAACTATGTATAAATAAATTTGTTTCTTTTGCATACTAATTTAGTCAAACAGTTTATAAAAATCAAATGGCATCTGATCTGGTTCAAAAGTGTGTTTTAGTTTTGTTGGTTTTCAAAAGTTCAAATGAATTAGAATTACGATAAACACAATGACTACTTTTTATCCTAGATACTAGTCTACATATTATACCTGTAAAACTCCGTCCTAATGCTGATGCGGGGTTGGCGCTCCTTTCTTGCAATATTATAGTGTGGCTGGTCTTACTCCATACATCGAATATAGATGCTTCACATCTGTGGATACAAGAAACATTATAAATAAATATTTGACTGGCCTGTTAGCTTAGTTGGTAGTGGCTCTGCCTTCTAATCTAGGGGTTTCGGGTTCGATTCCCGCGTGACACAAGTATTTATGCATTTTAAAATTTATAATTACTTGTGTTGAGTCTGGTTGTTTGTATGTATTATAAGTATGTAATTACAAAAGAAAAGTATATAAGTATTATATCCGTTTTCTAGTACCCACGACACAAGCGTTTGCTTAGTGTGGGCTAGATGGCGCTGTGTGCAATGTCCCGGAATATTTATTTATTTATTTCAGGACATATCACACAGCGCTCTCTGACCCCATACTAAGCAAACTCTAATCATATTTCATATATTGGAATTAAATCTGTTGTTCTGCTAAACTTATTTGAAATAAAACAATATTTCAGAAAGACGAAGGCTCAGTTCTTTTGTTTCATTTTTGCTCAGCCCCAAAAAGAAAGAATTGAAGATGAAAGTAACGGTGTTTATTATGTTTGTGTTAGTAAGTGGAAGTTTGTTTCAACAACAGTTCATGCTAAACTTTTAGTAAGTTTGCAAGTTGCCTTTCAGTGTTGCAATTTTAACTTTTTTTAACACGATATAGGCTTACGTTTGACTATAGCTTGCCTGATGTTAAGCACCACTATAGTCTAAAATATAGCACGCTTGCCTTGAAGCCTATTTACTCAAGACTTGAAGACCCCTAGGTTATAATTATATACTTATTCTAAAGTGCAAATAGAACTGTAATCTAAATGTTAGTTTATTATGTAGTTTTTTTAGTCTTGAAATATGTTACCGTATCATCAATGTAGGCACTGGCGAGGTAGCCGCGGCCTCTAGCTCGAGCGTGGCTAGACTGGATGCGTAGCCATTGCTGTAGTTCATCACGTGATGGGCGGTGAAACCTGGCACCTGTTGAAGAGGTAATAGACTCATTAATTGTATCAGAATGAATAAAATAGAATAACATTTATTGAGACAGATTTACAAACATTTAGTAGGTATACACACACACACACAGACACACACAAATACACATATAATAAATAAATAAGTCTGCCCCAAAAAAGCCCCAACTCAGCATAATGATGAATACTGGAAGGAATCAGCGCTGGTCTTCCGTTGGGGCATAAGCATTTCTTTGCAAGAAATGTTATTTAGGTAAATGTTAAATATTAAATAGAAAATGTTCACATTAATCTGATGATATAACAACATAAATCGTAGCAAACCACCTGAGTATACATTGTGTTTATGTAGTAGTTATGCTATACATGTTAGAAATTAGGTTATCCCGTAGGTTAGCAATTAAAGGCACTTATACACTTCACTTGTTTATTTCAAAGCACTTGTTTTTACATGATTTTAGCAAAGCCACAGAGAGAGACGCGTCCAACCCGCGTTCTGTCGCAAACGGAAGAGAGCTTTGACAATGACATTTGAATTTAAGTGACAAAGACATTTGAATTTAAGTGACAAAGACATTTGAATTTAAGTGACAAAGACATTTGAATTTAAGTGACAATTTAGTATTGCCAATACTAAACAATACATAACCCCTAATTACTATCAATCAATGTATGTTATATTAGGAATCTGACATCTTACTAACCAACTGCAAACCCAATGGACGTGTTGTTGACTTTAGTGTATTCTGAAAGCTTGAGAGGTAGTTGGTTTTCAGCACGGTTCTTACTGATCCCCAAACATCGCTTTCTCAATATAATTGGTACATTACACGGTGAATTTGATGGGAAATAATTATAAATAATATCTAAGTGTACTACTAACCATTTGTTCATTGACGAACCACGTGATATTGGCCGCAGGCAGCGACGGGGGCGACGAGCAGTTTACTCTGATGTGGTCTCCGCCCATGTACGAGAGACGGTTTGAGGACACGTTGGGGCTTATTAGCGGTGGCTCTGGACAGGAGAAAATATGCTTATGTAAGGTATGGTTAGTACATGTGTCCGAGCAAAGTTCGGTAGTTGAAGAGTCTGTTTTTCACTCTGACGCACGCAGGTTTATATATATTGGGGCATAGTTTAGACAGCCTAGTTGCGCCCACTTGTCATTTCCTCTCTAATATACTTAGCTATTTTTTCCATGGTTACGACGTAGAGTTTAAAAGAATAAAAAATTGGCATGTTATGCCCGTTGCAGTTACAACAACAACATAAGCTACACAAGGTGTAACAGAAGGGTGTGACAATACTTATACTATACATACCTATGTATATATAGAATACAGCCCACTAGGTTTCAGAATTCTAAGGGTCATAGATTTCGAGTAATCATAAGTTGAACTTTCATTAAAACTTTAAGACTTGCAACCCTACATCTTATCATTTTGAGCGTTCATTGACTTTTGACAAATTTTAATTTGTCAATAAAAAATTCAATTCAAATTCTCGCTAGGGCTGCCACGAAATCAAGTGAAAAATATTATCAAATTTTTGTATGGTAAAAAATATATGCGATTTAATTTTTCATATTTTGGTATATGACTCCTTACATGATATATAGGTATATGTATACTCTTTAATATTGTCACACCCTTCTGTTACACCTTGTATATAACGAAATGATAGTACATTGAAAATGCTTAGTACACCTAATGCTAGGACCATAAAATCACCTAGTAAGCTGTTTCACGCAATGTGTTTATGAATTTTTGTACAAGTGGCTCTCAGTGTTATTCTCGCCTAAAATAAATAATGCTTTTCGTAGTTTTGAATTTTGAATGGATCCGTTTGGTAAAGCTTTGTCACGGATGGGATATTTCGCTTGGTATTTTTGATCCCGTCCGATCAAAGCCTTTGTATTACGTATAGCTATTTCAGGCTGTATTGGTATTTTTTCAGTACCAGCTTGGCTGCACTGTTTATTTTTTTACGCTGAAAATGTTTATTTTGGAATAGGTACAATATAGCTGCAATATTCTGACTAGCAAATAATCTGAGCTTTTAATTTCATTTTTTACAATAGGTACTATTTCTAAAAGGAATTTCTTATATACCTACCTATTACGTTTTTTTTGACTGAATGAAATATATCTTATCTTACTGAAAGATATCGTATCATACGTACATTTCTACCAGTTTCTCATGCAACCAACTCTTTTACATTTTCAGAGAACAGTTTTTTTTCTCCTTTCCTTTTCTGATGATTTTTCACCGACTTCGAAATTCAACTAGATGTACGTATATTGTATTATGTTTTTGTATTCTTATATGGAAAGCTCATATTTCACAGATATATTCACAAATAAATTGTAGAAACTGATCGTATTTTCGGATTAGGGTAAGAATTGTTACCAAAGAATACTATTACCCTTTGTTACTGTAACATCAAACAAAGTGACACTAGTAAGACTAGCCTGTCAGAAAAGACAAGCAACAAAATAGAAACCACTTCTCATATATAACCCACTATCTTTACTGGAAGTGTGCGTGAAGTGTTCTATTCATGGCATAATAAATAATATTGTTTTGGTTATTATTTCACATTTAATTTTTATATTATGTAGATAACTAAGTTTAAATAAATTTACTAAACGTATGATATAAATATTTCCGTTCTCCCTATTTATCTAATCCCCGTGTCCTCCCAACTCGTTTCCCGCACAGTCGGGGCGGAAAACAATTATTTACGTTGATCGCGAAAGCCCTGGTGTTACCCTACATTTTTCAAAGCGGGGCAAAATTAAATGAACTTTCTCAGATGCTGAACGAACATTGTTCTTTAAATCGAACTTTTGAAGTTTAAACGTGCTTTCTTTAAGAATTAGCAGTCCATTAAGAACCAAGTGACTGATGAAAGAGTTTTTTAGCAGGATTTGTTCGTGTTATTTTTGTTTGTTAATCCGTCATCCTTTAATCGTTTTTGTTCAATTAGTGCAAATTGTTTAATCAAAGAAGCAGAACAACAACAGTTTGGGCGTCACTAAATTTGGAGAATCAATATTTTTTGCTGTGAAAATTAGAGCCTCAGTAAATAGTCCAATTACTTGGTGAGAGTTCTTCCCAAATATTTACAAATTACATTTACCTAGAATAATAAAAATGTGTCAAAACCAAGCTGTGAATGAAAGAAAAAACCCCACAAAGTCAAAATATATCACGACAAGTAGGTACAAGTAATCAATAAATGCAGTGTTATCAATAGTTAAAGTTAACTAGTTAAAAGTTACTTCTCTTTTAAAGTTAATCAAGAAGTTACGGCAGTTATTAAACTTCGCACTATCCACTGTTTCATCTTAATTGTGTTATCAATTTTTTATCTGTTTCATAAGAGATTTCTGTAGTTAAGTGTGCTACTGATTTATGATGCTGGGATTTACGACGTGACACTTAAAATTTTAGTGGTTTGGTCACTCATTCTTTTATATTATGTAACTATGGACAGTGGTATTAAGAACTTGACTGCGTAGAATTGTTGAGATAATACGATTGACAAAATATCTATCCTGATAGGTAAAATCTGCGGTGGAGCTATAACCCTCATTATTGAAGGACATAACGCGAGGAGGAGGATATTGAACGCATTAATGATGTTAATATTGCTAACAAACGATGGGAACTCCCCTAATGAATTAATTATGTGGGGGAACTACGACCCACAGTCATGAGGAAACATAACTCAAAGGCTGAGAGAAAATGTTGTCAAACTTACCAACAACCACCATCTGTGCAGATTTGATGTCAGTATGGAAGAGAGGGGCGTCCGCGGACACCTCGCACTGATACTCCCCGGTGAGGGTCCGGTCTACCTCCCGCAGGGTCACGCGGTTCTGGTCCGATGCTGCTACCTGAATACAGAAGATTATAAAAAAATATATTTTAGATTTGAAAGAAAGAAAGAAAACATTTATTGTGACATATTTTCAAACCATACACTAATGAAAGTAAGGTAAAAAGTAAAAATATGTTTATTTGCCTTTGGAAAACTTAGCCTACATATTACAAATTTCATATTTTAGTTAATTTACAATACAATAGGATTATAGTATTTACAGTAGACCCCAAACTAGGCGTTAACCTGTATCTTGGTATATACCTATATAATAACAAAAACAAAAACAATAATTATGTTGGAACATAAAAATTGGATCAAGATGACATTTAATCGCATGGAAAATGGGTACATCAGACCTTAAAATATTTACAGTTTTACAATTACAACCTCACTTAAGGTACAATTTTTTTTTATTACCTTAATGTATCTCTTGTGGGTGGGTAAGTGATCAATATACCGATATTAAAACAAAAAATGGTAGTGACTGGAATTAAACAGTTTTCAGTTAAATTATTACAATAGTTTTATATCCACTTGATGTTATCGCACACCCACTTTTTAACTTCAGCATTTAAATGTACAGTAGCGCAATGTTTACTAAAATCGCGTCACATTGTTCAGGGCTATCACACACTCACACAAAATGTAGGGGGTTTTTTTATGTTTTACATATCATTGAGTTCTAAAATTATAGTTACGTCTTACAACTTTTACATCCACCCAAACCAAAATTTGGTCTTGGTCTAAAAAAGAGTGACAGAGAGATAAGTGGAGTTGATACCCCGACCTGACCGCGATACTATCAGCGCCCTCTTGTTGCGATTTGGTTTGCAAATTATCGAATAACCAATCACCGGCCGCGTACCACGTTTGCATATTTTGACAAAAGCGTTCCGTGGATGCGGAACACTCCAATTTCAATAACAAATATGATCAATTGATCAGTGACGCGAGTGTCTGTTTCCAGTGTTTGCTTAATCGTTCGTATGCGCTCTGATTGGACTCTTGTTGGGGCCGGTTTTTTGGAGGGAAATAGCGGCGCTTGTTCGACGTGTTCGATTGATTGACGGGGTTTGGTTGCTGCGATGATTTTGCTCTGACTAGATTCACAGATGAGGTAAACAGATACTAGATTCAAACGGGCTTATTCCAAAACATGATTTAACAAGACCAAAATTTTGAAAATATTAAAGCCGTTCTTGTTTTTCTTTTTTTTTTTACAAGAAATGGGTTTGCACTTGACCGTAATTCGCGTGATGGTAAGCAATCAATACGGTCTAGGATGGAACGTGCTTACCCAGTAAGAACCGATTCACTCTCTTCTGTCATAATAATCAGACTGTCAAGAGGTACTATACTTAATCCAAGGATTTTTTATATCATCCCTCTCTTTCCCTCTGGATTGTTCTCTCTTTTGTTTTGTGAAATAGATTTTATACGAATAGAAACCTTATGTTTTTACACTTAAAGTTTATTTTCTATAAATGGTAAATCGGGGGTGAGATCGGTCAAAAATGAAAGGCATATAGAGCAGGCTGTTGTCTTGCTTCAACAGCTTGCCAGTTTAAAAAAAAATGTGTGATAAATGTCACTGTCAACTTAAGTTTTGAAATATTTAGCAATAAATAATATTATTAAATTTTATTAATTATTAATTTTACTCGACACAAAGAAATCTGAATTAATTTGTGAAATTAACACAAAATAAAGTAAGTAACAAATTAATATTATATTATTTTTCACACAAGCAACATTAAATTATGATGACATTATATGACAAAAGGTGGCGGGAAAAAAATAATTTCATTTGTTACTAATTTATAATGTATTTTATTGTAAAAATAACAAAATGGTAAGAACTTGTAGTGTTCCGGGATGCAGAAGTGAATCTTATAGTGGCTGCAATATATCTTTCTACAGGTATGCTAAAGTTTAAGTAAGATTACATTACTGAGACTAAGGTGACCATATTTTCTCATGCTTGAAATAATTGTTGCAATATGATGTTTTTTCAGTTTTCCTAAAAATGAATACATCAAAATAAAATGGCAAAAGAACTTAAATATAACACGTTACTCGTTAAGGTTAGTACATGAAACACAAGGAAAAGGATTATATTGGTGTACCTACATAGTTTAAACCATCACTTGTTTCAGTTAGAATATGAATCACAAGGAAAAGGATTATATTGTTGTACATAGTTTAAGCATTCACTCGTTTCAGTTAGAATATAAAACACAAGGAAAATGATAGTGTAAAAAAAAATATAGGATATAGGCAACTACCTATATGCAATTCAAATGAGAACTTGTAAATAAATATTGTAATTACTGCAAAATTTTTATGATTTTGATTACATTGCCTCCCAGTCAATTAACCGAATCGATACTATTATAAATTACAAACTAAAGTGCATTTTAATTTGTAAGTTTGTTGGTGTTTGTTACTTAACGCGTCAATAGAGCTAGGGATCATCATGACTGGCAAGCTGCAGGTAAAATAGGACCCCAAAAGAGACTGCTCCAGATTTGGTAAGAAGATGAATTGGTATATCCTAATTATATAATTTATTGTCACCCTAGTTAGAAAAAGACAACTGCCTGTCATACTTCGCCTCGCTCTGCTCATATTGGATCAGCAGTAATATTTCCCTATATATTACTTCCATGACTTAATCAAATTTCTGATTTAAATTGACATTTTGATTAATTGTATGTAACGTTTAAATTAGATAAAAAAAAATCGAAGTCTATACTTACATAATATATTAAAACCAAGTTTTAGAGTAAGACGGATTAGGTTTTACCTCGTTTAGCTGACTTTATTAAGGTTGGAGAACCTATTTCAAATACGAAAATGAAAATGAAAATGCATAATTCCGTATGTGCTATTCTGTATCACTGTTAAATATGATAAATTTTGCAGCCAAGATTTCAGGATCATTTTAGCGTCTGTTGATTTCTTATTGCTAAGGTTACAACATTTTATGGCTTGATTATATACGAGTACATAATATACAAACAAAATCACCAAACCGCTGGGCAAATGTGGTATTTACAAAAGGAGAGGGAAATTTGTACACACGTTTGACGTTATAACCGTTAAATTGCCACCAATCTACTTTAACACAATAGTAAGATAAACTGGATACTCACATCGACCTTGATCTCAGCCACGGGGAACACCTTGGTGGCCGGCGACTCTTTAGGCACAAACCGGTAGAATTCTATCATGTTGCGGTACCATCGTATCGAGTACAACTGGGCACCTGAAAACAAGACATTATTAAAATGCTAGTTGACGGCTTCATTATTTGACGGATTCTTTTAATTCAATTAGATATCTTATGTCTGTAAACCTAACAAGGTAAAAACTAGCGTGCTAAATGTAAAATATTATTTAAGATCTGTACTATACCTAATTTTTGGACAATAAATACATTCATTCATTCATTCATTCATTCATTCATATTTTGGGATGAAATGTCACTCCCAGGATCTCAAACTATCTATATACCAAAAATCATAAGGTTCGTTACATAGCTGTTTTTGAGTGATGTGCCCTTAAATAAACAGATTAACATGCCTTCAATGTACGTACAGACTTTCGACCGCATTGCAATACGATAATATCATAATTCGTTTTATATATAGATTAAAATATGATTTATTTATATATGTATTACTTTTTAGAACCCCCTTGCCTATTTTTTTTAAAAGAACTTTCAGTAAGTATTAGATAAGACGATTTTAACCAATTTTATAATATAAAATAAGTAAAATAGCTTCCGTTATGTACTTACCTTCAAGTTCGTATGAGCACATGAGCTCCGCGTTGCTTCCCGTTAGGATAGCCTTCGGGACATGGATCTGAAGGGACTTCAGCGAGTTTACTGTACCTGAAGACAATACAACAATAGTATTAGAGATTCTATAGAAATATATACGAAGTTAGATCTTAGATACAATACAGTAAGTCAATGTACTCTATTTTCTTTTGGTTTATTTACCTGTTGCAATAAAAAATACTCTGTTTTTTTTCTCGCATATGAATCTAGACATTGAAAGTCACCTACTTCTTAATAAAACAGAAGAAACGGGTTAATATCTTAATTATCATTCCTAAGACTAACTACACGAAAAAATATCCAAAATAGGGGCAAAAATATTTAAAAGAGCGGTTAGAGCTAACACAAACCCTAAAATAGTCATCTAGGTACCCATACGTCACCCAAAAAGGCCAATTTACAAGCGTAAAGCAAAATAAACAAGGCAGTTAAAAAGACCGTAAACACGACACCTACCAGGACATCAGACGGAGCAAGGAGTTACATCATAAGATTTTACGATAAAACCCTGTACATTTTGGGTGCCTTCTATTTGCACTTAGCTGTATTTATACCATTTATAGCGTGATAATTTTGGTGAAAGTGTGGTAAAGTGACGTTCACACATATTTTTTTGCAAATTTGACGTAAGATATAGGTAGGATAGCAGTCAAAATCATGACACTGTCAACTTCAACTATTCTTAAAAGGATTTTGCGGCATTGTCACAATTTTGCCAGTGTTACATACAAAAGATACATAGATTTAACGTGTTATTTATAAACCTGTAACATAATTATTATTTACCTTGTTATTATTATTTCGTTGTTTTGATTTTTCTCTCGTTTTCAATACTTATTATTATAATATATAATTTCATCGAATAAAAAGAAAAAAAATATACTGACTGACCAATTATTTGTACAGGTGCCTGTATTATAATATTTTACCAAAAAGTCAGCATTATTAACACGTAAAAAAATGAACTAAATAATTGACAGCTTCGTTCAAATGAACGCACATCTTAATTAAGCAAGTGCATAATATCAACTTTTTGTGACAACGACTGTTGACTTTAAAAAAACTGTATTACCAGGGTAAATTAAACCAGGGACTAATAGAACGAGACCCGTAGATTTTTACCTTGAAGGTGAGCAAATGTCGAGTTTACGAGGCTGTTACAAGTTAGGCTGTAACCTTAAACGGCGTCCTCACAGTAATCATAGCGTGCTTTAGTCAGTACATTAGTTTGGAATTACAAACATTAGTGAGATTGTTAATTAAATTGTCAGGGTGGCTAGCGGTATGTTCTGGCAGTCTCACTTGAGAGCTAGTTTAAATCCAGTACTACAAGTGGGAACTTGGACTATACAATGTTTCGTAGTCGTATCCTGATTCTCAAGTGTAGAAAAATGACATAAATAATACCTAAGCTTTACAAAAAGTCGTCCATGTTCTGTAAGTGGACTATAGTCACTGTGACGGTAAATACAGCATCATCCTATTTATCATCAACTCGAATCTGACAAATACCTCTTGACATTTTATTGCCGCCTGGTAGTTACTACTCGCAAACACGCTAAGATTATTTTTACTGCGAATTTTTACGGCGAAAATTAATTGCAGTTTCTGTAGTTTTACCGCTCGTGAAGATCCGATTTTAATATTTTATTATTTTACTGACATTTATTTTCAAGTCGTAATTTTTGTTGTTTTAATATTTTCGAGGTAAAATTGCCTTCATTAATTTTGATTGTACTAACTAGGTATTATTAATGTCGTTGGTACTAACGAACAAATAATTTTACTCAACAAATATTTAAGTAGGTATGTCCACTTGAGCATACCTTAGTTTAAAAGTATTGTTATCATTTCGCCCCAATATATAGAGGATTTTATGGTATAAAAACTGTCATTATGCCAGATGCTGATATTAAAACTTTCAGATACCAGTATAAAACACTATTGGAGCCTGAAATCTCTTTACATTCGGCAAAAAAGATTGTACTTATATTTGACCACGAAAATATAACAAGAATTTCGCGAACTTAACATATTTTAACATATAAAATATCAGAGATATCGAAGTGCGAGATTACGGGCATCACAGATTTACATGGAACGCTGCGTTGGCCAAACAACCGGCAAACAAAGAGATAAAAGCTTTTTGAATCTCCAAATTTATGGTTTGTTTCTGAAAACGGAATACTATTCAGTAGAGAGGGCGCGCTTCCGGCAAGCATCCGGCGTAAACCTATCCGGCCACTTACCGGCTAGATAGACGCTAATCTATAAATGATGTTTTACTGCGTTGCGTCGGAAAAAGAGGTTCAGCGGTGAGACAAATAGGAAAACGGTTCGGATCAAAACTCAAACATAGCCCTTTTAATGATTTTTTATATGACTCAATGCAAACTACATGCAAAAAATTTGAATCTCCTCAAGAAATTCCACACAGATTTATATGAATTTGACGTTGACAAAGTTATTAATATGACTTATGATAAAAAAATACATTTAACACAGCTTTATCATTTTGCAAACAAACAAAAGCGTGAATTACAAAATAATAAACAAAAACAGTATTAAAAAATAAAAGTCATCATCGATTTTGTAAAATGATGGCTAGTCAATATTTTTTCCGGTTATTTTTCCACCCCATCTCTATCCGGCGAATCCTAACGCCCGCTGGATATTATTTTAATACTTACCCGGGCCGATATTCATGCGGCGGCACGTTTGATCCGGGATTGTACACGTGTCCTAATACTCGGACATGTGGTTGAATATCGAGACTATTCGGGACGATTTGGGACGAGCTCGAGATGAATATGGGACGAAATATAACCGCTAGTTCTGAATTGAAATGCATGTACCTATTGTAGCGTATAGTTATTTCGTTGTATGTATATATTTGCTGGGTATGACATAGTATGGTTAGATATTAATCGTTAATTTGTAGGTACCGGCTATTTGACTAGTACGGAAGTCGATAAGCTATGTCAGAGGCCCTTGGGGTGGCTTGATAAACTCTCGACAGCAAAGATGGCCACTCTAATTCTATTAAAAGAAGAAGAAGAAGAAACGGCTCTCTTATTTAAACATTTTGTATTAAGAATTGTTTTGACATAATAGTATGAGTACCTGTTTGATTTGAATATTTTTTGCTTAAAAAATAGAACATAGTAAGTATTTTTAGTATATTAAACATCAAAAAATTATAAAAATTATGCTTAGTCATGCGTTTAAATAATGAATTGTTCTTATGCTGTTTACAAAGTGATTGTTATCGAATTTATTTTAAAAGCCTACAGCTGAATAGCTACATAAAAAAATAAACGTTTATTTTAAAATTGTTGAGTGCGATAAAATCTAATAATACCTACCACTTTATACCGTGATATCCAAGTTACTCTTAAGTGCTGACTGTGCACAAAATGCTATTTTCCATCACTATAAAATTCTTCTTTGTCATGTTGAAAATCGTAAAACTACAAGCAATCCCAACCAGCTTAAAGAGAAAATTGGATCTGACACATTTTAGCAAAGTTCAAAGACTTTTTTTGGAAAATAAAAAGCCAGTCGAGCTTTCTACCCTAAGCACAAAAACGTGATTGAAATTGTGCTCTCGTATTTATTCGGTCATAGGTTTCAACAGAAGCCCGCACACTAAAGCTTCAATGTCGAGTTGAAATTTTTAACAAAATCAGAATAATTTAACTTTAGGCATTTGTAACGCGCTATGAATTAGCTACTTTCTAATAATGTTGGGCATACCAAATAATTTACTGATCATTTAAAGTAAATGAAAGTCTGGAGATATATGAAGTTTTTATTTCCGCTGCGAATCACGAAGGCCTCTTTGGTTAGGAGGAGAGGTGTGGCGGTGGTATATGGAGGAACACACAAAAAAACCATCAAGTTTGTTGTTTGAAGCCGGGCGGGCGGGTTTGGGCAGTCGCAACGGAACAAATACCGATTTATTCCTCCAGTTTCATTTACGATAGATTTCCGCATAGTAACGTCAAATTGAATATCTGATCATTTAAACAAAATCTGTATCTTTTGTCTAAAGTATCATTTCACACAAACTGCAGAAATGGATTGTCATTGGCTGAGTTCCATCTACGAGAGATCATATCGTATATCTATCCTGAACCTGCGTTCAAAGCAAACCGATACGCAAGCTGCATATGTGGTTACAATTATGGCAGGTGTCATTACACCTGCCATAAATTACAGTTGAATAGAGAACCACGAACGGAAAGATGGCTCTTGAATCAAGCAAGAATCCAAAACAAAAAAATATTATTCATTCGAATTGAAAACCTATACCTACCAATTGCAAAGTATAACAAACTTTTCGTGATTTAGCAGTAAAACAATAAAATCTAGACATTTGGGAAAAATAATATGATACTACCGATTGTTTCGAAACACTAAATAATATTGCGTGCTATGCTTTGTCAATTAGAAAGAATCTATCGAAATCAATTATCATGCTGTCATTGACAAAGCATAAACAAAACCTTTGTTTGACTATTTCTCTCGTCAAACATAATCTATAGCATAGAGTAATCAAGGAAGTAATATAATACGAAAGGAATGAGCACCGAGACCAAATTTCGAGCAGAGCGAGACGCATGTATGAGAGGCTGTTGTCTTTATCTTTTTTACTTCTTCTTCTTCTTATCGAATGAGAGTGGTCAACTCTGGTGTCCAGAGTTTATCATGCCGCCCGAAAGGCCTCTGACATAGCTTAACGACTGCCGTACTAGACAAACAGCCGGGACCTACAATTTAACGTGTAATCCGACCCTCGGAAGCGCCCAAAATGGAATGCCAATTTTCGGTCACCCATCCAAGGACTGACCGCGTCGACTTTTGCTTAACATTGGTAATCGCATGCGATTGCTTCCGCCAGCTGTGCTACGGACGCTTTTTACTAAAGCGACATCTTTCATTTTGTTTTCAGTTTAGCAATACAAATTTGCAGTACTATATTTTCTATATTTGCATTTTGTTCCAAGTGTCATCCCCTGTTCTATAGTGTGCTGGCGCCCTTACAGTCGCATGTCCGTATCCACTACTAACTGGTGTAACAAGCTGTTAGTTTTTATTTCAAAACTTGTCACAGAACGGCGGATGTCGCGTTGCGGTCGAGTGGCTCGGAAATTGGTTTTTCTAACTACAACTACTGTACAGCAGATATTTGCAAATGATATTGGTGTGATATTCGAAATTTGGATATAAAATGTTAATTTTACAGATAAACAGAAAAAAATTACTTGTTAACAAAAGATTACACGTAAATTAGAAATACTTACCATAATTGTACTTAACTTATATAAGACACAATATTATTTAACCCCTATTTTATCTGTACCATTAATATTTAAGTAGGTATATACTAAGGTACTGATAGTAATATTTATTCACAACTTATAAAACATAAAGTAACTGACTAATAGTATATATTTACAAGTCTTAAACATAATATTAAAATATAATATAATATACCTAAAATAAAATATGAAGTAAAATAAAACAAACAAAAATTAATCAAAGAGCCCACCCCGGATTGCTCCCTGCGCAAAGGTTCCCATTACGCTCGCCGCGTTGCCACGTTGAATCGCGATGGCTAACCTTTGCACCAAAAATAATAGTTAATATACTAAGGTATATACATAGGTATATACGTAGGTATATACATAGGTATATACATACATAGATACGAGTCAAATGATAACATGTCCAAATTAGGTTCTACATAAGCTGTTTGCTTCAAAATATTGCTTACTAAACAATCATGGTATACATAGGACTATAATAATAAGTTTCCAATTTAACTCAAAATTCCGACCAATGGCTGTACGTTTTCGATTTAAATTGTATTCAGTTATTGCAATGAAAACCAACGATAGCTCTATATCAACAATTATTTACCTATTTGATACCATATATGTATGTATTTATATCATATGTGTGTAGTAATAATGATGTGAGTATGCCTACTTTAGTTTCACACCGAAAGGTAAACTTGGGGCGAATAAATAAAATAACATATATAAATAAATAAATAAATAGTCCGGGACATTGCACACATCGCCATCTAGCCCCACACTAAGCTGACGCTTGTGTCGTGGGAACTAGATAACGGATATGATACTTATATACTTATTTTTGAATGTTCCTGTATTTTAAGTGTTTTTTACCATCTGTTAACAATTATAATGAACCTATATATAAAGCCTTTCACATATATAATGTATAATATTATATATCAAAAGAAAAGAAAAATAAAGTTTATGTACGGGTATTTAACCTGTCTTTTACCTACATATACAGGACAGCAGTGTATTAAAATATTCTTTCATAAGATTTTCGAGATACTTAAAATATTTTGTCTTTGTCATGTATTTTAACAAGGGAGGGACGTATTTTGAATGTTCAAGCTTGATCAAGTCTTCGAATAATAAAGGTAGGAGAAAATATTTTTATTCAACATTGTTATTTTATGTTGAGGAAGATACATTTTATTTTACATTGAAAGTTATTTAATTGAAGAATGGATAGGAGTTGCTACGTAGAAGAACATTGATATTTGTTCTAATTGCACCACCACAATATAAGTGTGATATAATAGTGATCTACTTATATCAAATGATAGATACTATCCTAACCCTGCATTTAAAATACACCAGAGTTGGCCACTCTCTTTCCGAAGAAGAAGAATTGATTTACAAAATGAGAGGAATTAATATAAAATGTTAATATAAAATAATAATATCAAAATCCACACAATACCTTGCCAACTAAATTCTTCCTCAATTATTGTTAGTATTTAGTTTTTTTAATTAGTTTTTAACAAAATGTAAGTTTTTTGAATAAAAGTATTTTAGATCTTCCTCAATTATGTTTTATTACAAACTTAGCTGTAATATATGCACTTTAATTACTCGTACCTCAGTAAAGCTATATTTAACTAGAAAGCTGCAAGATTGCTACATTCCAGTGCTAATCAGCAGCGGAACCACCCCGGGCAGTGTGTCACGTCGCAATATCTAACTGTCACGTGTACGGGACATATACTTACACAAATAAACGTATGCTGGTGTATTTTTAATTTATTTAGAGCAATGTATTTTTTATTTTTTAATAAGGAATTTTAATTTGTAGAGGTTAACGTGATGTTGTCAAATATAAGTATCTATCTTAGAGTCGTATTGCCTCATGACTGAGGGTCGTGACTCCCCCGCAGAATTAATTCGCTATTGGAGTTCTCTTTAGCAGATACATCGTGGTGGGCGCCCAGATCCTTCCACGAAATACACAAGTCCTTTTTTACGTAGGATAGGTTTGCGTTTGACTACAGCCATCACTACAGTCCTCGGATGAATAAACTTATTCTGTGATAAGGAAAAGTTTACATACTGTCTCGTTTAAAAAGGTTGATGGTTATTTCGTGTAAACGCTACAGAATGACAATATTTTGTTTTATTTTTTCACTTTTCATTATACGTTTATTTTTAAAACTAAAAGATTTATAAAATATGGTTATCAGGAGGACTCGAATATTTCGAAACTCGCGTTGCGATAATCCACACATATATTCAAAGTAAGTTACGACTGTGGCATAATTGTAATTAAGTTAAATTTTGTTTTATTGTGAATCTCAAGGAAATTGCAGAAGATCGGGAAAGATGGCGCATATTCCACAGACAAGAGCCTCGCCCTTAAGTTTGTGATGATGATGTGAATCTCAAACATTGAAAGTACACGTAATTTTGATATAGTCTTAAATTGAAATATTAACAAATAATAACTACACCACTTTAACGCTAATTAGACCCAAAATTCCGAGGTCCTTTTATGAACGCTAACTGTTGTCATCGCAATTAATATGAAAACACCTGTTCCTGTAATCCCCAATTAAAAATTAAGGCGGCACTCCAAACCTTGTAAATTATGAAAAACATTGCAATTAAACTTTCATAATTGCTCTAAACACAGGATTATCCTCGAAACTGCCGTTGTAATGGCTACTCTGTTACATTGCCGGTGTTGTATTGTATATGAAATGATTTTATGGTGACAATTCTTACTTTGGATTGTAAGACTTTTTTTAATTATTGAAAAAATAAATTATTAATTGGAACAAATATTATTTAAAGCTATAAAACTACTCTCTCTCATTGAGTCCTATTTCTTCATGACTGAGGGTTGTGACTCCTCTGCAGAATTTATTTGTTATGAGAGTTCTTCTATTGCAGTTACCTACATCGTGGTGGGCGGCCAGGTCCTTCCACGGAAGGCACATGTCGGAAAACAACTCTACTTATTAAGTTATTAATTTGCAGTTTGGGATGTTTATCTGTGCAACAGTTGAAATCATTATTAGTCATAACTTAAAAGTTAAGAAGAACATCGAGTCTGGTCGTTTCTATGTATATTATGTATGTATTTACAAAAGAAAAGTATATAATGTATTATATCCGTTATCTTGTACCCATGATACAAGCGTAAGCTTAGTATGGGGCTAGATGGCGCTGTGTGATATGTCCTGAAATATTTATTTATTTATTTATTTATTTACATATGATAAGAAATTTGAATGAATTTGCATACATATATAGGTATTTGGCTTAGACTAGGTTAGGTATATATGTACATATTTATTTTAACCATTTTTTTTACTAAATCAGGTTTGTACTTGACTATAATTTCTATAGTCTAAGATGGATCGACTATTTCATAGTCAGGTGCTTTGTACAATAATTACACTTTTTTATTTAAACATGTGGTCGAGTGTGGCTCAACGGTTCTAGTGTCTGCTTTTCATCCATACACACCCTGGTTCGAATCCGGCCCTACACCAATGACTTGTACTTTCAAGTTAAGTGCGGATTTGCACTTGCTTAACGGTGAAGGAAAACATCGTGGGGAAACCGACATGTTTGAGGACCACAATTTCCGAGGACATGTGTCTTCCGTGGAAGGGCCTGGGCGCCCACAACGATATACGAGTATGTGCCCAAGAGAACTCCCCTAACGAATTAATTCAGCGGGGGAGTCATGACCCTCAGTCATGAGGAAATACGACTCAGGAGAGAGTTAAAATATAAAAAAGTACAAACTGCAACACTATACTCGACACACAACACCCGGCGTGACAAACTGCCCAAGGAGGTTCCTCTGATTAGCAACAAAATGTTTCACGCTATGTTTTTACTTCGTTATGTTTTTGTAGGCTGTGGCGCAATTTTCCCGGCGCTCGAGGCGCCATCTACACAAATGGAAGCTTATTATCGCTGTGTGCTTTGGAATGTGTATCTATGGGCTTTTTGCGCCCATGGGTTTTTGGCGACTTAAAAAATGAGTTTTATGGTGACAAGTTTTTAGAACAACGTCTGCGGAACTCGTATTTTGTCTGCCAGGTCTGGGAAAAGATTGTATGAGGGTCATTTAACTGCAAGTGATCTAAAACTTTAATAATATGGTCGGTAAGACATTTTTTCTTGTATGACACTCGTTTTTGGTAGTCATAAAAATAAGTCGGGTTTTCCTTCCTGACGCTATAACTCCACAACGCACGAACTGATTTCCACGGTTTTGCATTCGTTGGAAAGGTCTCGGACTCCGTGAGGTTTATAAAAAAAAGTAAAAACGAAGCCATCTGGTGGCGAAACGGAGTTCCGGGGTTTGCTAGTCATTGATAGTTTTGTAACTCACTAATTATTAATAAGTAACTGATGAACAATAGCTAATTTCTGTTACAGATACATTGCTGGCTGTCACGCTTGACAGCTCAGCCAACTGAATAGTTATTTTTTATCTGAGATATATATAAATGAATGAATAAAAAACATGTAAAGACCTTTTTACAGCTCGACGTTACCTGTTTTTATATCCCACAAAACTGTGAACAATAACTCCACTATACCCCATTTTTCCGTAATAATTCACCACACTCGAATGTTTTAAACCAAAATATCCCGGTCGGATATAAAGCAAAGATTTAATGGTTCGTATCGCTCCTGTGCGTTTAAGCAATCGGACTGGAAGAGAGATAAATTAGTACGGCCTCTGTATACTGTTTTATACAGTACTTGAGATTGAATTCAGCATCATCATCAGCCCGTTATCATTTTTATCGCCCAATGCTGAGCACAGGCCTTTTTTAGTAAGCCACTCGTCCCAGTCCTGCGAAAATTGTATCCAGGCGCTCTCTGCGGTTCAATTTAATACCTAACGTAATTTAAGGTTCACCTAAATAATAATAAAAATCGAACTTATAAAATTTATTATTTTCTGTCAATAAGCTTATATCAAATAACGATATACCTAAATAACCTTAGAATACATAATAATGAGGGAAACACTATGTTTTGCGACTAAAAAAATTACACTTTACATATTATGATATCGCTCTATATAGCTGACAATATTTTTTTACCGCACTGCTAAGACAAGTTTACGAACCCAGATTTTACATAATCTAGATTGTAATATCAGGTTCTGAATTATAATATATTCTTAGTAGTATTCACCTAAAATTCAACCAAAATACTGTAACAGTACTACACAAACCTCTCTCGGGAACAAATCGCAAACGATTCTAAGATCAAAGTGTTTTTGCATAATACTTCTAACAATGACGTTTACCTTTGTTCTTCGAGGTTTGTTAACGACAAAGGCTAAATGTATGTGGAAGGTAATGAACTGATCGAACGTAGGAAATAATTCTGGAAGAGTGGGGAAATTTCTGGAAATTCTGGCAATTTATGGAAAATTGCCAATTGGTTACGGTTGGAATACCTTTGTTGCGATTTTAGAATGATTCTCCTTTAATGATCCAACCGGATTGGTTTACTTTGTGTGAGGTTATGTGACGCTAAGGGGCTTGGGAGAAATTGCACCAAAGAGTGTAGCAATAAAGAAGGCTTCAAATTTAGATGAACATATAACAGTTTTTTTTTTTTACAAGAAATGGGTTTGCACTTGACCGTAATTCGCCTGATGGTAAGCAATCATTACGGTCTACGATGGAACGTGCAGATTGTTCGTTACAAATTTCCAAACGAAATTTGTTGATTTTTATGTAACAATAATTTTTAAACTTGTTATTAAATTATTTTTATATTATAATCACAAACCCGTGTAAAATAAGTTTCTGTACTTCCTTAGCAATTTAAATCTGCAAAATCAGATTAGATCCGCATAAAAATGATGGCGTTCCAAACCGTTGCTTCTTTCGCTTCCATTAGTTTCCGAGAGAAATAAAATTTAAACTTCTTTACAGCATTCATCAGGACGTCATGAGCAAAGCTTTTGAATAATAAAAACCTTCGCGCTTTCCTCTCAGAACTTTCACAGCGACATGCTCTCTGCGCTTTTGTCGTAAGCAAGGAATATTATAGATACGAAATAAATTTAAAAGTTTTATATTGCAAGAATACTGTTAAGATACGATTCTAGAAGATTCTTTCCCCATAATAAAAACCCCTATCTTGTAATAATACTGTAACGGATCAGTAGTGAATATTTTTGCTATTCAAAATGTATGATGCGTATGATTTTTTTGGGAATAATCGTCGAGTTCAAACACTAAATACTCACGTTATTTATTTTGAACTTTTCTCTCGTTATTTATTTTTAGTACTGTAAATTATAAACAAATTTAAATAATCATACATAAAATTCTCTTGCATTCTATTAAAATAAAGATCTGTGTTCTGTGGCACTACTTTATTATAAAAGATGAAAAGTAAGATTTAGAGAAAACTTACATTTATTATTATAGTCCAAGTCTCGTTTTTTGTACAAATTTGTGGTAAGCATTAAGTTTTTGAATCGCAAAGTTGTGTTTTGCTTACTTTTTTTGCGTAATTCGCAGTAATATTTATTTATTCCTAGCCCTACCTACCTATTAGTCTTGTTAGTACGTAGTTAGTTATATAGCCTACCTATGAGTATTTATTAACCTATGAATTAAAATAATTAAGTACCAAAAATCTTTCCAATGTTTTTATTCTTCGAAACTTTGTGTTTTTTCTGTACCTACATTGTATGTACAACACTAATCTAACAGTACTTAGCGACATAATACCAAATGACGTTCCGGTCGCTTGAGCACATATAAAAAGTATCACATAACGGGGACAAACTTTACCCGAAAAAATAGATAATATATTTCAAAGACGTCCAAATACTTTTTAGGTCAAACAACCAATTTGACACCGGTTTGTCACGTTTTTAAGGACTAACCGATGTAACCATATATTGATGTTTATGCTCATGGTTATTTTTGAAATACAAAAATAAATAAACAGTTGCATGATATAAATGTCTTGTTGTTTCAGTTGCAGTAAATCCCGTAATGGTTTTGACATTCAAACCTCAACGTGACACTACATATGTATCTATATATGTACCTACATATATTTCTATAAATGGTAGCAGTCATACGTACTTACACATGACTACGTGGAGTATTCAATACTTATAATCGTGTGACATAATATTGCGACCATAGGTATATTTGACAACACGACTAACATAGATATTACGTTAACTATTATTTATCGTAGATTATAACGTTGCTTAACATCAGGCAAGTTGTAGTCAAGCGTAAGCCTATATCATGAAAAAAAAAACTGACATTATTAGCAAAAAGGTGTTGGATATTTTTGTACAAGAATGAGTTGTCTATCTATGTTAGTTAGATTGTAGATCCCGGTTGCTATATCACGGTAGTTGTTAAGCCATGTCAGAAGCCCTATGGGCTTGAAAACTCTGACACCAGAGTTGGCCACTCCCATACAGACTTACTAAGTTGTCTATCAGGTTAATGTGACCAAACATTATTGGAAACTTCAGTGATTAACCGGCAGTGAGTCGCAGAATTGTGACAAAGGCGCAACTTGCCAAGGTTCCGCATATTTTAATACTGATGTGACGCCATATTTACAATCTGGCGTCGGATTAATGGCGTGACGTAGACCTTTCTACAGAGTGTTATGGGTTTAATTCAGCTAATATTATTATAAGAGTAAGAGTTTTTGTGTGTGTGTTTGTTATTTTTTCACGCTCATTTCACAACTGAATTGATGGAAGTAGACAAGATACTGAAAACTACCTACTTTTTAATGCATATAAAATCGCAGAACGCTGCTAGTTTAAACAAAATAGAAGATATTTATTATAATAAAACATACTTAACATATGTACGTATGTACATACATTTTATCATTCAAATCATAAGTAGACCTCAAAAATATATTAACTGTAGCACTAACGTTTCTTTATTAAGACTTTTTCTGTAACTTACGTGCGTTAACACTCGCCGAATACGCTTGATATATTGAGATAATTTTATAATTATGAATTTTAATATGTAATTTATTAATATAACAAAATAGTAACTTAAATATATTTCATTCAGCTAAGCTTTATTACAACAACTTCATATTTTAAAGCACTCTAAATCAAAATTTGCTATCTCTTATAATAAATTCACCACTATAAAGGATAGAGTCCATAACTTTGTTAGTTTCAAGTTTAACTTCCATTTTAACGATACAAAACACAATAAAGCAAGTGCGATAAAAAGCTTCTTTCTGATTCGTCGCTTGTTAGATACGAATGATTTACTATAGAGATGTAATTCCTTACAATTGTTTTGTCGGAAATAGGTACTTATCTTCCACAGTATCATCTCCCATACAACATTTGCACACAAAGCTTGCTTTTGATTGGATACAAATATGGTAGGTAATAGCTGAATGCTGCCGTACCTATATTTCGTCGCAGTTGGTCGCTAAAGGATTGAGCCTCAACTACAGCTTCGATGTTTGACTATTTTACGGAATATTTTTTGGCTTAGTAACATTTCTACGGTATTAATTATTCTTGACAACTCAGTTGTAAAATTTATGCTCAAACTGTGATTATAAAAACTGTTTGTTACTCTCAAGACGGGTGTTTTTATGGACATTTAAAAATGTACTTTAACTGTGAGGGAATTGGGTTGTAAATACGTTTACTGCTCCCCGATAGGTTGTTAGGCTTAGCGAGTAATGAATAAGAGAGTGGAAATGTGTAAATATTAGTATCAATCAGTGTTACTAGGGAGTGGAATAGGTAAAGGTTGTAATTTTAATTATAATAAGGTAAAGGTTAAGGCCTAATTGCCTGATGTTATGAAATGTGGGTGCAAATGACTGTCTATTACGTCTCACTAATGAAAAAAAGTAAAATAATTTCGAAAGTGTTTACGTTTTGTTCTACACTTGCTTTAAACACTGAACCAATTTTGATGCTATTTTGTACGAAGATACATATAATATGATACCTATGAGCTAATTTCCTGCCCTTAGTAAATTAGATAAAAAAAGATAACGTATGTGTTCTTATTACTAATAAAAAAATAATCTTTTCTTCCGAATAGAAAGCGGATAACATCGCTGAGATGCTGCTATAAAACTTACTATCACCTTGAGTACCTATCTTTCTTATAAATTGGAATAAAAATAGTGTCAAGAGTTAAACGAATATTTTTTTAAACAAGCCACAAAATTTGGCTTAGTCAAATCCAGAGCAAACACTACATAATCGAGAACCTTTAAAAACAAAGCCTGTTCGTTTAGTATTAGAACAATGAAGTTCTTAACAGGAGCAATTATAAGAACAAAGGGAGCCGAAGTAAGCTGTTAATGTGCAGATCACTGTCTGAAACAATGTGTTGGAAGTTCCACTGAACGCTGGAGAATAGGAAAAGACAGAGCTTATAACTATAAGAAATTCTTCGATTCTAAAACTCTAGAATCGAAGAATGTCTTTGATAGTGTTGTTTTGTTTTCATAGTCAGTCTAGCAATTACTATCTAAATAATATGACTTAAAGGTGTCTGACTGTCTGACACAGTGATCTATCAACACACAGTCCAAACCACTGGACGGATCAGGCTGAAATTTGTCTCGCGGGTAGATGTTATGACGTAGGCATCTGCTAAGAAAGGATTTTTGGAAATGCCACTTTTTAAGGAGTGAAATAAGGGATGCAAGTTTTACTTTTTAATGCGAGTGAAGCCGCAAGCACCTACTAGTTACGAGTATAAATGCAAAATTTATCAGAATCTTTGACACAAGCGTTTGCTTATTGTGGGGCTAGATGGTGTGGGGCTAGAAGGCCCGGAATGAAATTGACTTTAAAATTAGGATATCGGAATTCGTCATTTAGTGATTGACGACTGATAAATAAAATTATCACCATCAAACAATTACTATTATGTGAAAGCTAAAGTCTGTATGTTTCTCTGTTTGGTCATGTTTTAGCTGAGATCGTGCAAAGGATCTTTAGGAATTTTTTAAATGCTTCTGATAGGCTTTTTTTGCTCTCTATTTCAAGCAATGTGAGCATAGCCGTGGAATTTTTATATGTAACATTAATATACAATATACACACACGTGGAAGTACATATTATATTTATATGCAATTGGGGTACCTATGCTTTGTTTTGGTATCGATTTAGGACACTGTATGATAGAGAAATTCTTGGCTATAAAGTGCTAGGAAATATTAATAAGATCATAAATGGTTTGTTTTGTTACTTCCCACAGAGGATTATGATGATGACTCGCATGATGTCATCATCGCATTGTTGTATTTTACTATCTAAAAAAACTGACTATTATCTTGGAGATGATAATGCTTTACTAAGTATATCGGCCACAGTCAATGTGTGATATTTTCGGTCATGGAATCAAGTATTTTGATCTGTTGTAGTAGGTATAAAAAACTAGTTGTTGGAATCTGGAAAGTTTTTAATCTCACATCCTCCGCCTCACTGCGTGAAATCTGTCAGACAGGCGCGGTTTGCATGTGATAGGTTGACTTACGCACGTTACAATCACGGTACAGATTTTTGACGTATTAAATATTTCTATGCGGAGACGGAGATGAATGGAGCGAAACAGTTATTGTTTTTTTTTTCTTTTTTTTATTCAAAACGAGTAAGTAGTACAAAAATAGAATAGGTATGTCCTTTATTATAAATAAATAAAATAAATAAATTGACATTAACATTGCACACAGCGCCATGTAGCTCCACACTAAGCAAACGCTTGTGTCGTGGGTACTATGATAACGGATATAATACTTATATACTTTTATTTTGTGAATACATACTTATTATACATACATACATATAAACGATCAGACTCAACACAAGTAATTATAAATTTTTAAAGTAAGTACATAAATACTTGTGTCATGCGGGAATCGAACCCGCGACCTCTAGATTAGAAGGCAGAGCCACTACCAACTAAGCTAACAGGCCAGTCTCAGGCTAACAGTATTATTTTTACATGGAATGAGTTTGCATTTGACCATAACTTGTTTGATGGTAAGCGATCATTAACATCAACATGGTTTAGTATAGAGCGTGCTTTTTACCCGGTAAGTGCCGATTCCATTGTGTCGGAAAAGGTAATATTATGTACATATGTCTAAAAACATAGTTACTAATAGGAATCACGCCAATTTATTAAAAAAATATTACAAATTCTACCTAATTAATTTATTAATAATACATTTATTAAATCATAACAGGCTCTAAACCTACAAATTGAAAAATGGATGAGCACTTCAGAGCCTCGTATAAATTAGATTCAAGTTGCTCTATATTGCTCTCTGGTTAAATAACGTTTCTAAATTACTATTTAGTTTGAAAATGTTAACCACGTACCCAATTTATGGGGTAACCTTTGGTATAAAATGCCACTAATTTCTCTAGAGGTTTCGCTAAGGTTTAGTTAACTTTAGAATTTTAACAAGCCTACTACAATGAAATAATTTCTATGAATTTTGTAATTTGTTTTGATAACTTGAATTTGTTCTGAGCTAGGTAAGGTGTACTAAAAATGTTGATTTTATTGTGATTTGTTCATATAATTTGGCCGATTCAATGTCAAACTGTCTGGCTGAAAGCATTTAGACAAAAAAAAATTGAATCATCATACATTTATACGCGAAAGTGATTTCATTGATTTGTTGATGTTTGGTTCCTAATTTCTGGTACAAATGTACCTAGTATACATATTTAAAGGCGTGTTTTATGTGATTTGAAAGTAAATAAGTATTATATCCGTTATCTAGTACCCACGACACAAGCGTTTGCTTAGTGTGGGGCTAGATGGCGCTGTGTGCAATGTCCCGGAATATTTATTTATTTATTTTTATTTTATTTCTGTAAATCCACCACGATATTAAAATATAAAGCACTACTACATCGCCATAAATAACATATTCTTGGCAGAGACACACCATCGATCGCCACAAATGCAACCTTCGCAGTTTAGTATCGATAACCTGCCAAAATCAATAATACAGGCTACAGCAAACTGTGTGATGCATTATGTAACCTATTGTATAGTGGCGTTGACGTTTCAGTTAGTACTTACATATAGCTGAAGAGAGAGATCCCTTAGTAGTAAGTTGTATTGTATTTGATAGATGCATACACTGAGTTTTAAAGGGGATATCGTCCAAATTACCATACTTTATACCATATAATATACAAGCAGTATCCTTTACTGAACCTTTGATTACTTGATATAAACTTGTAATCTGCTTTGATGAAAAAAATAGTACATCTTTGTTTTAGGTATGATATTTAAAAGCAATCTTTTTTGTACTCTAACTTCTCCTTAGCCGTCGTATTATACACATTACATTTATTATATCATTTGTACCACAAGAAGCTAACTTGTTGTTCTAACAAAGAGAATTAAGTATGTTTTTCGGAAAGTTAACGTAAACACGAGTGAATTCTGACGTGACGTGTTTGTGATGGAAATGCTTCTGAGTCATGTGGTGAGAAATATCTCATGTATTTATTACTTTGCGCGTAATCTGAACATCTGAGCAATTTCGTAGAATGGTTGCGATGGTAACCAACTCTTTTCTTATTGAGCTCAATTATATAGTACATTATTTACAATCAAGTGTTTGACCATCAGAATAATAGAAATGGTTAGTGATAGATCATGCCTAAAACAAAATGAAACTGGGTCTTAAATGAGACTATACTTACTATTTTTTAAATAAATGACGTTTTCTCTACGTTACATATTTACAAAAATAGGTGTTAAAATCTAATTTTTTGGTTCTAATCTCAAACGATAGCTCATGTTTACACCAAAAACACGTATCCATATTAACTTAAAGTTTTGTTTTTATTTTAGCTGTTTGGTTCGAATCTCAAACGGCAGCTAAAATTTAACAAGTAACACTATCAATATTGGAGTTCCATCGAATCCCATTGCCTTTCCTTAGCTAGAAGGAAAGTAACAAGGCACATTTGGAAGGCGTCCCCTGAGTAAGTTATGCCTACAATATGATAGGCCATAACAGTATGTTAGGGAGTGTGTGCACAATTTGTACCGACCGTCACAATACCCTTGGCGATGCTTATGTCTTGTTTTTCTAGTCGCAAATGGGAGTTAGTGGAATTAGTAGTATGGTATGTACATATGTTTATACCTATGTATGCCTCTGCTCTCGTTTTTACTCTTATGATACGTTAGAGGACAATTTACTTATACACGATTACATTGAAAAAAAATACAGAATCTTTATCGATACTGTAAAATTGCTACATAAATATATTATACTCGCTCGCGCTCGTGCTCGCGGCTTCGCTCGCATTAAGAAGCTAAACTTGCATCCCCTATTTCACCCCTTTAAAAGTGGCATTTCCAAAAATCCTTTCTTAGCGGATGCCTACGTCATAACATCTACCTTCATTCCGAATTTCAGCCCAATCCGTCCAGTGATTTGGGCTGTGCATTGATAGATCCCTATATCAGTCAGTCAGTCAGTCAATCAGTCCGTCACCTTTAAGTTTTATATATACACACTAGCGGGTGCTTGCGGCTTGGCTCGCATTAAGAAGTAAAACCTGCATCCCCTATTTCATCCCTTTAAAAGTGTCATTTCCAGAAATCCTTTTTTAGCGTCATAACATCTACCTTCATTCCAAATTTCAGCCCAATCCGTCCAGTGGTTTGGGCTGTGCGTTGATAGATCACTATATCAGTCAGTCAGTCAATCAGTCAGTCACCTTTGAGTTTTATATATATAGATATTTAGATAAGTACTTATAATGATATACAATTTACACTATCTTGTCTAATTGAATTTATAACATTTACACAAAGCAATCATTCCTGTGAAATTGGGGGCGGCAACAAAATATTTATCACTGGATAATAAAGTAAATTAAAATCAATCACAAATAAGGCATAGAAAATTTGATGTTGGAAGTTATTTTCATTAAAAATGCAGGTGTTTGGTTAATAAAAGGACTAAAAACGCCAAAATGTGTTATTAGAAACAAAATACGATATGTAATTGATCATATAAATTACATAAACTAGCGTGCTATTGAAAGGAATAACTATCTGTTTGCTACAGAGCAAATCTTGACCTTTAGGCATTAATCCAGTCAGAAACAGATTTGCTGAGCTGTCATCTCTTCGTGTTATCTAAATCATACTCAGATAGGGCTTGTAGCATATGATCTAGACATCTGAAGTCCGGGTTAGGTATCTATTAATAGACACGGAAACATTTTACGTTGAATAGAAATAATAATGTCAAGACTAGACTATTAAATCTTGAGGAGATTTTTGAAACAGTAGTAGTATAATAATAACAATAAAATCGACAAACTGAGAAAAAATACAAGTCTTCTATTAAAATAGGACTTCGGTCGAAAAAATTGTTGTCGAAAATGAATTTTCCCACTAATATTAGTAATGACGAATGTGTGTAAATAATAATTAATAAGTTTAAATGTTCATTTTTCATTTACGCTTATTTAAATGTCCAACTTCATCCTATTGTGTGTATCAAATATATAATGTGAATTAGAACATAAATTTGGCTCATTCGCATAATATAAGATTCTCAAAATATCAGATTCTTAGAATATTAGATTGTCTAAATAGCAGACTCTCATTAAAGCCAAAGTACAATTTGATAAATAAAGTTATCTTTATAACATTTTGGCTGCAGATAAATGAAATGCGTAAGTTATAGATATATACCTTACTTCTGATCTCGAATAAAAGTGGATATATGGCGTCCAAACATACATCCATTTAACATTCTATTAGTGGATTTATATAGTCCTTCATCGTCATTATCATCATATCAGCCTGTGTTCATGCACTGCTGAGTATTGGCCTCTTTAGTTCTTCATACTAAACAACAACAAAAACACATAGTTCGTACATATAACTCCACTGCCACCATTAGCTACATTTGATTAGGTTCTCAAACAGAATGACAGGGACTAGTGACGTACTAAAACGGTTGAAAACCCAGAGTTCCTCCAATAAAACCTGAGTCGTTAATCATAAACCCTTTACACTACGTTAGGAGGTTTATACACCGTTTACACTTATACAGGCTTATTTGTAATGTGACCTAATGTTTAAGAATATAAACTACGATGACGCCGATATTTCTTTTCCTACCTTTTTCTAATTCTAAGTTTGGTAACTTTAAGTAAGAAAGAAAAAGGATTAGGTGTAATGTTTTTAGAAAAATATGTATGTAACAATATATAGAATTTATTTTTGTAATAGTTAGATGTAGTATGTTTAATTTTGTATATAATTTTTGTAAATAAATGTATCTGTATTAGTGTGTAAGTTATATCTATTTAAGTTTTGTCACGCAAGTTTTATAATGAGCTTCTTTATTAGTGCACTGTCATAAAAAAAGAATTTTTAAATAAGGATATTTTACAAATTAAAATTTTACAATTAGTATTTAGGTACCACCAATATTTATACAAAAAAAGCCTGCTTGAGATAGTTGAATAATTGAAAACTGAGCTATTCGTATCTAAACGACACAGGATATAGGTAAAACATTATTTTCCAAGTTACCCTGTATACTGTACCGTTCTCGGAGCATTACAGAGCCGTATCAGGCACGTTAATGCAACCTTTTAACCTACATCGGGGGAAAGCAGCGTTTTACTTGAGAGGAGAGAGCAACGACATCTTTACGAATGGACACCACATTAATCAATATTTGATTGAATTAATCTAATCAAAGCCACAAATTTCATATTACATACAAATATTTATATTAGAATATACATATTCACTTCGTCAACAAATAAACTGTAGGCTTAATTTTCGATACTCTATTTAAGAGTAGAAAGACATCACAGATTTATGATACTGTCATGAGCTTGTAACAAAAAATAAACATAATTATGATACTATAATGAGCTTGTAAAAAAAAATAAACATAATTTAAAATAATGTTTCATAGACTTAACCGAAAAATCATACTAAGCTATTCGTCCCTTCAATTTTTTTTCGCGTCACCTGACAGCAGAATAGGGGCTACCAATGGCGGTCATTTAAAAAAACTATATAAATAAACTTTGTCACAATTTTGATAGTAAAAATTATATTAATTGATTTTATCTCCGCGGATCCTGTGTTTAGACTTAATGTTCTTTTAGCTTTAGACAAAGTTGAAAAGTAAGTGTAGAAAGTTAGAAGTCTCTGGTTTTAAGCTGTCTGTGATCCGAAAACAGGTCGATTGTTCATTGTGAGGTACAATAGTAGGTATTGTTGTTTGTATACTATTCAACAGATAAACAACTTGTTTACAGAATTATATTGAAGTTAAATTAATGTAAGCTGAACCATACTAAGCATATTTGTAGAAATGTTATATGGTATGCCAATCAAATATGAATATATAATGAATGAATAGGTTTTTTTTTTTTTTTTTTTTTTTTTGTACAATAGTCTAGTTCCCTCCGCGTGGCGGAGGCCTTTGTTTAGGTTTTTGGTTTAATTTTGCAAGTATTTATATATATACATGTAATATATGTGACCTTAAGGGTCTTAAGAAATTTGTATCTATATATTATTATATAGTGTACATGTTGAAAAATATTACGAACTTGATTGTTAATTTAAACTAAAGGTATCTATCTGATACTATTGCCGAAGTTTGATTTATTGTAACGTTTTAAATAGCATGTGTACATACCCGTAATGCTTAAACTACGGAGTGTACACATTTTTTACAGGTTGTAAGTGTATTTGAAATAAAATGTTGTGACTCTCAGAGTCACCGCGTTTTATTTCTGTTCAAAGCTTCACCTGTGACTTTGATGCAGAAGGCGATGAGATGCGGTCTGGAATCCTTACTAGCCATCAATTCACAGATTGATTCAGCCGTCAACTGGGATTGCGTTGCGATTTCCAGATCGCATCTATCCGCTTCGTATTTTGGGCACTTTAACAACAGGTGGAGTATCGTTTCCACTGTACCTTCTTCACAGATGCATCGAGGGCTCTCTTTAAGCTTAAAACGATGTAGGTATTCCGAGAACCCCCCGTGCCCTGTGAGCGCCGCAGTCAGAAGTGGCTTAGTCTTTATTTTTTTGATTACGAAGTAAGCTTTTACGTATGAATGAATAGGTTAAAGTTTTGTGTGTGTCTCAATAAATATATTTTCTTTCTTTCTTTTCTTTCTTTCTTTCTATAAGAATATTTTATTTATTTTGAAACCGATATTATAATTGATTTTACCCAAATTATTAAAACCACAACTCTCCCAGCTGATTTGTTTCCAAGCCGTATTGTGTAAACAATATTGTGTTCTAGTTTAACAAGAAATGATCTCATTGAAATCATTGGAAAGTAAGTAAAAGTACCTAGTAGTAGTAGTAAATATAAATATAAACCTTCCTCTCGAGTCACTATTACGTATTAAAAAAACCGTTTTGTAGTATGAAAGATCTAACCATAAACAGAGAAAGACGCGGAAGAGACTGATTTATACTATGTGATATACTCAATATAATATTAGTAGAATAAATTGACCCAAATTTGACTCACTAGATAAATAAAATTGCTAACACTTAGCCTTCAAAGGCCGGTGTTCCAGAAAACCGCATTAACCGCGTAATGCAGTACAGACCGTGCGACATACAAACACTGTACTTTGCATATTCATACAGCGCAGAGCAACTGGAGTGCTCAGATCTTGCTTAGAGCTGAATTGTTTAGTCTTAGACAAAAGGTATTTTTAAGACATGTCACCTCGATACCTGACTATCACTCAAAAAACATCATCATCTTCTTCTTCAGCCCTGGTTGAACTACTGCTGAGTAAAGGTCTCCTCAGTCAAAAATGTATGCCAGTAGTGAAGTAAAATCAGAAGATGTTTGAATGGCGCTTTTGCTACGACGATTAATAAAGATAGCACATTCAGTGCTACGCCGTAGCAGCTTGATTTCTACGAGTCGTAGCGTTCGTAGAACATGGTAGCAAATAGAATAGAGAGAGATTGTTGCATACATTGAAGTGGTTATTGTATTTTGGAACGGATTTTAAATGCATTAATTTATGTATGTTGTTTTGTACATAATTTGAAATGGTGATTTAATTCAACTGTAATTAAAAATCGGTTATATTATAATTACACATTCTGTTGCTGTAGCAATCTAAACTGAGTCTTGGTTGATGTTTAATACAAATGATCCTTCTCAGATTGACAAAATGTAATGTAATAGGTTTTGAATTTAAATCGATAAGAAGACAAGTCATCTAATACTGCTTTTATGTTCATAAATTACCCAACACAAAGCAAAAAACAAATAAAAAACAACAATATTTCTTTCAATGATTCCAACAAATATTATTAAGAAGGTTTTGCCTATTTCTTTAAGTAAAACAAATCACAAAGAAAGTTCAATCAGTAAACTTGGGAACAAACGAAGGCCTCCAATGGAGTCTAACGGTAATACAGAGGTAAGCCACTTCTAAACAATTCTCGACCCGTTTTATTGTAACTTTGTTATACTCTCGTGAAGAAGAATAATTATACGGAGCAGTATCTAGGCTTTAATGTAAAAAAACAAGTGTTTTTTTATCACTTTATATTGTATTTTTAACCATATTTCAAGTAATTTTTATTTAAACAATTACTTAAAAATCAGACTAGAGTTATCAAACAAATAAATATTATATAGATAACATTATAAATAATATAATATATACCAGGCCACTCAGAAAATTTTGCGAAAAAAAGTTTTTATTAATGAGAGACTGGCTAGTTTAAACCTATTTTTAAAATATTATTATTTATAAGTAAAAATAGGCACATTCCAATTTCAAATTTTTCCTCCACATTTTTTGCAAGCTAATTTAAATTATCGTGTCTCAGTAAAAAATGGATCTGCACCGGGAACATTATCGCGCTATGATTTTATACGATTTCAAGTGCCGTCTGAAACCGGAAGAATCTTACGAAAGACTTCAAATGGCTTTCATGGATGCAGGCCCTTCTAAGGCAACCGTGTATCGTTGGTATAATGAATTTCGGCGCGGTCGACTAACTTTGGGGGATGAAGAAAGAAGTGGTCGCCCTTCGACGGCTGTTACGGAAGAAAACGTGCTAGCAGTAAAAAATTTAATCCAAGACCATAGGCGAGTTACATACCAGGAGATTCAGCACATTGTGCAGATTGGATCGGGAAGCCTTGCCAAGACTCTTCACGTGCATCTTCGCGTGAGGAGGATAGTTTCACGCTGGGTGCCGCACAACCTCACCGATGCTCAGAAACAGGCCCGGGTGGAATGGTGCCGTGATATGCTTAACAAATTTGAAGCAGGTTCGTCTCGGCGTGTTTATGACATCATTACAGGCGACGAGTCCTGGATATATCAATACGATCCAGAAACGAAGCGCCAGTCGACAGTTTGGGTGTTTCAAAACGAAGCAACGCCTACCAAAGTGAAGCGATCTAGAAGCGGGGGGGAAATTTTGATCGCGAGCTTTTTTAATTTGACTGGCTACTTGGTGTCCATTCCTTTACAAAACCAAAGAAGCTTCAACGCCGAATGGTATATTAATAAATGCTTGCCAGAAGTTTTCTCTGTTGTGAGCAACAAGCGACCAAACACAGGGCTCCGTGGGCTACTGCTCCATCATGACAACGCGCCCGCGCACACCGCGCTCAAAACGAGGGACTTCCTGGACAGCATGCCGGTCAAACTCCTGGGTCACCCTCCTTACAGCCCGGACCTAGCACCGTGTGACTTCTTTTTATTCCCAAAAATAAAAAATCAGCTCAAAGGGATACAATTTTCGTCACCGGAAAATGCGCTGTCAGCGTTCGAGCAGGCCGTAAACAAGGTGTATGCGGCGAACTGGAAAAAGTGTTTCGAAAATTGGTTCAGACGCATGAAACTTTGTATAGATGCTAGTGGAGAGTACTATGAAAAGATTTAATAAAAATATATTTGCCCATAGAACATTTTTTTTCTGTTTCGCAAAACTTTCTGAGTGTCCCACGTACATCCTTTATATTTTAATTTATATTCTGCGACATGTAAGACATTTCATATAAATAAAAAACTTGAATTTTAAAGAGTTAAAATGGCACTAAATATTTTCCTTTAAAAGCTTTTCAGCTGGTTTCCACTGTACATTGGAAGGATATAGTGCTAAGCCGAGGTGTTTACCGAGCTTTATTTGCCTAGCCGATATTTCAACGCCAAAGTTACCAACGAGGTGAAGACAAAGAAATAGCAAGTAACTAGGGATTTGGTTAAATGGAAAAGATAAGTTTTAGGACCAGTTTTAGGTTTGATTTATTTGTTTCAGTCGTTTTTGTTTAATGCGCTAAGTTAAAATAAATTGCTTGGAGATTGACAAGATAAATTTTCGCTTGTTACTATCTAAGACCGCGACGATGCTTGATTTGGCGAATTGTTTTCGAACGTTTTTAATTGTTAAACCAAAATCACTTAAAATTCCATCTATATGGTCGCTATCATGCTATCCTCAAATTGAAAGTTTCACGATGACACGTTAAATTGTAGATCCCGGCTGTTTGTCATAGTACGGCAGTGGTTAAGCCATGTCAGAAGCCCTTAGGGCGGCTTGATGAACTCTCAACACCAGAGTTGTCCACTCTCATTCGATTAAAAGAAGAAGAAGTAGTCAAAACTTTTATTGACTGCAATGAAAACTTGCCGAGGTTCACATTCCAAACAATGTTTGTAACAAAAACAAAGAGATAACAAAACACGTCCAATTAGTGCACATACATATCAAAAATATACTCATAAATGTAAAATGTGTTACGTTTCTCTTTATTTTATGCAGTTGTTACTAAAATGCAAACAATGCAATGTTGTTACGGATTTTGTTTCTTTTGTACTAACAACTGATGTAGTGTTTGTACAGCCCATACATTAATCTATACTAATATTATAAAGCTGAAGAGTTTGTTTGTTTGTTTGAACGCGCTAATCTCAGGAACTGGTCCGAATTGAAAAATTCTTTTTGTGTTGAATAGACCATTTATCGAGGAAGGCTTTAGACTATATAACATCACGCTTCAACTAATAGGAGCGAAGAAACAATAGAAAATGTGGAAAAAACGGGGAAAATTATTCATCTTTGAAGGCTTCCGTTGCGTGCGCTGCGAAAACGGTTCAAGATATCAAAAAAATCTGTATGAAATAATTATTCCTCTTGAAAAGATCTATTAAAATGTCCCAAACAGTACATGTCTATCTTTTAAGGTTAACTCACTTAACCGTTTTTATGGTAATAACTATTCCACGCGGACGAAGTCGCGCGCACCAGCTAGTTAATTAATATAAATTAAATCCAGTTGGCATACAATACGATGCTAATTTTATAGTTATTTCATTCAATATAAAAATTATTTTATTGTTAGTGTAAAAACCTGAACATGGTAACATCCTGAGATTTACCGACTTGGTAAAAGTACGAACTGTTATTTCATTTCGGACTTTAAGCACTATTCGCTTGGTAAATCTTGCAATCTAATTTGGATTTTACAGTTACATAAATACTTACAAATTTAAAAAAGCTAATAGAATACTTATCTATCGTCACAACATACTAAAATAAAAAAAAAACAGTTGAGCCGTTCGATCTGACAACCTTTTTAATATTAGTATACATATTTCAAAGATTTTTTTTAAACAATGGGATAATATTTTTTTGAAATCAATAAACAAATATTTTGTCTGATTGCTATGACGACTCTTATTTGCAAAGTGGCCATACATTCACCATCACAGTACTTAAATAATTTTCAATATAGCCATTTTTATTCATCATTATCGAAATTCAGTGGACGCAACTTGTTTACAAAAAACGTAGAGCAGATTTTGATAAAATCCATAATTAAAGAGCATCGTTCGATTAATATTCAAAACTAACCTAGCTTCCAGTACAACAACTTTTTCAATTTAAAAACAAATTTTCTACCAGAGCTGCATAAAGGCTAGGACACACTCGAGCAAGTCATTCGCTATCTGAACTCTTATAATGTGATTTAAACAGGGCTATTTTCATGCAAAAAAAAATATATTATCCGGTGAAGTGTTTATTAATGAAAGAAAAAGCTGAAATGATATATTCTACCAACGTCAATATCATTATAACTTCGATCAGAGGTTCATTTTAGGCATAAACTTAGAGTATTTGCTTTGTAGACCGTGTAGTTAACGTATTTTAATTTACAGATTATTAGCTTAATAAATATAATAATAAATCATTGTTATAAACTAAGATTCATTAAATAAATGTCATATCTGTCCAAAACAAAGACAATATAATCTGGATGAATAAGGATAATACTAAGAATGAATATAATTATTTCAGTTGGCAGCCACTTGCGTTTTTATTTTGAATTTCGAAGTCTTATGATCTGTCATTATATGCTCGTAATATTGTCCTGGGCTCCACACTTTCAAGCAACTATTAGTTTTAATTCAGTGAGCGCCGCCCCTAGAAGACTCGTCGCCGGTTCATTATTCATGTTGAAGCTATGATTAATGTTTTAAATAAAGTTGGGATATTAGGCGGTGTTTCCGCATACTTTTACAAAGTTCACACTTTGATAGATACCTAGTTTCAAACTTGATAATATGGATAATTCTGAGAGATTTTTTTATCTTATATGATTTTAATGTATGTTGATATCATCAGGTATTATTTTTGTTAGTGGAGTAAAAAAAACTTATTAAATTTTAGGTATAAGCAATATAAGCATGTTCAAAAGTTTAATAATAGCAAGTTATAATTTCTTGACTGCTTATGACTACTTATGCTTTAATAATAATAAATAAAATAAGTTTGACAGTATCTTAAAACTTAAATACCTACTTTTATGTAACACATAGGTACACATTTCGGCCACCTGACCCTCAAAAAACGAACATAAAGTTATTCTTACAAAACCTTGTCAGTTGTAAAATAACGTACATTATACGAGACACAAACAACGAATTACCAGCTCCAACAAAATAAATATCCAATTCTCTTACATTTCAGGACTAAAAGCGCTTTATTCGGTAATCTCAACATTTATCAACCCGGAGGAATTTTGCTTTATTTGCTGAAATATATTTTTAAACTTTATCTGTAGCACGAGTGTGAAAACCATACGGGTAAAGCAAAAAGAACGACGGAAAAATGGGGGTCGGGAAATATGTTAATGGGAAGGAACGTTCGGGGAAGTAAAAAATAGTGAGCTAACCATACAAGGATGAAACTAAATAAAAGCCTTTCGTTTTATTTATTCTTCTGGTTAATTGCGAGCACTAAAATCACCTTACTACGTTATACTATATTTTTTTTACGTCCGACGCTATTTGCTTATTGCAACTGATACATTGTCAGTTAGGCTATATACCTAACTGACAATGTACCTGTTATATAAAAAATAACTTAATTGTTGGTACTGAGGTTCTGTAGGAAAAACAATTACGATAGTAATCAGATTCCTATTTTAGCATATCTGTATACAAAAAAGATTGTCGAGTGTCTTGAAAAAATATATTTGGTCGTTACTTTAAATCTGGTTCAATGGTTTCGAATCAAGGCGTATCAGTATATAAAGCAGACATTTTAACCTCTAAACGTGTGGCTTGGAGGCTAAAGTGTCTGCTGGCGTTTGGAGGCGTCACCTGTAAATAGTTTTATAATTACTTAAGTAAATAAATATATATTATTATGTTTTTCGAAACGAATGCAACTAACTAAACTAGAATAACAGTACTAGTCAACTAATCTAGCGCTACTATCGGACGAAGCACCGTCAAAGCAAAGCAACGGAAATTCGCTTCATTCAACCTCCGCGGCTTTTTGGATTACTCTAGAATACTACTAGTCTGTGGTTAGAAGATTACACAAATAGACTTATTAGGAAAGAAGCTATTTTGTTAGAGAAAGTTTAATTTCTCTATTTGTGTTTTTGGTGTCTTATGATCAAGGTTGAAGCTTTTAAATTGGTCAGTCAATAGTATTCAACCTGATTTAACATAAATATGTCGATGAATGTATGTTTCTTATTATTTTTCTAAATACATAAAACTCAAAGGCGACTGAGTGACTGATACAGTGATCTATCAACGCTCAGCCCAAACCCCTGGACGGATCGGACTGAAATTAGGCATGGAGATAAATGCTATGACGAAAGCATTCGCTATGAAAGATTTTTTTGGAAATGTCCCTTTTAATGGAGTGAAATTTGGGATGCAAGTTGCTTTGCAATGCAAGAGCGAAGCCGCGAGCACTCACTAGTTAAATATAAATGAATAGTGGAACGCTGATTACATAAAAGTTCAAATACGTTTTAATTGTGTGATTCCTTAAATACTTTTTCATCAACATCATCATTTTCAGTCCTAGTCAACCCACAGCTGGGTATATATAGGCTTCCTCTAGTCTATTAATATCCTAACATTAATTAACTTCTGAAACCATTCTGTCGAATAATATACAATGTAATATATAAATATAAATATTTCAGAACATATCACACAGCGCCATCTAGCCCCATACTAAGCTTACGCTTGTATCATGGGTGCTAGATAACGGATATAATACATTATATACTTTTTCTTTTGTAAATACATACTTATTATACATAGAAACGACCAGACTTAACACAAATAATTACAAATTTTAATATTCATAATTACTTGTGCTATGTGGAAATCGAACCCGCACCCCTAGATTAGAAGACAGAGCCACTACCAACTAAGCTAACGGAGCAGTCAAATACCATCGAAATTGGTTGTTCTGAATGTATTGTTACAAATTGTTACGAAATGTGTATTTGTGACACCTCCTATTTGAACAACTAGCAAAATATTCATTTAGTAGAAAGTGATATTAACAGCGCCATAAATAAACACACAACAATGGTAAAATAGGATTTCATCACGTAAATTAAAATTCCCCTTCAAATCAATTAGCATTATATTGGAACAATATTTAGTCTGCGGCGGCAGTTGGGTTAAAATGCAAATCTGAATCAGTTGGCATTGTGTGTAATACAATACTAAGGCAGGGGACTTGGTCATAGGCGGAGCGGAATACTTATCTGTCATAAAATAAATAAATATTCCGGGACATTGCACACAGCGCCATCTAGCCCCACATTAAGCAAACGCTTGTGTCGTGGGTACTAGATAACGGATATAATACTTATAATACTTTATTTTCCTTTGTTGTAAATACATACCTACTTATTATACACACAAAAGACCAGACTCAACACAAGTCATTACATACTTAAAATTCACAAATATTTGTGTCATGCGGGAATCGAACCCGTTGTGGGATTTGATTACAAGGCAGAGCTACTACCAAGTAAGCAAACAAGCCAGTAAATTATACATTACTTAACAAATTTCATAAACTTTAAAGTCGGTGTTTGAAACTTTTCGATACCCAATACTGCTATGACAGAGACGGATCACTAATATTAATGATAATTTTTATCCTGAAATGCAATATGTGTGAACCCATCGGTAAGCACTCGTCTTCTAAGGATACATTCTGAACAGGCAAAAATTTCACAATACGCCACAATACGAGTGGTCAACTCTGGTTTTAAGAATTTGAAAAACATATAGGTCTCTATAACGTGATGTCAGACTAACACTTAAATCACATATACAAGTATATTATTACAAAAACAGTTGAGTTGTAGTCAATCCCGAGCCAATAAAAAAAAAAAAACATATAATAACATTCAAATCGCACATCTCTTAATACCGATGTTGCAATTTTCCGAAATTAACTCATAACTCAGCTGTAGATTAGGGTCAGGCGATTCTAAATCACGGGGTTACCATTACATTCCATAACCTCCCCAGTGCGGTCAGGTTTGTTAACGACTTCATTATGAGAATGGGGTAAAAAGTTGGGTGTCATTTTGTGCAGTGTTTGGTTTTTAAGGTTAAGGCATTGTCATATCCTGATTCAAGGATAGATATTAAGTAACTATTTAAATATTAATGGCATCAAATAAATATATTAGTAAAATAAAATATTCATGAAATACTTAAATCTATGTTCAGTTATAGAGTTTGCAGAACCAGCATTATGTATAATATATTATATTACACTTTACTACATAACTTACCTATTATACTCTCACTTACATTTTAAGCATGTTTCGCATTATACCCGCGAAAATATTCCCAGACGAGAGATTTTCCCAGAGAAAATAGTTTCTCACTTTCTTTATAATGAAAGCATTTTTTATGTAACTATAACGGGTTTGCACTTGGCCATAGCTTGCTTGATGGTAACCAATGATTTTGGCATAAGATGGAGCGCGCTTACTCGATAAGAACCGACTCACTCTCGCTTTGAAGATCAATCTTTGGATGGTAATAATTTTAATCTGGTACATATTGGTATCTATTCAACATTTTACATCTTCTATTGTTAAAATCTAATGATCAGTCTCAATTTAAAAACAGTGTGCTGTGACCTAAAATATCATGAATTTAAAAAAACAAGAGAGTCTGTTATGAGAAAAAACTTATAATCCCACCCGAACCGCCAAACATATTCAAAACATCACCCAGCCTTTTTCATTTAAGAAAATTGTTAGACACACGCAAAATTTCCACATCACAGACAATTCCAGAACACCGTCGGGAATAAGCCCTAAAAATATGCTAAAACCTTCCCCAGCTTGTTTATAAACCTCTATAAAGACGTACCATTTAGGGACCTTTTCTAAATGGCTCCTTGTTCAAGTATTTTCTACTCGACCATAAAAGGTACCACAGAACCCTGTGCTAAGATATTATCCTTTAAAATGTCCACTACATGTACCATTCCACACATTTCACTCACAAACGCACAGTTTACCCAACAAGCTATCAAATTAAGTTCTATTTTGGTCCTTATGCAGTCGTGATAAGGATGAATTTGTCTGTATAAAGGAGTGATCCGATGACCGCAGTTTTCTCGAGTGAGGTCCAAGCTCATTATTTTTTGGTCGAAATATTTGCGACATAGCAGTTTGGGAGTGTATACTTGAGAAGCTTTTAGTTGAGTTACTCTGGAATTGCCTATGAAGTAAGTAAGTAGTTTGGCATGTAAACGACGTTATTATGCGTAAGAACCTATATTGATAGAGCTAATAAACATTAGACGAGACATAATTTTTTTTAATATGTTAATTACATAAAAGCTAAAGAGTGTAATATGGTTTTCATTACTCATACTCTGAAAGTAGGCCTGAAGTTGCCTGAGGAGCGGGTTGAAAGTAATACTTTTCATTCCTAGGGAGAATCGCTTTCAACTGACAGCTGTCAAATTAACATGTAAAAACTCTGCGCGTGACTGGCGGCAGCACTTATGCCAAAAATTGGCCTCTGATCTTCCTCTGATGCAAATTGCAATCAGAACATTTTAGTTCCAATTTTATCCGCGCGCAGAGTTATCTTGAACTCTACTAACTTCTTTACAAAAACAAATAGTTCCTATACCTACATTCAACAAAAGAGTTCTTATACCTACATTTAACCAAATAGGTAGTTCTTACACCTACATTCAAAGTAGTCCTACGTCACAATACGTATAGCAGAGATTTTGTACCTATAAAATGAGTTCATCTGATTTTAATATAAATTTAACGCCTGATTTTATAAAAGAAGAGGCTTAAGCGGTTGTGGAAAATCATCATACGATTTGAGGTATCTTTGTTTTGATTTGGGTGGTAAAATAAAATTTACTCATATTTTCTTTAGCTAATTCATGTTTTTTTTTTACTTTCCTCGTATTTGTAATGAAAAGCACAGTTTTTACCTCGGGTTAAAGACTTATATAGCCCCTCGAACTATTGGCGCCCTCACTGCGTTCGGGCGCCAAACCCCGTCTCGGCACTAAATAAGTTACTTTCACCCCTAGGGTAACAATGTACTATTATTTGTTTGCTAGGCAATGAGTTATTTTTATATTTTTATTTATTTTAGTATGTTCGAAAAATTAGAACTTCGAGAGTGACTTGGTTTAATTATTATCTCGAAACATTCAATAATATGTGAATCGGCGGACAGTCACTAGTATTTTAATAAAGAATTATAATAGAACGTGACTTTTCTGAAAATGTTTCAGAGACTTTCATTACGAATTCCATCACATAATTAAATTGCTCAATCAATCAAAGACTGAACAAAGTTAATGAAAAAGATTCCTTATCTGGAAGTTTTATTTGAATAATTTCCTCCTTCACTGTCGATTGTCTATAGGGATGTTTTTAAATTTGTTAATCATGAATTTAATATGCTTTCACTCACGTGTAATTCGCGTATGTTATAATTGTAGTGTAAATATTTATGTAAAATATTACACGTCAGACGCATGTTCAGACGATGGGTGTCATTACATTCGAAACGTGTTAACAACATACGCGAATTACACGTGAGTGAAAACCGTTTTGGTTACACATTAATGTCTCAGGAAAGTTTTAATAGCAAAATAGTCATGAATTTGAGAATGAAGAATGTTTAAGGAATGCCGAAATTGTGGTGTTCTGGTTGTATATTATAGTTTAAATAAAAACATAAGTATACTTACCTTACTAAGGTTCACTCGTCTATCTGAACACTTATTCGGAAGACAACACCTTCACTCACTCATTATATTTATCCATCTATGCATAAGCTGAAGAGGGTCGAAAGTCTGAACAATGAAGATATAAAAAAAATTGGAGATGCTTCGAAGTGATAGCAGAAACACGTCTCAACAATTTCTAGAAATGTTGTCAATTTCTTTGTGTCTCTGTTTATTTAAACGCTCATCACGCAAAAACGGTGGAACAGATGATGGTTTTTGGTATGTACCTACTCGTACTCGTAGGTAGTATGAGGTCATTGGATAGTTTTTATCCTGAAATAATCCTAGCAAAGCCGCGGGCGTCTGCTAGTATGTAAATAAGCGTAAATACCTATTGAACAAAATACAGTTTATAGTAGTAGTAGTTTATTCAATAAGTAAGCACTTCAAACTGTAAAGCGTGGGATTTCAATCAGGCTACTCTTATTCTACTTTGAGATGTAACAAAGGAATAAAAATCATTGTTAGGCGAAAAATGGTGGCGTATTATGCTTTAAAAAGATGCAATTTTTAAATGAAACGCCCGAGGTCGGTGAGAGTTAGGATCAAGCCATATTGAAACTTGTGGCATGTTGTGACAAAATAAAATACCTACTCTAAGAAAATATGAATAGGAAAATCAAAAAAACTAATATAGGTCGGTACGTAAGTTTTTATTAAGTTTGAAGTTCTGTTGTAATTTCTGTTTTTTTATATTTACAGTTTGAGAAACTAGAAAATAATAAATACTAAACACTGCTTAATACGATCATGATATTACTAAAATGTGTATATATAACTCTTCATCTTTTTATTTACATAAAAAAACCGGAATTCCGGTATAAAACGGAATTTTGTATGGAAGATGAACATATTTAAGTAAACTATCGTACACTCTAACCAACAAGTAAGTTTTTCATTTTTTCCAATAATATTCTTATTTCATAAGTTTACCTTGATTATACCTTTACTTTAGCACAAAGAAAACTCCAATAACAAGGGATTTCGTCTCGGCTGTATAAATGGCTGGATTGAAATGAATATTTCCATTCAGCACCGATATTATCGTTTTTGAAACTTGCTTTAGTATTGGTTGAAGTGGATTCGTTTGGTTTTCGTTTATTAAAAGCAGAGAATAAAAAAAATATTATATAAAGTTTTGGTGCAAAAATAATGTCATATGAATATTAAACAAGCAAAAGTTTTATGCGCGTGTGATTGTTTTTACTTCTTTAACTAATGTTTAATTGTTTCGAATTTTAATTTGATTTGGAAATTAATAGTTTTTTCTTCTTGGTTTCTTCCCAGAATTACACTTATAACGGAGTTTCTGTTAACATAAACATTACGAGTAATAATATTAAAATATTGTTTTCTTTAAATTTGCAACGGGGTAGCAAACCTAAACTTTATTTTATTTTTACACATAAGGGCTCTCTGAAAACAGAACAAAGATTTTTTTTAACATCGTATTATTTTCGTTTCTTGCTGTTGCATGGACTAAAAACCAACACTAAACTTATCAGCATAACAAGGAATAGATAAATTAATTAATTAAACATTCTACATAGGTACATATTAGTTTAGTATAACGTGGTATGATTTGACGAGATTTTATAATATGATGCATATTGTACTTACCTAAGGTATTTTTATATATTAATTTTATGACATTTATAATATCTTTATCATACTTAACCAGACTTTTAATTAGTTTTTTTAATTAGTTTTTTTTTTAGTTTAGTCTTAACGAACGATATAGCTTCCATTATGAAAATTAGTCACTCTATCACTCTACGTCGTTTACAAACATTTTGTTTAACGCTAAACATTTTAATCACATCACAGGGAATGGTTGCGAAGTGTAAACTGGTAGCAAAGATTAATTGTCGAAATAGTAATTTATCATGCCACAACCTGATTATTGTGACGGCGGAGCTGACGAGCTTTTAATGATGAGTGGTTACGGTAATCATTTTGATGTTAACGTGGTTGTACCATAGTATAACATATAGGTATAGATAGTGGAATTATTCAGGGCAACTTATAAGCAGAGCAAATTATGTTTAATGGTGGAAGTGCCGAAGTATCGAACACAGCGCTTTGCTTCAACGTTTATTGTACGGACGGCAAAGCTTTGGAACACTTTACCAGAAGCTGTGTTTCCTGCGAACTACAATCCAGGGGTTTTCAAATCTAGAGTTAATAGGTATCTTCTAGGTAAACGTGTTACACCCTAGGCTGCAGCAATGCTTAACATCAGGCAGGCTGTAGTCAAACGTAAACCTATCCCACGTAAAAAAAAAAAAAAAATTGCGGAAGATATGATAAGTAAAGATAAAGTATATACAACTAGTGGACACCCACGGTGTCGTTCGCATTATTTCAGGATAAAAAGTAGCCTATGACACTCCTAAGATCTCATACTACCTACATACCAAAATTATGATGATCCGTTTAGCTGTTTTTACGTTATTAGCGTTTGAATGACCAGACAAACAGAGACATAGATAAACAGACAAAAAATATTCTATGTTCATATTTTTGACCCTCTTTATCTATGTATAGATATTTTTTAGAAAAGAAAAGAAAAAGAATTTTTATTTGCCTTTATACATTTGTTAACATTGTAGGTATATTGTGATCGCATCCATGGTCATAGTACTTTATATAGCCACGAAGGCAGCTGCACTAATTGTATGGACGCTACATAAATCATATCTCGTAGATGCAATAAGCCCAATGATGATAATGGAAGTAAAAGTGATTCATGGGAATAGTAACTTTATCTAATTTTCGATCTTCAAATCCAATTCTGAAAACTCTTTGTTTCTCGGAAACGAAGAGTTTTCAGAATTTTCAGAAACCGAAAAATAATAACTGTTGGTATACGAAATGACTAATAAAAACATTTTCTAATTGATTTCAAAATCGGCTGCAAAATTGATTAACCCTATTAAATTATAGCTATATATTTTCACTCATTACATGTTCCGATCAATAATAATTCATAGAATACAATAAACAATAGAAAACAAAACCATATCAATCCTGTTCGAAAACCAGCCACCGGCTACAAAATCGGCCACCGCCCCCATTTCAGGCCAGTTTTCTATTACCACCTATTTTTATCACACTCGTAACTTCGATGGCATCAGAAGCCCCACAGTTTCAACGTAATCCAATAACAATAAAAGAAGCAATAAAACGTGTATTATTTATTGCTATGGGATGCTACTTTTTTTCCGTGACGGTTTGGGGTGGTTTAGTTGTGAAGGAGCTGGATTATAAGTGTGCGAATATTATTGTGCGGTATAGTATTATTTATTTTATAAATCATTTATAAATTATTTTTATTTATAAATATTTCAGGACATATCACACAGCGCCATCTAGCCCCATACTAAGCTTACGCTTGTATCATGGGTACTAGATAACGGATATAATACATAATAATATATACTTTTCTTTTGTAAATACATACTTATTATACATAGAAACGACCAGACTCAACACAAGTAATTACAAATTTTAATATTCATAATTACTTGTGTTATGCGGGAATCGAACCCGCACCCCTAGATTAGAAGGCAGAGCCACTACCAACTAAGCTAACGGAGCAGTCAAACAGTATATTTTTGTTTATGTTGCTAATTCTTTAGCAAGGGTTTCAAAGTACCTAGTTGAATAAAAATGAAAGGACATAATAATGAGGATAAATATTTTTTGAAACAAATTAGCATAAACCCATCTAGTTTGAAATGCACCCAACATAATATATTGTATTTTAGGTAAATGAAAAATCAACGTTTAATGATTAAGTTTTGTAACTTTTTAACAAACCTCATCAAAACCAACTGGAAAACAATACTAAAACCAAAATTTTACAAAAACTTTTCTCTGGAATCTTTATTTAAGCCAATTTATGAAACACAATTCAGACAGCAATTCACCTAGGAATGCATATAAAAGCATACAAATTCATCAAGCAGTTCTATTTCAGTTGATTGGAGTGTACTGGAAACCAGAGTTGTTTGATACATTCCTCGGCGATGCAAAGGGGTCTGTACTGTCTGTTTTAGGTATATAGAATACAGGGTTTAAGGAAAATATATTGTTTATGAATTGTTAACTGAATCAAAAGTAGCCTATATTAGATCTAATACCCAATACTACCTGCATACCAAAAATCATGAAGATCCGTTCATCCGTTTTTGTATTATTTTTGTCTATCATACGCACATACAAATAAAAATACTGGAACAACTGATGATAAATGTTTCGTTATTGATTTAAGTATAAGTATATCCATGTAAACCAGGAGTAGTAAAATTTATCATTATTTACTCTTGGTTCTGTTTCAGTGATAGGTAGTTAGGTACATGCCAAATGTTTGTAGAAATGACATTCAAATGCCAGTATATAAGTATTGTGAACTTAATACGATGTCTTTAAAATATTCACAATCACTAAGTTTTATAGTTATTTGGCAGGTAGGGAAGTTTCAAAAAACTTAAATCAACACACTTTCGTTATAAATTTAATGTCTACAAATTATTTCATAAGCTACTTGATTATCTTCAAAGTAAATGTGACAAAGTACACGAAATTCGTTTTATAATTATATCCTTTCAAGATGGCTCTGTATGCAGAACAAGGATTAACCGAAGCAATGTTTGAGATGGAAACTATTTCGCTTCAGTGGCTTTAGTTTTGATATTCGTGTACCATTTAGGTGCATACCTTTGTACGCTGATTTATTAGACAAATGTATGTAGACATAGAAAAACAATATATGAGAATTAAAATAATATAAAAAATAAAATATGACAGGATAACAACTATGCCAATTTCAAATATAAACTGTTCATGGTACTGTCTTTATAATTTTAAATATTTTCTTGCACAATATTCCAAAAAATATATACTGGACAAAATAAAAACTAACTTACTTAATTCTCATTCTTATAAAATGGTTTGTCAATTTTAGCTTCATTTTAGAATCTATCGAAAAATATTTAGTTGTTGTTTAATATTGGACTTATTAAAAACTACTGTACCTACTGTTCCCGTAAGTCATGATTAAAATTAGTTGTAATAATTTTTCGTCATAATTATTGACGTAAGTGCTAACCGGTTATTACAAATAAATTTACTAAAAACTAGGTAGGTAAGAGCTAGATTAAAGTCTAAACATTTTTTTACACTCGGGCATTTGATCACCAGCAACGAGATCCATATAAGCGACTTTGAGGTCCAAGGTGAAAAATATCTGTACGAGTACTGGAATGCACAAACTAAACTAATAACTAGAGCCATCTACTGGCCACTATAAACGGACCCCAAGACGCCGTCCGGTGTCACCAACATTTTTCTATCGAGACTGATTTATGAAAACGAGGATATTTATGTGCGGTCCGGTCAGCTTTACGCAGCTCTTTACTATCGGCACTAAAATCGGATATTTCCGATTACATCTTCCCGAAGTAAGAGTTATGGGATACAGGTTATGGAAAATGTTTTCGAGCCCTGCTTAGGGTGAAACCGTTGTGAAGATTGTAATCTGGTGTCCTATGGCTTTTGTTTAGTATATTGAAATAAATTAGTAGCCGCTTTTGTTGATGATTAGGAAGAGTATCGGTATAACCAATTAGTAAAAGTATTAGTAATCATTTGCTTAGAATGGGGCTAGATGGCCTAGTGTGATGTGTTCTGATCTTTTTTATCCATTTTATTTATCACAGAACTATTTTGTTCTTCTAAAAGAAAGTAACATTGTTATTAATTTAAAATGTAGCTACTCTAATATGGTTCACTTTGGTTAAATATAACGTACATAAAAAAAAAGTTTAACTTTTTTTTTCAACATGTGTGCGATATTGTAGTACACACACACATAGTACAAGCATATGAATACCTATTAATATTTCTATTACTATTAATACGCGTAAAAAAATCGATATTCACGTAGGTATATTTTTTTACAGTGGCCAAACTATCCTTGCAATGCGACTCCACCCTTAATATTGGTATGTTGTTTTGGTTGTAGTTAAGTTTTGCTCACTCAGTGAATAATAAGTTATTGGGTACTTCTCCTTGCAAAGTTATCAGCATTATGTTATCCAAGTTAGAACTAAGAGAGTTATCTCCATAAAAACAAACTTAGAATTTATTAATATTATAGGTGAGTCGTGACACGTTAAATTGTAGGCACCGGCTGTTTGTCATAGTACGGCAGTCGTTAAGCCATCAGAGGCCCTAAAGGCGGCTAGATAAACTCTCGTCACCACAGTCGGTCATTCTCTTACTATAAGAAGAAGATAGGTGCATCGTAAGATAAAAATTCAGTAAAAAAATATGAAAATCATTTTTTTAATTATAATTAAGTATTTGTTTTTAATTTTAATCAAAATTACCTTTATGTTTTTTTTAAATAATTTATATGCCATTTACTTCTCCATTGCAATGACGATTCCATAAAACCGATGAGTATACTATTAATTAAATATGTATCAATAAATTGCAGTTTTTTTTATTAGGTTCTGTTCCCACTAAAGAGACTTGTAATTTTCCTATGTATAATTTATCAACTCCTCACGTACATTAATTTTCCCTTCAAGGTAAAAGCTTGGTAAAAGCTTTTAAACGGTAAATAAAGATTGACAAATGACGGCATAGGAAAAAAGATTTAGCGGCGAAAATGTGGCAATAAAATTGGTTTGACACTCAAAATGTAGGCTTAAAGAATGTTAATTCTGTTTGACAAACATGTGTGTCTGTAAATTTGAATACAATATCCAGGTTAAGGGACGACAAATGCCATGAAAAATATATTAGTACCAGATTTCTAGTGCTATGTTATAGGGCCAAACTATTTGTTTTTAGATTGGTCGCTTTAAAAGATGTTATAACTACAAAAACTGCATCGGCTCATATATTTTAAATTTGAAATTGTTGTTTACGCCTTACGATGCTGCGTACAATATTTTTTACATTGAATACATGCATGCACAGATGAATACGCTAATACTCCGTTATCATTATAAATACGTATCCGTGAATGAATCATGGTTGCCGATATATTTTTTGCTAGCTGCGCTCGCGACTTCGTCCGCGCGGAATAGTTTATTTTAGGCATCATATTTATTTTTGCAAACAACCTCTTCAGCTTTATAAATTATAGTTGTTACCCGCGACTTGAACCGTTTTCGCAGTGCTCGCAACGGAAGCCCTCAAAGATGACTAATTTTCCCCGTTTTTTCCACATTTTCCATTGTTTCTTCGCTCCTATTAATTGCAGTGCAATGTTTTATAGCCTAAAGCCTTCCTCGATAAATGGTCTATTCAACACAAAAATATTTTTTCAATTCGAACCAGTAGTTCCTGAGATTAGCGCGTTCAAACAAACAAACAAACAAACTCTTCAGCTTTATAATATTAGTATAGATAAGAGAACTTCTCTTATAAATAGTATATTATGAGACTTGAGACGAGAGAATAGTATATTATACTCACTATCCTTCTTATCCTTCTTACTAATAAAGATAGCGAGTCATGAGAAATGCGACCTTAACAAGAAGAAAGAGACAGGAATTTTAAAAGTAACATAATCAAAACTTACTTACTCCTTTGGCGCAGCGACCCGAAGTGAGTCTTGGCCTCCGAAACAAGAGAATGCCATCTTCGCCAAAACATAACCAAAACGGAAAAACAAATGCTATCTGTATTTATATGGGTTTCTTATAAAATACCTATTGATTACATAGTTAAAATGACTCCAAACTAGTCACCCCAACTTTCAGAGCACCAGTTATATCCTCGTACGTAGGTTGTCAGAATTTGATTGATACACAAAGGTGCCTACCCACGGAAATGGGATCGCGGCGAGTGTCGGAAAAAAGTATTTTACAAGACAGCCAACAAAATAAACTTGTTACGACTGACAGTGTGCTCCGTCATTGTAGCAGATTTTGAATAAATTGTAACTTAGTTATTTCTACATGCTCATTATTATCATCAGCCACTTATTTACACTATTATTACCAACTACCAAGTATAAGTAAGTTTGCTTAGTCTGGGGCTAGATGGCGCTGTGTGCAATGTCCTGGAATATTTATTTATTAAGAAAAATATTGGTAGATCCATAAATTAATTAGGATGCTGTATAAAGTTTGCAAAGAATCAAATTGTAATAATATTCTTCCTCTCTTTAACAGACTTCTTTGTTAATATTTTATACAAGAATTCAGCGTAACAAAAAAATAACAAATCTGTGTTCCTTTGATTTTACCCTTTTCTCAACTACCTTTTGTTTCATTTGAATTCATTTGTAGAGCTCTTTTACATTAACGTTAATTTAATTAAACCTCGCTCAAAATTAATAATTACATAATTAATGTCTTTTTTTAAAGAGATATTCCTGGGATATTGTTATTTCTTGGTAGAAATTACCTCCCAAAGGCCCAAAAGGATTTCGGGAGAGGCGAAATCTGTTGGTCATAAAAAACGTGTTGAATAAATAAGAAGGCTTTCATTTTTATTAGGTCCGTCTCTGCTCCTTTACAGATTTGAAAATGAATTTTAATTTTATTGCTCTTTAACTGCATTGTATTCAGACGGTAAAACTATAAATTTATACTGAGCATACTTTGAGTTAGATTATCTTACCTGATTCAGATTTAAAAACGTGGAAACAGTAGTTTGGTACTGTTACTATATCAAACGCTTCAGTAATTGTTCGAAAAAGTTTTGATAAAGATAAAGATTTAATACAAAAATAAATATTTGTAAATTTTAACTCTAATACGGTCAGACAAACTTCTGATCATTTCAGAAGACATGTGGTGGTTTGAAACAGATGAGTACATATGTTTTTTTGTTTGTATAACAATAAATTACAGAATATACAAATTCCTACAATTGCGACTTACGCCTACCGAAATTATATTGTTTAAAACACTTTTAAGATAAAAGGTAATAACTCTTGAAAAAAGGTCAAAGCGTAGGCGTATCAGTACTTTGAATGAAAAAATATTCAAAGATATAACAATGAACAGTTTATTAACGCCTACCTTACAAGTAATTTTAATAAATTATATAATCAAATGTTTTGAACGAAATGTTTTGGTTTCTGTATGAATATTTTAAGATTATTTTGGGATATAAAAGTCTATGTTAAGATATTACTTACTTACTTATGTTCCTAGGTCCCCTGAGTGGGGCAGAGGGCGTCCACAGTGATTCTCCATCTCGTCCTGTCTTGGGCTTCATGCTTCGCTTCGGGCCAGGTCTTGTGGATGTACTTAATTTCGTCCATGACGGAGTGACGCCAAGTTTGCTTCGGACGACCACGTTTCCTCTTGCCTTGCGGGGTCCAGTCCAAAGCCTATTTCTGAGGTCTCCTTTTTTCGGCACAGTAACTAGTAGTCCTTTGTTCCAGTCATCCGGAAGTATTTCATGTTAAGATATTGGAGGTGTAATAGATGACGTTTTTTAGATTACAGTGGTGTTTAACATGAGGAGGGCTATAGTAAAGGTACACAAAATATTGCATGATCGACAGCTTTAAAAAAATACTCAAATAAAACAACAGAACGGATTTTGAAAAACTTTAAGTTGTTCTTGAGGGTTTCATAAGTTGAATGACCAAAAAAATACATATATTTCCCAATCGAAAAGTTTGTAGACTCACATACAAACTAAATCATTAACTACATTTTGATTATTTGGAGTTAGATGGCGCAGTGTATATTATGTCCTGAAATATTTATTTCTTTTACTCGATATAAGTACATGGTTGGAAACATCAGTAGATAAATAATTATAGTCAAAGGTAAATTCAATCCAATTTTAAACATAATGACATACTTACAAGTACATTTGGTTACCTCTTTTTTCCGAAGGCCGTTAAAAATATTAAACCACCAGTATTTCTGTGGCCAAATTTAAAACAACCTCTTTTTAACCCCTAGACAACAATAAGCAAGTACTTTTGTTGAAGCAAACCACAATGTGAATTTATTACGCGAACTTTTACCCTCAAGATGAAGTGCCTTATTATTCGGGATACGGTAAAGGTGTGGTCACATTATGTGGGAGATAGAATTAACTCAACTGATACATAACTTTTATTGAGGTAACCTTAACTCATACAGGAATGAGTTTAATAGAGAGTAAAAAAAATGCAAGGAAAAATTTTAGTACACTTAAAAAAAAATCGCGTTTGTATTTTTTTTTTCATGATAATATGATAACTTCAATTAAAATATCATAATATTTGTGTACCGAAATACAATCTTTGTGTCAATTTTAAACTAATACTTAAAAACATAATTACGTTCCTACTAGTGGATGCTCGTGGCTTTGCTCGCATTCAGAAGTAAAACTTACATCCCCTATTTCACCCCTTTAAAAGTGGCATTTCCAAAAATCTTTTCTTAGCGGATGCCTACGTCATAACATCTATCTGCATGCCAAATTTCAGCCTGATCTGTCCAGTGGTTTAGGGAGTGCGTTGATAGATGTCAGTCAGTCAATCAGTCAGTCACCTTTGAGTTTTATATATTTAGAAGATTTATGTTTAGCACCAATCATATGGCACAAATAATATGTTTTTTAATAAAGAGTTTATCTATCTATCTAAATAAACAACTCTGAAACGTTTTTAATAAAATACAATATAAAAATAAAACTTATTTTTACCTTGAGCCAAAAAATTCTTCAGTCAGTATAGCTCAAGCTTTACCCGGGTAACAATAAAAAAGTCCGATTCATCTGGTTTTTAGGGACGTAAGAAATAACATGGTGTTTACGACGACGTGTCTTCGTAGGCTTATTACGGAAAAAGCTTCCGTGTAGGTGGAGTAAACAAATAAGGTATGATGTCGATTATACTCGTAGGTGTTGTGATTGAAGGGTTGATTTAGTATTTTTTTCAGATTAGCTAACGATTATTTTTAAATCCTGTTGCATGTGTGTGTGTGTGTGAGTATAAGAGCCCGAAAATAAGGTGCTCTTTTGTTATTCTTTTTTTCGTGTGTTATGGCTTTTGCCTTCGAGAATCAATCCTGGCTTTTGCGAAGATTTGACTTTGCAATTCTGCCAATGTCAAGTGGGAAGAAATGCCATAAATTTACTTAGAAATTTCGACAGTTATGTCAAACACTTTTGAAAACTATTGGTATCATGGTTTAATGAACAGCCAAGATATATAAATGTTCATACAATTAAAATAAGTGTAATAATGAAATAAAATTATTCTTTTCTAGGAAAAAATATAGTAAAAGAGAAATACTACTTTTACGATATCTTTCTTTAAAAAAAACTTACCAAAAATGTTTACAATTTTATCAATAACAACATTCTAAAATGCCGCACGTAACCACACATTAAAAGACAGGTGCAATGAAAATGATTAAAATTGTGATATAATAGGTCTTAATGTAAGAAAAAAACAGCAATTTCATAGGTAAAGACCTATTACTTATTTAAGTAAACACTAGGCCATTTTTGTAAATTTATTTTTTTAACTAGGTATTTTAACCATATTTGTAAATTCACAAATCATTTATTCCTACAAATATATACACACAAAAGAAAGCTAGGTAATTACAAAAACACAAAGCGCCACAAAAATTTACAAACAAAAAAGACGAAATAGACAAATCGCAATGATACGATCTTAATTTAAGAGAAGCCTGAGGGTTTTTATAATACGGTAGGAAATTTGTAAACATGACACAAACGAATACCCAAACAGTAATGAGGTACCTTGCCGAAAGAGATTTCAGATTTTTTCTCGAGATTCATGTACAAACGAACGAATATATTGCGAGCTTGAAGATGGAAAAAGAAGAGGATGGATATGGTTTTATTTGTTTTTTATATCTTTTGCTCAATGAAAAGTAAGTTTGGTTTAGTTTTATAGAATATGAGTATACTGACTATGTAACTTTAAAGTACGTACATCTAGATGGCACATTTTCTACGTTTTTAACCGCATAAAAAATAACTAATAATTTGCCTCTGACAAATAGTTATGTTTTATTGAAGGTACTATGTATTTTGACCCAATATTTTATATCTTTTAATTAATCACCCTTGTGGCGGTTCGATAAATTCTCGACACCAGAGTTAACTACTCTGATTCGATAAGAAGAATGGCCAGTCTCAGTTGTTTAACTTTAACATATACCGCTATGACATCATCATCATCATCATCCACAACTTTCCCTATCCCACTGCTGGGCATAGGCCTCTCTTTGAATGTGCCAGATGCGTCGATTAACCACTATCACACATTCATTAAAATCAGAACTATATTTTTATGATGTCAAACCCAAATTAAGCATCAAAATGCCACCTTGAGTTATCTCCATAACGTTTATTATCTCGCTTCACATCCGCCACAAAATGGTTCCACAGATCCACTTGAGCACGTTCTGGCTATATAAATTTTATATTCGCGAAATATATTTTGTATTTTGTACAAAATATTGGAAAATGTACAACACGCTATTATGGGAGCATGATTATTAGCAAACAATTTGTTTTTGTTGGCTTCAGGAGAGAGGATAAAATAGTGGTGTACTTTTCGAGAATAAATTGTTGTTTTTATTCCGCTACAGGTTGTTCAGAGTTCAGAGTAAGCTGAAAATTGCCGTAACATTTTTGAAATGAAATTACATTAATGTTTTGAAGATGATCCGGTATGATATTTTAATTAGCTCGAAATGCGGCAGTATTAATTGTTATATTGGTTTCTTTTACTGTCATATGGAAAATGTTTAATTTTGGTAAAAAAAAACCGTTGGAGTATGATATTTCTGGTAGTTGAAGATATAAAGTGATGATCTCATGGCTTGAGATGAGTCCAGTAAAAATGTGTATTATACAAAAAATAAACTTGAATTTTAAACATAATACAGAATCTTTACCACTACATATATATTTGTCATAATTGGTAAAAAATAAGCAATGTGTTATATAAAAAACTTACCAATCAGATGTAAAGCGATGCAAGCAACAATGGTTCTTGTTATAGTCATCTTGATCACTCGATAATCTTCCTTTGGGTTTTCTTTGACACTATTGCACTGAGCATTTTAGTCTTTGTATGCATTTAGGTGATTCTATTGTTATTTTACAGTGTTGATTGTCGATAGTTTTTTTGTTAATATTAAACAGGTTTTATATCAGTATTTTTTTTGTAAACTTTGTTTATCTGTCAGAGAAGTACTATAAAAATAAAATTTTCACTAAAACACTTGCTTGTTTGAATTTGATATTAATATATTTTTCTCAAGAAGTATAAACAATTTGAGTCATTTTTGTAAGTATGTAACTGTAATGTTTCGATGTTGAAGATTGATTTTTGGCACCTGTAACAAAATAAAACAACATGAATATGAGAAGAATAATATATATTAAAAGTTATTCATACTTTAATTCAAAAAAAGCGAATGTTTGAGTGTATGTTTGTTACGTTTTCACAACAACTAGACTGATTTGAATAAAATGTGGTATAGGTCTAATCTATCGAGATTAGACCTATTATTTCACAAAAAAATATATACCTACATATTGTCAACTATTGAATAGCAATGCGGTTTGTGGTTAGTACACAAATATATTGTGGTGTTTTTTTTTTACATGAAATACGGTCACGCTTGACTACAACTTGCTTAGTGTTAAGCTTACATAGAAGAAACCGGTTTACTCTCGACTTGGAGATGTTATTATATATTATAATTATAGTTGAAGGGGATTAGAGATTCGGGCAAGGAGTTTGAGTTTGAGCATAAGTTTTTCTTCTTTCATACTCAAACAGCTGGATCGGTTTGGATGAAATTTGGTATAGTGATAGATTAGACCTGTAGTGATAGATTTTAATTATGGGTAACAATGCGGTGTGTGATTAGTATACATATATATTGTGGTGTTTATACTTCATTTAGTAAATACATATAATCACTAACTAGGCCGTTACATCGTAACCGTGAAACTAATTAATAATTTTAATCATTTATATAATAATATAATACAATCACTACAGCCACAGTCGGCTAAGCCTTAGAATATGCTAGTTAATTACTAGACCCTTGTACTGGTGCTAGCACGGATTTCCATCTCGATTGCCAATTCTGAATGGAATATTGCCACAGATGCTAATCAAAACGGTGAGTATGGACACTACGGATATTGTTTGTGATTCTCACGGTGAATTTGTATATATGTTACGGCTAATACACGAAGTGCGGCTACACCTAGTTTTAGCCGGTTAGAACTAGGTGTAGCCACTTAGTCTTGGTTAAACCTAGTACGAGCCGATTGTTTTCGGGTAAAACTAGGTCTCAAGTCCTGTTGTAGTGCAAGTGTTGGACTCGAAGTCACTTGTCTATGACAGAAGGTAGATTAAGTTCGTTAGGTTGATTTCTACCACGCACATGCGACGACGAGCGAAGGGAGGAGGAGCCAACTTCATTCAAAACATGTCTCGATTCGGGGTTTAACCAAGACTAAGTGGCTACACCTAGTTCTAACCGGCTAAAACTAGGTGTAGCCGCACTTCGGGTATTAGCCGTAACATATACATACATTGTAGTATGTATTTCTGTATGTTGTTTATTTCTAGATGTTTTTAGAAATAAAAAAATCGCTTTTTTTATTTCTAAGACTTTAATGGTCTTGATCCTCCAGGTTTCTATTATTATTATATTATTGATTCTATTTTATATTTCAAGTTTAATTTTGTTCTTATTCGTCGACAAGAATTTGTAAACAATTCCACGCTACAGAAACCTAAACAACTTCTTAATTGTCCCGCTATAACTGTTTTAGTATTTTTTCGTTAAATGTAATAAAAATAACCACATTCATTGCTAATCATTTTTTACTTATGTAGAGTGTAGCCTTTTTTGTGCAGCCTAGGTTCTAACTGGAGCAATTTGACTATATTTAGGCTTTTGTAAAGATTTTCTAAGTGCCCTCTTTTTTTGGAGTTAGAAGTAGTGATTAGTGATTCTTCCCTTATTTTTTGTATTATTATAGTAAATAATTTATATATACACATTTGCAATATCCATATACCATGAAATAAAAAATCCTTGCCATATACAAACTAAAATTCAAAACAAAACAAATGAACAAACAAAAACTAACCTTTATACCTAACTAACCTTTTTATTCCGTAACCTAAAACGCATCTCGCTTGCACCATTAGGTTCTCAATTCGTGCCATTATCATTCGATACTGCCCGAGTTTCGGTAAACTGTTTACTCTCCGAATTGGATCTTGAGGCTTATCCACGTTAGACATCGACGCTTGTCGTTTTAAATTTTATCGCTGGTTTTAGGGTCGAAATCGAAGTGTATTTACTAACGAATTTTGTAAGTATTGAATAGGAATTTTGTGCAAAGTGGTTAAACTATAAAGAAGTGGTTAATATTACAAATGCCTGACCGGGTGCTGTGTTTGTTTATATTTATAATATAAGTAGATAATTATAAAACACTGACACACCGATAGTCCGAAACCATTTTATTGTAAATCTAATTGCTAATACTAAGTCAAGAACCTTGATGTAGACCTAATAAAATAAATAATAATATATTAAATTCGTAGAAGTTCTCAATTCGCGTTTATTGTGTATGTGTGATAAAAAATATGAACATTCTTAACAAGAATGTTAAGTGATAAGGCCGCCCTCTGTCCCAATACTATGGTTTACATATTTTATTCATACTTGTGTTCTTTTGCTATTGGTGTACAATAAAGAATTCTTGATTGATTGATTGATTGAACAGTAAAACATTTTTTTTTTGCCCACAGTAAAACTCTTCCTACTCCCATATAAGAAAAGCCAATATAGTAAGTTGAAACAAATTGTGTTTATGCCCTATCCTCCCTAACAAATCGAATGACATTCGAAGGGTCGATCTCATTAACAGAATAAAATTTCCATTATCGGTTACAGTTCGATGGTTTTATTTAACTGTGTTCGTGTGGATCTTCGTGTTTTTTAGCCGAGCAGAAAGTATAAGTATAGATACTCCAAAAATATAATTTAGAAATTTTTGTGCAGATTTTACGAATTTAAACATTGAAATATCCATTTAAATAACGAACTCATAATTATAATGTGCTTGTTTACATCAATCTCATTACGAGATTCCGAGAAAAAGTCTAGCAAATCCCACAGCTTTTATATTTAGTTGTTAGTATAGCTTAATTGTTTTTGTTTCAAAGCATTTATATTTTCTTAACTTGCAATATGAAAGTATTTGTATATTAAAAAAAAAATGTATTTCTAAACAAATCTATATTTAAACTCAAGTATTTTTTTATTCTTTACATCAAATAGACTAGACTAATTTTGATCTGACTGCATTCAATCACCATAAGTCTATTATTGCTTAACCACCCAGTAGCAACAAGGATTTGCCACCAACACATACAAAGAAAATAGGTTTTTCAATTCCTCGAGTCTGCATCCAAATCGTCCCATTTTCATTTCCCGGCCCGATCCACAGTTGATAAAAAGAGGATTCAATTTTATCTGGTAAACAATTTAATTCTCGATGACGTTTTCCAATGGCAATGCGAAATAAAACGCGCATTCGTTGAAAAGGGCTCGTAACGGAAATTGTTTTTACACGACGCGAAAGTACATAAAGCGTGCATAAAGTCATTGATGAACTGTTAAGTTAGGTCACAGACTTAGGTAAAGTTGGAGCCTTTAATACATTATTTTATTAATACACAGGTTATGCTAGGATGGAGTGCAGTGAACATATTAGTTCATAATAATAGTTCGTATTAGTTCAGAAGTGTTTTACTTAAATAATTAATTAGAATATTTAAATAAATTTCGCTCACAGTACGAAAATTAAACTAATCATTTTCGTTGCATTTCTGTAGAAATATCTACGTTCTGTAGGATTCCGTAGAAATTCTGTATTTCAGTTTGATTTTGACCAAAGATTCCTGTTAACGTGATGGATGAGAATGAATATTACAGTCATGGTTTTGGTACGACAATATTTCTATGCCCTAGAAAAATAATAAAATCGTTTTGCGAATACTCTGCGGTAACTAAAACGTTGCTTATATATTTTCAGATAATTGTATTCGGATATTTTTTTTAAATTTACTCACTATAACATTAATATTTATTAAATCGACAGTATAGAAAAACATGTAAAGAAATTGTGACCACTTTAAAATTTTGCTCTAAAAAAAGTTATTGCGTGTAATTCAATAACCACGTTCTTCCAAAAAGTGCCTCTCCAAAAACCGCCAATAATACGGCAAATAATATTTGTGGTATGGCAACACTCGGTTCTTTTATCTGAAACGGAACTGTCAGGTCCTGAATAATCAATGCTGGCAAGACTAATGCCTATCCGTTTTCACGTCACGTAGTGGAGGGCTAACACGGGCGTAGAAAAAGCAAAATCTTGTTATACATGGCAATATTGACATAGTTATTTATGGCTAGGTGTTATCATATATGTTGTGCTAATCGTGTCAGGATAGATTAAATTATTGACTCACGTATTTTTTTTATAGTAAAGATAATGTTTTCAGCTGTAACACATGGTGAGTAATAAATTAATAAATATTATTTATATTATATTTCTCGAGACTTTCTTATCAAAAAATTTCATGACATAAAAAGCAACATAAAAAACAAATAAGAAAACAGAAAACCCCTGTCACAATTTGAAAATCCAGATCATTTATCCATCTTAGGTACAAATTCAAGAAGCTTTTCAAAAGTTTTAAAATTTCCATATTAAAAACATCAACTACATTAACAAAACTGTAACAATATTAAAACAACATTGTTTGTACCCCTGAAGTATCCCCTTATTCAGTGGTATGATACATTCAATACACGACCGCGATCTGCCATATCTCGGTCATTTTACATTTTAAGATACACCCGGGAGCTTTTAACATAGGAATCGTACAGCTAGGAAACTGTTTTCGAGAAGCGAATATTGTGTGTTTTTTTTTAGTTTCTTTTAGTTTGTTAGGAAAATTGGAGAGAAAATTTATGTTTGAAATACTCGTAGTTATTTATCTTAAAGTAACTACTGTATAGTCATACTTGGTGTTTATCTCTTGAGTCGTATTCCTCATGACTGAGGGTCGTGACTCCCCCGCAGAATTAATCCGCTAGGGGAGTTTTGTTAAGCAGAAACATCGTGGTGGGCGCCCAGGTCCTTCCACGGAAGACACATGTCCTAGGATATTGTGGTCCTCAAACATGTCGGTTTCCTCACTATGTTTTCCTTCACCGTTAAGCGAGTGCAAATCCACACATAACCTGAAAATACAAATCATTGGTGAAGGGCCGGTTTCGAACCGTCAGGATGAAAAGCAGACGCTGAAACCGCCGAGCCGCAGTCGTCTAAGGTAGTCCATATTTCTCTAAAATAAACCTTGTTTAGCATACCGACAGTCGTGACGTCAGAGTGAAAATAATTCGCAGTCATTTGCATAGATTAGCGTTGTCGCCTGTTAGCTTGATGATCATCGCTTTAAAGGCATAAATGTACGTACTGTTGCGGATTTTTAATAAACTTTTTGATAAACCAACCTGTAACTTAATAATTTAAGAAATTGATACAATATAAATATAAAAAATTGAATAAGTTGTTAGTATAAATTTCCAGTTTTGTGAGCCCTACAAATTAAACACATGACCAAATAACAATAAAAATCTGATTTACTTGAAAATACAAGTCATTGGTGTAGGGCCGGATTCGAACCCGGGTGCGTCTGAATGAAAAGCACACACTGGAACCGCTACGCCACACTCGCTTACTTGGTGAAACTTGGTGTTTATGATCTACAAAATATACTCTAAAAGGCCTCAAGCGAAACGAACTAATTTGGATGATATATAGTGTGAAGGTAAAATATTACCTTAGAATTAATACAAAGGCTTTTTGTTATTTCAAATCTTAACTTCCGCGGTGCTACAACATTAATTTCTTTATGTAAGTGTATTCGAAGAAATGTATTTATGAATAAATGATTATTATGATTATGATTGAATCACCTACATTGTTAACTAGCTGGTGCGCGCGACTTCGTCCCCGTGGAATAGTTATTACCATAAAAACGGTTTAGTGAGTTAACCTTAAAAGATAGACATTTACTGTTTGGGACATTTTGTTAGATCTGTTCAAGAAGAATAATTCTTTTATACACATTTTTTTGACATCTTGAACCGTTTTCGCAGAGCACGCAACGGAAGCCTTCAAAAATGAATAATTTTCCTCGTTTTTTCCACATTTTCTATTGTTTCTTCGCTCCTATTAGTTGCAGCGTGATCTTATATAGCCTAAAACCTTCCACGATAAATGGTCTATCCAACACAAAAATATTTTTTCAATTCGGACCAGTAGTTCCTGAGATTAGCGCGTTCAAACAAACAAACAAACAAACTCTTCAGCTTTATAATATTAGTATAGATTTCTTTTTCAGTATATTTATCTATTACTCTCCACTCTGAATCAAATAAGTCCAACACTCTAAGCACACTTCGAAAGTTCATAACAAAGTTGGAGTTTCTCTAAAAATAAAAGTTTTAAAATGGTCATTTCAAGATACGCTCTTGGCCTATTCCGTGCTATCTAGCCGTGCACGTTCGAACGTTCCATTAACTAGCTTGAATCAAGAAAGTTTGTTGAACTTGTGAAGTGGAATGATCTCAATAGGTTTCTTCGAGGCAACACTAACTACGCTCAAATTTGAATCGAAATTAACAGAGACATCAATTAAGCTTGAAACGGGGTCTTACTCAAATTCGCAAAGTTTTTACTCGGAAACGAAACCCCAATCAAAGACGTCTAAACTGGCATATTTCAACCAATGTCAGTCATCCTCCAAAGAGAAGTTCCATAGGCATTTCATTTCCAAATAAATACGTCCCGAATTTGTAAAACGCCCCTTACTTATACAGGCATAGTCCTCCTATAAACACAATGTAACTAGTGTGGCTGTCACTTCAGGCTACAACCAACGGTAGACGTAACTTACATCATATTTTCTCTTACCAGACACTAGATCCAGCAGCTCTGTTTCTTCGCAACATGATATCTCAACGCCAGTCACGGCGGCTATCTCGACGGTCTCAGCTTCCAAGCCGCCAAGATTTTAAAACCGCTTTAGATTCAGATACAACGTACCAATCGGATGGCTTGCACTAAACTTTTAGTAGAATTGAACGAAATGGCTGGGAAACGTAGCGAAGCCATAGGTTTTTCTAGACAATTCAGTTACAAACGAACGAAATCGTCTGGCTTAAAATTAAAGCATAATTTTTGTATCTGTCATTTTCATACGTGCCAACTCAAATACGAGGATGCATAGCGCATGCAGTATTACTTGAGAACTGGCACAATACAAAGTTATGGCCAAAGAAAAAAAAATAGCGGATGCAGACATAATGAATTTTAACTTGAGAATTGGCACAAACAAAGTTATGGCAAAAAAAAAAGAGTAGACATATGAATAAGGGTTCAATTTGTCTGTCGCTGTTACTGTCACAGAGTAAAAACACTCTATCCTGAATATAGGTACTCACTTTCCTTACGATAAAAAATAAAAGTCTTTTACTTTAACTCATCATAATATACGTACCTACTTAAGGAAAAATTAATGGAATAAGATAGGCCGACGGCCGTAATTAAAAAAGTTACTTATTAAATAGATTTTTTATCTACTGACGTAAAAAAATGCAGATAATAAAGTGAACTGTTCTTTTAACTTCTCCTTGGTAGTAGAACGAAAATATTATAAATTTAACTCTTCTAAAATCAATTTCTACGCGCTGTTATTGATTATCTTAAGAATATATTTGACAGCAGAATTAAACTGATTGTTGATCTAGTAACCGGAAAAATGACTACTTTTTGATAAACCAACCATATTTTTTAAGTATTTAAGACAAATTGCATATTCAAATTAATTACGTATTATCAAATATGGTATTGCCTCAACTTTTCAGAGAAAAAATACCTGTGACAAATTTTATTACCTACTACGGTTAATTAAATATTGATTGCAATACGCTTTTACATAACAAGTAAAATAAACTTACTTATGAGCATTTCTCTCTTGAGTCGTATTTCCTCATGACTGAGGGTCGTGACTCCCCCTCAAAATTAATTTTTTTAGGGGAGTTCTCTTGTGTATGTACGTCGTAGTGGGCGCCCAGGTCCTTCCTCGAAAGACACCATGTCCTCGGATATTGGTCCTCAAACATATCGGTTTTCTCACGATGAGCATTTATTCATGCTTTTTTTCAGTCCGCAACACAACAAAACAACAATTGTAGGCACTTCATAACCACTTCTCACTACTTACAAACTTCATCGTTTTACATCTCCGTTGCACCGCTAAGAAATTGCATGCATTTTTAAAAGCGTGCTGAATAAAACTTGAGTTATTATGCATCACTGTACTTAGATTTGAATATTTTTATAATTTGAAAGGGAAATATGAGATAGTTTTGCTATTATATAGTGGTGTTTGGCCTTGATTAAGATGTTGGTAACTGATTACTTTCATGCTACTTTTAAGCTTGTGTTATTTTGTTCGCCTTCTATTTACACTCTTGAGTCGTATTTCCTCATGACTCACCCGCACAATTAATTCGTTAGGGGAGTTCTCATGGGCAGATACATCGTGGTGGGCGCCCATGTCCTTCCACGGAAGACAAGTCCTCGGATATGGTGGTTCTCAAACATGTCGGTTTCCCCACGATGTTTTCCTTCACCGTTAAGCGAGTGCAAATCTACACATAACTTGAAAATACAAGTCATTGGTGCAGGGCAGGATTCGAACCTGGGTGTGTCTGGATGAAAAGCAGACTGGAACCGCTGAGCCACACGTGTTTCTATTTACAACTAGACCTACAAAATGCTTAGCAAAAACCTGCACTGATACTATTTAATGACTAACATATAAGTTTAAATAGGAAAAGTACTTTCTTCATGTATACGTCACCATCTAAATACTGACCGCACCAATCAATGGCACCAATACATAAGTTGCTTATACTTTTCTTTTTTAAGCACAAAACACCCATAGATATCGCCCGTTTGTATATTCTTGCCACAGATGCATCCTCAAGCCAACCATTATATCCTTCGCATTTAATTTGAGTTTCGTAGTTTGGAGATACAATGCATCATACTGCAGCTTGCGATACGCAAACCAAAATGGCGGAACGCAATTCTCCGCGCAAAATGCTTACCAAATATGGCGGCCGCACGTGGCTTTGAATATATCAGAGCAGTTTCTAATGCAATAACGACAGACATTTGTTTCCGTTCGATGCTGAATCGCTTTTGTGGATTTTGCACGACTGGGTGTATAGCATGTAATATAAGATTTGTAAATATGTCTGAGAGGAAGAATAACATAAGAAGAAAGGTCACAGAAGATCACTCAGGTCACTGGTCACGACCCTCAGACATGAGAAATATGACTTACGGAGGTGGAGAAGGATATAATGTCTGTGTGGCAGTTTTTGGCAAAATTTAATTGGTTGACCAACTGTTAATTTACACAAATTGATATGATTATACCTATATACATGTACTATTTGATATTTCGTTATTTTTATCAATTAATTCTGTATTTTTTAGATAAATTAATGATAAATTACAAAGCCAAATAATAAAAGTGTAGGTAACACGCATAGGACAAACTGTATCTATGATTGATTTTGACTGAATATGTTTTTATTTTCTTTTCATATGGAATGGTTTTGGAAATAAGTATTTACACTCAGAAAACAAATGCCAGTAATTTACCACAATTTATTATGAAATAAGTAGGTTTAAAGTTAATACTTTAAATCAGGTAGTGATTCACTGTAGCCATGCTAAAGCCACAGATGGAGTTTCTCTTTGTGTTCTGCTATACGGGTGATAAAGTGAGTTCGGTCAATTATTAGTTGGGTGTAACTTGAACGTGTAGGTTTGTATAACTCGCTAGTTAATGCTTGAAGATAATTGAAGATAAACTTGTAAGGAATTCATATTGAATTAAATAATTTCGTGCGTGTTTTTTTTTTCAAATCGCTCCTGAAGTGTTGTGAAAGAAAAACGTTTATTGACTTAATAATAACAGTTATATGATTTAGAACAAAATGGTTCAAAAAAATCTATTAATTTTGTGTATGCATGATATAATACAATACATTTTCATTCATAAAGAAAGGATTATTATATTTTTTATCTTTTTTAATTTTCCTTACTTATAAATTTGTTACTGCAATTACATACATAAGCAGTGACGGCTCGTTCTCATCCGATCTTTAAAAAAAACATATGTTAATCTAATAACATGTATAAGTAAGTAATACATGCATTTCGGAGTGTGCCGCGGAATTGCACGAACTAATTCCGCCCGCGCCCTTCTATCATCGGACGAGTAGAGGTACGGCAGGACGACACCGGTTTATGGTGGAAGTTCCTAAGACCCGCACGAAACGGTACGCTTCTACCTTTATTGTTCGTACCGCAAGGTTGTGGAACTGCCTGACTCTCTGTTCCCCACGCACTATAATCCAGCGATCTTCAAAGCGAGAGTGAATCGGTTCTTATCGGGTAAGCACGCTCCATCTTAGGCCATAGCCTTTGCCTGCTATCAGGTAAACTATGGTCAAGTGCAAACCCGTTCAAGTTTAAAAAAAAAATGTATTGTATAGTTAATTAGATAACCTTATGGCCGTATACAAATTCTTCAAGTCCACGTTTTGTTTTTGCAACGAATCAAAGGCCTAAATAAATGACTAAATTAGCACATATATCACGTTACGATAATTTAACACAATCACAAATGACATGAACCGGTTAGTGCTAATAACCATTTACCCATTACCTATATCTAAACTCAAATTAGAGCAAAGAGATTGCGGCGGCTAACAACCTCAACCTACGTACATCCACCTGATGTCCAATACTGTATATACTGAGTTACTTGATCAGCAGATTGTTTTTTCTACAAGCAATGGGTTTGCACTTGACCGGAATTCACCTGATGGTAAGCAATCATTACGGTCTAGGATGGAACGTGCTTATCCTGTAAGAACCGAATCACTCTCGCTTTGAAGATCATCACATGTTTCATAAATTGGATTCCTTGCTCCACGCATTATTTGTATTGTGACATGAAACTTTCAATTTATTCATATTTTGTATTTATATATTTTTTAGTTGATGTTGTCTAATCAAATGTTTTATGTTACAATAAATGGTTTCTATTCTTATTCTTATTTTAAATTCTGGGAGTTGCATTCTCCATTAATTTTACATTAAATTTGATATGAGTTGTATGGAGATGAAGAATGTCAAAATGACTTTCTGCTCTTATGCAGGCGTTCTTTATGAACGATTCATTCTTATCATAGTTTTAGCACTAGCCTTGTATCCGGACAATACAACACAAACTACGGGAAAACCCGACGTCTCGCAAATCGGCTCTTTTGTTACCTAATTCCGACTTATGTTCGCAACGCAGCTGCGCCCAATTTATTGCTTAACCTTTCCCTTACGAACGAATAGAATTGAACATAATAAATTATACTTCAAACCCAAATAAGGCTCGTAAAATACGATTCTCGCGAATACCCATCTAATGGCCGATGAGTCTGGATAGATTAGGGTGAAAGAGTAGGTTTACTGCCGCAGATACTGCATTAAAATATAGCTCTCTAAATTGTTCATTCTAATTTAATCATTTTTATCTATACTATAATATTATGAAGAGTTTGTTTGTTTGATCGCGCTAATCTAAGGAACTACTGGTGCGAATTGAAAAATTCTTTTTGTATTGAATAGACCATTTATCGAGGAAGGCTTTAGGCTATATAACATCACGCTGCAACTAATAGGAGCGAAGAAACAATGAAATATGTGGAAAAAACGGGAAAAAATATTTATCTTTGAGGGCTTCCGTTGAGTGCGCTGCGAAAACGGTTCAAGTCGTGGGTAACAGCTATAATTTATAAAGCTGAAGAAGTTGTTTGCAAAAATAAATATGATGCCCAAAATAACTATTCCACGCGGACGAAGTCGCGGGCACAGCTAGTAATTGATATAGGTAGGTAATAGTGATATTTACTGATGGTTAGATTTAAAGTCTTGAAGATTTGAAAGTAATATTTGCAAAATGAAAGTATTATTCTCAAAATAAAAGTATGGCGTCAAGACTGATTTGTTTCGACAGCCTCATTTACAAGCCAATTTCAGTACAGTACAAATAATTAGACCGGCACGCACCAATTTTAGCTTAGTTATACACTTCACTCGCTTTTTTGTCAATTAATTAGTATGAAGAATGAAAAAAAAAATTATTTTATTGGCATTTATATAATTGGTAAGGTCTATGATCAAAATGATGTGATACAGCACAATCTATTTTCGGTAATCAGTGGATGGAAAACAATTGTTTTGTCTCTCTCACACCCGCATATATTTTCTTTGTGTGAGTAAGATAGTTGGTAATCTATTACGGTATGCCGGAAGACGGACTTCTTAAATTTTCTTTTCCCTCGATATTTTCTTGGATCGACAGGAATAAAATAATAAGTTATTTTTCCTTTTAGTATCGTTTATATATATATTATATCGTTAAACAAAATTCCTGTATGTTTTTGTCTTGTTATTTTAACTTGTTATGACGTCATTGTTTATGCCATATATTTATATCACATTAGTTAATAGGTTATCTATAGCTTTATCCGAATTTATTGGTTATGATATAAAAAAGAACTAATTTTTAGTTTAAAAATATGATGATTTGGATCTATGTTTTTTTTATTTACAAATGCTTTTGTTAGTATCTGGTAAACAAAATATGGTATAAAAGTAGAAAGATTGCGACGAAAACGTACGTTAGAAATAATAAAAAGCGTTTTAAACAAACATTTCAATGCATTTTCCTTATTTTCTTATTTTTTTTTACAAAAGAAAAAGTATACATGTATTATATCCGTTATCTTGTACCCATGATACAAGCGTAAGCTTAGTATGGGGCTAGATGGCGCTGTGTGATATGTCCTGAAATATTTTTTATTTTTATTTAGTAATGAGATATAATACATACAGGTAGGTTCACATTTTGTAACATTACACTGTTCCCAATTAAAAGCATGCAATTAAAGCTTACAAAACTACAAGCTTCAGAACAGGCCGCATATTCCTGTTAATTAGGTAACAAGCGTATCCAACATTATTTTACAGTACTTACCGTAATTTTTCAGACGGACTATTTAAGGTAAACTCAGAGTATTTTTTTTTATAATAAAAACTGAAAAATAAAGGAAATGTTTTTTTTTTAATCATCTCATTTATAATTGTTGCTACTTTCCTCGGTCCTATTGGGATGCCTTGTTGGATGAAATAACAACGAGTTGGTATGGTTTGATACGAGTGGACTGTATATTTGACTTGTGTTGCGCGTGCGCTGTGCGTAGACGGGGTAATGTGTTCTGTTGGCGCGCGGGCTGCCCCCTGTCGGCGTTGGCGGGAACCTCTCCAGTTGGTCGACCTGTCCCGCCGTTATGTTGGCAGCGGGATGTGACGCTCCAACAATAATTTAAGTTATTTAATCTTGAAGTTTTTATGAGACCAAAATGTCATGACTGAATTATTTATTTATTATGTACGTATCAATTTGTGCAAACCATGTCTAACCGTTTTGGAAGTAAATAGTAATAAGTATCATTATCTTATCTTGCGTAAATAAATTATTTAGTGTTAGGTAGTTAGGTACCTAAGTAGGGGAACTGGAGAAAAGCGGCTCAAGATAGGGTTCAATGGAAATCGTTAGAGAAGGCCTATGCCAAGAGGCAATTTGAACTGAGAGACATCATATAAATTGCCATTCAGAGTGAAACTAAATAAACAGCATCTGAGTTTCAAATAAAAGACTTATCATCATCATCATGTTAGTAAAAGAAATAGACGTGTACGTCATGTACGTTTGATTGTTTCCATATCTCTAAGCCTGTAAATTATAAACAAACTTAGTTAATGATTTTAAATAAGCAATATTACACAAAACTGGTTTATATTCGGAGTGATTGATTAAAAAAATAAATATTCCGGGACATTGCACACAGCGCCATCTAGCCCCACGCTAAGCAAACGCTTGTGTCGTGGGTACTAGATAACGGATATAATACTTATATACTTATCTTTTGTAAATACATACTTATTATACATACAAACAACCAGACTCAACACAAGAAATTATACATTTTTAAAATGCATAAATACTTGTGTCGAGCGGGAATCGAACCCGCAACCCCTAGATTAGAAGGCAGAGCCACTACCAACTAAGCTAACAGGCCAGTCAAAATAACATTATATAACTGATTGATAACATTATAATGATTGTATCATTATCATTATGTACTTTTATCAATATTGAATATTAACGAATCAATATGTTCATATATATGAATAATAATATGAATAAAAACCATTTATTGCAGAAGTAGTAGGATTTTAGTACTAGTAGGCTAAACTATCCATCTTAGACCATAGTTAATGCTTACCATCTCGCAAACTGTGGCCAAGTGCAAACCTGTTTTAGTTAAAAAAAAACGCAACTAAATGTATGCACAGGAAATAATAACAGACTCGAGAATAAATTAAACGTTAAGTTTTGTGCTAACTTTGCTTTGTTGTTGCCTTCACAATTTATACAACTTGGTTAAAAATATGATAGAAAACGTATTTCAATGATATTTTCATATTACTTATGGACTCATAACATGACCTCATTGGATACAATTAATAGCTTTCAATACTCTGTGGTGTAATGAATCTACTACTTATATAGGCAGCGGGAAATATAAATTTGGAATGAAGTTTCCTGATTGGTTCTTTATTGCAGGGTAATGCAACACTGTAATGAAGTTAATGATACCTCTATTGTAATCTTTTCTGGCAATAATTATAAAATATCATAATTGTGTTGAATTTACATTGAACCATTTAATTTTATTGCTTCTAAACAAACTTAAAAATGTTAAATCCATAACCATTTCGTCAACCAAAGTCATTTTTGAGATAGAAAATAGTCTTAGACACAGAATGCAATGGTATTGCAATTCATTGAACAGAAATGCGAATTTAATTTTAGTATGGGCTTATCTCTCTCTTGAGTCGTATTCCTCATGACTGAGGGTCGTGACTCCCCTGCAGAATTAATTCGTTAGGGGAGTTCTCTTAGGCAGATACATCGTGGTGGGCGCCCAGGTCCTTCCACGGAAGACACATGTCGTCGGATATTGTGGTCCTCAAACATGTCGGTTTCCTCACGATGTTTTCCTTCACCGCTAAGCGATTGCAAATCCACACATAACTTGAAAATACAAGTCATTGGTGTAGGGCCGGATCCGAACCAGGGTGCGTCTGGATGATAATCAGACACTGGAACCGCTGAGCCACACTCGCTTGTATGGGCTTATAATTGTACAATATTTTTTTTGTATTATTATTGCGTTTTAATTATCTCAAAGCACACATATAAAAACGTTTCCTAGAAGTACATAATATAAAGTGTGTATCTACTATCTAGCACAACAATTTACACTAGTAGTTTACTCCTGCTCCGTCCGTAATAAAGATGAATGCTGCAGAGCTGACTTGATGGAATGAACTAGCACGTGTTTCAGTGGAAAAATACTGCAGAGGGTGAAATACACGCAACTACTTTTTTTTTCTGTAAATAAGTATATTTAGTAGTAAAGTAAAAAAGGATTCTTCATTTTATCGAATGAGAGTGGCTAACTCTTGTGTCGACAGCCGCCGTAATATGACAAACAGCAATTTAACGTGTTATCTGACCCACGGAAGCGCCCAAAATGGAATACCACTCATTGGTCACCTATCCAAGGACTGAATGCGTCGACTCTTGCTTAATATTGGTCATCATATGCAATTACCACCACTAGCTAAGCTACAGGCGCTTTTAAATATGTATGTTTCATATTTTAAATATTCATTAGTCTTAAAAAAAAAATTGATTTTCTAGCTATGTATTGATTTTTAATTATTTAGCGGTATTGAAAAACATTGTGCAGTAATCTAAATATATGGCGATCACCAAATCTGAAATCATGTGGTATTTGTACAAAGAACTGGGCGCCCAACACGATGAATCTATTCAAGAGAACTCCCTCAACAAATAGATTCTGAGGGGAAGCTTCCCCACAACCCTCAGTTATGAACAACAAAAATAAAGAGGAGATAATTTATAATAATAATGTATTCCAATGTAGTTAAAAATCAAAATTGCCTCGACTAATTTCATCTGCAGCCAGAAAACTCTGATAAACACCCACTAATCAGTTTACCAAGAAAACGTCGAGTCGGTCAAAGCGCCGAATAGAGATAGAACGTGTTCTCATCACGAGAATCCTTTCCATTGGTCCGCAAAGCAAACTTCATTAGCACTCGCCCGTGCGCGGAAAAACTGGGGATTTATAGACGAGGTTCGTACCTATTTCTTAGTTGTTCGATTTTATAACTAAGTATAAAAAGTGTGTTTAGTACAAATATACAAAAATTCAAGAACAAATCTAGGATTTTAGTATTTTTGTGTTGTCACAATGAAGCTTGTATTGTTAATTAACTTTATATTTAAAAGTTATGTAAATAAATTTAGTAGCGCACGGCCGTGCGGGAATAACTGGGGATTTTAGGGTGAGATTCATTTGAATTTTTTACTTCTTTGGTTTTATTTGAGAAATTGTTTATTAGTTTTTGTTGTAGAGTTTACTATTTTAGTGTCGCAATGAACTCAAAGGTGACTGACTGACTGACTGATATAGTTATCTATCAACGCACAGCCCAAACTACTAGACGAATTGGGCTGAAATTTGGAATGAAGGTAGATGTTATGACGTAGGCATCCGCTAAGAAAGGATTTTTGGAAATGCCAATTTTAAAGTGGTGAAATAGGGTATGCAAGTTTTACTTCTTAATGCGAGCGAAGCCGCGAGCACCCACTAGTTATGTATAATTTTATAAAAAAACTTCGGTGCGCTTGTTCGACTTGTTTGTGCTGGAAATAACTAGAAAATAAGATACATGCTGTTTAACATAATATATTATTACTTTTGCACATATATATGTACATAATCATATTTTTAGAGTTTAATGATTCATTGATAAAATAATAAAGAATGTACAATGCAATATAACAAGTATCAACAAATTTTCCTCGTTCACATTCCGATAACACAAAATTAGATCCAACAGAGGAGCCGAGTAATCGATACAAATGCTCGTTAATCTTGAAACCGATACGCTAAAATACGCAAGGAATACGTTAAAATACGCAGGAATACGCAAGGAGATCGATAAGGAACAGTAAACAAATCATTATTCACACACTGTACCTAAGCGGCGGGTAATGTTGCGAAGGAAATTAAGGCGGGGACAGCTGGCGTATCAACGTACTTTTTAAGGCGTTTTATCACGATCGTGCTGGATTTCAGTGACAATGTATCTGGTGACAATAGCTATGAGATAGATAGATTAATGCTTTATTGGACATAAAATAAAACACAATACGAACAAGAGAAAATTTTAAACTTATGCCACAAATGGAGGCCTTATCACCGAAAGCGATCTCTTCCAGACAGCCGTAAGAGATATGTGTAAAATTGATTCTAAAACGGTTTTTGAAAGATTTCGAGGTAAAGAATTACCTTCTTATTGTAAAAGATTTTGATGATGCACAATCAAGCTTTTTATATTTTCCAGCCACCGTTATAGAAATTATTTTAATCTACAAATTATACTCAATACACAGACTAGTCATACGCGAAATCGAAAGCAAAATAATACGCAAATACCAAAGGAATACACACCCTTAAGCCCGCCCAAGCAGTTAGAAAACGGCCCGATCCATTCGCGCCAAAGTTGCGATTTGTCTAAAACAACTCCATTTTACTTGCGAAAAAGGTCAAACGATAAATTCCTGGGGTCCATAGCCTTTTCTTATTTTGCGGTTGAGTTATCTAGGTGCTAGTAGTTTTTCGTAGACTGGTATATGTAAGGCCTAGCTTAGTTTCTGATCTCTTAACGGCGTATATCTATACTAATATTATAAAGCTGAAGAGTTTGTTTGAACGCGCTAAACTCAGGAACTACTGGTGCGAATTGAAAAATATTTTTTGTGTTGGATAGGCCATTTATCGAGGAAGGCTTTAGGCTATATATCATCACGCTGCAACTAATAGGAGCGAAGAAACAATGGAAAATGTGGAAAAAACGGGGAAAATTATGCATCTTTGAGGGCTTCCGTTGCGTGCGCTGCGAAAACGGTTCAAGTCGCGGGTAACAGCTATAATTTATAAAGCTGAAGCTGAAGAGGTTGTTTGCTAAAATAAATATGATGCCCAAAATAACTATTCCACGCGGACGAAGTCGCTGGCACAGCTAGTATGTACCTAATAAAAACGGAATTTATAAGTGAGCATGTAGGTTGGTTAATTTACTCGTATTACTTTTTCACGTAAAAATTGGGCAGCTTTTTTGCTTGGTTATTAATGTGATTATTTTATAGTAGATCAAGGTACTATTGAAAATCTACCTTATGTAGGTACTTATACGATAGATTTTATATAATCATATAGAATAAATATTTATAGAATCTCGATTACATTCAGTAGAATTATGATAAGCAAAGGTCGACGCGGTCAGTCCTTGGATGGGTGACCGAAACGTGGCATTCCATTTTGGGCGCTTTCGTATGTCGGGTGATACGTTAAATTGTAGGTACCGGCTGTTTGTCTAGTACGGCAGTTGATCCATGTCAGAGGACCTTAGGGCGACTTGATAACTCTCGACTCCAGAGTTGGCCACTATCTTTCGATAAAAAGAATAAAATTATGGCATTAATTTCACAGTCTGGTTTTAAAATTTTAAATTTGGTTGTTTTATTGACCTGTATTAACTGGCTTTTGAGCAAATGTCTCCCCATTTCATTTTCTTTTACAAGATTTAATATATTTTTGTATCAGTAATTTACCAATGAATTTTGAAGCGAGTGTGGCCCAGCGGTTCCAATGTCTGCTTTTCATCCAAACGCACCCGATGGACCCGATATTGTGGTTCGAATCCGCCCTACACCAATTATTAAGTAATCAATGTAATGTAAATGTAGTAATGTATTTTCAAGTAATGTGTGGATTTGCAATCGCTTAACGGTGAAGGAAAACATCGTGAGGAAACCGACATGTTTGAGAACCACAATATCCAAGGACATGCGTCTTCCGTGGAAGGACCTGGGCGCCGACCACGATGTATCTGCCCAAGAAAACTCCCCAAACGAATTAATTCTGCGGGGTAGTCACGACCCTCAGTCATGAGGAAATACGACTCAAAGAGAGAATTTACCAATACAAATAAGCAATATCACTTTCGTATTTCAATACGAGGCACAGTGTCAATAAGTATATATTTAATCAACCCATATTCATTTAGCACAAACAATAGGGAACGTAACTTTATCCACTGCTTAACCAAATTGGAAAATCTATATTGAATGTGTTCAAAGACATATTAACGCAGAGATATCTAACTATGTATCTATCCTATATAAAATATGTATTAACGAGTGCTTAGACTACTAATATCTTGCCTCTGTAAGAAATATACATAAATAAATTAATTTATTCTCCAAGCCAGTGATCCCGATAAAAACACCCTCACCTATCTACCTATTTTTCTATGCAGAAGGGTAAAGCATGATAATTATGTGTAACTGATCTGTGTTCTAGCGCATTCTTATTCTTTCTTTACCATGTCTTTATCTCAATTTCTGTGGTGTTGTAAGTTATTTGAAAATTTTTGATACTTTTTTCCTGCAATTAACGTATGAAGGCACTTGATCAACAATATGATGCTTCAAGTTTTTAATATTATGTAATTTTAATTAATTTAAGTTTGGTTATGCGTATTGGAATTTATTCGCCGTAATCATGCGTCTATTAAAACATTGTCGTTGAATGTATCTATTTGTTGATTAATTTGTACTGAATAATGAACCAAAGTGCGATTGGCACGTATCGTATAATCACATCGAATGGCGGCGTGTTAACTGAATTGGCTTAATTAAAACAAACACGTGACAAAATTATCGGGCTAATGATTAAAATGTATGGCGAGGATGCATAGGCGATTTTGGGCTGAAATAACAAATAATAGCTCAACCTGTGCAAACGAGCTTTTTCAGAATATTGGTTCGTGTTTGATAATAGTCTATTTTTATTTGTTATCATAGGAGTCTAACAGAATATTGATCCATTATTGTTTCATAATAGGTATTATGTACAGAAGCAGCTAAGTGTTTTGTGTTACTCATAAAAGTAAACTATAAATAATTAGCCAAATTTAGGTTTTGTTCCTTTTTTCGTACTTAAGTGCGAGTAGCAAAATAAATATGAAAGAATACCAATACTGCTCTTATGCTCGCATAAATTAAATTATTCATTCACGCACACACACATACGCTTATAGTAATAATTGTGCCCAATTGACAAATAAATAAAAACAAAACAGAAAAGAATCATGTAAGTATTTACTTAATTCAGTCAACAAAAATACTTCGTTTCAATTGTGCCAAAAATAGGGGCAGGAACGCACAACGTTTGTTATTCAGACTCCGATAGTACATCGTACCGTCCTAATAAAACACCGAAAGTTTTTGTGACAAAGATTACCGTTAGTAGAATAATATTTTTTTTTAAGTTAAGCCTTAGCGTTACTTTAGCTTTTGTTATAAAACCTTCGAAAAAAGAAAGAGCAATGAATGAATAAAATAATATGAGAGAATTGTATTATAGCAATATTTTTGCATGTAATAATATCAGGCATTAATAAAGTCTAAAAGATGACACTAATAAGAGGTGCGTCTATCAAAGTTTAGCAACTGCTACAAGTACAAGGATACGGAATGCTACATCTGTAAACGATAATCTTTACTTTCCACTAAATAAAATGACAGGAGTGAGACACGTCGAGCTCTTGCGGTTAAATTGGTAGGGAATATTGCTCCGAATACTTGACGCTCGTGGCAGCCGCGAGGTGATTTTTAGCGGTTCGTGGAAATAAAGAAGCTATGGAAAATTGTGAGAGAATTGTTTGAGTTTTATATAAGGTAACGATGGTGGTGCAGTTGGTCTGAATTGGAAAGATTATCGGTTTATTAAAAAATAACACGTTAATTAATGAACACAAAGGAATTTAGTCTTCTTCTTCCTATCGAATGAGAGTGGCCAACTCTGGTGTCGAAAGTTTATCAAGCCGCCCTAAGGGCTTCTGACATAGCTTAACGACTGCCGTACTATGACAAACAGCCGGGACCTACAATTTAACATTTCATCCGACCCACGGAAGCGCCCAAAATTTAATGCCACTTTTTGGTCACCCATCCAAGGACTGACCGCGTCGACCTTTGCTTAACATTGGTGATCGCTTTCGATTGCCTCTGCCAGCTGTGCTACGGGCGCTTCAATTTTAGTAAAAATGGATTATGGCGACTATCTCATAGCGACAGTCATTAAGAAAGCTCCCTTTTAATGAAAAATAAACAACCAGTTAATGCAAATAAAACAATGGACAGAAGATATTAATTAAAAATAGATTCGAATAACAGAACCATGAAATAATAATAATAATTTGTTAGTCAAGTACAAACTATATAATAGGTACATTAATATTACAATTTGCACAACATAACAAAACATACAACATCAAAGCGTTCAAAATCCAAACAATTTGTTTAAATCAACAAACGAATTAAAAGGTCAGCAAATTTAATAAGCAATTTCCATTACAGATACAAGCAGTGTAAACTTAATTTTCAATCGATCTATCTATGAGGCAAACACCAACCCGGGAGAAATGGAGCACGAAAGAGAACATGGTTCGGTAAGCAGAACTTACGCAAGATGGAATTTGTAGGTACAAGAATGGGTATTTTATTTAACTTTTTATGCTAAACGAATTGGTAGTAAAATTATTTGAAAAATAATTCCCTTCATTTTATATCTTATAAAGGAGGAAACAAAATATGTGAAATTCGAATTGTTTCCGTAAAATGGCCTTATAAATCAAAATTTACCTTTTTTCTTGTCTTTTCTAGATAGTAAATAGTTAAAAATAGTAATCCGTACAAAATAAAGTACTAATTTAATATTAGTTTTTTTGGTAATTATTAACGAAATTGTAATAAATTAAAATGAGTTAACTGATTGCATACTTTTAATCGCTAGATGAAATAAATTTATTGCTAAAGTGTTATAAAAGAAACAAAAAAAAACCAAGGTATCCCGAAATTTGCAGTAAAGTGGTGTTTTGCCATAGACAAAAACCTAATGTCTTTACTATTCAGAGTAAAGCACAACACGATGATTTTAAACAAAAATAACACTATACATAGTTTATACGTATACATAAAACACAAAACATGATAAAATCAAGTCTTTCTCCTGCGTAAGTACACACATAAATAATTGTGTATACGTAAGTACCCTGCCACCCTGTGCATTTTAATAACATAAATCTAAGTTATTTTTATCAATGTGTTTCAAAAAATCTATGACTACTATTTTGATAATGACTTTGATGATGATGATGTTAGTTTCCAAATATCCCTGTAGAGGGCGTGCTACAGCATTGCAAGGCAGCCGCTCTCGAATTCGATGCAGGAACGATATTACCATATTAATGAACCTAGCTGGCACAGAACTAACGCTGGTAATTACTTTTGTCCCGAGAAAGAAGCGCTTTTTGTAAAGCTTAGTTCTCGGCTTTGGGACTTTCGGTTTGTTTTAGAAAAGGTCCCGGTTTTTTGAGGTTTTGTGGAGACTAGATGTGTTTTTTGTGGGCGGAAAGGAATTAAGTGAAATTATTTGTTTAATTATTTTATTTGGTTTATTAAAGTTATGACTGGTCGCAGTTTTACTTTTGTATGTTTTTATATAGATTAAAATCATATTTGCGAACATATACAAAAGCATATAAAAAGGTTAAAAAAACAACATTACATAATTATGTATATGTAAAAACACTTCTTAAATTGCATTTGCTTAGCTTTACATATAAAAACATATTATACTAAAGTGATAATACTTAAAACAGTGCTAATGATCATAAAAATCATCACATGTTTACTAACGAGACTAGACAACAATAAACATTATAAATGTACTGAAACTAGAATGGAATAAGTACAATTATTTTACTACACACTTACTACTCAAGCATTCGGGAGCAGTTTCATAACTGTAGTGAATAAGGTAGGTAATTTAAAGAAAGCGACCTGAGTCATACTAAAATGTTATCTTCAACTTTAGCACTAGGTACACACTGGGACTTATTCTATGTATTTGGGACGAGTAGTTATTTGGTAAGCAAAACATGTTGTTATTTGAAAAATTATACTGCTGCTTAGTGTATGCGATAGCTTAGAATAGTACAATAATAATATGATTATCAGGGATTTTTAATATTAAGGGAAACGTGTTTGGGAAGTTCTGTTTTTTTTAACTGCGCACAAATTAATTATTAGGATAATTAACTTATTTTTTTATGCTACATAGTATTCCGTTCACTAAGTACCACAATGCAGAAACCAGTACTTAAACTATGGAGAGAGATAACCTTTATCTAAAGAGTTGTTTCTGGTATAACGCTTTTGTCATCTTTTCAGCCATTTCTTACAATGCATTGTTTTTTTTTGTAACATCCAAAATATTCAATCAGCTGACCATACAAACGCATACCTTCAGAAGTTGGGAGAGTCCAATTGTAATACAAGTACTATAACTTTTTACGATACGACTTCATTTACGAGCGTAACTGATACAAAGCTCTGAAAAATTCTGGAAAAATCTGGGGCTAACTGCTGAGGTTAAGTAATAGTTACTGCAAAAGGTTGCGTTGCCAACGACGTTGCTTCCCGAAATCAATATGGATATGGTAATTTTGGCAATCAGAACATATTATATTTGTTTGCAATATATTTCAAATTCAAAGTCATAGATATTTATTTGCGGAATAAAAGTAAATATAGACGGTAGTAAGATGAAATTGACATGGATTTCTATACTCCAACCCATAAGGCGAGCAAAATTAATTGTCAAAGTAAAAACTAAAATGCAACTCAAGTAAATATTATATTTAAAAAAAATTAAACTTGCTTACTTTTTATTAGGCAAATCCTTAACATCATGCGGGTTGAACTCAAACGCATACCAATCCCTCCTAAAAATAAGTTACCTTTCAAAGTATTGTAACTAAAAGGTAAGTTAACAAACAAACCCATAAAATCTGCCAATCACAATCTATTTTTGCCCCAAATAACATCAAAGTTACAAAATCAGGCCACAAACTAATGGCATTCAAAAAACAGGGCGTCCCTTCACTAAAGAGGTTACTATAGAACTATTTTTAACCGACTTCAAAAAAGGAGGTTATCAAGTCTTCTGAAAGTTTTTTTTCTTAACATGACAGAAATTGGAAGATTATATAAAATAGTGGATAGGTATGTCGTTTGTATTTGTAAATATGTATGTTTGTCTCCGTTATAAATATGTATAGAAAAAAAATATTAGGATTATGTTTAAATGTGACTTATAAAAACTAAATATGAAATCAATATTTATTGAGATTTTAAATTTAAATAAATTAAACTTACAATTTTGTTAAAAACTAATTTAAAAAACTAAATACTAACAATAGAAAAAAAACTTGAACTACCTCCTAAAACTAAAATACTTCATCTAAAATGCTTGTAGTAGAAGGAAAGGTCCCCAAAATGCTGGCGGCATTACCGCGTTGTATAGCAATGCTCACCTTTTGAGCAAAATTAATACCAATATATATGTTACGTTAGGTCTTGATTCATATACCTATAACATATACTAGGGAATTAAAATATCGATTGATCGGAGGAAATTGCAATCACCTACGACATAATAGTAATTGTAATATTCATACGGCAATTTTAAATCCATCGTATTTACAATACGTGATGAGTAACCCCTACAGGTAAACATTTGCCTTTCCGCTCCCTAACTTCGGGTCCTATCTCTTCCCAACTTTCTTCATTAGCAAAATAGCCCCGGATCGGTGGATACAACTTTTAATCCTAGGAAATTACATCGGTTACACATTCTCTTTGGTACAGTGACAAAGCAAAAAGGTTAATCGCTTGTTTCAGTTCGTATTGAAAAGTTTTAATGAAAAATAGGTTTGCTCTAGACACATTTTTTTTTTTCAAAACAAAAGAGGATTTAATGATACTATTGTCCTTGATATTGAATGATACAGTGATCTATTAATCATCGTGCTTATAAGCAATCAAGAACAATGAATAAATGAAGGAATGTGTAAAACTAATTTATAATATTCATTATATTGACCGTTACTAAATAATTTGTTTTTTTTTTGACGCCTTCTATTTTAGTCATTAGGCATTAGGTGTTAGTTATTAGGCATAATTTATCGTTGTCTATTTTCGATACGCTTTTATACCACTGTAACGTATGTATAATTACGTTTCATAAAAAAAACCACATAAAATCATTTAAACAGTGCTTTTAGAAACAAATTAAATTCATCATTGTTAACCATTATGTTATCGATTGTACTGATATTTACCAAGCTCTTGTTAGCAAGATGTCGTCCAATTGCGGTCAACGATATAATCCGTGATTTATTTCCCAAACAAATATTGTGGTGAGTCAAGGTGGTTGTGGGTAAACCTCACGCACGAAGGTATTAGTAATAAGGTAAATAATATTATTGTAAGTAGAAATTGCTTTATCAGATTATATTATTTATTAATTTAACTTATATTGTTATATACAGGTACTGTCACACTGCTAAGCAAAGGCATTAAAATATATGGACTAAGAAATTTGCGAGCTTAGTGTAAGAGTATATTCTTGACATTTTTTAACGTACTGTTTTTTTTTTTCAAGCTGATGTATATGTATGTATATAATATGTATTTTAAATAGTTCATACAGGGAAAGGCCCAAGCACCCTTCATTAGATACTAAAAGAAAGAAAGAAAGAAAGAAAACATTTATTGTGGCAGAAACGACTGCTTATAATTAGTCATATTCTACTACGGCATTCTTATTTTTTAGTCATTAAGTACCTAATTATGCTCACTCACCATAACCGTAAAAACACGCACTAACATCTTTAAAAATAATATTAAATACTTGTTTAGGGAAACATTCTAGGGTTCACTGTCTAGGTGATGTACTCACTGTAAGCTACTATTTTTATTTTTTAAGTGTGAGTGTATAACTGTACGTTACTGTTTAGGAACTAAATAAAAAAAAAAAAAAACATTGGGTTGTAGGTAATTGTCCCGCAAGATTCACTAGATTTACGAGGTCTATTTGAAAAATATCTGTTTCAAACTATCAATATCTGTGCTAGTTATTTTGTCCACGTTTCGCGATCAGTTCCGGCGACTTCCGATCTGGCAACCATAGATTGGTGCAGATAGAAATACCGACATTACATCCGGGACGTGACCAACATGGCGATATGAAGGTTACTTGGAGGCTTTATTAGCGTAATGACTTTAAGTATGTTCGTGCGAAAGTCGTAAGATATGATGTAAAAAAGTTTTAAGCCCCACGATTTTTTTAATTTATTTATTTATGAGCGTCCTCTAAACCATAGATAGGGCACTAAAAAACGTTTGACCTTACAAGTAAAACTATATGTATCTCAGGAGTGGTCTGATAAATTCATTTTAAATCTATAAATAACACGTAAGTGACACTAAAATAAACTGTACGAATTTTGAGTGACTTTGACCAATTCATATCAGAAACTCAATGCAAAATAAATGGCACACTTTCATGAAATTTAAAACGAGTAACGAGCTTTTTACGTTATTTTACGTTTGCTCGTAAAGTTCTATAGGTAACTTAATTTCCTTTGAAAAAAAAATACTGACTTCGACGAATTCGAACGATGTAAATTACGCGCTTGTGAGTCGAGAGCGTGACACGCATCTACAGATATGTACTTAGGAGAGGGGGTATTGAAAGAACAAATATATCTGACTAGTGGGTGCTCGCGGCTTCACTCGCATTAAGAAGTAAAACTTGCATCCCCTATTTCGCCCCTTTAAAAGTGGCATTTCCAAAAATCCTTACTTAGCCTACGTCACAACATCTACCTGCATGCCAAATTTCAGCTGGACCCGTCCAGTGGTTTCGGCTGATAGATTACTATATCAGTCAGTCACCTTTGAGTTTTGTATATTTAGATTGACATTATTTGAACCATCTACTCTATACATATGTATAATAAAGCTGAATATGGCCAAAAATCTGTACATCTGTACATTAAATCGATAATACAACGCGTTTCAGAAGTTTTAAGAATTATTGTCTGTTTATCTGTGTCTCTGATTGTCTGTTTATTTAAACGCTCATCACGCAAATATGGTTGAACGGATCATAATGATTTTTGGTATGTAGGTTGAATGGGTCTTAGAAGCGTGTCATATGGTTTTTATCCTGAAATAATGTAAGCAAGGCTTTGCATTGCGGGTCCGCAAAGTCCACGAGTTATTAATAAAAAGTTAATCTTGTTTATTTTGAAGTCGGAAAAGTCGGAAAGGGGACCAAATAATGATTATAAATTTACAATGATTGTTGACAGATAATAAAACATAACATAATAAGAATTTACAAGTTATCAATTGCGTTCACTTATATTTTTTATAAGAAAATGTAAAATATTAGTTTCTCAACTGTGTTTTGTATTTAAAAATTGTTTCATGATTTAACGTAAATAGAAATAATAATTATATAGATTTATTATCACGAAATAGGCTTAGTTTCACCACAGCCCGTCCGATGCGCACCACTGTAGTCTAAAATGCAGTAGTAGGTACCTACTTTTGCCCCGAAGGAACCTATTTACCTACTCTGGATTTGCAGATCCCAGGATTGATTTGTATAGAGATGCAATACATATGTACGTCTCACACACCTTTTTTCCTCGTAAGTTCCGATTTTTCACTAAAATCTAATCGAAGCCTTTGAAACTGGCCCTAAGTCCGTCCTGTGCATTCGAGCGTAAACTCAAACACAAAAACTCACAGTTCGTTACGACCGACGCATGCTTCGTGCAGAAAAAAATTGTCACGTCACATACAAAGGTTTAGGGACACGGAAATATGTCTTGGCGTATTTTTTTACTGAATGTGCCGCAAATTTTCGGTCTTGTGTAAATTAATTGTGTGTTATGCGAAATATTATAAAATGTTTTCTTTTTAATGTATGCAAGCTGATATTTATTATATTTGCAAGAGAAAGGGTACTAGGAACAACTTTCCAGGTACATTGTTACCTCTATCTATATATTATCCTATCTATTATGAAAGCAATCATAATTTCACTATAACTATGTAAACTTCGTTATATCCATTTTCGTTTCAAAACATAAAATTAAATATTACATTTAAAATGTACAGAGCATTTTCAATTAGTCTTACTGAATTTTATTATACTCTATAGTTTTACAAGCAAGACTTGGCACTAAACGGTATCATGGGATCTCCCAGCGGGTGACAAACTTAACTTAGAACTTCAGTACTACACGTCACAGAATACCACAACAGTTTGTATTAAACTGTCACAGAATAATAACAGTTACTGCGACAAGGGCGAGTCAATTTTCATTAGCCAACCAGTCTGTGTCGCACTTGCTTATTATAAACAGAATATGCAGAACACAAGTAGACAGAAATACTACTTTAAAATCAACCGTATCTTCTTTGTCATAAAGACTAAAATAGGATGTAGGAAATATAATTGAGTTGGTGTCATCGCATATGAGGAGCACATTGAATTTGGTTAAACAATTCTGAAACTGAGCTAATTTTATGAGAGTAAATATCAGTTGAGCGTTGCAAGATGATTACTTTAAAATGTGTCCAAACAAAGGTCAAAGATTCTCTTGATTTATTTAATACAAGCTGTACCAGCGACTTCGTCCGCGTAGAATAGTTAAAATCATAAAAACGGTTCTAGTGAGTTAATCTTAAAAGATAGACATAATACTGTTGCAAATATTTTGTTAGATCATTTCAAGAGGAATAATTCTTTCATACATATTTTTTTGATATCTTGAACCGTTTTCGCAGCGCACGCAACGGAAGCCCTCAAAGATGAATAATTTTCCCCGTTTTTTCCACAGTTTTCATTGTTTCTTCGCTCTTTTTAGTTGCAGCGTGATGTTATATATAGCCTAAAGCCTTCCTCGATAAATGGTCTATTCAACACAAAAATAATTATTTCAATTTGGACCAGTAGTTCCTGAGATTAGCGCGTTCAAACAAACAAACAAACTCTTCAGCTTTATAATATTAGTATAGATATTCTAGACGACGAATATCCTGTTTAACGTAGCCAACTAGGCTCCAATTATGTTTAGATTAAAAACCAAAAGTAATAGCTGTTGCCGAAATCGGCATGGATGATTATTTATATATATCCAGTCTGATAGCTAAACCATCAAGCTTGCATAGTCTAGTTATAAAATAAAACATCAAGTTTTAAAGAAATGTACTTATCTACTTCTAAAGTATGATTTGTTAGATATATTGGCTACGGCGTAGAGCCTCGTAGACCATTTGCAACAAATAAAATATATATATATATATAAGCATACGCCACATACGTATATATATATATATATATATATATAAATATTTATATATGTAACATTAATATAAGCCTACTAACTTAAATTTTATACTGGATTAAAATTTAAACATATAAACTCTATCTGTATTTACTATTATTATATTATATATATTATAAATATTATAGTAACTATGCTATACTATAACATAGTTACTATTATTATCAATAGCTTTTGGTTTCTCAATAAAACATTTTTACCTTTTTATCTTTTATATTATTTATATAGTTCGACGTAAAAGCATTGACGCCATACTAATATTTTATTAATGATTATAATTTCATTTCAGATGATTCATTGCCTTTTGTCTACATTATCATTTTTGCACGTCACTAGAAATTTGGCTTGGAAAAATTAAATGTAAAAATAATCTAAACTTATACCCAAAAATATTTTGTGGGCTAGTTTTCATTAAACCACATTTAATAAGAAAAACCCAACATTTTCTTCCGCAATCATTGAGAAGTCACTTTATAATCTCTTCTTTATGATTAACAAATTCAAAGAACCGTCGACGGAACAAAACAACAAATTAAGAAAGCACTCAGCTTAAAGCTTTAAGTTGCAAGATGCAAATTATTTTAATTTGTAATGCCACTACTTTGAAGCAACTTGAGAATGACTTGTACAATATCAATACCAAAGTTCAGTAAACCTTGGAAGATTATTATTTTGAGTATAATTTTGTTACTAATAATTTTGTATGAAACTATGAATCTATCTACATATATATGAAACTATCATTAAAATGAGCACAATTTTCGCGAATAAGTGATTTGCTTTATGACTGCTAGACTAGACTAGACTCAGTCAAAACCTAGCCAGGTCTAATCAAGAAATTAAAATATTTTATAATGTGTCTTGTTTTAATTTAACGAAAGAGAATTAACTCGCAGCTATGTTTTCAAATAGTTGAATCCAAGGTATGTATGTTTTTTTAACAATTTAGGTTTCATTTTTTTATTACAATCAATGGGGATAGGTTTTTTTTTTTTTTCGTCTGAATTCCCCCCGCGTTGCGGAGGCCATTCTTTTAGGCAAGAGTGCTTTGCTAAAAGAAACTTGTGTCAGCATATTAAAGACAAAAATAAAACAAATATGTTTTATAAATAAAATAACATAAACAAATGAAATAAAATAACTTGTCAAGAATTTAGACCAATCTTATACGGTCTGCAACATGATCCAGCTAAAGCTACAAAATGGAAAATGCAAATCTTTTTCCGATCTCATCATTCTTACAAAGAGAGAATACATTTCTCGCAAAATATAGATTCGATAATACAATGAACTTATTCATAACGTCCTCTTTAGGGAATATTCCCAGAACAGAATACTATATTCTGAAACTTGTCGAAGGCGGATGAAAAATGGATTTTTCAGTGCGCTCCTTACTTTACTTTGAAAGTGAGTTTGAGTTTTAGGGAAATGTGACTTAGCATAATTTCTCGCTGTCTTCGCAAGGCACTTTAATGGCTTATTTTAGAGTTCACAGGTCGGTGTCTGAACATTAAAGATAATTGAAAAAAAAAGTAGTTGAGGGGTTTTCATTGATGCAATAGAAAACAAAAATCATGTTTCAAAAAAAAAAACTGTTTGTCCGTCGGACTTGAAAATGGCTGAACCGATTTGTCTACGGTTTTCACTAACATGTTGGTGCATTTTCAGCTTAACATTTAGTGTTTATTTCATTTCAATCGGTTCGTAAATATAAAAGTTATGTCCATTTTAAACCTTTTTATCTCAAAATTATGCGAGCGAAGCCGCGGGCGTCTACCAGTTCCTAATAAATTGCTGTTCACAACACAACAAGCAAAACCACAGGCAGAGGTAATTAAGAACTAACCTCGTGCATCCAGCTATAGAAAAGCTTTAATAATTCAAAACAACTTTTAATTGCTTGAAACCTAACTGTGAATCTGTAACTAGATACTTTATTAAAATTACTACTTATAACTCCGCGTAATCTTAACAATCTCGAAATAGGATAAGTCGAATTTCCCCGAATCTTAATTACTAAGGAAAAACTCGGGAAACCTGACAACAATTTTCTTCAGTCAATTATCTGACGGTAAATCAGGAGGAATATAGTCCGCAATTCCGTTTGACCTTGCGAAAACAGATAGGCGACTGCAGGAAATAAGAAAATAAGTACATGTACCATGGTATACAGGAAATGTATTTTTAACGGGAAAAATAACAGTGCCAAATATAAAAGGCTTTTTTCTTTTGGAAGGATTGATCGGAATTACACATTAATATTTTTTTGTTTTGTATTTTGTAATATTAAACATTATCATACATAATATACATATCAATAGAAAAGAAAAAAAAAATATTTACAGAATAACAGGTTTAAATGTAGGCATATAAACAAAACCTTAAAAGTAATATAGGTAATTAATAATCTTAATAATCTACCTATTTTTTATGTAGGTAGGTACATAATAAGTAATAGGTACATAAATGTACAGTTTAATACAATAAATAAAGTTAATGAAAAAAATAAAAGCAAGAAAGGTCGTTTGGGAGTGCCAAACTCTAATATTGATAGTTTCCAAAACGTAATGACTCAGACTTAGACAAGCTTTATCAAATGATTTTAATATGGCGAAGTCTCTCTCTCTCTCTCTCTCTCTCTCTCTCTCTCTCTCAATTTAACGTATTTTCCACCACATGAAAGTGCCTACATAGATGTAATTAACATTTTTCATGTGTCACTAATAAAAGAAAATGACAGTAAACTAATTTGGTAATTGCGAACTAATATCGTACCATCATAATACCCAGTATGTAACTGGGTATTATGATTTACTGCGTTTCTGATGTTGAAACAGATTTGGGCATTATTTCTGGCTATTATCAGTAGAGGCTTAAGCCAGCATGTAAATATTTGATTACTTAATAGTTGTTTACGTATGTGTTGTTGTTACCTTAATAGCTAAAAGCTTATATAGAATATTATTTTTATTTGAAAGTTACGGTCATCCCTGTTTTTCTAAAACCTACATTATACTAAAGGAAAATGAATTCCTAATATGATACTATTTTCAACATTATAAAACTATTTTGATGAAAGACTTTTTATTCTTCTTATAGAAAGAGAGTGGCCAACTCTGGTGCCAAGAGTTTATTAAACCACCCTAAGAGCCTCTGACATGACGACTGCCGTACTAGACAAACAGCCGGGACCTACAATTTAACATGTCATTCGACTCACGGAAGGGCCGAAAATAAAATTTCACTTATATAATATGAATTGTATCAAATCAACTTTTATCAACTATATTACGTAATTATAACCACAATGAACCTAACGGGAATAGCAATTTGTATAATGTTGTATTGAGTAGCTGTATACACAATACAAGATTATACAAAGTCGGTACAAACATAATCAATTTTAATCCGAATGAAGCACAGCAGTTGAGTTTCAAAGGCGATGTTTGCCGATACTCTAGTTAGTTGTTGTTCACCTTGAATACCTGCTTGTAACTTAAACAGTCCTAAATAAACACGGACGGGGTGTCACCCTACTAGATGTGTAGTCACCCTTATTTATAGTTTGCTCACAAAGTGCCTGCAGAAAGAAATCAGATACCAACTGCGGAAAACTATAAACACATTGAGTTTTAGTAAAGTTGATATTCATAAATTGGGCATACGTAATACCTAAAAATATTTTCGAAATTAAATACGAAGGTATTAAAAGTAAAGTAATAAACAGGATGCATTTACTTTTTCATGTCACTTAAAAAGCGAGAAAAAAAACCTATCCTACTAACGGTAAAAATATAGTTGAAATATATGTATGGGCAATGAAAGCCCTATACACTACCTACCGATAACCCTTACATGCTTTACAAATAGATTACGTTATTTTCAATTTAACCTGTTTTAAGAAACATACAGTCTTCTTACAAAGAAGCTGCGTTTGACAATTACATGCTCACAAATGCAATCTATCGGACAATATACTATAATATACTTTCTAGGCTCGTAGTTTAGGGAGCTGAATAACAGATATTTTTATAAATATTTTAGGACACGTCAGACAGCGCCATCTAGCTCTGTACTAAGCAAACGTTTGTGTCATGTAGCATGAGAAAACAACTCTCAATACGGTTTATCATTAGATGGAAAACAAAAATGAATATTTTTTTGAGTCTGTTAATAACTATGTCAAGTTATAAAACCTTATTTCTTCACAATATATGTAAAAGTCTAGAAATGGCTTGACAAAGTGATTTGAAAAGCTTTACCCCTTCTTCTTCTTCTTATTAATAGAGAATGGACAACTCTATGGTAAGAGTTCATCAAACCTCCCCAAGGGCCTCTCACATAGCTTAACGACTGCCGTACTAAGACACAGTCTAAGCTTTTTTTCACTTTGTAAAATGCAATACGTACATTTCACGATAATAATCAAACTTATGCGTAGTAACACTATTATTCTACAGCTCCCAACCTAAAAGGGTAGAGTGTTATGTCGCATTCCAAACTGTTTTTTGTACTCCCTCAATTACTTTTAGAGCCATATAAAGCGCGGAGGAACGTAAATATAGGATATGAGGAATGGTTTTCGGATGTCAACGTATTGTTCCGCCTTTGCTCGGAAAGCCTTTGTTTTTCAAGTACATATATCTGTGATAGAGTGTATTATTCAACGTGTTTTTACATTTTTGTGTGTTTGTGGAAGCAATGTGACCAGCAATGTAGGGAAACAGGTAACTGACACACAACTGTATAACAATTACGATTCATTTGTTATACAACTGTATAACAAATGAATCGTAATTATTTGTTATACAACTGTATAACAAATGAATCGTAATTAACTTAAAATAAGCCTTTTTTGGCAGCCTTATCGCTTAAAGTATTTTTTATCAGGCAACCAATCGCGCAGGATATAATAAATAAATAACCTAATGGGAATAAGACTTTATTTATTGCTTACTCTTAGCGGCAAGTCCGCTACCACACTAAAAAAGTAACCTAATAATTTTGAGTTTCTGTTGAAAATTTTCTACTGAGCGTTGCATTAAAGTATTATTATCTACATAATTTACCTAGTGCACAAAATACCTGCATATCTGCAGGGAAGTCACGACCCTCAGTCATGAGGAAATACAACTCAAGTGATATATCTTGCCTAGCGGACAATATAACCGTGGAAGGACCTGGGCGCCCACTTCGATGTATTTGCCCAAGAGAACTCTAACGAATTAATTCTGCGGGGGAGTTTCGACCCTCAGTCATGAGGAAATAAGACTAAAGTGATATATCATATCTAGTGGACAAAATACATAGGTAAATGTAAGCGTACGTAAATGGTCTATCAATGTGAAATCACGGCATTGATGCGGAGATCACGAGAGACCTACATCCGTTCCGATGACAATGGAAGTGCTTGATAGCACTCAGCTGCCATAGACATGGAATAATTTTCATTTATTTTTCTTGTCATGTGGAAAGGAGGAGATTTTTATTGTGAGTTTTTAGCAACATTTCTCTTTTTGTCTGTTTTACGTTATTGTTGTACGATACTAATGTTTGTTTTTAATCAAATCCGATTAAACTTTAACCATTAACAAAATGAAAACTTTCCTGGCCTGTAATCTGCTAAAAAATAAAAAATACTCCTAGATATTCTTACACCAAGTCGTTGTTTGAAAAAAAAAACATTTATTATTTACCTACATTTGAAACAAATTATTTCCATTTTAGTTACTGAATATAAAGACGTGGGAATTATTAGCTTTACCGTATTAATTGTTTTGAATAAGTTAAAACATTGATTACTGGCCATATAATCCATCGATTCTATCTTAATTTAAATGATGAGGTTAGGAATTAGATGATTAATTTGTACCAACATAAATAAAATTTCAAGAATTCTTCTCTGTATCTGTGTATTTAAATAATTAACTACATGGACTTAAATAATAAAATAATATTAATTATTTATTTGTTAAACGAATAATGTATCCCTATATATTCTTCGCCGTAAAATTATTAATATGACATAAAAAGTATGCGCATAAAATTTGTAAAGTTAATTTATTCTTATCACAAACTCATTTTAATATTTTTGATTGCATATAATTATTTTAAAACGTCACAGTGCGACACCAAATATTTCCGTTATATTGTTTAAATATATTTAATCAATAGACAATGTTACTAATATCATTTGAGCAGAATTTTCTTATGAGTAAACACAGTAACATTTAGCCTAAAATCATCACAAAACAATATGGTAAAAATATAGCAAAACATCTAAAAGAAACCCTAACTTACCTCAAACAACCACACAAAGCCACTCACTATATAACACAGCACAGAAATTTAATTCGTCAGTGTTACGAAAACGATTTCCATGTAAATTTCGATCACATACTTGGAATCCAATTATTGTGAGGCTCACGTATTCATCAAATTATGGTAGGGGGAGCGCGGGTACGTGCGTACAGTACGGCAGCTGAAGCGAGACTGACGGCGGGCTGAAACTGAAACTGTGACACTGCCTCCGAATCTACGGTGTCCTGACGCACGCTTGTGCAATGCTGCATTTTTTCAGGGCAGGGTCTTTTTGGAGGTTTTTCATTAAGTGTGCAAAGAATGTCACAGAATATTTCTCATATAGTAGGTAGCGAGTTTGATAGGCTTCGCATAAACTACAGCACGCCAGGGGCTTTGCTCGCATTATTTCAGGATAAAAGTGGCTGTGAATCCTAATACCTCAAAAATCATGAAGATCCGATTAGCCGTTATTAGTATGATGGACTTTAAAATAAACAGAGACACAGATACACAGAGAAAATTTCTAGAAATTGTTGTAACCTGTTCTGCTATACATTCGAGGTATGTGTCATCAAACATTTTTTTAAACATCTTTAATCTTCAGACTTTTGACCCTTATCAGCTTTATTATACCTATATATACAGATAGATTAATAGGCTAGTTAAAGTTTCAGAAACATTTTTATTTAATTATAAGTAATTATCAGTATATATAGAATCAAACTCTTACAAAAAGCTCGCGTGTAAAATATTGTACGTACAAATGCACATATAGTTAGTGTGTTTATACGTTGTCTTCACACTTTCTACTAACACATGCTTAATTACTGTTATACTACAATTTCCTTTTGTTTTAAAACCTAAGTTATTTACAGTAGTAGTAGTGCAGTCGTAAAGTTCTACTATTATTTTTTTAATTTTCGGGCTATCTGTTTGATTCCTCCTCCTCGCGTCGTGTTCTACCGTATTGAGGATCGTCTCACCGCGCAGGTTTTAGTCATTGGGAAGATTTGAGTTAAGCGAATGCGAGCACACATAAGTTAAATGACTAACTAGGTTGCAGTCATTCGGATGGGTTACCGTAGCAAATATAGAGAGTGGTGTTTACATCTTTGTTCTTCTGTAGGTCGGTTAACCAGTTGAATAGTAGGTTCCGTCTGCTCGTCATATTACTAAACTCATTAAACCAAGTCAGTGGTCATAGTCTGTATATAATGTATCACATCTGTATCACGTGAAATTAAATTAAAATGTAGGCCCCGGCTGTTTGTCTAGTACGGCAGTCGTTAAGTCATGTGCCAGAGGCCCTTAGGGCGGCTTGATAAACTCTCGACACCAGAGTTGGCCACTCTCATTCGATAAGAAGAAGAAGTCTAAGTTTAGTCTCTAGTTCTTTGGGTGGGTTGAAAACGCTTGACACCAGAGTTAGCTACTCTTAAAACATGGCGGGTTACTTGTTGATGAATTACTTACTTACAAGTACTCATTATGAGGAATTCCAGGTATTCCCAGTTAAAATTGTTAAATTTACTGCAAAAAGCAACAGCTATAAAACTTGCCTGCCAAATTGAAACTTAAAACTAACTTAACTGAAAAATAAGGCGCTACTTAATATAAACTTATCGTATCAATTACAAAGGTAGAACTTGGAAAGTTTCGTGCTTAATTTAGGTTCACTTCAAGTTAGTTCGTAAAGGCAATTCAACTAATAATAATCTTGGAGCAGTGTTATTAGCAACTTGATTTTTAGTTTATCTTTGATATTTTAGAGCAGAAAATTGGGGCAATTATGTAAAATTTCTGTTTTATTTTTTGAAGATGTAATGTAAATTGACACAATATTTTAGGCTACATTTTATTAGCTACCTACTGTCTTTGAATGTTACTTCCAAAGTTAATAATGAGTTAGTTTTTGTATGAAGATGGGTGACCAGAGAGATATAGGATGATAAGATACGTTGCTGGGTCGTTTGTTGATTTCAAACATTTTTCAGCATCATCATTTTAAATTCAAATTCATTTATCAGAAATGTGACTACATAAGATTCGCTAAAGATTTTATGAGTAGGATAAAAAATTAAAAGAGCCCCTTTTTATATTTTTGATGTAGTTCGAAGTATGTTTAGTTTTTCTTCCCTTGTTTTTGTGTATTATTATTGTAAATAAATGTTTTTTTTACTAATGCAAAAATTAACTTGAACTTATATTCTATTAATTTGCTCCATGTTTACTAATTATAATATATCTCATTTATGAGCCCGGATTACCCAGTGCTGAGCGTATACCTCTTTTCTATAACGTCACTTGTCCCGGACCTGCAAAGATACATGCACAAACTATCACCACTAAATTATTAGTGGAATGGGATGTACTAACATGTTAATAAAATTTCAGTCTGAAATTCAGTGCCTAAGTGCTAACGGCAATAGATTCTAACATAATGAAGATAATTGTTAGTACGCGCCATAAAGTCGGAGAATTATGCAATTTACTGCCACGAAAATTAGGTCGAATGTGTTTTTGTCAACTAATTGCAGCTGAAAATTTCCATTTGCACCTGTTATATTTACATACTAAATGGGACCAAATCTCTTAATGGCCGTGCTTTATAGAGCTAAGCTATCGTAGACATGACTTATGGTTACACGAAAGATGGTGGGCGTGAAAGAGTGGTGTGTTTTTTAAGATTGTTATAAAATTAATCGTTTTCCTAAATAATCAATTGATCGTTATTAGATCTCGTTTTACTACATTAACTTGTTGTCAAAACTATCTAAGTCAAAATATTATTTTCATCTTTTCATAGACCTATTCTTTTGATTTCTGATGAATACATACTTATTAACCGATAAAAGCGAGTGAGGCTCAGCGGTTGCAGTGTCTGCTTTTCATCCAGACTCACCCGGGTTCAAATCCGGCCCTACACCAACAACTTGTATTTTCAAGTTAAGTGTTGATTTGCACTCGCTTAGCGGTGAAGGAAAACATCGTGAGAAAACCGACATGTTTGAGGACCACAATATCCGAGGACATCCTCCCCTAGTGAATTAATTCTGCGACTACCCTCAGTCATGAGGAAAAAAGACTTAAAGAGAGAGAGATTAACCAATAATGTTCAAAGTCACTTGACGGTTAAGAAGAAATACTAAATAGATATAGTTGAATTTAAACAAACTTAGTGTAATATGTGATTAATTCAATATCGACAACATGACAATAGAATAACTATTTGCCATAAACCTTCAAAACATAATTTTAACAAACAATGATGGGACTATAACGAAGATCTCTAACCAATTTAATTAACATTCGTTAAATCAAGCGCCTTGCCAATCACTAGACAAGAACCTTAAAAACAGAGTAATAAAGTCTACAATCCTCCAGCAAGTAATCAGTTCCTTAAACCAGTAACTGCGTTAACACTTCTATACAATTCATTCGTCTACCCCAAGTTTTCGCGAGGGGAAAGCAAGCTCGTTATAATATAATTACTACAACATAAAATCCTTTAGAATTCTCTTCAAAGCAACTGCTAAATAGGGTATACAGGTTCATGTTACGCTTCAGTAGGAAATGGTGCGTGAAGTTTTTTATTTCTCATAAATTTTCTAGCAAAAAATGTACCGGAAATAAATTTTCTCGTTTTGAAGGAATGTTGTGATCGCTACTCATTGATAAATACGCTTCATAAAAACAGATACTATTACCTCAAAAAAATCTAGAATGTTGATAATGATAATCAAATCAATCAAATCATATATAATAGTAGTTTATGCAACTGTCATATAATGAAGGGTATTAAAACACGAGTGTGAGTTTCATAATAGTAACGAGTGTTTTAATACCCGTGTTATATGCAGTTGCATACACTACTTTATCTTCACTAATGTTGTAACATTTTAATTTTTAATTTATTAAATTAAATTCACGCGTACGTATATTGTCACAGTAATTTTTCCCGCCATTAAAATCTAACCAATGAGAGCGCAGCTATGCGCGCATCAATAAAACGCGACCAACCTGATTGGCCCTGCAATCAGGTTGGTTGCGTTTTATTGATGTTATAATGAGATATAACGATATCGATGTGGATATTATGCCATCATGTGAAATTGCTTAAATTGAGTGTTTTGTTGTCTGCGCTACAACAGTAGTAATTATAAGTCAAGTATTGGAAACATAAGTAGAATGTTACAACATTAGTGTAGATAAAATTATTTACAGTACAGTTATACATGGTAGCCCATTTATATAAGTATCAATACATTTTATAATACAGAACAAGATTTTGTGCGCTTCCAACGGACCCCGAACTAGGCCAGGCCTGTATCTCGGTGGCACAAAACAGAATTATTATTTGAATATGATAAAAAAGAACTTTCAATCCATTCTAAATGGTGGTCAAATGCCTGACTGTAAAGGGCACATACTGATAAGAGTATCAAACGTATCTGCTTACTGAATTCAGCTCCTTAAAACATGCAAAAGACATCAAGTCTAATTATTTTACTTTATCATATTATATGAACGCTTTACTGGAGACCAAATTAAATACAACAAAAAGAAATATATTAAAACTAGTGCCTCAAATAACAGCCTTAGCATAAGTGATCACTTTCAGGTAACCGCAGAATGGGCAGGAAAATAACAAAAAAACCCTTTAAAAAATGTAAGCCATTTTACTATAATTTAAGCAAACCTAAAATAAAAGATTTCAGTTATATACTCATCCATTGGACTGGTATATATAAACAACACTAAAACATTGTTCCAACAAAACGCTACCACAAAATTCCACAAACCCGAATAATCCTCAAATCCCTGGAAATAAAACATCATCCAAACTTCATTAGGCGGGTTTAAAGCAACTTTTCAGACGTTGATTGATAGAGAGCCCTTCAAATGATACCCGCTATTATTCGTGCAAAGTTTGCGACGATCCCTGTTTTATGAAATATGGACTAGTCATTGACAGTGCGTAATTTATTGAAATGTCGCGAGCAGACGGTTTAAGTCAATGTCGTATTTGTGTTATGATCATTCATTTGTTTTGTTAAACGGTCTGTAATGAAGAGAAATGACTTTATTTCCGCTGATGAATGTGATCTTTGGAGATGACTATATTTGCTGATGCAGAAGGAAGAAAACACAAGTCACAAAGGATAAATTGAATACTGAATCCATCATGGGTAATACTTTACCCATGATGGATTCAGTGTAATTGAAAAAAAACTGCCAATGTAAGTTGATAAAAATGACAACATCTAGGTAACAAAACATTTTTGGTATACAGAAACTAGGTATAAAATTTATTTATTAATTATTTGTGTTGTTTATTGAATAAACTAAAATACTTAGTAAAAACAAAGGTATAAAAATATTTGGCGTCTTTTTTGTGATTCAAATTATTGCATTTTGATAGATGTCTTCAAAAATTATCCTTTTTATTAGCAGGACACTGATTTATTATCTAAAGACACTATTATAATGTTATCTGTGATAGAGAACTATATGATTCAACTCACAAATCACTATATTCTTATAAATAAACAGTTTATTTTGTTCAAATGATATGTGAATACAAATAGACACATTTAGAGATTAATACGATGTGTCTCAAACAAAATAAGAACACTATTTCATTCTAACAATGCCATAAATAGCAGTAAAAATATATCTAGAAACAAGCAGGGTCAAAATTTCTATTTTATAAGTATTTTATGAGAAAATTCAGAATCTTTCTTCTCAATTCTATTAGATAATTTCTTCTCTAATTCTATTAGAGGCAAAGCATTAAATTATTCAGTCTAAGACATCATGCTATGCTTAGTTTGCTTACCTTGCCATGCGTTACAACCAGAGAACAGAATGCAGCTAAAATAGAATGAAAAAAATGATTCTTTGACTGTGTAACATAAATGAAATAATCTGAAAATGTGTGAATAATACATTTAAATGTACTAAGTAATTGTTTAATTATTTAAACAAAAGTTAACGTTACTAACAAACCTAGCAATTTTATCAGTAACACGGGTTTACTTAGATGATTAGACCACACATTCTCACCGAAATCATGCTCAAGTATTTCACATAGATACCTATATAGTGTATGTGTCTAGAACATAAGAATAAAAAATGTAATTCATAATTATTATTTTAATGTTTCTATATTAAAAATAACGTTGTTTTGTTGCCAAATTTTTCCATATTTCCATTCTGTTTTTTTTTTTCTAGTTCTAAACCTGTGGAAGAGGTTGTCTGGCGGTCAAGCCGGACCTCACCCAATGAATTGTGTATAAGCCACCTTGAGCGGCTTTTATTGGTTTTCCCAATGTTTGGATAGTAAATACAATAACTACGTGATATAAACGTGTAAAATAAAGAGTGAGAATTATATTTTGGTTACTCATTTTAGTAAACCTGCCGCCATACTTGCGTAGTACCTACTGCAAAATATATATTTTACTTTGTATTATTTTAATTATGTTTTGCGTATTATGTAAGTTTGATGTCGATATGTAATACGTTGACTTTTTTAAAGTTTTGATTATGACTAAATATGTGATAATTGATTTATTTTTTTGAGTATTGACATGTAACTGCTGTGTGTTATGAATAAATATATTAATCTGAATCTGAATAACATTGAGGTTAACACTGTTCAGAAAAAAAAGAAATTGCATATTTGTTTACAAGTTTGCTGTCCCACTACTGCCGGGAAAAAGTATAATTAAAATGCATTTTATTTGACCAAATTCACGCACAATAAAATATTAAATAAATAAATAGGTGAAAATGCGGCGACAGTACCTACCGGTTTGTCCATTAGACTTTCTCTTTTAGTTTAAAAATAGAGATACCTATGTTAGTAACTCTATTTTTTTACGAATTTGCTGCGTTGTTACGGGATAAAAAGTAGCCTATTTAAAGCCCAGGAGAGTACACTATCATTATACTGAAAACCACGATGATCAGTTGCTCCGTAACAGCATGAAAGCGGAATAAACAGACCAACAAAAACACTTTTGCATTTATATTATATATTAGGAAGTGGTAGTAGTTTCTACTGACCATTAAATGGCGACCGAACAAATCTGGTCCTTCTGACCGTAATAAATATTAATAAACAGTGGTCTTTAACCCTCGATAATATCGGTACAATTTAATTGTACCCAACTAGATCTTTAAGGGTTAACTAGTTACAAGATGATACTACTCAAATGTAGATTTCGTAGATTGTAGATGAGTTTTGAATTCGTTAATCTTAGCATTGAAAATGGACGAGGTACAATGAGGTTTCAAGTAAACAGCCGTTTTTGCGAGATGAGAGTTTATATAAAAAGATAAAAAGAGACACATATAACAAGAGAAACAGAAAAAAATTGATGGAACGTGTTCTACTATCAATTCGAAGTATTATTTATCAATTTTATCTTGGTACCAATAATTATCTGTGTTTCTGTTTATCTGTTTGTCTTGTTTATATTTTATAAAATTGAAAATAAAATGATTGAATTTAGTTTCAAATTTCATCGTAATCAGACCACTACTCTCGTCAATTTGCGTCCCACAATAGCGGTACGAACAAAGACAGCGACCGTCATCAGAACACGATGGCTCCGCCGTGATTAGATAGTGAAGACATCATATAGGTTATTCCTTCTAGATACTTAAGTACTTATTAAATAATCACCATCATGCCATAGAGTACAGTGCTGAGTAATAAGAGTACATTAAGTAATAATAGTGCGGTGCGATGCCACAAGGTTAATCAACATTATGATTTATGATTTAATAAATAAATAAATAAAGAAATAATTCGGGACATTGCACACAACGCCATCTAGCCCCACACTAAGCAAACGCTTGTGTCGTGGGTACTAGATAACGGATATAATACTTATATACTTTTCTTTTGTAAATACATACTTATTATACATACAAACAACCAGACTCAACACAAGAAATTATACATTATTAAAATGCATAAATACTTGTGTCAGGCGGGAATCGAACCCGCAACCCCTAGATTAGTAGGCAGAGCCACTACCAACTAAGCTAACAGGCCAGTCAAATAAATATTTTGAACTTTTCAATTGACAAAAGTAGAAAAAAATACACCATTATACTACAAATGGCTTTTGTTTATTATATATTGTTTATTATATATATTATATATTATAATTTTGTTTGCTCGCCTTTTGCCAATTATGGCAAAAGGCGAGCAAACAAAATTATGGAGATAATCATTTTAAAATATAACTATCACTTTTTCACCGCTAGATACGCATATGTACACCAATAAATTTATGTTTATATTTCCCTATTTTTTTTAAACTTGCAATAATTATATTATTTGTATAAATTTCAGGAATCTATAAGAGATTATCAAAGAACAGTAACCTTTCATAAGATATAGAGAGAGGCAAGATTAGTATTATCGTTTGACCGTCACATTTCCTTGTTTACAATATTATGATAAAAGGTGAAATTTAATTAAACAGATGACTGACAGATTCCATATTTGTTTTGATAGTTGCTGTTAAAATATAAATATTCAAACAATAAAATGAATGTAAATTTTCTTAATGTGTACCATCATCATCAAATTACATTGTAGTAATTAACGCATCCCATTGTTACTTCGGATAAACTGAATTGTATGAAATTTGGTGTGCAGGTATATTATTCTTTTAATTACTTTATCCTGGATTGACACGTGTACCAACTGTATTATTTTAGACACGGTAAAGAATTTGTAACTGGTATTTTCAGAGATTCACTGACACAGTAAACTTTCAGTGCAGTCTAGTAAAGCCTGTTATATCTGTCTCTCTCTAGAAAAGCCCCAGAGAACGACGTGTCGCGACACGGCGACAGCACGCCGACTTTGTAATCAACAACTTTCTGCTTGTTTAGATAAAGCTTCAGCTGTTTCATACGTGGTATTTTTGGCTCCAGGTTTTGGTAGGTTATTTTTATCGAAATAAATGATTTAACCCAAATTTGGGACCCACATCACAGTAATGAAAGAAAAGGTATCATAAAGAGGAAGAAACTATGATATCATCATCAGCATAAGCCTTCTCTTCAGTGCGCCATACAGAACGGTCTCGAGACTGTCTAAATCCAATTTTTACCAATGTGTTTAGAAATGTCATCCGACTATCGGACTGGTGGTCTGCCTCTGGGTCGAGAGCTGTTATAAGTAAGGAGAAATTAAAGATTTACTTTGTCTTCATGGTAAGTTCGTATTTGCGTGTATGTTGTCTCCAAATATATAAATATTATTTTCAATTTATTTAATCAAGTTTAATACAATGCAATGTACATAAATATTATGTCAAGAAATGTACTTCAAAAATCATCCTGTTTCATCTTCGAACGATATGTTTCCCGTATTTAATTTATAACTACCGTGTACACAATACATACGGAGGTATACCTACATATAGTAGCAGGTAGGTGCATATATATCAAGTCCTCAGGGGGAACTCGCTAAGACCGTACTGTCACACCTGCGTCTCGACAGAGCTGATTTTATGTACTGGGTTATAAAAGATTTGACTTTCTTTTACATTTTGATGTAACGATTATTTTTAGTCTGTTGACGTCTTAGAATTTTCTTTCACGTGTAATAAGTAGCGAGATTTTGTCTTAACACACGTGTGTGCTATCGTTTACAATTAAGCAATTCAGTATACAATATTTACATTGAAGAATAAAAAGTATCTCTTCAAAGTAACAGACAATTTTGTTCATTCCCTTTGCAAAGATGCTACCGTAACTTTTTGATAGTTGCTTATCTAGGCTTTCTAGTTGACAAGGTAAGAATACTCACAATTTTAATTTTTATATGTTTTGATGTCCAAATGAATTGTTTGATGTTGTTGCCAGTTTGCGTATATCCCTGTACATTTAATAATAAGTAGGTATGTACGATAACGATTTGTTAAAGACCGTTCTGCCATTAAGATGCCTCTTTACCGTTTATGTGAAGTCGTCAAGATACGATAAATGTAGTCGTTTTACCCATCTAGAAAGCCTAAGAAATTTGGAAATTCTACAAAACATAAGGACATAGGTATTCTGCTCCAAAATGTTTTCGTAATTTCCGATAATGCTTTGGTGTCTTTGATACCTTCCGTGTATGAGAGAAATAATCAATGGCATAAACCACTGCACATATTTTTATCAAAACTATCAAGGAAAGGCAAAATATATATGCATTTAAATGTATAATAGTTAACTTACTTTTATAAATACGATTTTTAAAGTGCCAGTGACTCAAAAGTGACATCATGTTAATTTTATCAATGCTTCAACTAGATTCATTTACTAACGTTTAGTTTCAAATAACCGTAAATAACCATTTCTACTTACAAAATTATACATAAATTATGCTCCTACTGATGATTATATATTATATCAGATCAAAAATTGTATCCACAAACACTAACTTGATAGACCGTCCAAACAAAATGCAAACAAAACAATACTGCTATATTTCGTTTGCAAATTTTCCCTCCATCGCTGGAAGAGAGATTTCGTAGCAAAGAATGCATCCAACCGTCGCAGCACCAGCTGCGCTTCCGGACTCCAGCTGCAGGAGCAATTGTGAAACCGGGTTTAGTATCAAACACGTGGAACTGTTTCTTAGATAAATAACTAGTTAATCAAATAATTTATATAAAAAACGTTTATTTTCCTCAAACGTGTTACTAACAGAGTGTGATTATTTAGTAACTAGTTAAAAAAATCGTAACACGTTATTTCATAAAATATGACTACTTTTTCTGTTAAAAACACACGAAAGTTCTCACCTTCGGCATCGTAATTTTTAGATAATTTAAGAACGACATTATTTTAAGCGTTCTATTGAGACATTTGCTATAAAATGCTTATGAAAATAATGGGAGCTACTTATACCATCAAAAGTAAGGGCCCTAAAACACCGCCTTGCAAACTCCGCTTCTCGAACGTAATGTGCCATGAAATCGATTGCAATCGCACCCGCTTTGGACGGACAGTTAAAGCACAGTTCTGAAATGACGACTTAGTGTATCAATAGTGTTCCGTGGTCGCAGCCCGAGACGTTGGTCCGACTAAATTCGCACCACACTTGATACATCAGTAAACGGATATATATTACTAATAAGAATACATAAACTGCTAGCAGACCCGGCGAACTCTGTTCCGCCTTAGAAGCAAAAAATAAGCCGGCTTTGGATTTTATTCAATTCAATTCCATTAAAAAAAGGGAAAAAAAATATCCTACATGTCCGTCTCCTGGTTCTAAGCTACGTCCCCACAAATTTTTAGCTATATTCCCGGCTTTGGATTTTATTCAATTCAATTAAAAAAAGGGAAAAAAAATATCCTACTTGTCCGTCTCCTGGTTCTAAGCTACGTCCCCACAAATTTTTAGCTATATTCCCGACTTTGGATTTTATTCAATTCAATTCAATTAAAAAAAGGGAAAAAAAATATCCTACATGTCCGTCTCCTGGTTCTAAGCTAAGTCCCCACAAATTTTTAGCTATATTCATTCAGCCGTACTTGAGTTATAAATGGTGTAACTAACACCACTTTCTATTATACATATTTACAAGATGATTTACTACCTGTATGATTAGTATCATTGACCCCTCATGCATATAAAAAAGTTTATGTCAGTTTGGATCTCATTTAACAACAAAATCTACAAAAAAAAACAACTAGATAATTACTAACTATACATGAAGTCACAAGATCCGAAAGCTACTTTAATAGAATCTGCTTGCATGAACACACTGGGAATGATTGTAGTTTTTTGGTGCTTGAACCAATACTATCTTTATCGATACGTTTTAGAATGGCTTTCGAGTTAAATGGAGACGTTACGACTGATTTGATGTGAAAATTGAGATTTTACCGTTTATTTTAAACGAGTGAAATATTTTAGTACTTGACTTGATCTAGGATTTTATTCGGAGTGAATCATAACTCTTTGATTAATCATATCTAGCATTTCACACACTACTAAATTTTGAACACAAAATATTATGATTTTAAATGCGGCTGTATAATTTTATTGTCATAGACGTTAATTTAATTAATTGCACCGGCTTGGACGTGAATGTGAACTCTATTTACTTAGCAACCGGGCTTTATAAATAGCGTACTAGCCAACATTAGCGAATTGTTTTAAATTTTCGAGCATGGATTTTTTTATACAGAACACGAGCTGATAAAATTGATAGTTTAGATAAGATATTATAATATCTTTACTATCGATATTACGTACTTTCTTTCAACATCCAACTTTCATCTTTCACATATCCACTATTTGTACCAGGAAAAAGACAAGGTCCTTACAAGTGATTCCCACTCAAGCACAAAAACTTACAAGCCACAATAATTAAGAATCAAACGAAAACTTACCTGTTTGATGTTTGATTCCAATTATGCGAGGGTCAACCGAAAGCACCTCGGCTAGTTGTGGACACGAGGTCTCAGCGGTGCATGCGAGGTATATCTTATTTCCGCCCCCAATATTGTGTCTGCTTGTAAAGATTCAATGAGTATGTGCTCAGTTAGAATAGCACTAAAGAAAATGCTACCAATTTTACTAGTTTTACAGCATAATAATTTTTAGTATGTTTATTTAGTACAGTGACTTGAATGTAACTACATTGACTTTCTTATTTTATTTAAGTCATATTATGATAAAAATTAGAAATTGAAATTGAGTGCAATGCTATGCTATAATGCTATGCCATAAAGAAAGTGATAATTATGTGTTGGCCATAACTAATTGAAGGCCTTTCACCTTTTAAATTTTGATGATAAAGCCCAGCCAAACGCTTCTGACAGCTGATTAACAGCAAGACTGTTTCGTTTAGTTGCATAATATCTTTTTTTTTTTTGTAAAGCAAGCTTTTCATGTATAGCCAATACCAGATAGCAAAATCCTTATCCTATCCTTATCCTAGTTTTTTCCGTGCTTTATACTCTTTACTGAATACTGATTGTGTAAACGTACGGTTTCAGGAACAAGATTTTATAATACATCTGTGGTTGCCTTTGATTATGAGGCTTCGAATGTATTTCTTTAATAGGCTTCTTTTTCTAGGGAGGCATTATTACCATGCTATTATATTGAGCTATTTCATTCTGTAATTTATATTTGTAATTAAAGATAAATATCATAAATAAGTGTTGGTAATTGGTAGGTACCTCAACGCGCCACACGCGGAGAAAAAAGAAATAAGCAACCCACAATAATTATTACCTTGCACGATAAACGTGAAGGATTTTAAATTTTCTCAACATGATTAGCATTGATATTTGCTGTACATTAATCCCAATTTATTACTTTACACGATATACATGAAGTCACATAAATATTCTCAATATGATTCACATCAAAATTTGATGTACACTAATTAGTAATAATTACTTTACACGATATACGTGAAAGATCATAAATATTAGATTAACATGGAGATACGGTGGACACTAATACACTTTAATTGCTTTGCACGATATATGTATGTAGGTGAAGCTATATAAATATTCTTAACATGATTCACATAGAGATATGGTGGACACTAATACACATTAATTGCTTTACACGATATACGTGAAGCTATATAAATATTCTCAACATGATTTACATGGAGATATGGTGGAAATTAATTCACATTAATTGCTTTACACGATATACGTGAAGCTATATAAATATTCTCAACATGATTTACATGGAGATTTGCTGTAAACTCATTCATATTAATCACTTAACACGATATACGTAAAGGAGCATAAATATACACAACATGATAAACATGAAAAAGGTAAAGGTAATCATATAAAAGGTTACGATCGAATAATAAACCGTTTAGGTTGATCTGAGCAGTTAAATTGAGAATCGTTGTGAATAATGATAGAAAACAATTTAAATCTTATTTGCGCCAGGGCGCGATGTTGCATGCTCATTCTCTATTTGTACATTATTTTGTTACATGTAGTATTAAAGTCTTATAAAGGACTAATTTTTTAAGAAAAAGTACAAAAGGTGGGTACTTAAGTAGTAATTACAATTAAGTTAAAACATATACTACCATTATCATAAATTCGAGGGTAGTTCAAAAATAAGATCGTATGTTAATAAAATAATTCACTCACCAAAGATAATTTATCCATAAAATTCCGTCATAGACAAAATTCCAGGAACCTGGTCTCACAAAAGCAATTAATATTCACTGGTTTTGTCGTAATGTTTGGTTAAATGATTTAACAACGTTAAATAACCGTTATTTTTGTTTAATTTAGTTTTTTATTATTAACACATTTCGAATTTATAAATTTGAACGTTATAGGTATTTTGAACGGTTCACAATGTTCTTTAATAATCACTGGACACAACACGTTAAGAATATTTAAAATTAATAGACTTTTAAACAAATTGTTTAAGGCGTGCGACAGCGGCGACACAAAATCACGTAATGGCGAGTTGCAGGCGCCTTCCCACGTGGTGAGCCGAGTGGAGCGGATACGGAAACGAGTGAAGTTGAATTTTGCTTTTTGAAAGTAGTTAACTATCTAAATGTGTGACAGTGGCAGCACAATCCCACAGACTGCTGCTTAGTTAACAATAAAATCGTCTTCGGTTGACCCGAAGTATAATGTTACTCTGCACTTCAAACATACCCCCGGAGACACCTTACTTCATAACTATCCCTTATATAAACCGTATTTTATAGCATACAAAACATACGAGCCTAAATCAATAAATAATTAATATATAATATACCAAACAGTCCTATTTTTTCTTTATCATAAATCATATTTTTATTTACCTTACGGCATCGCACCGTACAGGGCAAGTCAATTTACAAATAATTTCACTTCTTAGATTTAACTATATTATACAAAAATAAAACTATATCAAACAAAGATTAATAAATTTCTATCAAAAATGAAGATTCCGTTAAGGCACTAGTCATAAATTCGTGGAGTTTGTAAAATGGGTTTATCTCAAAAAAATGTTTTAACCTCCTCTTAAAAGCATTATATGGTAGGTTTGCGATTCTGTGTGGCAATTTGTTTATCACGCAATACATTTGACTACAGCCAGCCTGATGTAAAGCACCGCTGTAGTCTAAGATGTAGCACGCTTGCTCAGAAGAAACCTACTTTACTCTGGATTTGAAGACCCCTAGGTACCGTGATTTATAAATGACGATCATTATTCCATTATTAAAATGACATCGAAGAAATTGTTGATTAAACGTTGGTGTTAAAAAACGTGCCTTAATTTTAAATTATCTCGTAGGTTTTTAAAATATTATAAACATAATTCCGGTATTATTTACACTCCCACTTGTACATTATTTTTAGTTTAAGTCCTTTTATTGTAATTAATTTATTTTGATGTGCAATAAAGATATATTGTATTGTATTGTATTGTATTGTATTATTTCCACAAAATGCGGACTCTATTACATACAACATCGTAGACTCCAAGGGTCAGAGTATATCATTACTCATTATAATAGACCTTTACGTCTAAGTTTCGGGTGTACATTCGCCACAGTGCCCGTTGAGGCACAGATGTGACACTTGTCGACCAAATTGCACGGAATTCGCTTGAGAGTCCCTGTTATGTACATAATTTTGGTCGCTCCGGAATAAGTTTAATGCCATTGTTTATTGTGCAGAATTTCAGCGAATTCTGCACAATATATGAGAGCAAATCACAGTAATATTATGAAGCGACTTGCGTGGGTGAATTTCACACGAAGTATTATTGCGAGAACTAGTGCCCTCGGTTCTGTTTCTGCTATTTTTGTACAAAATATGCTTTAGTACATTTCAGAAACCTGCACTATTTCCGTGCCAAAATTGTCATGATCGGTTTCTCGATCATTGAGAGAGGCTTCTTTAAACCAGTGAGTATGTGACAAAATTGGAATATGGTCTACATAAGAGTCTAACTGAAGTGTAGTTTCTAACTAAATGTTTGAAATGCGTACTTATTTCATAGACACTAGAGGTGATTTCAAACCTTTTTTTATTTATATCAATAGGAATTGTTCTCTTTGGACTTAGGAAACGGTGTAGTTTTCATCAAATTAGTTTTATAGATTATTGCAAAATGCCTATGTTGCAAAATCGTGCCCAAATTTAACTTACATTATTTTACACAATTGACTGCCACATCCATAAATTAAAAAGAACTTAAATATATCAACAACAATTTAATCACCTAACATCACATCCTAATACAATCTGTAATAACTTCGCGGCGCACTCGTATCAACAGCCGGTGCGTACTTAGCTCGCGCCAAACTCTTGTACATCAGCATCCTTCTGTAGCGGAGCATGTCACTGGTGACTCGCTCTGGGCTCGATCTGGGGGACATCAGTTCTGGACATCTGTGGTTAAATAATCAAATGTTAGATAAGTCCGTATAAGAGAGATTAACTTTGGTTTCGAGTTTTCAAACCACCCATAAGAGCCTCTGACATCTCTCTTTGAGCCGTATTTCCTGATGACTGAGACTCTCGAGTCCGGGTGTCTCGACACCCGGCGAATTAATTCCCTAGGGGAATTACCTTGGGTAATTACATCGTGGTGGGCGCCCAGGTCCCTTCATGGACACATGTCCTCGGAAATTGTGGTCCTCAAACATAGCGGTTTCTGTGAAGTCTGACATAATTCAGCAAAAACTATACTATATCTAAAAATGTATGCCTACTTAGTGATATTGTTCGACAGAAAATTGCTGGTACTTTGAAAAACAAACAAGTATGTTCAATTAAATTTATACACGCGAATAATATTTCTTCCTAATTTTGAATATTACGGTGTTTGAATCAAATTAGTTTTCTATACTACACTGATTATACTCGTATTAATAACAATACCTTTACAAAACATGCAACCATACTCCTACCACTAAATTTAAACTTACTTTAAAAGAATCTTATTAACATTTATCACCGAGAATAAACCTAATTACATGCATCAAGTTTGTACCGGATCCTATTATGCAGCGCAGTTTTCAACGCCCAGCTACGTGAGACAGCATAAAAGTGATGTCAAACACATATTAAGTCGGTTTAGAGATAGAATAAGATCAATATTGGAGACTAAATAACGATTTGTTTTGACAACAAAAGGAATTAACTAGAGAATAACACTAGATACATATAATTTGCTTATTATTTAATTAGATCCTCTTAATTTACAGCGAGGGTAAGATTTTGATTCCTATATTGCACAGAAAAATAAATAAAATTCCCTTCTATTTAGTTCCCAATTTATTGACTCAACCTCTGATTAATCTGGTTAATTATATTGAAATGGAATGTTACATTGGTAAAAATACATGTACTATCTATGCAAAACTTTAGTAAACTTACGAGTTTTAATTAAGATTTTAATTCTAAGTTCTTATCACTTACGATGCATACTTATATCGTTTTAGAACGTATTGTATTAGAACCTAAGTTTTAGATCAATAAAGTTATCTTATCTTATCTTATATCAGTTGCAAGTTAAAATCAAGTAACCTAACAAGTGAATGATCACTTTAATACCCGCATTCCCAAAAATCCCACGAATAGATATGGTAAGAAAAAACTTTTAGGTTCGTTTTGAGAGCCGAGAGGTACGTGACCCTTTATGGTAATCTGCTCGGGCCCAAATCCTTTACTAAGCAAATAATAAAAGGACAAAAGGCTTGGGAAATAGCGGATTAGGTGCGCTTAGTAGCTAGAGACAATATTATTATGATTGAAGTTTTATTTTTTCTTCAGTTTTCGGAATAAGCAAAGTGAGTCTCCCTCGTTAATGCAAAGTACTAAACGGTAATAATGATATTTTAAGGAGACGGAATGCGTACATAAGTTAATTTTGGGTATGTTTACTCGACTTCACAGAAAGGAGGTTATCAAGTCTTTTAAATGGTTTTTTTTGTAGGTTCTTGTTACAAACTCTGGTAGCAAGGAATTACAAACAGCAGCTCTGAGACTTCTTACCAACAAAAATGTTGAATATTGTTAGTTTTTTATTGTATTATTATATTATCAACCTCTTAGGACATGACTCTCTTACTACTTACTTAAAAGTCGAAGCAGTCAGTCCTTGGATGAATGAGCGAAAACTGGCATTCCATTTTAGGCGCTTCTTCGGGTCAGATGACGCGTTAAATTGTAGGTCCCGGCTGTTTATCTAGTACGGCATGTTAAGCCATGTCAGAGGCCCTTATGGTGGCTTGATAAACTCTCGACATCAGAACTGGCCACTCTCTTTTGATTATAAGAAGAAGAAGACTACTTACTTATAAATCTCCGCAGTGATGAGGTAGTCATTCTTACACCGCGTTTCCCAAAGCTTCCAATACTTGAAGCCTTCTCGTTGGAAGATCGTCACTGCACAGGCTGTGTCGTCTCGGATGTCGTCGTCGAGAAGTGCTGTAAAGATAAAGAAAAAAACCTGACAGTAAAACATGAATTAGATAAAGTAAATTATAAAATATTGAGATATAAGAATACTAGTCCTTACACATGACAGTAAGGTGTTTTAATCAACAGATTACTAAAACACGATTCCCGCCCAAACAAAAATATATGAAGTTATAAAATACCTACAGCTTTGCCTTTCAATCAGGATGTTTCACAAACTGAAAAAGTTTTCATTTGGATTGGCATTTGAACCATTAAACCACTCATTAATAGATAAATGACTGTCATCATAAAACTTGCTACGGGATTCATGAAAAAACATATTTCCATATCAAAACGTAGAAAACCTTGTTAAATCACGGACATTTTGCATGGTTTATTATAATGATAAACAACCTGGTTTAAATTCTGGCACAAAACTGGTTTTTACAATGTACAACTGCTACCATCATCATTATTGCCCACTGCTGAGCATAGGCCTCTCTTTTAGTACGCCCCTTAGTCTTCTAGTACGTATCTTTTTTTATGAATTCTTTAAATAAATCAATCAATACATTAATGCACTATATTAATAAAAAGCTGAAAAACTTTATTTAGATGCCACCACAGTCTTGATATAAATTGCATATACGATTTAAGCCTATTGCAGTATTCATTTATCTATTCAAGTGGGTACTTGCGAATAAAACAACACAACTCCTTGCAATCTTGTATGAGCGTAATATAAAAGTTTAAAGTAGAAAATATCAGCTACAAAAGTTGTAATCCGAATGAAATAAGGCAAGTTTAATGCTCGTAAAAATGTTACTTAGGTTTCCGCTTGCAGTGCTACATCCAGATTTTATTTTATATTTTTCTAGTTCAGTGTATCTCGGGGTTTAGTTTTAGATATTTTTTTTAAATTTATTTTTATAAGGCAGGCTTAAGGAGGCGAGTTCTTATTGCTAACTGTTAATATGTTATGGGAATATGTATTTTTGTTTTGAGCTTTACTCGAACACAACATCGCAAACGTTTTTCAATGCTATAGCATATTGCTTGGCACAAAATGTAAATTCTAAAAATTAAATCGTTAAACAGCGTGTTTTGAATACATTGTTTGCAGCTGAAGAAGCCAAGTTGTTAGGAAACTGTTAAATGCTCAAAAATATTATGAAGATTTTAAACAAAATAATTAAAAGAAGGTCTCTAAATAAGTACTAACTGAATCCGTAAAACATCAATATTTTATGGTAACAAATTGATTAAGCGCCATTTTCATCGCTCTTTAATGATCCCAGTTTGTTGTAACGGCCCTTTCAAAAAGAATGATCGAGTGAAAACATACTTAAAACTTCAACACTTTCCGTTTCCCATTCCTGCTGAAACTTGAGCATTATTCAAAAGCCATAAAGTTCGAATTATTTATGCTCAGGCATCATGTGTTACCCAAGAACCAATGATTACCCGTTATTAGTATAGATACTTTTATAACGACAAGATACTATGAAATGAAAATTTATCACAACTACTACACAAAAAGTACTTTTTGTTTTAAAAAATTACTATGATACATCAGATTAACAAAAAGGCTATTTTTTATTAAATTAATGCGGTTGCCGCGGTGCGCTGCTAGTATTTTACCATATTACTAAATTGATAGGTAAGTGAACTTTTATTATTAACATTTAACACGAAATTAAAAAAAAAACTTCAACAGTAAGTGTTTCCACACACCCTAAAGAACGAAAGCAGATCTTTTTATTATCGTATGGGAATGGTAAACTCTAGTGTTTTCAAACTACCCTTAAGGTCTCTGACAATTTGACGCGTCACCTGATCCATCATCATCATCATCGGGTACTATCTTCATATTGTAGTTTAGAGGTCAATTGGCAAAACTTTCAGCGATCTCATGCTACTTCATCTGACCCATGAGTATCTATTTTAGAAGCCTACGTCCAGCAGTGGACAGATAAAATGAAGGCAGATGATGATGATCTATTTTCAAGTAATCAGTGTAAACCTCTTCGATAGATCATCGTCTCGCATGCGCGGAACGTCCCAAAGATAAATCATGAAGTGTCGATTCTTGAACGCCTGAGTAGGCGAGTTTAGATGAGATTACAGCTGCATTTTTCAACTTTGCCAAATTGTGACTGCATCCGTCGTGAAGAACTTCATTTTCGAATGGTTTCAACGTGGTAGTTCGATTGTTTTTTTTTTTCTTATATTCATACCTAGTTGACGCCCGATGTTTAGCTCAAATTATTTCGAAATAAAAAGTAGCCTATGTAACTCCCAGGATTCCATACTATCTTGCTAGATACCTAAATTCAATCGTTAGTAATTATCTATACTAATATTATAAAGCTGAATAGTTTGTTTGATTGTTTGTTTGTTTGAACGCGCTAATCTCAGGAACTACTGGTCCGAATTGAACAATTCTTTTTGTGTTGAATAGGGGATTTATCGAGAAAGGCTTTAGGCTATATAACATCACACTGCAACTAATAGGAGCGAAGAAACAATGGAAAATGTGGAAAATACGGGGAAAATTATTCATCTTTGAGGGCTTCCGTTGCGAGCGCTGCGAAAACGGTTCAAGTCGTGGTTAACAGCTATACCTAATTTATAAAGCTGAAGAGGTTGTTTGCAAAAATAAATAAGATGCCCAAAATAACTATTCCACGCGGACGAAGTCACGAGCGCAGCTAGTTATTTATATTTTTAAGAAAATTATAAGTAAATATTTTGTCTATCACATATTTTTACATGTATGTTCCTCATTATAATAAGGTGTTTTGTATTTTTATCAAAAATAAAACACAATAATGTTATTTTTAGTACTTAAAACAATCGTAAGGAACTAAATCAAGTATGATAAATCTTAAGACACTTAAACTAAACATCCATCAATATTCGGAAACGGACCAAATAAACACAAACAATTTACCCCAAATTGATAGACCATCGTCACTATCGCCTAAATCAAACGTTTCACTACCATTGCCAGTTTAACAGCGTTGTTTGCAGCTTACACGGTACAATACCAGCAATGGATCGCGTACTTGTCCCCTATAAAACTAGATCGTAAAATCCCGGGACATGCTTGAGAGATTTGCTAGTCTTGCTGCTATTTGATTCAGCTATTGTCATGTTGTATTACTTAACCCAGTACGTGAATTTGACCAAGCTTAAATTACCCGCTTGTTGCTAATGCATAAATAAATAATAATAATAACTGCTGCGTGACTTCCTGTTCCCCATGAACTAAAATCCTACGACCTTTGACCTTTTTCGACCTTTTTGTTGAATAGAAAGTATAATATGCTATTGTAGTTATCGTTATTTGACATATATTTATTACTTATCATCATATTATGTATAGAAGTATGTATTAGTGTATTTGTTTATTTTACTATTTATGTATGTTTATTTTATGATATGTATTTATGTAATTTCACATACATTTAAAACACCTCGTCTACCATTATACTTGCGTCTTATCCCTGCCAGATTGGTTGCCTGGAAGAGATCGCTTTTAGCGATAAGGCCGCCAGTTAAGACACTAGGCTTAAGTTTTAATATTTTTATGTAAATTTCTGTATTGTGCTGGTGTTTTTATGTGTGTTTTTATCTATCTATCTATCTTTAAAGTGAGTGTGAACCGGTTCTTATACCGGGTAAGCACGATCCGACTTAGACCAGAGCCAATGCTTACCATCTGGCAAACTGTGGTCAAATGCAAACATGTTTAAGTTAAATATAATATCAG